>JAMPIV010022322.1:0-690000 GCA_024509875.1 Oreohelix idahoensis | reverse complement strand
ATAAGGTAGTGTAAGTTACCTTGAATATATGAGTTATAGAGTTGGTGTGAGTTACCTTGAATATATGAGTTATCGAGATAGTGTGAGTTACAGTGCGAGTTACCTTGAATATATGAGTTATAGAGATGGTGTGAGTTACCTTGAATATGAGTTATAGAGGTGGTGTGAGTTATCTTGAAAATATGAGTTATAGAGATTGTGTGAGTTACTTTGAATATATGAGTTATTGAGGTGGTGTAAGTTACCTTGAATATATGAGTTATAGAGGATACATTCATAAACCACCACAGCAAGCGCTGTTGCCTTGACTTGCCTTGAAATGAGTTATAGAAGTGGTGTGAGTTACCTTGAACAAATGAGTTGTAGAGATGGTGTAAGTTACCTTGAATATGAGTTACCTTGAATATGAGTTATAGAGATATTGTAAGTTACCTTGAATATGAGTTATAGATATGGTGTGAGTTACCTTGAATTATATGAGTTATAGAGATGGTGTGAGTTACCTTGAATATGAGTTATAAAGATGGTATGAATGCGATGACGGTATACGTGCTAGTGTTAGTGTGAGTTAGAGATTATATGTGATTGTTTGAGTTAAGTTGATTGTATTGATTACGAAATGAGCTTGTCATTTGTATTTAGGAGACGGTATGATGAGCAAGTCAACTAATAACCAACGTACCGTCATGGCACATGACATAACTTGACTTGGCACAGGCATCAGGCAATGGAATGTCTGCGGACCCATTACGTGGACAAAGAGGGCTGTATGCTGCAAACAGAATACACCTGCTTTAGAACAATTGCCCACACATTTTAATATAATAATAATAACAATAGCACCTTCAGCTATAACTGACTACGGGAAAGCGCCCCTGAGGTGACAGCCCTCAGCTGCTAATTTTCCTGGTGTTCCTTTCAACGTTTTCTCCTCTCTTTTGCTTACCGTGAGAGCTTCTTTTCGCCCAATCTAAAGTGGCGCCGTAGATAGCATCACCAGCATGCGACAACACCTCAACATTTGCCATTTTGTCCTTCCACGAAATACCGAGGATGTGGCGTAGACACCGTAGATGGAAGGCATTGAGCCTACTTTCTTGCTTAGCACAGGTTGTCTATGTCTCGCTGCCATAGAGAAGTGTGCTGGTGACGCAGGCATTATATACCGCAGCTTTGGTCCACACATTTTAATATTATAACTATGATATTTAAAACTAAGTTAGCAAACTGCTTGTTACCAATTGCTTTATTCTTATAGGAACAAATACCCATGTATAGAAGTTTTATGTAGATTGATAGATCATACAAGCTAAGATAAAGGTAAGGATAGTCTCATAGCAGTTAATGCTTAAAGGAATGCAGTGTTAGAGACTTCTGTTATACTAGTTCTCAACTTTATGTGGTGGGGTGATCAGTTCCCTCCCTTGCTGCTTTTCCCTTCCCTAACTCCGGTATCCATTTACAGCTTGGTAAAATGGAGCATGACGCTTCCTGGTTTCTTATTCTTCTTATTCTTCTTCGTTCACCATCAGATGTCAACTTGAATAAGTTCAAAGAAAGCAGTGGTCAGTCTGAGGCTGTTGATATCTCCGAAGATTTTCTCCAGAAATGGTACTGGTGTTGGCCATATGCGTTTGCGTTTTCTCTGTTCCTCATATGTTGGGCACCTTTGAAGCAGATGTTCGGCAGTCATTTTATCAGTGCCACAGTCACACTCATCAGTAGTTCCTATCTTTGATTGAAGATGTGCGTGAAGGACGTTGTCGGCAGAGATATGCAAAGATTTTGGAACTTCACAATCAAGATTCCACGTTGTCAATTCATGCATATGATCTTGACGAAGGAGAAGTTGTCGACAAGGATGCCGAGTCTCTGACAAGTGACATTTTTCAACAGTAACAAGTTACAACTAACATTTTATATTTAATTTGAGGAACATTTTGTTAATGTAACTAATGTAAGTATATTACTGTTAAAATATCTCATTTTCAAGAGTTCATATATTGGGGTGTTATTAAAATCATGTTTATTTAATTGTGAATGTTCGGTAATTAAAAAAAAAAAAAATGAAGAAATACATAAAAATTGGTAGCACGCAGATTATTTGTGATAAAGATGCACATAAAAGATTATGTAAGCATCGTCTATCCCGTGTATTTGAGGCATAAAATATTCTGGGTATTTCTGGGTTTTTTTTAGAAGAGCATCTGGGTTTATCTCTAGAACTTTAGTGTCAACACTGGTTTCGACACATACACACAGTAGCCATCTCTAATGTCAGGTCACCTGTCCTTCACCATTTGTTCAAGACCTGCCCATGTCTTATTTGTCCCTTAAATGTTGCCTCCAGTTCTCTTTTCCACTTATTTCGGTCTCTCTCCACGTATTTTGCCCTAGGACTGCCTGCAATGCTATCAATAGGGTTCTTGTTGGCCAATGTTAGAGGGACTACCATACTAATAGACTGTGCCTTGTTCACTGCGTGCTTATACCTCGCATAGAACATTACGAACCCCTCAGATGTTACATTTTACAAATCCCTGTCAAACCTTTCTTTGCAGCCAAAAGACACAAGTAATGGGAAAAAAAAGTTTTAAGAATTCATTTTTGTTACTGCCATCAAATGTATTAAAAAACTGAAAACAAATGATTCATACATTCTACTGCATAGAATAAAAATGGATAGCAAGTTATCATTACTCGGTAATTTGTAGGCATTAATTTGTCATCTCGTTCACACGCACGCACGCACGCACACGCGCGCGCGCGCACACACACACACACACACACACACACAACTAAATTCGTGAACCATGCGACGAAATTTTTCTAGAAAAATGTGATATCTTATTATTATTTATTCTATTATCTTTTGAATATAAGCGTTTATTTCACTCTTCCTTTTCTCATTAATATTTCCGTTTATCAAGACTTTAAAAAATCATCCTCGACTCAATAGAACATAAATTACATTTTGTGGAAATGGTCTACGCAATTATTCCTATTTTGTTAGATGATTGTGTAAAAGCATTCCATGAACTACATCAGCAGACTATCGATATTGATATAATAACAAATTCAGCCAGATTTCATGTGCATCATCTGTAAAAGCATAAATACAACAGAAAAGTAGTGAGTACATTTATATTATTTAAAAAAAAAATTAATACCTATTTTTTCTGCAGGGGTTGTATCTCTGAGTGCACAGCTGATTAGAACACAGAGACACAAAGCTAAGACTGTCAAAAACGCTCTTGGTGTCATGGTGATTGTTCTTGAAAATCTGTAAGTATTATAAGAGCTTGAATAATTTGTTGTTTGACACACATTGAGGAAAGCGACATTGAAGGGTACAATTTATTACTGGACATACTTGAGGAAAGAGATACTTTGAGGAAAGAGACGCTAAAGTTTGGAAATTAAGATTGGGACATACCTTGATGAACGAGACATTGAAGTAAGTAATATAAGATTGGGCATACCCTGAGGAGTGAATTAAATCGTCAGATTTAACGAAAGAAGCAGATCGATAGCATGGATTTGCCAGGGCATCTGAAGGAAAAACTGTATGACGATGAGATAAGCTTTAGATAGATCGTCACATTTATGAGGGAAATACATATGTGGTTACAAAGTACCGAACGAAGAAGACAAATCAATGACGTACGATCAGGAAAGATGAGAAAAGGGAGATAAGAATCGAATAGGCAACAAATAGGTGAGGCTTGAATGGAAAAGGCAGATTATGAGAAAGCAAGAACATGAGAATTCCGAAAATGAAATAAAGAGAGGCAAAACATTAGTGTTAAGTCATATTTTAATTAAGGGGAGTTAAGTGTTAAAGACTGGAATGTACGGGTCGGATTTTTGTACACGCTAGTAAACACGCTCTGCGTGATAAGAGAATTTTTTAGTCGGGGGTTGTATGCTCAGTAAGATATGTCAGGAGGTTAAGTCACGACGTCCACGCCATGCAGCACCTATCCAAGCTGCGGATATTCCTATTCGCCCTTTTCAGAAAATGGCAATTGACATTATTGGTCCTTTTAAAATCAAATCTGCCAGGGGACACCAATACATCCTTACATGTATTGACATGTGTACACGTTGGCCAGAGGCTATACCTCTTAAGAACGTTTCTTCTGCTGATGTGGCAGATGCTCTTTGGCTAATTTTCTCGCGTCTGGGTTTTCCCAAACCAATCTTATCTGATCATGGCACACAATTGGTATCAGACTCTATGTCACAGGTGATGGCCATGCTCCGCATTGAAAGGTCTCTAAGCAGTGTTTTTCACCCTATGTCAAACGGGTTAGTCGAGCGTCAGAATAGAACGCTTAAGAATTTACTTGGAAAGATAACTGAGGACCATCCTCAGGATTGGGACATGGTTTTACCCGCTGCTCTTTTCGCGTATAGAGAAGTGCCAAATGAGCATACGGGGTTTTCACCGTTCAAGATCGTTTTTGGTGCGCAACCTCGTGGTCCCATGTCGTTGCTTCACGACCTATTAACTGCTGATGATATCAATGATGACACTCAATCTTCCTACGAATATGTCATTTCTCTGAGACAGAAAATTATCGATTCATGTAGATTAGCTACCTCTGCATCTGAGTCTGCTAAGGAGAAAGCGAGGCTCTTCGCAAATAGATACAGGTGTCTACGACAACTCTATCCTGGTGACGAGGCATTTGTATTACTCCCTCGTAGAGACAATCGACTTCTTATTTCCTGGAAAGGTCCTTATACTGTTATCTCAAGAATTTCTGATGTCGACTATGTTGTCGATGTTGACGGGAAGCATAAAACCTATCATATTAATATGCTGAAAGAATTTCATGACCATCCAGACTACCTACAGTCTGTTTTTCAGGCGACAGACGACCCTCCGGTCCGTCATAATCACTATGCATCTCTATCGGTTATTCAGGAAGAAGAGTCTACCTTCTCCGATGTAAATCTTCCTCTTCCTGTTGTCCCACTTCATTCAACAGAATCATGGGAAAATGTAACTATTTCTTCGGAGTTATCTACAGAAAGACAGCAGCAAGTCTCTTCTTTATTGCGAACTTTTCAGGACGTCCTTACTGACATTCCTGGTCAAACATCGGTCATTACACATGACATAACACTCACTGATTACAACCCTATTAGAGTCCAACCTTACCCAATTCCATTACATTTTCAAACACAGGTCGAAAAAGAATTAGATGAAATGCTACAGTTAAATATAATTGAATCATCTACTTCGGCATACTCCTCTTCTATGGTTATTTTCCGGAAGAAAGACAATAACATATGTCTTTGTGTCGACTATCGTAAACTAAAGCAAGTGACAAAATTTGATGCAGAACCAATGCCTTTGTTGGAAGATCTGCTCATCAAGCTTTCTGATTCACTATTCTTTACTAAACTCGACTTGTCCGAGGGATATTGGCAAGTTCCTCTTACTGAACGCGCCAAACCTCTTACTGCCTTTTCTACACCTCGGGGTTTGTTTCAATGGAACTTCGTGCCTTTCGGTCTCGTCAATGCCCCAGCTACTTTTGTACGCATGATGCGTCGAATTCTTTCACATCGTCCAGTTGTTATTGCGTACTTGGACGATATTTGCCTTTTTAGTGATTCTTGGGAAGATCACTTTAAAGGTCTGTCTGAACTTTTGTCTACCTACGCTCTCACAATTTGACGGCTAAACCGTCTAAAGCCCATGTTGGGTTCAGTGACATTTCTTTTTTGGGTCACCGGGTTGGTCATGGTCTCTTACAGACGGAGGACCATAACACTTCGAAAATCCTTAATATCACTACTCCTAAGACAAAAAAAACAGGTTCGTAGTCTTCTAGGTCTAATTCAATTTTATGGAAGATTTATCCCACACCTATCATCAATCACTGCACCTCTTTCTACTCTGTTGAAAAAGGGGTCGCCTAACTTAGTACACTGGTCCCCAGAATGCCAAACCTATTTAGAGACAATTAAGCTATTATTTTCTTCCTCTCCTATTTTACGCCTACCCAATGCAGATAAGCCTTTTATTCTTCGTAGTGACGCCTCATCGACAGGGATTGGGGCCGCATTGATGCAAGAGTATTCTGAAACTTTGCATCCAGTGATGTATGTCTCTAGGAAGCTGACTGCGACAGAACTGAACTACACTGTCCTAGACCGAGAATTATTAGCTATGGTCTGGGATATTCTTAAACTCCAGAGATTCCTTCTTGGTGCGCATTTCAAAGTAGAAACTGACCAAAAAGCTCTCACAGCTATACAGAATAAGGACTCGAAGAGCTCAAGATCCACTCGTTATGCTATTTCACTACAGCCCTTTCACTTTTCTATACGAGCTATTCGAGGTTCGAATAATGTGATGGCAGACATACTGTCTCGATGCCCACACGATTCTGCTTAACTACCATTTTCTATATTTCCTTTCAGATTTCGGGGTTACTTATATACCCACGACTCTATTATACATTAACGCACACTGGTAGAACACTTTTATGACCCTGTTTAATTCACGATCCTAAGTTCGTCTGTGCTACTTTCTCTGTTACCCTTTCTTGTGTAACGGAGGAAGGTTTGATTAACATCGTACAGGGGTCGGAAGTTTACACGGCCACATTTGATAGGTTAAAATTAAAATTAACTGTTGCCTGTCATAAAATCCTACCTTTACCAAACAGAGATTTTCATTTGTGTTTTTTCACAGCAACGGCTTTTCCATGAAAGTCAGAGCTGCTATATTGTTTGATTAGGCTGTTACTCTACAACCTGTGGTATATATCGCAAGATTTGCTGTTCCAGTGAAGCCAGTCGGCAGTTTGACGCCACTCTAGATGTTTTTGGTGTCTTCGTGTGCATAGGATGGTCCAAGACTACTAGAGTTGTCCTTTCTATGTAACTTATTTAGGATAGTAGATAATATTGTATATTAGTATAGTATAGTATATTAGATAGTATTGTATTAGGTTATGATATAACTTTTTTAAGATAGTATGTTGGTTCATCTTTATGCACCAATTCATTACCATATTGTTCTTATAATACTGTGTTTTGATAAATGTTGAACGTATGACAATTGTAATGATGCTATTATTTTTACGTAACTGATCATTACGATACATTTGGGTATTGTACAATTTAAAAAAAAAATGAAGACTAGAAAAAGGTATTTTTTCTGACATTGTGATGTATTTTTTCTTTGCCCAGCGCTTGATTGTGCGCTAAGGGTAACTATGTATAGCGATATTAGTACATTGAAAAGTGTTTTTTCTGAGGTTGTGATGTATTTTTTCTTTGCCCAGCGCTTGATTGTGCGGTAGGGGTAACTACGCATAGCGATATTATTAATTGATGTCTATAATAAGTTCATCATTGGTACTTTATAAGTTTATTAACTTGGTTATCATGCACATTATGTTTTTTTTTTAAATGGTACCTAGTTATTTGTCTTTTGGTATAAATATGCATTGTTTAACTTATTATTTACCATGATATCTCATTGTCTGCTCATTCTTCTTGTACTTCATCTGGTCTTTTTACTTTTCACTTATGATGTCATAGCTAGTCTATTCTTGATATACTTCATATTTCTTTGAATTTCTTGATCTTCGTATGCTTATTTCATTATCTTTCTATACTTCATTTTTTTTTACTTTACACTTACATCTATCCCTCTTTTGTTCTTTTTTGTTAACATGACTTAACATAGTGTAATCCTTATGTTTAGATATTATGATTGCATCGACCTCAATTGTTTTTAATTTTTTGTTCGATGTATTTTTTTCAAAAAAATGATCATATCATTTTTTTCCCCGGGGGTCGGTGTAGTCTGTTAAGTCATATTTTAATTAAGGGGAGTTAAGTGTTAAAGACTGGAATGTACGGGTCGAATTTTTGTATACGCTAGTAAACACGCTCTACGTGATGAGATAATTTTTTAGTCGGGGGTTGTATGCTCAGTAATGTTTAAACTGTTACCTGACTAGTTGTTAGTTTGTTTAAAGATAGGATAAAGAAACTGGTCGAATGTTCTATGAAATAGTTTGGGGGGAAAGGCGGATGAATTCAGCTCACATCTCAAGCTGCGAGTTCGCGCTTGAATGAATTTTTACTGAGCTGTTTTGAGCAGCTGATATTTCGTGACAGTACGTTTTCTGGCAGAGCTTGGGAATGGACGTTATCCATTTCGCTAGCGTGTTCCAGAATATATTTTTGTGAAAGGAATATTTGATAATTCCAGAATGTATTCAATTGAAGATTGAGAGATATTATATTCATATTGATTCAAAGCCTTGGATATTATGGCTTACCAATGTACTGTGTATTCAATTGAAGATTAAGAGATATTATTTCATATTGATTCAAAGCCTTGGATATTATGGCTTACCAATGTACTGTGTATTCAATTGAAGATTGAGAGATATTATATTCATATTGATTCAAACCCTTGGATATTATGGCTTACCAATGTACTGTGTATTCAATTGAAGATTGAGAGATATTATATTCATATTGATTCAAAGCCTTGGATATTATGGCTTACCAATGTACTGTGTATTCAATTGAAGATTGAGAGATATTATATTCATATTGATTCAAAGCCTTGGATATTATGGCTTACCAATGTACTGTGTATTCAATTGAAGATTGAGAGATTATATTCATATTGATTCAAAGCCTTGGATATTATGGCTTGTTAATGTACTGTTGATTCTGTATGCGTATATTATGAACTGTCGATGCTCCATCTTCTTCTTCCATCCTTAGCCACCAACCGGCAAAGCAGTATGTGGCCAGTACGCCTAGTGGCGTCTTAGGGCAACAACAAATTGATCAATCTATTGCTGTTTCCACCACGCCTAATGGCGTCTTTGTGGAACAAAAACAGACCAAACAATCTATCGTTGTTTCCGTAATCAGATTGGTTGGCAAGCAGGTGATCAGCCCACTGTGCGAAGTGTTTACGGGATGGGGTAAACAGCCCCATGCCCATACCCTCCTTAGTCGCCTTTTACGACATGCGTGGTAGGGTGCAGTGTTACTATTCTTTGCTCCCCTTTCGGGCCCCGGCAACACACGGGTGCGATACTCCATGACTTGATGTGAACTGTATTACTGGTATGTCTACGTGACTGTGTAGTGAATAAACAGTGTATAACGTTATCAGGAGTTTCAACGTTCCTGACTCCTATGTTTGTTGTGGTGTGTGGCTCCAGTCTGTCCAGGTATGCCAGAACCCTTTAACATTCGCGTATGTTATGATTTACATAGTCACACACCTGTCGGCCATCCGTAAGCCCGACCTTTGCTGATCGCCATTCATCAGCGAAACTATATTAACTTTGTCCAGCCATCCCGCCTGCAGAAGGTGTTACAGTAATACACATCTGTAACAATTAGCTTATTCACACTAATAAAACACTTATTTAAATGAGGTATTTTCTGGGTAATGTGTGCTCCCCGTGTGTCCCCGAAGACTTATGGAAAGAACAGTATCACTGCTCCCACCAGTAATGTCGTGAAACGTCAATAATACGAGGGGCGTTCAGAAAATAATGCACCACATCGTTTTTCTCAGGAGCTGTTTATTCAAAAAGCATGAAATTTATACACAATATATATGGATATGTCATGTAAACATCGGTATTATTCAACATAATCCCCATCAACTTGTACGGCTTTATGCCAGCGCGAAACAAGTGCATGTATTCCTAGCCCGTACCAGATTTTGTCTTGATCATGTAGCCATTTCTTCGCTGCATGAATCACTCCTTCATCATCTTCAAACCTTTTCCCACGGAGTGCATCTTTAAGTAGACCAAATAGATGAAAATCAGAGGGTGCCAAATCGGGACTATAGGGTGGATGGGGTAGTACAGTCCAACCCAATTTGGTGATTGCTTCCAGTGTTGCCAGACTTGTGTGAGGTCGCGCATTGTCGTGAAAGAGAAGCAGGTCTGCTGGATTCTTGTGCGGCCGAACTCTGCGAAAACGCTGATTGAGTTTTTTCAATGTCTTAATGTAAGCTCGCGAATTGATTGTCTCTCCTCTTGGCATAACGTCCACAAGAATCACACCTTCAATGTCCCAAAAGACAGTGATCATGACCTTTCCAGCTGAAGGAATTGTCTTGAATTTCTTTCTTCGTGGTGATTGCGGATGATGCCACTCCATTGACTGTCTTTTTGTCTCAGGTTCAAAATGATGTGCCCAGGTTTCGTCACCTGTAACCATCTTAGCCAAAAAGTTATCTCCATCAGCATTGAAACGCTCCAACAATTCAGAAGAAATTGCTTTCCTTTGCAATCGGTGGTCATTTGTGAGACTTCGAGGATCCCATCTAGCGCAAACCTTAGAAAATCCGAGAGTTTTTATAACTGCATTTGCACTACCAATGCTGACTGACAGCTGTAAAGCCAATTGTTGAGTAGTGATTCGCCTATCAGTAAGAATAATGCCCTTAGCGCATTTCAACATTTCTGCGTTGGTGGCTGTTGCAGGACGTCCACAGCGCGGCCGATCAAGGAGCTCCGTATCTCCACTTCCTGATTCTTTGATTCTCTGAATCCAGCGACTGACTGTACTCCTGTCGACTGCAAAACTTCCATACACATCACATAGACGCTTGTGAATGTTCACAACAGTTTCCTTCTCCGCAACGAGAAATTCTATCACAATTCGCTGCTTATAACGCAAGTTGCTAACACGATTTAGGGCAGCCGTATAATGTGGCCAATTGCGGTACAATTTAGTGCACACAATTGGCACATGCCATATTTGAAGTGTGCAAAATTTCATGCTTCTATCTTCATTATTAGCTGAGAAAAACGATGTGGTGCATTACTTTCTGAACGCCCCTCGCATAAGACTGTGCCAGGAATGTTTTAAAAGTATCTATTGTAAGATTGCGCCCTCCCACCAGAAATGTCTTAAAAAAAGACAAAATGTAAGATTATGCTCGTCTACCAGGAATATCTTAAAAAGTTACTAATACGAGATTGTGCCCTCCCACTAAGA
The DNA here is from genome assembly GCA_024509875.1 of Oreohelix idahoensis. Taxonomy (NCBI): domain Eukaryota; kingdom Metazoa; phylum Mollusca; class Gastropoda; order Stylommatophora; family Oreohelicidae; genus Oreohelix; species Oreohelix idahoensis. Next base: position 678,975 of record JAMPIV010022322.1, on the reverse strand, counting down.
ATGTTTTAAATGGTAACTAATGTAAGATTGTTCCCTCCCACCATGAATGTTTTAAAAGCATCTATTGTAAGAATGTGTCCTCCCAACCGGAATGTCTTACAAAGAGTCAATAGTAAGATTACGCCCTTCAACCAGGGATGTCTTAAAAAGTAACTAATATGAGATTGTGCCCTTCCACGAAAAATTTCTTAGAAGGTTAATAATGTGAGATTATACTCTCTCACCAGAAATGACGTAAAAGATCACTAATTTGAGGTTTTGCCCTCCTACCAGAAGTTTTATTAAAAGTATTTATTGTAAAATGGCGTCCTCCCACCAGGAATGTCTTACACGGTGTCTGTTGTAAGATTGTGCCCTCCCGCCAGGAATGTCTTACACAGTATCTATTGTAAGATTGTGCCCTCAACACCAGGAATGTCTTACACAGTATCTATTGTAAGATTGTGCCCTCCCACCAGGAATGTCTTACACGGTATCTATTGTAAGATTGTGCCCTCCCGCCAGGAATGTCTTACACAGTATCTATTGTAAGATTGTGCCCTCCCGCCAGGAATGTCTTACACAGTATATATTGTAAGATTGTGCCCTCAACACCAGGAATGTCTTACACAGTATCTATTGTAAGATTGTGCCCTCCCACCAGGAATGTCTTACACGGTATCTATTGTAAGATTGTGCCCTCCCGCCAGGAATGTCTTACACAGTATCTATTGTAAGATTACGCCTTCTCCCACCATCATCATCAGCTGTCATCTGGGATGTTCCGTGTCTATAGTTTCTTTGAATGGTGATCAAAAAAGGTGTTATATATAACTGGTTGGTTTTCTTCATAGAACTATATACGTCAGCCTGCTCCATCCTTTCGTTTTCACAATCCATACTGTCCTACTATTTTCTTGTATTTTCCCTTTCCTATTTTCGCATTCATATCACTCATTTCTATCAACACATCTGTAGACTTCACTGGTTTAAGTGTGTGTTGCAACTCTTCATAGTATTCCATTATTTCTTCTTCGCTATGTTCTGCGGTTGGTGCATATGTTTGTAAAACTGCTTTCCGCCAGGAATGTCTTAAAAGTTAACTAATGTAAGATTGTCCCCTCCAACATTTTGTGAAAATAGTTTTCGCTCATAATATTTGAATTTTTTGCATTTGCAAAATGTGTTTTTTTTTAAATTGCACCAGACTAGTGTGGGGGAATTCCTCCCCCCCCCCCACCCCCCTTTCCCCTTCCCCTTTAAAAAATAAATTCGGAATGCGCCGTTTTAGATTCAAACTCGATACGATTTCTGCGTGGAAATCGGGCAGAGTTGTTACATCATTTGGTGGCTTAAAATTTGGGGGGAATGTTAAAAATAAAACTAGTACTAAGCATTCTGAAACATTCGATATTTTAAATCTGAAATTGGATATTGCGTGATATTAATTTACCGGCAAAACTTTTTTTCCAAAATCTGTTCGTAGCTCGTTTTCAGAGTATACATAAACTAGTAAATTATTGAGGCATTTTCACATACGAACGAGAGAACGAACGAGAGAACGACTCGAAATTCTGCACATTTAGAAACTTAGAAGAAACCGCTGCAAAAAACTTATCTTCAGCAAGGGTTTTCTCACCAGTCGGAACAGGTACATATAATAAATAACAACTAAATATTTAATAAACTTCAATTTGATAAATGATCAATAAGTTTTTTTTATAAATCCTTTTCTACGAAGTATGAAGACGTTCATACCTTGAGTAATCCTTTTTTAATAATAATCGTGAACATACATTTTTTCTTCTCACAGTCTGAATCACTGCAAAGGTTCGCAGTGTCAGGCTGTTAAGAGACTTGACCATTCTATGTCCAGCATAGAGCAAAATAGTGAAAATACAAATGGAAAGACATGATTTATGCCAAATAAAAGTGATGAGTGAGAAAAATGAAGAAAAAGAGAGGATACTGCCGAGAGGGCTGAAGGTGTGAGAGATCATACAAAAGAGCATGTCCAGACGTTTTATCTCAATGTAATTAGATAATGTATTCTTGGCATGACTAATGCGATTCTATATACTTCTTATTTCTCTTCTTTAGTCATTATTTTCTTTACCGAGTGCAGAACCTCTCCACAATCTCTTGTTCCCGGTATTCGCAGCCAGTGCTTTTCTATATCTGTCACTCAATTTCGCCTGTTTTCACAGTGCACTTTATAGCTTCGTTTCTCAAAATGGGCAAAAGGAAATTAAACTTCTTGTAACCTTTGCCGTTGTGCACTATTGTATCTATTTTCCTATTTATAAATGCGTTGTTTTCATTGTCGTTGGTTTTGTTAGTTAGTTTGTTTTAGATATCTTTGAGATTCTTAACACTTTCTGCGAGGTCCAGTGATATGTGTGCTATATATTTATCAGTTCCACTATCCTTTGCGTGTACGTCGCACAGTGTGTAGCATCTATGTAGCGAAACTTACCTCTTATTATTATTCACAAGCAGAATAAACACCCTTGTCCTCGTCTTACCTGACCTAGTACAGCTTCTTCCTCTACCACATCTCATACTCGGGTGGTAAGCAATCGCAACGGATCATCCACTTTCAGAAAGGGAGATATTTCTTTTGAGCAAAGGTCTTCATCTTGTTCCTCTACCACATCTCATACTCGGGTGGTAAGCAATCGCAACGGATCATCCACTTTCAGAAAGGGAGATATTTCTTTTGAGCAAATGTCTTCATCTTGTTCCTCTACCACATCTCATACTCGGGTGGTAAGCAATCGCAACGGATCATCCACTTTCAGAAAGGGAGATATTTCTTTTGAGCAAATGTCTTCATCTTGTTCCTCTACCACGTCTCATACTCGGGTGGTAAGCAATCGCAACGGATCATCCACTTTCAGAAAGGGAGATATTTCTTTTGAGCAAAGGTCTTCATCTTGTTCCTCTACCACATCTCATACTCGGGTGGTAAGCAATCGCAACGGATCATCCACTTTCAGAAAGGGAGATATTTCTTTTGAGCAAATGTCTTCATCTTGTTCCTCTACCACATCTCATACTCGGGTGGTAAGCAATCGCAACGGATCATCCACTTTCAGAAAGGGAGATATTTCTTTTGAGCAAATGTCTTCATCTTGTTCCTCTACCACATCTCATACTCGGGTGGTAAGCAATCGCAACGGATCATCCACTTTCAGAAAAGGAGATATTTCTTTTGAGCAAAGGTCTCATCTTGTTCCTTTACCACATCTCATACTCAGGTGGTAAGCAATCGCAACGGATCATCCACTTTCAGAAAGGGAGATATTTCTTTTGAGCAAATGTCTTCATCTTGTTCCTCTACCACATCTCATACTCGGGTGGTAAGCAATCGCAACGGATCATCCACTTTCAGAAAGGGAGATATTTCTTTTGAGCAAATGTCTTCATCTTGTTCCTCTACCACATCTCATACTCGGGTGGTAAGCAATCGCAACGGATCATCCACTTTCAGAAAGGGAGATATTTCTTTTGAGCAAAGGTCTTCATCTTGTTCCACTACCACATCTCGTACTCGGGTGGTAAGCAATCGCAACGGATCATCCACTTTCAGAAAGGGAGATATTTCTTTTGAGCAAAGGTCTCATCTTGTTCCTTTACCACATCTCATACTCGGGTGGTAAGCAATCGTAACGGATCATCCACTTTCAGAAAGGGAGATATTTCTTTTGAGCAAAGGTCTCATCTTGTTCCTTTACCACATCTCATACTCGGGTGGTAAGCAATCGTAACGGATCATCCACTTTCAGAAAGGGAGATATTTCTTTTGAGCAAAGGTCTTCATCTTGTTCCTCTACCACATCTCATACTCGGGTGGTAAGCAATCGCAACGGATCATCCACTTTCAGAAAGGGAGATATTTCTTTTAAGCAAAGGTCTTCATCTTGTTCCCCCACGACCTTCACGCAATGTGTATACTCTTCTCTAGGGCGTCCATCAGTTCCACAGACGCATGCGTCCTAAATCTCTTCTTTTTTTTTCGTAATGACGATGACACTGAGCAGGCCCACACTGACATGTAGGACATTGTCGCACGTCTCTTTTCTCTAAAATCTATTTCGACCACTATTTCCTGCAGCTTCCCGTACCTTTGATCTCAACATTCAGAATACTTCTCATGACATTCAGCAGCTTCGCTCCCCAGCCTCAACATCTACGAAATTCCAACCTCCCTCCTGTTTCATCGTGTGCTCTCTCCAAACTTTCTTTGTCCCCCGAGTTGATATTTGATCAAACCTGCGAATAAGGAGTGCTATCATCGTGTTGCTTAAAGATTTACAAATCCGCGAAGGCAACAAGCAGTTAACAAACAGCTCCTTTTGTAAGTCTCACTAACCTCTAATAACACCAGGTTCACATAATGCTATCACTAATTTGATCGATAACAAACCTTTCCCTTTTTGTTCATCCAAAAAAAAGGCTTCTAAAATCCACAAACTTGAGAATTCTGCTAGACCACGTGCTTCCGCCTATTCCTGTCTCACAGTAAACACGTATTTGACTTTCTAGATAATTATTTTTTCCTACCTATTTTTGAAAGTCTGCCCCCGAACAAATCGTGCTTTGAGCACCCTCTTTTCTATTCATCTTGCCTCATACCGCATGTACCTTATTTTCTTCATAGATGTCTGTTCAGTATATCATCATCTCAACCCGTAACCCGTCATGGGTCGTAGGGGTGCCATGGTGGAAGCATCAGCAGACAGGGTCCTCCACTGCTCTCTATCATCTGAATGAGTTCAGTATATAATCTATGTCTATTCCTCAATTTGACGAGACAAAGAAAAAATAGGACTATTGTTCCCTAAGGCATGTAGTAAGTACAAGGCGACGTATGTAAAGGTTTTACGTGAAACTGGCATCATCATCATGTAAAACAAACAAAAACTGTTAAAGAAACCCCCGCTGCTGAAACACGTGAATGTTGGGCGCAGGCTTCCTGCAATGGGAACAGCGACAGTGGTGGATAAATGCTCCAGAATGAGCGAAAATGATTTTGATTCCTAACTTTGTAGGTTCCAGAGTGATTCTTTCTGGACGATCGAACTAATGGTAATCTCGCACTGATTGTCGCCAAATATTCACTTGGAGTTATTTACCATTAGCAGTGTTTCGTGCTTTAGCAGTGTTTTGCGCATTAGCTGAATGTTCCTTGCCGGAGCGTTTTAACTTTATTGGATACGCCGATCGAGCACATAATTCCGAGCCGACTGCATCAGAATAGGTGTCCATCGCCGGTCGAGGTCGTTTGTGCATCAAATGGTCTTGATACCCCAGATGAACAGACATGTGACAACAACAACATTACAATTCACGACATATTACTTGACCCGATGCACGAAACACTACTAATCCGCGAGACACTGCTAAAGCACGAAACACTGATACAGGGAAATAACTCTAAAATACCCGTATTCTGTGCGGAGCGTTCGGCGACAATCATTTCGATATTACCGAACTAAGTCGGTCATACCTACAGCGCCTTTTCTCCGTCTTGTTGAAATAATACTCTTTAGATCATATATATTTCGGTAGCGAAACGTTGACCAGATCAGTGGAATAGCCCCATTAGCACTAAAATACAGTTGTTAATGTTTGCCTCTTCATGAGCCATTATGAACTTATGTATGGGAGCAGTGTTAGGGCCTTTTTTTCCACAGTGTATCGTAGACATCAAAGATGGCATTGGTCTCCTTGCAATGTCGGACGCAAAACTATCTATGTTCAATAAAGTTCTTGGTAACTTCCTGGTGGATATTCAGATAATCTCTCAAAATACTGCATAAAAAACAGTTCACTGAGATTACATGATTCTTTAATATCTACAACACATATATTAAAAGTCTTGTAACTTGCCATAGTTTTTAAATGGTCCCATTGAATCATTGTGACAGATGTCACAGAAGCTTCAGTTCATCTTGTCGAGCCAGTATTACTAGCATAAATGGCGCTAGACTTTCACTGGAAGCCAATTTTGTCTAAAACTTGCACAATAATCATGAACGTGTACCAAAATAATATAAAACAAATACAATTAAAATAAGCTACACCATTATTAGTGAACAAGTCGTCGGAGAAACATTATAAATATAGCAACAGGAAGTACTATTGTTGCAACACTTTTGTCGCATTCATTTGTAGACGAACGTCGATGCACTGAATGAGTTACACGTCTCATAAAACTTGTTCCTATTTATAGTGTTATGCGCGGGATAACTGTAACAGGACGAACAAGATGGTAAGGAAATGGACATTTATGTATTTAGACATTTCATCGTGTGGGAAAAAAAGCTACATTTATGAGATACCAAGACATTACGAACAAAACAGGAAGAAGTTGAACCACAAAAAATATATGGAAGTATAACGACTAGGGAAATGTAAAGGGAGGGGGGGGGGGGGGGTTGCTACTAACAAACGCAACGCTTGTGCCTACGAATTATCTTCCATAAGCAGAGTTAATAGAGGCATTAATATTAATAACAGTAGTGACAGTGAAATGTTTGCAAACAGTAGTTTTTTAAGTAATAGTAGAAATGAGTCTCGATTCTGGAGAGCACAGAGTAGGCCAACTGTAGCACCCAAAGAATGTCGTAAAAGGAGACTAAAGGAATGTGCGTGAAGCTAGTGTCCTTATAAGGTCAAACAGATTTCTGCTGAAACCAAGAGAACGAACTGCTTAGACGCAATAACCGTACACGGTACTAGCTGCAATGTTTCCACGATGCCCCTTATGGAGCAATAAATTGAAAATATTACTTTTTCAAGAACACAAAGGACTTTAAATCTATAATTCTCTACATTTATATTGCTTATTATTTAAGTTTTTATTTGTATATTATCTAATTATAGTCCCCATGGTTTTTAATTTTGGTTTTGATCAAATACAAAAATTTACCATTTACGTTCGTTTTTTTGCTTTTACTTTTGTTTCCTCTAAATATTAATGCCCGACTCAAGGCCATACCCTGTCTATTGTCCGTGATGTTACCCCACTCCTTAGACCTGGCATTGAAATGACCAGCAATTAAATTAAACACTTATTGTTAGGTTCATCGGACAAATCTATCAGGAAATCCCAACTCCCCTTTTCAGTAAGGTTGTCTACATGAGCATACAAATTGTAGACGTATGAGAGGACGCATCAGGCGTGTATACAACCAGTGCGCAACAGAAACAATTAGCATTCATACCCTTAGACATTTGTTGAGGGAGACTGAGCACCTGTGGGTTTGCCTGGAGTGCATTGACGTCGATTCTGATTAACATTCCTCTAATGTCCCCATAAATTTTCATATTTTTTTTTTTTTAAATTAATGAAGAAAAATATCCCGTTCAACCTCTGATGGGTTATAATTAGGATACTGTATATATTGTTTTCAATTCCAAATAATATGAAAAACTGCCGATATGAGAAAGTGGCATCACATTTGTCAAATCATTGTAAATAGGGACAATCACAATTGTGCTTATACGTTAAATAAATAAAAAAAACAAACAAACAAAATCAAGAAGAAACTCTGAACAAGAATAATATTAAAGTGAAGGGGTGTAAAGGCCTGGCGGTTCCAGTTATATAACTGACTTTAACAGATAATTAATTGACTTTCATCTGTTAAAAGTCATAAGCATTGTAATAACAGCATCAGACCTTCACATTCCCAGCCACTATATATTAACATTTGTTCGTGTTAAATATTGTTTGACTATATTATGCAGTTCCCTAGGTCTGTCTACTCTTAACACCTCTTCTATATTTATAGATAAGTTGGATGTTTCGTGTAAATCGAACCCAGTACCTTTAGAATTCGATGTTTTTACACGATGTTTTTACACAATTTGAAGGGGGAAAAAAAACAACTCACCGTCTCACCTTGGTAGCTATTACGAATGCAGCAATGATTTCAATTCCTGTCGGGTTTTATATACTTCAAAGGCGCACACGTCATTACATCACGAGATAGTTTATTGTCCCACAGATCACGTGAGCAAATACGGTCTTTTTATTTTTTCTTTAATGTCACTGAGAAGAGTTCTCTTTGCATTCGGGGATACTTAACCGAAAATCTTCACAATGTCTGATGACACTAGTTATATGCACCTTTTGTTTAGCACAGCGCTTTCGTGGAGTCAAACCAGTAGGAAGTTTAGCTTTTTCAATAGGTCTGCAATTACGGTAATTTCAAAGTGTGATATAAAATGTTAATCTTTTTGGATTCCAACGTTTAGAAATAATTATGTCATTCATTAACTTTTATACTAATCTTCCTACAGTCACAAGACAACTGCCACGCTACCGCTAGTTTAAAAACTTATGACTTACCTTTCAGTAATCATGACACATTGAGCAGACATTTGATAAACTATGACGGTATTTCTAATAACACGCAAGCCTAAAACTAAATACTAATCTGTTTCCAATAAGAAAATAGTTACAAACGTCACCAACATTAACTCAGTATTAAAATAAATACTAGGGGGTCGAAGCGGCTAAGAGGTATGGCGTCCGCCTCGAATTCTAAAGGTACTGGGTTCGATTCTCAATAGATGGAATATAATTTATGAACACATTTTTCAGAACCAGTGGTCCTACTGATGTCATACTCTCCCCTGGTCTCCTGGGTAGTGAGATCGGATGCCTAGCCTTCTCGGATAAGGGCGAAAAAATAGGAGGTCCTGTGTGCAAGTTGCGCACGTTAAAAATTCCACGGCAGTTGGAAATCGTAAAGAGTAGGCCATAAGGCCACTGTAGTAATATCTGTGAGACAAACGCTAATTTCCATAGAATTGCACTCCCAAAATGCTAGTAAATAAAACAGCCCGTGTGTTAGTGACTAACAGCTTCTACTATGCCAGTCGGGAATCCAATGTATGCTGTAGAAATGCTGGTTAATTATCTCGCTAGCAAAGCCACTAGATTTTAGTACCGCTTGCGTGAAACTAACGTCACAATTCAAGCCTAGCCTTCAAAGCAAGAGAGAAGAAAACGTGTAAAAACGAATACACGAAGGCATAAAATTGAGAGATAAATGTCGTAGCATGGCAGAAACGCGACGTCACAAGTTGCAGACCCCCCTTTTTCTCGACACGCGTTAGTGGCACATATTCACGTTGTTAGAATCGTCAGCCGATATAAACACACACACAAGTCGCATTTTTAGCTAGAAGTAGTGCTAAAGTAGTGATTCTACAAACGTGTTGTTAAAAATTTGGTAACGTACTACAAGGATCTGCTGCGGTCTGCATGAGAGCGATAGTTAAAAATAAAAGGAAAAAATTAAGGTTAACGTGAGATTTTTTGAATATGCAGTACTGAATGGGGGAATGAGACGGAGGGTCACTAGTTCGTGTTTACATATTTGAATAGGAGAGATAGGAAATAGTTTTTTGAAGCATTGTAGAAATAAAACGATACTAGGCATTAGAAATAAATACAAGAATAAAATAATGTAATGACTGTGCGATAGATAACAACAGGATCAATAAGTATGTATCAGAATTTAAAACTATTAAGAAATAAAGAAGTTGGACAGAAGACAGATAGACGAATGGACTTGAAAATCTTTCTCAGTTTGCCCGTAGTGGGGGTAGAGGGGAAGGAGTCCTAATTTTGAATATTTGAGGTCAGTTTTGAAAAAAAGAATGCTAGAAGCCAAACGGTTTCTGATTGGCTGTGGTGTAATATACTAACGATTGAATAAAAGCAATTAGTAGTTGGTATTCGGGGCCACTTGTTAAAAAGAATTCATTCACTAAAGTTGTTTTAAGACAAAAAAGGAGTACATTCTTGTTTGCTATTCTGCACTAGCAGTGATCTGGATGGTTGCCATATATCGCAGTATTCAACTGTTTAGTGTGTAAATTTCTTTGATGCGGTAAGAATGAAAACCTTTATATTGTAAATTTTATCATTATTATGTATGCATTATTGAATCTGTCTGAACCTTATGGGGGAAAACGATTATCTAGAGGGAAGTCAACATCAAACACTGTGTTGTTTCACAGCGTTGTTAGGAAATGTATTAACCTGTTGTAGAAAAGCCAGACAGGCTTTCTACCATATTGGGAGAAAAGAAAATTAAATATTAATGAAAAAAATGTTGTATTATGACATAAGACCAGGAAGATCACTGGCCGTCTTCTTCAGCAAGTCACCGTGATTGTACATGACTTGATATTATTAATGTAAATTGTTTCCTTTGTCAAGGAAAGTGTCAAACGGTGGTTTGAAAGTTATTTATCCATGAAAGGGGTACCAACCAAATTGAGAACGTTAACTAATTGTTTAGTTACCATACTGATGTCTGATGATATTGCAAATGTTAGAGTAGGGAAAGAGAGAGACTATTAGATGCTGAGTTGGACACATTTATATTGTTCCAGGGTTTCTTATACGATTGAAAGTGAGCCCAGGTGATCAAATACCTGACCATAAGTTCTGCAGTGAGACCATATCTACTGAGTGCCTGCACATAAATATATTACCAGAAGCAGAAGCGTGACTTGGCAGTGGAAGCTGACATAGTATACTTCAGTCAGCCTGTTACCAGAAATCCCAGATAAGCAATCGTGTCTGGGGTATTTGATATCGCAAACAATCCAACTCTCAATTTCCCAAAATATAATGTGTCAGACAGTGATGAATCCAAACGTTCGAATAACCTGTACCTTTTTCTAGGAGCAAGGAATACTTGACACTTTTCTAATTTGACTTATATAAATAATTGTGGGAAAACACAGACTCAATTATATTTGTGAATTAATTGCTGTAAATATTTATATTATCATTTTGAGTTGATTATTCCTGTGTCTAAAAGAATAACAAAGATACAGGAAAATAAATTGTAAAAAATATGTTAAATTGAAAACTTAACCAGTGACTTGTTTAATCATTGTTTATTAGTAATAGGTGTAGTTGTTGTCCTGTTTATACAGTCCATCACATTGCATATACCCTAGACACTTGCTAGACAACATACACACACCATTACACTTTAGTAGGGGAAGATATATAATCGGGTGAGGTCATTGGTGGAAGCAGACAGGTTCCCTGTAAACTTGTATGAATTTAATAAACCTCAGGGGCTTGCATAGCTGACTTCACACCAGATAGAATTAAAATTAATAATATTTATAGAATAACACCAAATCCACCACAGCACTTACCCTAGCAAAATTTAGAAATGAGAAACCTACCCACCACAAAAATATTTATAGAATGTGTGATTCCTATATACACACACTGGGATTCTCGTCGGTGCTAAGGAGTTTGTGCACTGTGCTGAGATCCTTCTTGTGTGATCTAAGGGAGGAGATTGGAGCACTGATGGAGTTTTCCTTGTGCTATGAAGATAGTCCATAAAACCAAACCAAACAAAAATAAATACTCATAAATTTTCCAGACAGGAAATAATTACTTATATTCAACCATCTTAAACTAATTAGTTATTTGAGTAAATCATAAACTTATTATTAACATTTCACCGTTATTTAATGTTACACATTTTTCACGAGCCAAAGATTTATCACTATTAATCTCACACTAATAAATCTTAAACTTATTACTAATCTTGTTACTTTAACACCAGTCATACACTTAGTATTAATTTTACATAAACGATAAACTTTTCATCAGCTAATCTTACACCAGTTGCTGATGCGTTGCTGATCTTTAACCAGCCATGAATTAATTATTAACTTTGCAACAAAATTATTACATACGTATTTCTTGAACATGATAGCAATTCCCAATGAAATATTTATAGTGGTATAACACGTAGTGACATCTCACACAATTAGGAAAACGAATATTTCGTACTTTGTAATCTCTTCACATAACACTGGAGGTGTGGCCATGAATTACAAGAAAGGCAAGGTCATTCTTTTAATGAAGACCACCGAGTGAGTAACAGTATCGACCACCAGAAAACACTAAGATCGTGAGAATAAATTATGCAAATGATAGCCAGTTTGACTTGTAGAAACACCCTTACAAGACGTGGATTCATACACAGGTCTAGGAACCAACATGGACAAAATTGTAGGAACGGACAATGATATCAAAATAAGAATAGAGAAGGCAACAGGGACTTTCGCAGCATTGGGAATAATTTGAAAATAAAAAGAATAAAGTCCAGCCCACACAAAAGGTCAAGGTAGTCTCATAGCAGATACTGCAGCGTGTTGGTATCGTGATTCGAACCCGACACCTTTGCCGCGAGAGAACCAGCGCTCTAACCACTCTGTCAATCGGACGGTCAGCCCACACGAGCACACAAGAAATATTTCAATTCGGTGTCAAGGAATTTATATCGTATGGCCCTGAAACGTGTAGAATAACAATTATGACAACCACGAAGTTACTTTTTTTTTTAAACATAAATTGGTACTTGCGTAGAATAGCAACGATTTAAAAAATAGTATAAGAAGCCGTCACTGTGGAAGTGATGGCACAAACCAGATAGATACTAGTGGAACCAGAGGTGAAGTAATGACGTTAGATAAAACAGAGGTGAAGTAATGACGTTAGATAGAACAGCGGTGAAGTAATGACGTTAGCGTTAGATAGAACAAAGTGTGAAGAAAAACAGTTGATGGCACAGTCCTTGTTTTAGGATGTAGTAATGTAGTAAAAGCATGTCGTACATGGCGACCAATATGAGGTTTGCATGAGGTCAGTAAGCTCATAATGTAACACACATTGCTATAGAAACTACCATTGTAATCATGGGGATGCTTGGTGCAGGCTTCCTGCAAGTGGGTCAGCTGTAGCAGTGACCCATGCTCCGTAGGGAGAAAAAATCAAAGTGATGATGAACTGCCAAAAATGAAAATGATCAAGGTGTCATAAACTATCGCTTAAGTAATTGCCAAATTTGTACGATCAAGATGTCATAAACTATCGGGTAATTGCTTACTTAGTCGTTCCTCTTCTACGGTGAGGTGCAGAGGTTTGTAAGAGAGAGCGCCATACTATTCTATCGGCTGTCTTCCTCCTGGCTTGGTTCCATTCTAATCCTCGGTCCTTCAAAGATTGTCTAATGTTGTCCTCCCAGCAGACTTTGGGTCATCCTGGGGGTCTGGATCCCTGGCTCTTAGTTCCCATGCTTGCCGTGGTAGCCGATCTTCTTCCATTCTGCAGACATGGCCAAACCATCTCAGTTGGGACTGTTCTACTTAGGTCTGCAGGGGTTGGATTGTTAGACCTTGACGTATCGTCTGGTTGCGGACCATATCTCTTCTTGTTACTTCAACCACCTTCCTCAGATACCTCATTTCTGAGGTTTGGGTCTGGCTTTTGTGGGTTGTAGTCATTGCCCATGACTCGCATCCATACGACAAGACTGGGACATAGGTGGAGCGGTATACAGCCATCTTCGTCTTCTCTATCGGTTAAGTAATTGCAAAATTTGTACGATCAAAATATCATAAACTATCGGTTAAGTAATTGCCAGATTTGTATGACCAACATGTCATAAACTATCGGTTAAGTAATAGCCAAATTTGAATGATCAAAGTGTCATAAACTATCGGTTAAGTAATTGCCAAATTTGTATGATCAAGTTGTTATAAACTATCGGTTAAGTAATTGCCAAATTTGTGTGATCAAGGTATTGTCGCATAGAGATTTATGATCAATAAATCTTCTATATTCTTTTCTTTTCTACCCGTGTCCTCTACTGTATTATCGCTCTTTTATCCTTTTCCTGGGTTTTTTTTTCGCATTCGTTCGTTTGCGAAAAAATTTACTTTCCCATTCTAACTTTACCGTTTCTTTTTCTCATACTAGAACGCATTTATTGCATAATCGTGTCAGGCCCTGCAGTAGACAACTTAGTGTAAGAAAGTCGTCTCGATAGACATAGGAAAAGACAGTTGTCTACATTTTCATCGGACACGGCGCTCTACGGTTACGTTTCTCGGTGTTAAGTGTGAGAAATACGTTCTCGAGAGACCGAATGGCAGACATTGCTGCGCTCAGAAATGAGAGTAGTCGGCGAGGTGTGGAAACTGCCATCTGCCTCGACCAGAAATGAGACATTCGTCTAGCATTTCCATCTGACACGGCACTCTACGGCCAGTTTCTTAGACGGAGGTGTCAAAGACGCGAAGGGGCAGTTTATGGCAATCTCTTGGTTTACGTAAGTGTTAAGAGGAGAGGGGAAGACGGGGGGAGGGGGGGGGGGGGGTTCGAAATAATGTGGGATCCTTTGTCTATTTCATATATCTTAACCGGAGTTTTAGATTTCATTCACTCAACTTAAGTTCGCAGTCAAGACTAGAACAACCTACGTTCGATTCCTAAGAATCTCCGTTGATAGAAGATGGCATTTAGTTGGTCGAAGTGAATTTCGATTCCTAAGAATCTCTGTTGATAGAAGATGGCATTTAGTTGGTCGAAGTGGATTTAGTTCTTAGTAGTTCTGTGTTGAGGTAAATATAATCTAGTATTTTGCGAGTGATTAAGTGTTAAATTGCTTATTATATTTCACTAGTTTCTTTTGTGCAGAGTGATTAAATTATAAGTCTGTTATATTCTCTAGTGACGTGTTTCAGTGGAAAGCAGAATAAATTATACTTTCTAGCTTAAACTCATGCAGTGATAAATAAATTTAATTTAACTGCTAAATACTCAGTCGAGAATATTTTTTTAAAACTAACTTAAAACTGCACTGATTCATCATTGAGTATTGACGAAATACGTATGTATTTCTAATTCATGATGATTGATCTTTTTGATTATAACTTATTTCACGGGAAGTTTTAAACGATAAGTCAAGCTCTTCGCTTGCAGTTTATAATGTAAGTTATAACCGAGTACATAGTATGTATAAGTATTTTATATGTTGTTTTTCTTTATTCAGTGAAAAATGGGGTAACCCAACTTTGCCAGCGTTGAGTACAAATTGAGAGAAGAAACATTTTACCTTTAACCACGTGGGTTTACAAGTTAACACCTGTCTGACAGTGCGTGTATCTCCATAATTAGACAGAGTACAACTCTCACTAACGGGTTTTTAAAGGACTAAATGCTTATATTGTGCCTTTGAGCCAGGTCATATTTCTTCACAAACTCTCAAGTACATTTTCAGCCCGTGTGGCAAGTAAATATCACTATCAGTAACATTCCGACGTAGTTTGACCAGTGGTGGTGTGACCAAATAAAGCCCTATACTGAGATAAGGCACCGACCTGACATTCCTCATTTCTAGAAACCTAAGCTATTGACACTGTGCTCGCTGTTAACGTTCGTGCCTGGACAATTTTAATGTGACTTAAACAGACATCCAAAATAAGAATAACCAAGAAAACGTTTCCCTGAAGCAGTGAATTCAACCCGTCTTTTTGGAACTGGGGTTCTCTTGGCCATGTCTAGCATTGGAGAGTCTGTATGTGCATGTCCTAAAAAATTGTGTTTCCAGATACAGCAGATGTATCCGTGACTCTTTGGGCTATCACTTTTCTTCTAACGGGACTGTGGGCTATACATCGAGGGAAAAGATCATAACTGTGGGTCTATCACTCTTGTAGCAATTCATTGACTTTATGACTATTTGTATATGCTTGATGTAATTTTTATGTGTTGTGATGGAATTTTAGAATGATAATTAAAATTCAATTAAATTTAATCAGTGTGTTGGTCAGTTCGTTCCCAATTATCTATATTTTAAGTGTTATAGTGTTCCCACGTGTGTGCGTCTAACTGTCGTCACATATATGTGTGTGTATGTGAGTGGATATATATATATATATATATATATATATATATATATATATATATATATATATATATATATATATATATATATATATATATATTATGATAGACTGTCTGACTCCTCTAAATCTGTTGTAGAAGATAGGCTGAGAGAGAGAGAGAAGATTGCTCGATTTCAGGGACAGCCTCTATTATTCCTACCATCTCACTCGTGGAAACCTATTTCTGTTTTTATCTCTCACTGGGGCTATCACGTATTCTAATCTACTCAGAAGGGATCAACCCAAGTCTTAATTCCCCTATCAAAAATCTACGACAGGTATCATAAACTATTGGTTAAGTAATTGCCAAATTTGTATGATCAAGGTATCATAAACTATTGATTAAGTAATTGCCAAATTTGTATGATTAAGGTGTCACAAACTATCGGTTAAGTAATTGCCAAATTTGTATAATCACGGTGTCAAATACTATCGGTTAAGTAATTGCCAAACTTGTATGATCAAGGTGTGATAAACCATTGGTTAAGTAATTGCCAAATTTGTATGATCAAGGTGTCATAAACCATAGGTTAAGTAATTGCCAAATTTGTACGATCAATGTGTCATTAACGATTAGTTAAGTAATTGCCAAACCTGTATGATCAAAGTGACATAAACTTGTAGCAAAGTTAGATTTTGATGGGGAGGTTATGATGGTATCCTAAAAGAATGAAATCCGTGTATGTATTAACCGTGTGAGGTCAAGCACATGTAGGCCCCTGACTCTATAAATGATGATGATAAATTATGTGCAGGGAACCTAACGCTACCTCCCTAGATCTCACACGGTCACTATTTTGGCTCTAGTGTCTGGTGTATGATGTACCTAGTGTCTAGGGGAGAAATGAAATGATGGTACACAACACAAAAACACTTTACGTTTCTATGAGGAAGTGAATAAAACCTGTGGTTAAGTTTTCTTTAAATTTGATAATTTTTTATACAATTTATTTTGCCTGTCCAGTCATCTCGTTTGGACAGGTCTTTGAAAATGAGGACAAGATAGTTTACATAAAAAATTAACTAAAATTGTGTGGACAATCTGCCCAAATAACTACAAAGTTAATATATGTCTTTCCTGTTGGAATGTTCACAGTTTACACTATATTCTTCTAAGAGGGAGAGTCACTGTGTATGAGGGGCTGTATTATCATCATACCCCATCAACTTCCTGAGTATGATTTGAAATACCAAGGTTTATTTAAACCGAAACGGTCAGATATACCCAGGTCCTTAACATATCAACTGGGGTTTCTTGTTGAATGATAAGATAGTGTGTAGTTGCAGAAATATCGATATCACGTCACACGCCCAAGCTCCTGCTGTTATCTCTTGAAAGCATACATGAAATTTCGGAGACTTCTTGGCGTTATCGTCACTCCTCAGGTTTCCTGTCACCAGCTGGCAACAGGAAACAAAACCTCTGCAACAAAAGGACACCCTGGCCTTTTACATCTGATCACTTATTCTTTTATTTAATTTCATACGTGGGTATGGGGTCAGCCTCGCGTGCATTTCAGGTGCACTCATCCCCTAATTTTTCATGACTCCCACTTTGCTGTGACCACCCCTCAGGTCCCTATGGCAGATATGCCACTGTACGTTTACATAGTTTTCCTCAATAATATAATGTGGGGTAACCACATTTCCTTTCATATATTTTTCTCATTTTTTTCTTTTTAAATATAAATGCTTCAGGCATGTTGAACAGTGTTTCTTGAACACGGAGGCTTACTAATATACTCTAATACAATAATATTCAAACATAATCATGACAACATACATTAGTTAGATACATTTCAACGTGAGGACTCAACAATGTCTGCTCCCGGCACGTCCTTCACTTTTTCCCAATAGCAGTATCTAACTTTGGTAAGGGGATTAAACATATTAAATTCATAAAGCATTCTTACCACAAATCAAGAAATATAAACAAATGACGCTGACTTTGCAAAGAAATGGCCTCAGTTTCTTCTGCTCCGTCCAGACTGTGAAATACTTATTTAGTTATTTAATTTACTTTAAATTTTATCACAGCTGTTCTCAGCGTATCTGAATAAAAAATACTGTTCAACTGGCAATGAATAGTGAAAGCTTTTTGCTAATATTTAGTAGCACTGGCCAATCGAAAGCTTGCGACTACCAGAATTCAAATGCAGTTTTTGAAAAACAAAAATAATTCCAAACATACTCTGCGTCTGGTAGTCGATTGGCCAGTCTGCTTTAGTTATGCCAATACAAAACGATGTTAGTTTTTGGTAACAATTTTCCTACCGCTCCCCTCTCCTCCTATACTCTTGTTACCCAAGCGAATTTGAATCTACCTCAATGCCTCCCTTCTAAGCCGGTGTCCCCACTAACATTATAAAAAAACAAGCAGGAACAACAGTCCGTCTGGTCGTGCGTCCGTAGGCATTTAGTATTTTCTCAATAATTTGGCTAATACTGGGACTATCATATTATTTAAAACACATTCTTGCTCAGTGGATTCTAAGCTATACTACCATATGATTTTTATGTTCAGTTTCATTATGGTTTTAGACTTTCAATTTTGTCACCGGTCATCGTCAAATAAAAATTTTTCACAAGACGGCCATCTTCCCCTCTCCTTCATCTCGCTAGCATGTATTTTTCAAATAACTAACTTGTTTTTGTGACGTCAGAAACATTACCGCGAGGAGAAATAAAATTGTCTGCGTGTTTTGCCTCTGTTGGCTTTGTTCCAGCGTGTATATATGCATGGCGGACTATCAAGCGAAGCGGGGTGTTGGCGTGGCGGGTTAAGAATTGGCGTTAATAATTTGTATTGTATCGTGTAACACTACCAAAAAATGTAAGGATTACTACTTATTACCAGCGTTAAAGTTGACAGAATACGTTAATTCAGATAGTTATTTTGCGGCACACTTCCGCAAAATCGTTAATTATAAGTCTAGGCTACAAAATGTATGCAGCAGATCTGGCAAAATGTTAAATGTTGGTAGTACGTTTTCGAAACCGAAACCAAAACGCGTGTAAGCATCATTCTGTGTGTGCCCTGGATGTTCTACACTCCATATGTTTCTTTATCTGATTCTGATAAAAGCCTTTGCCTCCTCAAAAGTTATGCTTGCATCAGGCTGAGGTAGATGTGAACCTTCTTTTGCCATTCTGTCAGCCTCTTCATTGCCGGTGATGTTAACAATGAGATGGGATCCATTGGATCACCACACTTTTGAATCGTTGACAAAGTTTGTGGAGCACTATTCTGAGATCATAAGTTGCAATTACTTACTGTGCATCAGTAAAGAAAGCAACTTGTCTCTGTATGCTTTCTTCTGTTAATATAACCTCTGCTGCAGTTTTCAAGGCCTCTGCTCTGAAGTTACTTGAGAATTGTCCTGTCGCCACTGACAGCCTTTTTTTCTGCACCAGTGCTTAAGGTCAGAAAGACACCCCCACCTCCATTTTCTGTTGCATTTGTTGCTGATCCATCTGTGTATGCATGGGTCCAGGTGTTGCGTGGGTAATGTTTCTCTATGTATTTTGTCGCTATGGATTTTCTATCTGTTGCAGGTACAAATTTGAACTGTACATGAATGCTTCGTGTAACACTCGCATTTGAATCAACAGACATCTAATCGATTCGAATATATAATAAACTCAATGGCTGTAGACTAAACAGTTCTGAACTACATAGTTGGTTATTTATGTGATATGAGGTAAAGAATAAATGAGGAGCATAAATAGCTGTAAAATATGTGGTGATTACAATGAAAAATAACGGAGAGAAAGAGAGAAATCAAAAGAACGAAACATGTATGCACAACGGAAGACTGTGAAGAAAGAGAAAAAGAAGAAAATAAAGGAGAAGAATAATTACCAGTCTTGTTGCAGTAAAATGTAACAATCTGAGATATCGTGAAATGTTGACAGCACAAACTTAAATCGCTATCGTTTCTTTGCACACTAGAGTGCGCTTCGGTGCAAACAACACAGACGTAGTTGCGAAATACATAATCTTTCTGTGATTTTCTACTGTGGAAACTGTATATACACTGTCACGAAACACAATCCAAGCTACAAGGTTGTCATGCTCTTAAGCCTGCTACCTTCCTTAGCTAAAGTTCTAATAGAGTCTCTGTAGTTAAAGCTTTGTTTTTGGCCTGTTTTATACTGTTCCGTTTTCGTTTTGTTTGACGAGACAATAACTTTCGCCGTCGTGTTGATTTTGCGGCTGGTTGGAACGTCGTAAGTGGCGACATTTGGCAATGAAATTGTCTTTGATGTTTAAAGAGTCTAAATTAGGTACAGTTAAATGTCATCGCGACCCCGAGTAGTTCCTGGGGCGGGGGGGGGGGGGCGGGGTCTATGATGACACAAAGAAAGAATAGGACTACAACTCCCTCGTGCATGTCGTGCAAGGCGGCTTAACTGAGGTTGTGCATGGGAATAGCACGAGGGTGTGCATGGGTCTAGCACGAGGGTGTGCATGGGTCTAGCACGAGGGTGTGCATGGGTCTAGCACGAGGGTGTGCATGGGTTTAGCACGAGGGTGTGCATGGGTTTAGCACGAGGGTGTGCATGGGTCTAGCACGAGGGTCTGCATGGGTCTAGCACGAGGGTGTGCATGGTTCTAGCACGAGGGTGTGCATGGGTCTAGCACGAGGGTGTGCATGGGTCTAGCACGAGATTGTGCATGGGTCTAGCACGAGGTTGTGCATGGGTCTAGCACGAGGGTGTGCATGTGTCTAAACTGAGGTTGTGCATGGGTCTAGCACGAGGGTGTGCATGGGTCTAGCACGAGGGTGTGCATGGGTCTAGCACGAGGGTGTGCATGGGTCTAAACTGAGGTTGTGCATGAGTCTAGCACGAGGGTGTGCATGGGTCTAGCACGAGGGTCTGCATGGGTCTAGCACGAGGGTGTGCATGGGTCTAGCACGAGGGTGTGCATGGGTCTAAACTGAGGTTGTGCATGGGTCTAGCACGAGGGTGTGCATTGGTCTAGCACGAGGGTGTGCATGGGTCTAGCACGAGGGTGTGCATGGGTCTAAACTGAGGTTGTGCATGGGAATAGCACGAGGGTGTGCATGGGTCTAGCACGAGGGTGTGCATGGGTCTAGCACGAGGGTGTGCATGGGTCTAGCACGAGGGTGTGCATGGGTCTAGCACGAGGGTGTGCATGGGTCTAGCACGAGGGTGTGCATGGGTCTAGCACGAGGGTGTGCATGGGTCTAAACTGAGGGTGTGCATGGGTCTAGCATGAGGGTCTGCATGGGTCTAGCACGAGGGTGTGCATGGTTCTAGCACGAGGGTGTGCATGGGTCTTGCACGAGGGTGTGCATGGGTCTAGCACGAGATTGTGCATGGGTCTAGCACGAGGTTGTGCATGGGTCTAGCACGAGGGTGTGCATGTGTCTAAACTGAGGTTGTGCATGGGTCTAGCACGAGGGTGTGCATGGGTCTAGCACGAGGGTGTGCATGGGTCTAGCACGAGGGTGTGCATGGGTCTAAACTGAGGTTGTGCATGAGTCTAGCACGAGGGTGTGCATGGGTCTAGCACGAGGGTGTGCATGGGTCTAGCACGAGGGTGTGCATGGGTCTAGCACGAGGGTGTGCATGGGTCTAGCACGAGGGTCTGCATGGGTCTAGCACGAGGTTTTGCATGGGTCTAGCACGAGGTTTTGCATGGGTCTAGCACGAGGGTGTGCATGGGTCTAGCGCGAGGGTGTGCATGGGTCTAAACTGAGGTTGTGCATGAGTCTAGCACGAGGGTGTGCATGGATCTAGCACGAGGGTGTGCATGGGTCTAGCACGAGGGTGTGCATGGGTCTAGCACGAGGGTGTGCATGGGTCTAAACTGAGGTTGTGCATGAGTCTAGCACGAGGGTGTGCATGGGTCTAGCACGAGGGTGTGCATGGGTCTAGCACGAGGGTGTGCATGGGTCTAAACTGATGTTGTGCATGGATCTAGCACGAGACTGTGCATGGGTCTAGCACGAGGGCGTGCATGGCTCTAGCACGAGGTTGTGCATGGGTCTAGTACGTGGGTGTGCATGGGTCTAGCACGAGGGTGTGCTTGGGTCTAGCACGAGAGTGTGCATGGGTCTAGCACGAGGTTGTGCATGGGTCTAGCACGAGGTTAGTGCATGAGTCTAGCACGAGGGTGTGCTTGGATCTAGCACGAGGTTGTGCATGGGTCTAGCACGAGGGTGTGCATGGGTCTAGCACGAGGTTAGTGCATGAGTCTAGCACGAGGGTGTGCATGGGTTTAGCTCGAGGTTGTGCATGGGTCTAGCACAAAGGTGTACATGGGTCTAGCACGAGGGTGTGCATGGGTCTAGCACGAGGTTGTGCATGGGTCTAGCACGAGGGTGTGCATGGGTCTAGCACGAGGGTGTGCATGGGTCTAGCACGAGGCTGTGCATGGGTCTAGCACGAGGGCGTGCATGGCTCTAGCACGAGGTTGTGCATGGGTCTAGTACGTAGGTGTGCATGGGTCTAGCACGAGGGTGTGCTTGGGTCTAGCACGAGGGTGTGCATGGGTCTAGCACGAGGTTGTGCATGGGTCTAGCACGAGGGTATGCATGGGTCTAGCACGAGGTTGTGCATGGGTCTAGCACGAGGGTGTGCATGGGTCTAGCACAAGGGTGTGCATGGGTCTATTACGAGGGTGTGCATGGGTCTAGCACGAGGGTGTGCATGGGTCTAGCACGAGGGTGTGCATGGGTCTAGCACGAGGGTGTGCATGGGTCTAGCACGAGGGTGTGCATGGGTCTATTAAGAGGGTGTGCATGGGTCTATTACGAGGGTGTGCATGGGTCTAGCACGAGGTTGTACATGGGTCTAGCACGAGGTTGTGCATGGGTCTAGCACGAGGGTGTGCATGAGTCTAGCACGACGGTGTGCATGGGTCTAGCACGAGGGTGTGCATGGGTCTAGCACGAAGGTGTGCATGGTTCTAGCACGAGGGTTTGCAAGAGGCTAGCACGAGGGTGTGCATGGGGCTAGCACGAGGGTGTGCATGGGGCTAGCACAAGGGTGTGCATGGGGCTAGCACGAGGGTGTGCATTGGTCTAGCAAGTTTATAATGTAAAGCACATTGCTATAGACTTCACTGCAAGAGCATTTGAATACTTGGACAGGCTTCCTGAAAGATATATGAAGAAGGGAACTGCTCTCAGATATGAAAGAGGTAAAGAAGACATGGACAGAATTAGAAGGGATGACACAGGACAAGAAAGTTTGGCATGCATTTTTGAAGGCCTATGTTCTTTAGAGACCTGAAGGGTGATGTAGAATGGTGTGTGTTAAAGAACGGATATTGATATGTTTTGTATTGTTGCCACACATAGGCTTATTGCCATTACTTTTGGGTAAATATGTCTCTTTGTGGTAACTCATGTTTTTGCACGGGTTTTAACTTATATTGAAAGCTGCATATTTTATACTTCACCAGTTGTCAATGACGTAACGCGTTTGCACTAATTTATTCTAACGGCTAATATTCATGGCCTTTCGTTACTTCAAGTCGTCCTAGTATGACGTGTTTTTTCAAGCTCCAAGAATTGTGGAGGAAGGCATCTATTTAAGTGGCATAATAAACTTCGAAGGCCGCCACTATATTTCTAAGATGATCCTGAACTTATATAGAAGTTCCACCTCTTATTAAGCAATATAAATCAGCGATTGTAATATTCACGTCGTCTGGTCCACATTACTTTGGTGCTCATGGTTATGCGTGCACCTCTAGTACAGCGGCCATGACTGAATGATTGAGACGAGACAGATGGAGGATTAACAACTATGTATGCCTTGTATATGCATTGACCATGAAGATGTTTTCCTGAAGTAAATAATGTTGAAGAAGAATATTGTGGACCCTCTACCCGACGTCTTGTGTTCTTCGGCCAGTGATGTCCTGTGATGACCATACCCGTATCCATTCGTTTTGTCAGCATGATGCATGAACGTTTGTAATTCTGTATTCTACTTAAACCCAAACTACTAAGAGGAAAACCACACGTAACAGTGTATGAGATGGAATATTCTGTGAAATTCGGGTTTAAAATTTAAGGCCATGACTACGCTTATGAATGTGTCTGAATGTATCGAAGACCATTAAGGTATTAAGTAACCTAACCCCTGAGAGTGTCCGATTGGCAGTGTGGTTAGAGCGTTAGCCTCCCGCGGAAAGTCTACCCTTTCCCAGGTTCGAAACCTGGTATCGTAACGCTGTAGTTTACCTAGCTGTAAATAGGTACCTGATTCTGCTGTTGAGTTATGGAAGGCAAAGGTAGCGAGAACAGGCACCGGTCAACCCACCTCATAAAGCTGGATCTAGTATAGTGAAGTCTCTAACACTTCATTCCCCTGCTGCAGTATCTGCTATCGGACTACCTCTACCGTGTGATAGCGCAAAACGTGAAGTTTCATAGAACATAAATATATCTTTAACCAGATAAAGATGTCTTTTGACATTAACAAACAAACAAAAATCATAAACAACCTAAAGTTACCCATTTTGCCAATCGCGTCATAAATACTCACACAAAAGTACACGCACAAAAAAAGTTCATAAGAAAAGCGCACACACATAATCATACACTCAAACATACATACGCACATATGCTAGGGTTCCCATAATGTTTTGTTTAAAAACCGGGACATTTCCAAATTTTTACCTAAAAAACCCGGGACATTTTGTAAAAAAACGGGACATGTTAAAAATTAAGGTAAAGCACAAATAAATCTATTATTATATGTTGCACTTAAAACAAGATACTGCTATAAAAATACACACATTAACTAACACAGCTTCCGCTTTATCGTTGAAAAGTTTTTCACGATGGCTGTTGTGCAGTCCATGGACTTAAAGCTGTGGTTATGCACCGCCGTGTGATAAGCGAAGGTTGCTTCCTGTGCTGCCAATGATAACTGTTTTTCCATTTTCTTTTCACTCTGGGTTTTCGCATTTAAGAAATGACTTATACTGCTGTTGGAAGCCTTACTTTCAACAGCATTTTTATGTTTTTTTCGTTTTCACGTTGTTGACTACGTCTGACCGACCACCATGTGAAATGCAAAATTTAGATCTGCATAAAGTACATTCGACATTTTCATAATGAAGGGAAATTCTTTTGTAATGTTATCATTTATACTGCACTTACGTTTCGGCATTATGCGGATGAAGAACGATAAAAATACTGTATAATAATGCTAATACGCATTAAATCATTTGGTAGATGCTCACTGAACACTGTTTTGGTCGACTTTCGAATTTTTGTTCGAGATTCAAACCGAGGGTTCACTGTAACCAGAAATTGATAAAGTAACACTTCTAAAACACGGAATAAAATCCGTAACCCAAAGATTTTTTTTTTCAGGAAGGCCCCTTAAAAAGCGGGACATCTGGAATAAATTCGGGACACCGGGACATTTTATCAAAAAAAACGGGACTGTCCCGGGAAAAACGGGACGAATGGGAACCCTAACATATGCCCAAAGAATGAGCCAGAAAAATTTAGGATCCGCCAAAATGTTTGTGATCCACTCCTATGAACGAGGGACGGTCAAAAAGTAATGCCTCGTAATTTTTAATTTCATTCAATAGGCAAGAAAACAGATAAAATTCACATTGAAATGTAGCCCCAAGTCTGAACTTCAAAAATTTATTTCTCAATGTAGTCTCCGTTATTTGTTACAGTTTTTGTCCATCTTCTCACAAGGGCATGTATCCCCGCACGGTAAAAATGTGTGTCCTTTTTCCTAAACCACTGGCGTACGGCGCGTTTAAGGGTCTCGGTGTCCTCAAAGTGATGTCCGCGAAGATCTTCTTTCAGTGGTCAAAACAAATGGAAGTCAAAAGTTGCAAGATCGGGACTGTAAGGGGGATGTGGTAATAATGTCCAGCCAAATTCTGCAATCGCATCAATGGTGCGTTTAGCGGTGTGTGGCGTGGCATTATCGTGCAACAGTAGTGCAGTTCTCTGATCTTTTAATGGGTAAAGTCGCCGAAGACGACCTCTAAGCTTCTTCAAAGTTTCAATGTAACGGTCTGCATTCACCGTGTTTCCCTGTTCCAAGAAGTCGAGAAGAATTACACCCTTCTCATCTAAAAACACGGAGGCCATAACTTTCCCTACAGATGGTGAACTTTTGAACTTCTTTCTTGTCCACGATGTTGTGTGATGCCATTCCATTGACTGCCTCTGTAGCAAATGTAATTTTTGCTGGGGAGGTTAAGATGTTATACCTAACAAGAAAGATAGTTGTGTCTGTGTTAACTGTGTGAGGTCAAGCACATGTAGGTCCCTGACTATAAAAGAAATGATGATGATATATTGATCAGGGAACCTAACGCTACCTCCCTAGATCTCACACAGTCCGTATTTTGATTCTAGTGGCTGGTGTATGATGTCTCTAGTGTCTAGGGGTGAAATGAAGATGATGGTACATCAACACAATACACTTTAACTCACTATAATAAAATGAATAAGACAGTGGTTAAAGTTTTCTTTTAAAATTTGAATGTTTTTTTTCTTTTTACAATTTAATCTGCCTGTCCCGCCAACTTCTTTTGGACAGGTCTTTGAAAATGAGGAAATATATTTACATAAAATGTTGTAACTAAAATATGGACTCTTTGTCCTATGAATATATGTTAATATAGAGTTCCTATAGGTGTATTCACAGAATCAAACTTTAATAGTTGTTAGTGATTGTCATTTGTTATGAGGAGCTGTTGTTTACATCAAGCCCCATATAATTCAATGTTATTTTGATAGGAATTATTTTCTTAGGATGAAATGTCAGAGGTCCCAGCTGATAACATGACACCTGGGATTCTTCGTAGGTCGAATATAAGTCAGTATATCAATGTAGAAACAATGTCAATCAGCACCCACACGTAAGCTCCTTCAGGCTATCAGCTGACAGCTTAAACTTTATAATGGAGACTTTACACCCACTCATCAGGTTTCCTGTCACCGGATGGTAACAGGAAATAAAAGCTCTGCAATAGAAAGACACCCTGGCCTTTTCAACCTGATCACAAATTCTTATCCCTATCTATGCATGACGGTATGGGATCAGCCTCTTGTGCATTCATGTGCATCAGCCCCTAATTTATGACTCACACCCTTCTGTGACCACACCACAGGTCCCTATGGCAGATACGCCACTGTAATTTTACATAGTTTGCTTGAATGCAATAACGTGGAGTAACCACATATGATTTTTTCCTTTTCTTTTGTAACTTATAAACGCTCTAGGCATGTTGAAAAGTGTTCATAGAACACAGAGGCTTCCTAACATTTCCAATACAAAATATTAATACAAAATCATAATAATATGCAACAGTCAAATACAGTTAAATGTGAGGACTCAATAATGTTTGCTTCCGGCATGTCCTTCACTTTTCCACAGCAGTATCTGACTTTTTCAGTTTTAATCAAGCATGTAAATACATAAAGCATTCTTACCACTAGTTCAAAGAAATATGTCACAAATAACGTTGACTGGCAAAGAATATGGCCTCAGTTTTGCTCTGCCCCGTCCAGATAGTGAATTAGTATTTAATTTTACAAGCTATCACATCTGATCTCAACGTAAGTGTTTGAATAAAATTTTCTAGTCAAATGGCCACGAGACCACTATGCCTTTTGCCAATATCTATTAGAGCCGACCAATGAAAGAAGGCACTACTACAACTTTTTAAATTTAGTTTGAAAAAACCAAAACAATTCCAAACAAACTATGTGCCTCTTAGTCCATTGGTCAGTCTGCGTTAGTTATGCCCAATAGAAAAAGATGTTTCGTTTTAGTTACATTTTTCCTATCTCTCCCCTTTTACTCCTATACTCTTATACCAACTAATAGAATTTGAATTTATACAATGCCTCTTTTTTTAAACTAGCGTCCCCACTAACGTTATGTGTAACGAGCTAGAACAACAGTCTGTCCGGTCAAGCGTCCGTAGACATTTAGTATTTTCTCAATAACATGGCTATTACTTGGACTACCATATTTTTTAAAACAAATTTTTCCTCAGGGGACTCTAAGCTATACTACCATATGATTTTTATGATCAGTTTCAGTATGGTTTAGATTTTCAATTTTATCACTGTCAATCGTCAAATATAAATTTTACACAAGTCGACCATCTTCCCTCCCTGTCTCTAACATTTTCCTCACTATTCAAATAAACCAACTAGTTTGAGTGACGTCAGAATACTACCGCTAGGAGGAAATAAAAAATTGTCTGTGTGTTTGCCTCTGCTGGCTTTGCCCACAACGTGTATATATTAAAGAGACCGCGTGCAGAACGAAGAGGGGTTTTTAAAAACTTTGGTAGTGCTTTGCATTAATTATTACAATCGCCCCATTCTCACCACTGTGAAACGTCCGAATTATTACAAATGTTAGTGTTAAAGTTAACATATTACGTTAATTCAAACGATGGCAAGTCGTTAATTACAAGCTTTTCCCCCCCGTTTCGTGCAGCAGATCGGCGAGATGTTAAAAGGTTTAGTGAATGTTTTCGAAACCGAAACTAAAGCGTGTTAGATTTTTATGGCGGGTCATTTTTTTAGCATTCCCACTGCACAAAAGGCATCGCCCTACTGGCGATGAAGATGAAACCAGTCAGACACCTGAGGGCTGGTGTATTTATTCATCATAGGACTAAAATCTTACGGAAATAAGCGATTATCTCACTGATTTTACTACAGCCTCTTGGATTCTGTTTCAAAAAAATGAACCCAAGTCTCATCGCCTGTCACAATATGCGATAAAAACTCTTCTCCTTCAGTTTCGTAACGGTGCAGGAGGTTGATGGCTATGGTTTTCCTTGTTTCTTTTTGTCTGTCTGTCAACATTCTGGGTACCCACCGTGCACAAATTTTTGAATAACCCAGGTCTTTAATGATGTTCTGGACACTGCCTTTACTAATGGACAACATGGAAGAAAGTTCATCCAGTGTTACCCGACGGTCACCACGAATGATGCCATCAACTCGATGAATGTTGTGTGGAGTCACTGCGGTAGACAGACGGCCAGTCCGCTTTGCGTCAGCCATTGAGGATTGACTTACTTCAGCTTAGTCACAACGATGTACCCAACGTCGGACAGTGCTAACATCCACTGTTGAATCTCCATAAACATTCTTCAAACGTTCGTGGATGCGAATTGGGGTCTCGCCTTCAGCATTGAGGAATTCTATGACATAACGTTGTTTTAACCGAACGTCTTTGGCAGCCATTTTTAAACTGTTACAGTGGTGCCACCTGTTACTGAAACAGGTTAGTAATGCTATACAGTGCAGAAGAGTGTTTGAGGAATCCTGCTAAATTTACAAACTGCACACCGATGCAGTATTTACATACATAAAAAATAGGAGGCATTACTTTTTGACCTTCCCTCGTATATTGATTCTACAATGCTTCTTGGGCACAATTTGTGTAAAATCTAGCAGAGCTCTTTTAGAAGTTATGTGTCCTTGAATTAATGAGGCAGCGTTGAACTGTTTAAATTTGCACCTGCTATTTACTTAGGCTAGTTAATTTATTTTCGATTTAGCCTTACCAGAAATGTCGGGCACGCACGTCAGATTTAGGATGTGTGCTTATGTGTAAAATCCTGCACGATCAAGCAAAAGTTAATGGCCGCTTTTCTGTACATCCAGAAGTGTAGCAGCCTACTCTTTTGTTATTTCCCATATCAATCGAAGTATATTTTTGTTAAAGCTATTTTTAAGTTTCCATTGGTCTTGGACGATTTGTGTGTGTGCTTTTTTTTTTAATGGGAGAAGAGCGGAATAGTATCAGATGAGCTTCATTTGCCTCCGCTGATTTCACCATCTCGGCAGAAAACCTACTCTGTTCAGCCTAACTGTATGTTATAATTTGGGTAGCAAAGATATTTTCTACGGACAACTTGCAGATGGCAAAAAGAACAGTCGGGCGACCTCAGATGAGGTGTTAAGCTGTATGCAAGAGACACACGAAGGCACTGGACACAAATCCAGCAACCTGAGAGGATGAAGCTATCAATCGCACCAAGTGACGATGCTCCCTACGGCATTACCTCAGAGTGGACAAAAAGAAGCTCTCACAACAAGCAGAAGAGAAAAGAATACGCCGAAAGAAACACCAGGTAAAAAAAAAACACCTGAGGATTATCACCTGAGGGGCGCATTCTCATAGTCAGTTATGACTGAAGGTGCTACTAATTTGGGTATTCACCTTAACTTGTATGTGTGTGTGTGTGTGTGCGCGCGCGTGTGTGTGTGTTTGTGTGTGTTTGTTTGTTTGTTTGTTTTAATTACATTGTTTTGACATCGCTTTCTATTTTATTTACAGGGTGATTTACAGAGAGATATTTACACGCGATTGTGATTGGCTTCATCTATGTGCATCAGTATTTGTTATTTGTTTTTTCTCTTGAGTTTTATCAGCATGTTCATTTTAGTGTTGTGAGTTTCCATGAGTTGATATTTTTAAACATCCTTATTAGTTTTTTTTTTTTTTTCATTATGTGTTTTACTTCATAATGGGCTTATTTTTAACGTGTGTGTGAACTGTTTCTTCTGGTAAGTGTTTGTCTCTTACATTTGTTTATTATGTAGTAAATATCTTTGAGATGATATCTGTACATATAATAAATCTATATTTATTAATCTGCTTTTGTTTCCTTAAATTGTATTGTCGATATTCTTATTATTAGTACTATTATAATTATTACCATGTTCGTGGGAAGAGTCAACGTGTATCACGCAACTAGTTTGCATGAAGTATAGTTCATCAGAATTGAAGGATTTCAAAGCATCTCGAACCCTATGGAGACATCAAGGCAATGGGATTTAGCAGCAACCTGCATTTAGTACGTGACCATAGAGACAGTTGGTTTTGACGAAACTCGACCGTTGTGTCAGAACTCGAGTCTCGCGCACAGCGGCTTGCAGTGTCATAAAATCCTTCTCCTTTTCTGTATTCTTCCTCCCCATCATTCTGTCATTTTTTTTTCTTTTGCTTTTGATTCATCCATCCCCGTCATTTGGGTTTGGAGGGTTATTCCTTCTTGAATATTGACATGTCATTGCGAGGCTGGGGAGCCTGTGGACTTTTATTCTAACCCGGTCAGGAGCTTCGCTCCTTCCCATCCACAGAGGGTTTATCTTAGGAGCCGTTCAGGTTATTCAGTCAAAATCCCGGTTGATGACACTGCTTCAAATGTTAACGCCCGGGCTTGAACACTTGATCGCCAGCGCAATGTGGTAACCATTTCACCAGCGCGGCTCCCGTTATTCCTTCTTAAATAGGTGCATTAGAGCTTTGTTATCGTTCTTTTTTCCTTTCTTCTTGCCGTTTGTCTTTATTCCTTACTTCCCTTGTCTATCCACAGATTTCTTAGAGATCCCGCAGCAATATAGCGAAGTGAATGGGTAGGCAAGCGAATAGGCTCACGAGCTCGAAGCTTCTTTGATGTAGTAACGAGCGCTAACTCATAGATTTATTTTTATACACTCATATGTTTTACTCTGTTGCAGAACACCGGTCAATACACTGTTTGGTTATATTGTGCAGGTTCATTAAGGTATCTGTATTCAACACCTTTGCCATTGTAACGTCCATTTGCGTTTGTTCTAGTACTTGTATAAATCATACCACTGTTGTTTGTGTTGATTGCCGTTTAGCAAGCAGCGATTTATGTCAATGTATTCTTTTAGTTTGAAGCAAAATGCCTCCTTAGTCATGAAGTATCCAGTGCCTAGTCACATGTGTCACAACTGTTTGCTTAAGGGATTACTTAAGCTTTTCTTTAATTTGACACTTTCTTGTTGGTTCTTTTAGAAGTGCATAACCATGTGTAGTTTGACCATTTTTCTTGTTTCCACTACTAAGCTATATGCTTGATTCAACTCTTAGTTCTAGATTTTCCTAACTCTACTCTTACGTGGTTTAAAAAAAATATTTCAAACCCGTTTAGCTGCCTTGTCTGCTAATTAGTTTCCATCTATTCCTACATATGAATTCTTGCATGAGACCTTTTTTCCCAGCAATTCAAATGCTCTCGTAGTGATGGTTTTTGTAGCATTCTGTAGCATTTTCTTAAACTGATAAAACATAGAATGATACTCGAGAAAACAGTACACTCAGTTCAAGAATGAAAACCGCTTTTCTTTTCTTTTTTTTTCTTCAAAGTTTTGCCTCGTTTTGGCGAGGCGCGTCCCGTTCAACCTAGTCGGTTATATTAGGGCGCATGTCCAAATATAAAAGACCCTTAGGTAAGTATAGTTGAAAACCGCTTCTCCACACGTCGCTACATAGCGCAAGTGGACAAATGAAATGCAATAAATGAGTGTGTTTTTTGTCCTGTTACTAAAAAATGATATCTATCAAACAAACAAAACGTTGCTGTTGTTGTTATCTAACTAGGACTGCTGAGTTTGTCGCTCTGTCATAGCCAATCCTTAGTATTATCTACATTGTAGATCTAGGCTTTTCCTGTGGTTTGTCTGCCATTCCGAAACTTCTTGAGTTGTAGTCATGAGCTCCAGTTTCTTTCTCGGGTATTCTATCCTGACTCGGCATTTATAAAAACCTCATATCTTGCTTCAAGCTAGAAGGTGCACGTTTGGGGGGAGGGGAGGGGAGGGGGGGGGAGCTCTCCAAATATGCAGGGTTAAAATGATAAGCTCTAGTTCTGGGGTCTCCCAGGTAATCGTCACGTCCTGTACATAGCCACTTCCCAGCTCTCCTCGCCAGTCATCTTTTCATTAAAAGACCTTATAGCGAGTGTGCAATGTTGGGTTCTCAACTTGTTTCACCAGAGAGAGAGAATTTGGATTTTGGGCCATTCTGGTGTGGCTACGCGATCTCTGAAACGCTGGCAAGGCAACTTTAAGGCTGGATTTATGCGAGAACAGCGTGAATTTCTTTGTATCCCACATTTAATGACGTTTCATATGTCATTTCCGTCATTTGTAACAGACGACTAATAATTTACGGCAAATGAATATTGTGCCTTCATTCTGTACGTCCTGATAAGACGGTTGTCTCTAATCAATGTCATAAACATTATTCTTTTTCTTCGTCGTTTTCTCTCAAATAACCACTTGCATCTATCTGATAAAGCCGAAAATCCGTCTCAGGCTCCTCCCGTCATCATACTATTTCTCCCCCCATTTGGGTTGGAGAAGGCCAAGCTGCCACTCTGCTCTTCTCATGAAGCCGACAGGTTTGCACCTTTTGCTTGTATTCCTACATGGACACATATATTTGTCTGGTCTGTCTGTCTGTCTTTTTGTTTGTCTGTCTTTTTGTTTGTCTGTCTGTCTGGTCTGTCTGTCTGGTCTGTCTGGTCTGTCTGTCTGGTCTGTCTGTCTGGTCTGTCTGTCTGGTCTGTCTGTCTGTCTATCTGTTCTGTCTGGTTTGTCCTGTCTGTCTGTCTGGTCTGTCTATCTGTCTGGTCTGTCTGTCTGTTTGGTCTGTCTGGTCTGTCTGTCTGGTCTGTCTGTCTGTCCTGTCTGGTTTGTCTTGTCTGTCTGGTCTGTCTGTCTGTCTGGTCTGTCTGTCTGTCCTGTCTGGTTTGTCTTGTCTGTCTGGTCTGTCTGTCTGGTCTATCTGTCTGTCTGTCCTGTCTGGCTTGTCTTGTCTGTCTGTCTGCCTGGTCTGTCTATCTGTCTGTCCTGTCTGGTCTGTCTGTATGTCTCTCTGTCTGGTCTGTCTGGTCTGTCTGGCTGTCTCTCTGTCTGTCTGGTATGTCTGGTATGTCGGTCTGTCTATCTGTCTCTCTGTCTGTCTGTCTCTGTCTGTCAGTCTGTCTCTCAGTCTGTCTGTCTTTCTGTCTGTCTCTCTGTCTGTCTGTCTCTCTGTCTGTCCGATTTTAAGTTTGTTGAACCGATAGTATCTGAATGGCCAGTTCTTAGTCTTCTTCTTCTTCCTTCTTCTCTCTCGTTCATCCAGAAAAGGACGTTGGTTGCGTTGTAGTAGGGTCTTGGTCAGCTCTGGTTCGCTGACCTTGACGCAAGCAGTCAAGCTATGGGTCGCTAACTGCATTCTCTATTGCTGCATCTTTGGGTCCCAGTTCTTAGTCTGAAAATTATCACTTGATCTCCTCTTGGTGACCGCCCTATTTGCATTGGCTAGAGTGATGGTCTCTCTCCGCATAGGTACAGGGTTCGAAACACGGTGGTATCATGTTCCAATCTTCCCATCTGTAAATGGGTACCTGACTCTGCTCTTGAGTTAGGGAAGCAAAATTTAGCGAGGAAGGGAACTGGTCATCTCTCTCTCTCTCTCTCTCTCTCTCTCTCTCTCTCTCTCTCTCTCTCTCTCTCTCTCTCTCTCTCGAAGCTGAACATAGAACAGTGAAGTCTTTAACAAATTACCCCAAACGATAGTGTCTGATATGGGACTAACCTTTACATCTTCTTGGTAATGTTTAGTTCTGTCATATAATTTTGTTCGCTCTCTTTTTCTCTCCAGAAGTATTGAACTACCTTTATTGTGCGTACTAATTATGTGAACTATTCGATTGTCGACACATTGTATTTTCTACCTTCCAACAGTATTGGTATTCTCGATTCAGTGTTTACACTCCTTCCATTCATTTGTGTCGCGTTTGTTTATCTGAGAGTTTGATACCAATGAGACCAGATTTGCAGGCAATGTCACTTTCGTGTAATGATGCCCAGTGGTTGTTTGCAAAGCCAGTGCCGGGTGAGCAATAAATCAGTCTGACAGCTTCTCTTCTCCAGTCGGTCGTCAAGCTGGCTTCGTGTTGGTGTGTGATTTTGTATAAATCTCTCCCGTATATATATAGGTAGATGCAAGCTTAAGGAATGCTTTTGGTTGGTTCTCGGCGTGGCAAGCTGATTGGTTATATGCAGTTTAGTACAATCCGTGACCGAGACCAGTCTTGGGTGGGCTAAAGGAACGATCCTCAGCAGGTGTTGTGTGAATCAAACTAAGAAGGACAGAACTTTTGAGAGATGAGTACACATTAGTACCATTTCCGTCGGAAATTGTGAGCTATTAACGATCTATGAAGAAGAACTGAGTTAGTATAGCAAGAGACAATAATAACAGCATAGCTGATAAATTATAAATCGGATACCACACGAAAATAAGAATCTTCAACTCAAATGTGAAGTCAGTCCTATTGTATGGCTCTGAGACATGGAGAACAACAAAGACAACAACCAAAAAGCTACAGACTTTCATAAATGGGTGCTTGCGTAGAATAGAGGGATTAAAATGGTATGACAAGGTTACCAACGTGGAACTGATGACAAGAACTAGACAAGTGCCAGTGGAACAAGAGATGAGAAGAAGACGATGGCGATGGATAGGACACACACTGAGGAAACCTGTTGATAGCATTACAAGGCAGTCCTTGTTCTGGAACCCCCAGGGCAAGAGAGGCAGAGGAAGACCAAGAAGTACATGGAGAAGAGAGTTGGAAACAGAGGTGAAAATGATGAGGAGAACATGGAAAGAACTTGAGATGATGGCACGGGACAGGAGGACTTGGCATGTGTTTGTTGAAGGCCTATGCTCCTTTGGGAGTGGAGGGTTATGAATGAATGAATGATAAATTATATATATATATATTTAATTAACAGCACAGCTGATATAAATTTGTTTCCTATAAATGGTAAACTTGTTATTATATATATATATATATATATATATATATACATATATATAGATATATATATATATATATATATATACATATATATATATATATATATATATATATATATATATATATATATATATATATATATATATATATTTGTAAATCATATGTAAACTTACAAATCCATTGCATTCAATTTTTCAACATCCATCCTTCAGCACAAGAGTAGATAGAGTATATACTAAATAAATAATAAGGAAATTGTATTTGAACGACTTGTCAATGTTATCATTGTTAAGTGAAATCTGTTTCCTTGGTTTTGTAATATCACAGTTAGTTACACAGCAGGGGTGGCGTCTTATGACTGTCTCCTTTCTACTAATTTTTCGAGATCAGATCATTCACAGCCGTAACTAATTTGTGATACCAGTAGTTCTCTCATACAACGGGACTTCACCATTTTTCTGCAGAAATTTTACTTCTGTATTGTCAGTACTATACTGATCCTAGAGCCAATAAAAACCTCACGCTACAGACAGATATATGGGATAGAAACAAATAAGTATATACAAAATGTACTGTTAACGAACGAAAACAAGGAGATTGTCAATCCAACTTATGTACAAGATAGCAAGAAGAAAACAGGAGAATACGACAGCAAAACATGACGAAAAAGAATACTTGCAAAAATATGACACTATGCATACAAACAAGACAATCACCGCTAAGACACTGAAAATTTGCACGGTCTGTTATGCAGGACAGTCAACGGGGTCAACTCTCTGTGCCTGTATCCCACTGCAAAACTGACAGTGTTACTGCCTAAAGAAATCAGTTCAACAAAATCCCTTTCCCATAAGAAAAACAGAAAATGTTAAACTCGCCACTAATTCCACCCTTAAACCAATGTATTACAATAATAAGACAATAAAGACGGCTCGAAAACCAAAAGTGGACGGTGAAGCGACGAGGTCTGTAGCAAGGCAATATCAAAAGGCAGAAAGAAGTCGCACCAATAATTTAAATACTTAAAACAAATCTTCTTCTTCTTCTTCTTCTTGCGATCGCATCTTTGACGATTACACCGTCAGACGAGTTCTCATGATGAATTCGACTGTTGTTTGAAGTTCCTCTTTAACTCCATATAGCTTTGAGTTTAGTGTTGAGTCATTGGGCCAGTATATCTTTCTTAACTGGTCATACAGAGGACAGTCCTGTAGAACATGCTCAGCAGTTTGTTCGTTTAATCCACATGTGCACAGTGGTGAAGCAGACAATCGTAGCTTGTGCATGTGTTTATTCAGTTTGTTATGCTCTGTCCTGAGTCGAAAAATAGTTATCTGTCCCTGCCGGTCAAGAGTGTGATAGTCGTCTTTGGGTTGGTTCTGTTCTCTTCTGATAGTCTGGATAGCTCTCTTTTTCTCAAAGTATGTGACTTCATTATCTTCTTGTTCACATTCTCCTCCCTTTTTTGCAAGTTTATCTGCCTTTTCATTTCCGGGTACACCACAATGAGATGGTACCCACTGAAGTATGGTTCTCTTTTTGGCAGCTACCTTGTTTAGTTCATTTCTCAGATGCGGGAGTTTACCACCCTTGAGAGCTTGCAGGACTGACAGTGCATCTGTGAGGATGACTACCTGGTGGCAGTCAGAGTTGGTGTTATAAATCATATTTGCAGCTTGCTCTAGAGCTTGAACCTCAGCTGTATAGTTGGAACAGAATTTACCAGTGGGAATGTGCCTAGTCTCATAGTGGTTGTCAGGATATGAGATAAAGATACCGGCACCTCCATTCCTAACAGCATTAGTTGCTGATCCATCTGTATAGGCATGTATCCATGATTGATCGGGATAGCTTTCTTGGATCATACTCAATGTAGCAGTTCGTTTTTGCAGATCATTATACTCACATCCACTTGTGAGACCACTGACTGATGTATTAATTTGGAGGGCACTGCTGGCCTGCTCCCATGGTACAGGGTATAGGGTGGGCTTCAGTGGTGTTGTCTTCATGGATAACAAATGAAATTGCAAATTAAATTATCATGGACAATGAAAAGAACAGATAATAAAGTAGTCACAGAAAAGCATCATTGCAAATACCAGCATATGGAGAAACGATCCAAACGAAAAAAATTCAAATGGATGAGCAGAGTAGACCAGTAATTAAAAACATGACGATAAGGGAAATACATAAAATAAAATGACGTCAACAAGAAAGCAGAACAGCAAAAGAAAGAAAACAAGAAATATAACTAAATTTATGACTGTCTTTCTGTAGACTGAATCCTCAAAGTCCCAATACCAACTCCTCAATCGAATGATGATAATGAATCACGAGACAACAGCGCGAATATATCGACAAATGTTAGTGCCACAATCAGTTACGCTTAGTGCACTCTGCACTGTCCGGTTGCGGCAAAATGTTCTGAACAAATTCAAAGAAAAGATGTACAATCGGCGTCAGTCATTCTCGTATCTGAAGCCGTGAAGCCACCAATGGATGTAGTAATAAGAAAATACATCAATGTTCAGTATCCTCCCATTCCGTTAAGCTCGCAAAATCCACACCAATGTAACTGGCCTTCTTATGTCTGTGTCCAAGAAAGGCTATAACAGCATAATAAATGATAACTGGTAAACTCAGCGACGACCAGAAATTATCATTCGTTATTGAACTATGGCTGCAGTAAGAAACGACATAAAGTCCATCAGCAAGACATCACGTCTTTTATCAGCTGCGTAACATAGACCACTGCATCAGAAAAAGTGTTATGGTTGCACCCGCCATTCATGTACATTTTATCAGCACGACTACAATGTTTTGTCTCATCAAACGATATATATCAGCATTCACGGATAATGCTGTTCAGCAAACCACGTATAGTTCCTCATCACGAACAGTATCTGAGCACGACAACGATGGTCGGTAGTATTCACAAACGAGTAAAATTTTCATGCAGACACAGCAGCAAAGTCGCGCAATCAGCATGCACAGGCAAGGCAAATGTATTCACGGTAGAGGCGAGCTGAAAGATGTGTACTGGCAGGTACACACGTGTAGTAACCACATAATCTGTTGTACCACAAATACCAATGTAGGCGACGTCTTCGTGCTCTCAGCAGGTAGGCCACCAATGGACAACCGATAATCCAAAAATCAGCAGGCAAATTAAAACCTCTTCGCCTACGCCTGGAAGGAACTAAAACCTCATATTTTCCACCATAATTACGACAGACCAACAATTAGCTCTCCAAATCACTGACAATGGAACTAATCCAACAATAAGACGGCGTCGTCGTCGCCCCAGCCAGACAGGAACTCATTAAACCTTAGCTTCATAGTATTCGAACTGCACAATGAGTCAATCTACGAACTTTTAGCTTGTTTTCGCCGACAACAAATCCATTGAAAATGTCCTCATCAGAAAAACCAATTGCACATATAATGTGATTCAACTCAATCGCCAACAAAAGCCTCGAGAACTGTAAACTTGCTATGAGAGAGAGACTGTACTAAGATCAATAATACAAATATCCAGATACCACCAGGCACTAACAATGTGGAACGCTAAAATACAACTGTAGAGGACCACAGCCCCCAAAAATATGTCGCAGTATAATAACTACACCTTCATGACATTATCCTCTAAGCTCGCATTAAACTGCGAGAGATCACACAATCAAAATACCTGTAAACGCCATTCACAAAGCGTAACACGAAGGCATGCTGACAATCTCCCTTTTTAATAATAACAATGCTACACGTACGAATTCAATAACAACAGCAATAAATTGTCAGCAATAACCATATGGCTGGCTCAGCAAGTCCTACTACCACTGGAATATACAACAATGCGGTACAAAACCCAGCGACCATAAAGAGAGCACGATAAAAATGCAATACGGCTTCTAAAGCCGGCCAACTGACATCTTTCTCTGTCAGGCTTCCTGTCCACTCCTCATCATTGCACCCTTTTGCACCATTTTCTTTTAAAGCTGATGTGCGCACCAAAAGATATGTTTATTCCATCAAAGCCCATGTGCGCACCAAAAGATATGTTTATTCCATCAAAGCCCATGTGCGCAACAAAAGATATTATGTGACAATATATACATATATTTACACATATAAAGCCAATAATAATAATAAGAATTTTAATGTTAATTCAGTTGAGGGGTTGTACAAGCTAAATTAATTATATAATACCTCTTCACAAAAGTTGTCGGGCAGATAATAAGTTAACTGTGCTAAGACACATTCAGCATTGTTCTTGATTTCTGAGTATCTTGTGAATACTCCCTCAAGGTAGAAGCATCGTCACCCTTCTATCTGTATCTGTACCAAGAGTAATCTTGTGCGAAGGTAGATACCTTTGAAGACCCACATTAGATACTCTAGGTTTTGGCCATTGCTGGACCATCATTGCAGAGCAAAGGGGAGGCAACGCGTGACAAATACGAACAGCATCATCATTATCATCATCGCTACCCATCAGTTCCCCGGGGAGAGTAAAAGGTAAAGGTTGTCCCACAGCAGATACTGCAGTAGGGGAGTGAAGTGTTAGAGACTTGGCAATACTAGGTCCAGCATCGAGAGGTGAGGTGTCTAGTTCCCTTCCTCGCTGCCTTTTCCTTTTCTCGAGGAGAGTAGGTATTTGTTTTTAAATGCATGCGAAGCAATCCCTTACACATATACAGTGTAAGGAAAAAGAAAACAGCGGAATTTTGAAGAAATCGAATAGAGCAAGGAGGCAGTTGGAACAAAGCGATGTTGTTCAACCAAAGAGGACATGCAACTGTCACATTGTTTAGTTGGTTAAGTTCACTTTGTTGACGAGCACTGAAGGACACTGCCTTCTTGCAATTAAACTGATAGAGGCGGATATTTGTGCGTCACGCCTCTTTAGGTAAACCAACAGCCGTTCCTGAGTTAGTTAGTGAATAGAAAGTCTTTCCTTGCTACACGTATCACATGACTCAGCCAAGAAGCAAATATTGTCTTCTGGACACCCCCATGGCTGAAGAATGAATGAATGTTTGATAAAGGCGTGTTCTTCATGCGTATGTTAGACAGAAGCAAATTTGCAGTCTGGTATTGACATACCGAACATGCATTCTTATGTTACCGAGACATTGGGGTGTATGTTATAACGTTTTCCTATCGTGCTTGCTAACTGGAAAACAGTCACGAACTCTTCCATTTTTACATTAACAGGATAGGACGCCATAAGGACGCTTCAGAACTAGCGTAAATTCACTTCAATTTATTCTTATTTCTACTGTATTGCTCCTTGTGGAGCATAGACCACTATTGCAGTTGGTCCAAATGAAGGGAATCTGCGTCACAACACATCATGTGTTCTTGCAATAGTGCTGTCTGAAGAACTGTATTTTTACATAAGTTTACGATGCCCATAAACAAACTCGTAATAGTAGCCTTTGATGACATGTCTTACAGAACAGGCGATCTTCTTCGTTCTTTATCGGTACGGGTATCTCAGGAACCTCATGAGGTCATTTAATTTGCACTTTTATAATTTATTAAACCAGCACACGTCATATAGCCAGTACATTCTTTTTATTATACTTTATTTTCAAAGGTTCTGACTGCATTGGGGTCGGCCACATATGAAGGCACGCAATTTTTGCCATTTTTAACCCCCCCCCAACCTGTCACATTTCGTCACAAAAAACAGAAACCCACCCCTAATGTGACGTCA
Organism: Oreohelix idahoensis; assembly: GCA_024509875.1. NCBI lineage: Eukaryota > Metazoa > Mollusca > Gastropoda > Stylommatophora > Oreohelicidae > Oreohelix > Oreohelix idahoensis. Next base: position 637,846 of record JAMPIV010022322.1, on the reverse strand, counting down.
TCATCATCAACTTTCAACTCCCTAAGGATCATATGCTTTATGCCAAGTCTTCCTGTCACGTGCCATCAACTCTAGGTCTTTCCATATCTTCTTCATGTCTGTCACCAGCTCTTTTCATCGTATATTCTCTTGTCTTCCTCTGCCTCTCTTACCCTGGGTACTCCAGAACGAGGACTACCTGGTAAATCTGTCAGCAGGCTTGCGTAGTCTTGTGTCTTATCCACCCATCTCCAGGCTTGCGTAGTCTTGTGTCTTATCCACCCATCTCTAGGCTTGCGTAATCTTGTGTCTTATCCATCCATCTCCAGGCTTGCGTGGTCTTGTGTCTTATCCACCCATCTCCAGGCTTGCGTGGTCTTGTGTCTTATCCACCCATCTCCAGGCTTGCGTAGTCTTGTGTCTTATCCATCCATCTCCAGGCTAGTGTAGTCTTGTGTCTTATCCACCCATCTCCAGGCTTGCGTAGTCTTGTGTCTTATCCATCCATCTCCAGGCTTGCGTAGTCTTGTGTATGATCCACCCATCTCCAGGCTTGCGTAGTCTTGTGTCTTATCCATCCATCTCCAGCGAAATCTTCTCATGTCTGGTTCTTCTGGCACTTGTCTGGTTCGTGTCATCAGTTCCACATTAGTGGTCTTGTCATACAACAACTGTCCTTCTATTTAAGCAAGCACTCATTTATGAGAGCGTCTGTGGTTAGAGTGCAATCCTCTCGCGGCAAAGGAAGCGGGTTGGAAACACAGTGGTGTCACGTCACAATCTATCAGCTGTAAATGGATACCTGATTCTACTCTTGGGTCAGGAAAGGCAAAAGCTGCGAGGAAAAGGGAGGGGGGGGGGGGGGGGGGGTGGTTACTTCACTTTTCGAAACTTTATCTAGCATTGTGAAATCTCTAACACTTCACTCCCCTAAGGTAGTATCTGCTATGAGACTAACTTTTTTTTTTAGTCTGATGCTTGTTGGTTCTATTAAGTCTGCGGTTTCTTTTCTAAGGTGTGTATTACATTATTTAAAAAAGAAATATATAATTAAAAACAATTTAAACCAGTTAAAAGTTATAACAACTATCCCATATTTCAGCTGAAAATATTAAATAGTGTCAGAAAATGACTGTGTTGTTCATTTTATCGTGTTCTCCGTCTTCTTCTCCATATTGTACTTTCCTTTTATTTCTTCCTAGCCACTATCTTCTCTCATATTTGAACGCATGACTCAGGTTTCTTGTTGTTATTTCGCATATTCTATCCTTGGTAGAGATAACGTAAACAATCCAGCTGGGAGCAGACAGATGGATCTGCCTTGCCTATGTCTGGACAAACACAGGCGCGGATTTCTCTCTCGTGCCCAGCCGGGTGCCCATACTTCTTGTACTGAAAATCGGAAGATAAACACGAATTTGTGGCAGGAAAGTTACATAAACTAGCGGGGGATGGGCACTCGAGTTTGTCAACATTTATAATACCAAATTAAACTGAAGGTTTTGTAATGAATTACAGACATTAGTCATCTAAAGTGGAAGTGTCAATACCTTATATAAGAGGAGTTTGAAATTATCTGGGTCGCACGGGATTTCATGAAAGAAGGGGGAGAAAATATTTACTAAAGTCAAACGTTTAAACTTGCTTGGCCTTCTTCTTCTTCTTTGATGCTTAGCCGCCGACTGTAAAAGCAGCCAGTGGCAATCACGCCTGGTGGCGTCTTGTAGGGCAACAACAAATTGATTCCACATTGCTCGGTCGGTGGCCATCCTTCGTACAGTGCCCCAACTCTGGTTCATTCTTTGCATCTCAGCATCCACAGTCCTCCGCCAAGTTGTTTTTGGTCGGTCTCTCTTTCGTTTTCCTTCAGGGGTCCATAGCATAGCTGTTCTTGTGATGGCATCGGGGTCTCTTCTGAGGACATGGCCAACCCAGCTCCAGCGTCTGCCAGCTTTGATGGTGTGCATGCCCTCTTGCTTGCTCCGAGTAAGCAGATCTTGGTTGGTGACGGTATTCGGCCAAAAGATTCGGATAATTTTTCTTAGGCATTGTAGCATAATGGAAAAATACGCTTAGTTAGATTTTGGTATGTAAACACACTGCCTTCGCCAAAGGGTTAATCACGACAGTACTAGCTGACGCATGCGCAGTCTATACCTCGCAAGGGAAGGAGCGGAGGAAATATTTTCATAATGGCGAAGAAATGTGTGCATGTTGACGGATGGAATTTCTTAAAGGACGACTTTGAGCAGTATTATTATACAAGAATAATAACGGAGTTCGCTGGTGGGACTGTTAAAACATGGAAATCTAAAAGGAAATTGGTAAGTAGGATGTACCTACTGAAATATCGGTTAGTTTGTGAGAGGGCCACTTTCGATGGTTAGGCCTAGTATTAATCTAAATAAATTTATTTAGACTGCATACCCACATGGAAAGCCAATATCAAAGAATGGATTTGAAGCTTGTCACAGGGGATTTCGAAGGATATTGACTAGACAGTGATAACATAGGCCATTTAAGAGATATATACCTTAATAAATTGCAAAGTTACACATAATGAGCCCATAGACAACATTTTCTACAATTATTTTAGGCCAATCAGATACGACCCCCTCTGACGTACGCTCCATTAGTATATAAGGGTGGCATTTTCAAAATTCATTTATCACACACAACCTTGTTAAGCCCAGCCAAAAGAAGCAGAGTAGAGCACTGTCATTGCCAAGCCAATTTTGACTGTATGCAGGGCAGGAATCCTCACTAAAAGTGTAATTCTGTGTTGGAGAAAGATTCTTAGAGGGTATGTAGGACTATCATAAGTATTTATGTGAATAATGTACATTTTATTTCAGGAATTAATAGGCTTGTGAATATACCAAACATATTGATTGTGTGAATAGGATGGCTAAAGCTTGTCAAGCCTTTAAAACTACCCACAGCAGTCATGGCCAACCATAAGCATATCCAGTAGGGTTTATTAGTACTATGTTACTAACTACCATAAAAGGACCAGCTGTGACTTGGCATGAGAGTGAGGAAGGCAAAGGCTGCATCAGGGGTCATAGTTTCATATTGATTGTTTATTATTTGATTGAAAATGTTTTGCAGTAGACACCCATCTGTCTCCCTACTCTGTATCATACAGAGCCATTTATCATTCATTGTACACACAGCATCTGAATAAAACATTCTCATCTCAGCACAACAGTAGAGATAACAAGCATCATAAGCAACCACTGGACACATATTCATTGTTTCAGGATCCTAGTGCACCATCACAAATGTGATCATGTTCTGAGGTCTGAGGTCCTTATATCCTGCTATATGTGAAGCCCAGAGATAGAAGGAGCCTATTACTGTCATTCCCCTTACTGTTTGGGAGTTTGTGCAGCACAGACTATCAGTGTGTTAGTACAGTGCAACCGACCTGTACCAGAGTTACTGACTTGGATCAGAGTTAAGTCCCATGTACCTAGAAACCAATGTGAGACCAGCTACTACTGTCAATAGAATGTTTTAAATGATGAACTTGAGCTGTAAAGATAGGAGAGACAGATAAACTTTAATTATTCATTATTAAAATAAATACAGAAGGACGGTGAACATTCCTGGTGGACAAGATCTAGTGTAAAGGAACTTGTTAATTAATAGATCCAAAGTGGATCCTTGTTCTTTTGTATTTACTTACAAATAGATTGGAATGTACCTACTCTACCATAATCACCATTGCTTCAACATTCACCCATCATCACAATAATACATAGTGTAGATAATAAATTAATTGAATTGTAAACCACGAGTTATTAATTACTTTTATTCAAAGGAGTTACAGTTCTATTTTCATAGTTAAATAAGTACATCCTAGGAGATCAAAAAGTGAGAGGGCACCAGTATAATCTGCTTGTCTATATCTAATCCTGGCTACAGATTATTCACAGCATTGATCTTCTGGTGAGAGTGAGACCAGTGAACCCTAGACACTGGGACTTCACCATTGGTCAGGAGAGAACCCTTCTTCTGTCAATACTATCACTACATCTATATATATATATATATATATATATATATATATATATATATATATATATATATATATATATATATATATATATATATATATATATATATATATATATATATATATATATATATATATATATATATATATATATATATATATAAACCTCTCGCTACAGGCATGTTGTGTGAAAAGAGGACAATTTCGACATTTCCTTCTCTGTAACTCTCCAGCTCTCCGCACAATAGAGAAGCACAGAAAGCACACAGCTCTGATATAATCTTAATTTTGTGCTTGTGCTGTACTGAGAGGACTTCCAGATGTTGTTTAGACTAAAAAACGGCTGTTCTTGCTTTGTTCATTCTGTTGTTGATGTCTTTGCTTGTTCCGCCGTCTGGTGTTACTATGCATCCTAGGTATGTGAAGGTGTCTGTCTGTTCCAGTTCTGATTCCTTACTGATATGGGCTCAGGGTTGCTCACATTGAGCGTCATGACCTCTGTCTTCTTTAGATTGATGTTCAAGCCCACCTGTTGGCTATACTTATTAAGTCTATCCGTTTTTTCCTTGATGTGTTGATGTGAATGTGCTAGTAGAGCAATGTCATCTGCATATTCCAGATCTTCCAATGTAGAAAATGTAGTCCATCTTATTCCTCTTGGACTACCCTCCGTTGTCTGGCGCATCACTGTTGCGTGCATATTTTGACGCACATATTACAAAAAATACGATATGGCTATTTAATATGGAAAATATATATTTGCATTCATTTGTGTATGAAAATGCTTCCTCTGGTAAAGCTAGATAATTCATGATTGATTTACACTTTTGATTATATGAGTGATCTTTCTTGATATTGATTCGGCGCATGGATATTGAATTCATGTCCGTTCTTATTTGTTCGGGCCAAACAATAGATTAATTTTGTTTGTTATGTTTATGGCCTGAATTCATGTGTACTACTTGTCTAGTGCAAGAAGATTCAGTCGTATATTGTATACCTTTGTATGTTCAGGTCGGACTATATTCTTTCAGCCGCAATCTTCACATTCTGAAGATAATGATGCGCAGATCCAAGATGATCCCTTGGAGATTTCCCATGACTCCTTTATAAAACAGCAGGAAGATGATCCTACTCTAAAGAAATTCTTTACTCTGGCAACAAAAGGTGATCCGAATAAGGATACAAATCGTAAATCTTGGATTACGATGAGGAATGGCGTACTTGTACGTATGGTACAAGACTCCGCTAAATCCATTCATTCTCAAATTCTTGTGCCCAAGAATATGAGAGTTAAAATCTTACAGCACGCTCATGATTCTCAGTGTGCTGGACATATGGGTTTCTCCCGTACTAAAGCTAGAGTTCTTGCATCTTTCTTTTGGCCTGCTGTGAATAAGGACATACGAATCTATTGTCGATCTTGTAAAGTATGTCAAGAGGTTAAATCCAGAGGTCCACGCCATGCTGCACCTATTCAGGCTGCAGACATTCCCATTCGACCATTTCAAAAATGGCGATAGACATCATTGGTCCATTTAAGATAAAGTCTGCTAGAGGACACCAATTTATTTTGACGTGTGTTGATATGTGCACACGTTGGCCAGAGGCTGTTCCTCTAAAGAGCATAACTACGGCTGATATTGCAGATGCTCTTTGGTTAATATTTTCTCGTCTGGGATTTCCAGCAGAAATATTATCGGACCATGGTACCCAACTCATATCGGATACCATGTCTCAAGTGATGTCGACTCTAAAGATAGAGAGATCTCTGAGTAGTATTTATCATCCTATGTCCAATGGGATGGTAGAACGTCTGAATAGAACTCTGAAAAACCTACTAGGTAAGATAACTGAGGATCATCCTCAGGATTGGGACAGGGTTTTACCCGCGGCTCTCTTTGCATATAGAGAGGTCGCCAACGAACATACAGGATTTTCTCCTTTTGAACTTGTCTTCGGCGCGAAACCGCGAGGTCCTATGTCCTTACTTCATGATCTCATAACTGCTGATAATATTGTCGATGACACAAAATCCTCTTACGAATATGCCATTGCACTTAGACATAAGATTATCGAAGCATGCAAATTGGCAACCGCTTCTTCGGAATTTGCAAAACAAAAGGCAAGGGAATTTGCCAATAAAAAGAGATGCTTGCGACAACTTTGTCCAGGTGACAAAGCATTTGTCTTGCTACCTTGTAGGGAAAACAGACTTCTTATTTCTTGGAAAGGTCCGTACGATATAATATCAAAAGTTTCCGATGTTGACTATATCGTCGATATTGACGGGAAGCATAAAACCTTCCACATCAACATGCTCACGGAATTCCATGAACGTCCGGATTATTTACAACCTGTTTTCCAGGCAACGGACGATTTTCCAGTCCAACATGGACATTACTCATCACTGTCAGTAATACAGGATGAGGAAACGAGTTTCTCGGATGTAAATCTACCTTTTCCAATGATTACGCTTCACTCTAATGAATCACGGAAAGATGTTGCGATTTCTCCTGAATTATCTCCAGGAGAGCAGAAACAAGTTTCTACTGTGTTAGAACAATTTCAGGATGTCCTTACTGACATTCCTGGTCAAACTGATGTCATTCAACATGACATTATTCTTACTGACCATAATCCTATAAGAGTCAGACCGTATCCTATCCCGATACATTTTCAAGCACAGGTAGAGAAAGAGTTGGATGAGATGACAGAGTTAAAAATTATTGAACCATCCACATCAGCATATTCTTCGCCGATGGTTATTGTACGAAAAAAAGACAATAAAATACGTCTCTGCGTTGATTATCGCAAATTGAACCAGGTGACGAAATTTGATGCTGAACCTATGCCTTTACTAGAAGAGCTACTTACGAGACTATGGAATTCCCATTTCTTTACTAAACTTGATTTGTCTAAGGGATATTGGCAAGTTTCATTATCCGAACACGCCAAACCGTTTACTGCTTTTTCGACGCCTAGGGGTCTATTCCAATGGAATTTCATGCCTTTCGGCCTTATGAACGCCCCTGCAACATTCTTACGCATGATGCGTCGAATCCTATCTCATCGCTCAGATGTCATTGCATATCTTGATGACATCTGTCTTTTCAGTGATACTTGGGAAGATCACTATAACGGGTTAAACGAACTATTCTCTATCTTACGCGAGCATAACCTAACAGCGAAACCATCTAAAGCTTGTATTGGTTTTAGCGAAATATCTTTCTTAGGTCACCGTGTTGGTCATGGTTTCCTAAAAACAGAAGACCATAATACAAGTAAGATACTTAACATTTCTATTCCTAAGACTAAAAAGCAAGTGCAAAGTCTCTTAGGTCTAATACAATTTTATGGACGATTCATTCCGAATCTGTCCTCCATTGTGTCACCTCTTTCTTCCTTGCTAAAGAAAGGGTCTCCTAATGTAGTCCATTGGACTCAAGAATGTCAATCCTCTTTGGATAAGGTTAAAACTATGTTTTCTACTTCACCTATCCTAGTATTGCCTTCTAAGGATAAGACATTTATTCTTCGTAGTGACGCTTCATCCACAGGGATTGGAGCAGCACTAATGCAAGAGTACTCTAGAACTCTGCATCCTGTGATGTATATTTCCCGAAAATTAAATGCCGCAGAGAAGAATTACTCGGTCCTAGACCGTGAACTATTGGCTATGGTTTGGTCAATCCTTAGACTTCAAAGATTTCTTCTTGGCGCGCATTTCATTGTGGAAACTGACCAGAAAGCTCTTACGGCTATTCAGAGTAAAAATCTGAAGAGCGCAAGATCAACGCGATACGCGATTGCCCTGCAGCCGTTTCATTTTTCGGTGCGAGCTATCCGTGGGTCAGAAAATGTGATGGCAGATATTTTGTCTAGATGCCCACATGATTCATAACTGTTAAATTATATGCCTAACTTTGCTACAGTTGTTCCTATGTTGAAATGTGTACACATATGTAATATATCATATATTGATTGTAACACTACTTAGCGGTTCATTGATGTTTATTCACCGCTGATCTTTCAATGTTTTTTTCGTCTTTGATGATCATGATGTTAAGATATCTAAGATGAAAGTTATGTATAAACTGATGTAGAAAGTGTGGCATTGCCAGTATTATAGTATGCGTTGGTGACACCTCTCTGGAAATATTTATACTTAGAGAAATATTTTCTCTAAGATCATGAAATATATTCTCAATGCTTATCATCTGCGCATTGTGAGCCTATTGTATGTTGCTCCTAGATGTATTTCAAACAAAAAAAAAGTACCATTTTTTTCCCCGAGGGGTGTGGTAATCTGTTGCGTGCATATTTTGACGCACATATTACAAAAAATACGATATGGCTATTTAATATGGAAAATATATATTTGCATTCATTTGTGTATGAAAATGCTTCCTCTGGTAAAGCTAGATAATTCATGATTGATTTACACTTTTGATTATATGAGTGATCTTTCTTGATATTGATTCGGCGCATGGATATTGAATTCATGTCCGTTCTTATTTGTTCGGGCCAGACAATAGATTCATTTTGTTTGTTATGTTTATGGCCTGAATTCATGTGTACTACTTGTCTAGTGCAAGAAGATTCAGTCGTATATTGTATACCTTTGTATGTTCAGGTCGGACTGTATTCTTTCTGCCGGAATCTAGCGCAGGTTTTCGTAGTCCTACTGGGTTGTGAGGAGTTCCGATAATGTCGCCAAGAATGGCTGAGTGGTTTTTCCAGGGCTGGTACTGTTTAAGATTTAACAGTGATTCGTAGATGTTTTTCCAGGAGAAGTTTATGTCTCTGCAAGAGTCTATTTGTCAGAGATCCTCCTCATATGTGTGATTCGGACTCCAGGTAATGCCAGACCCTATTTTTGATGATCTCGAGTCGGTTAGACCTAGATGGAACATTGTGCTTCGCATCGCTAGGGTCGTGTTTGTATCGACGAAGATGACAGGCTTTCCTACAGCAGTTATGTCTACATGAAGTAACTGGATTACTGTAGAGCTGTATGGAAAACTTTATGAAATTATTTATATGCACATTCTAAATTAACTTTGGCTTATATCTACCCTCCTGCGAGTGAGTGAGCGACAACTCAGGAAGGCGGCCATGTTATATTCCTGTCATCATATTTTTGATCACTGTCAAGAGAACAGATTATGTATCCTACTATCGGGCAGTGGTATCGAGATCTTGTCATGAGGTGAAAACCCACTATCGTGGTTTATGATTATTATACAAACATTGGACATATCTCAGCTTAAGAACTTAGCCATGAAATGAAGGTTCGGCCAATGACTTTTGTATGTTTACCGATCCTCATTGACGCGTTCAGTCAGTAGAGGAGACGGCGATTAGTTACCAGAACAGTGAATGCTACCTTGGGTTGAATGATATTTCACTACTACATGAATGTATCATCCACGATTCAAATAACCAATGAATTTATGTCAACATGTACCCATGACTGTATCCATGCTGTCCAAGTGTACGTGCCTTCATTAAACTATTGAAATGTCAGCGGCAGTTCAAGTCGTCATTGCATTACATGAGAGTGTGTGAAAGATATTATCAAGTGGTCTGTTACACCGAACTACTACACCATTCGCGTTACTTGACACTCCCACTCAATGTCAACATGACAGGTTCATTCGATGATGCAGAGGTAACTGAAGAAGACTTTCTTCAGTGATGATTAGTGCATGACCCTAAACATAACATCCGCATCCAGACATTCAACAGTGGCCAATACACAACAACACGTTTATTCTACAGCAGTGTATTATTCTACAATCACCCAGTCTATGGCTGTTAAAAATAGAGTGGTTGATAAAGGGCATCCCTGTCGTACTCCTGTCTTCACCTCAAAGGTTAGGTTGCTCTGCCCAACGCTACACGTAAAGTTGGCATAGAGGCTGTTTATGATTGACACTTTGCAGCTTGGAATTCCATAAGCCCTCAGTATTTTCCATAAACTGTCCCTATGTATACTGTCAAAAGCCTTTTCAAAATCAACGAAATTAATGTACAGCTGTCTTTGCCTTTCTGAGCACTGCTCTATAATGTTCCTGGGGGTAAATATATGATCTACACATCTTCTGTTCTTTCTAAATCCTGCTTATTCTTTCCTCAGTTTGTGGTCTATTGCTTTTGAAATTCTCTGTATAATTATCCTGCCTAGTATTTTGCTGGGAACTGAGAGAAGAGTGATTCCTCTCCAATTATTGCAGACTGCAAGATCTCCCTTCTTGTGCAATTTGACAATTATTCTTTTGTTCCACTCCGTTGGTGTTGTCTCTGTTTTCCAGACTTGTGCAAATAGCGGTTCTAATAGTTCTGCTACAAGCTAAGGATAAGTCTTAAATAGCTCTGCATTTAAGTTATCATGGCCAGGAGCTTTTCCATTCTTTAACCCTTTGATTGCTGTGATGATTTCTTCTTTTCGTGGAATGTCTGTACTAACATCTAGGTCATTTTAAGCCTCATGAACATTCAGTTGTGTCTCAGGTGGTTCCTTATTCAGAGTTTCTCTGAAATGCTCTGCACATCTTGTTTCTGTCCCTGTGCTGTCGTGATGTGATTTCCTTGCTTATCTCTTACTAATGTAATATTGTTTGCACCTCGTTTTCCGCTGATGATTTTAGTTATTTTGTATACTGTGCTTTGTTCATTTCTCAGTGCTACTTTTTCTGCCTGTCTTGCAAGATCGTCTAGGAAATTCCTTTTGTTGGCTCGGGTTTGGCGTTTAACCTCCTTGTCCAGCTGACTGTACTGTTCGCTATATAGTTGCTTTAACCTGGGAGACTTCGTTTCTGTTTTCTTTCTTTTCATTTCCTTTCTCATCGTTATGGTGTTTAATGTTTCCGGTGTTATCCAGTCTTGCTTCTTCCTTTCCTGGAATCCCAAGCATGATTTTGCTGCTTTCCTTATATATTGTTGAAATGGTGTTTAATTTCTGGTCTATATCTTCAGTCAATATCTTTTCCTGACTTTTGGCAAATTGATATCGCTTCTTTATATCAGCCGCAAAAGCTTTTCTGGTAAGGGGGTCCTTCAATTTGCTGATGTCAAACCTTTTCTGTGTAGTTACAGTTGGTCCAGCCGTTCTTAGTTTCACTTTAAGTTTTGCTACTATTAAATGGTGATCACTTCCCACATTCGCACCTCTTCTTACCTTCACATCTTGTAATGCATGCCATCCATCTACCGTTAATCATAATGTGGTCTATCTGGTTTCTGTCCCGACCATTTGGTGATTCACATGTTAATTTGTGAATTTCTTTGTGTGGGAAAAATGTTCCTCCAATGACCAGGTTGTTAATGCTACAGAAACTTATTAATTATCACCATTTTCGTTTGCTGTTCCGCTGCCGCATTTCCCCATTACTCTTTCATTAAATGTATTGTGTGTACCAACTTTCTCATTGAGGTCTCCCATTACTACGATAAGATCATATCTAGGTGTGTCTTCCATTTCTTTCTTCAGTTGTTGGTAGAATTCATCCTTCACCTCATCATCGCTGTCATTCGTTGGTGCGTAGCATTGTATTATTGTAGTGTTGGTGAATCTCCCTCTCAATCTTATTCTTATCAGTCTGTTGTTGATAGGTTTCCATTCCAGTAATGTCCTTTCTATTCCTTTCTGTAGAATAATGGCTACACCTTCATTGTGCTGTCCATCCTCTCTTCCAGAGTAAAGTACTGTTTCTCCTGTTGCTGTTTTAACTTTTCCTGCCCCTGTTCATCTGCTCTCACTTATCCATAGAATGTGTAATGTATAGTTTCTCATTTCTGCTGTGACCTGTTTTAGTTTACCCGTCTCGTTCATTGTCCTGACATTCCAAAATCTTATTCTTGTTTCACGTTTTGTGGTCAGGACATCCGTTTTCGTGTCAGTGGCTTCCTTTCGGCTTTCACCACTGACAGTCATACGAGCCTCAGACTCCGGATGACTGTCCCGCAGCAAAGTTTGTTCATTTATTATCGTTTCCGTAACTTCATTTCTTTTTACATAGACAGGGGTGTCAGCCCTAAGCTAAAACCCCCAACCTGGAGGACCAGGATGTCTGCTTTAGTCTGACCCCTGCATGCGCAAACCTGTCCAGCTTGGTAGAACCTTCCAGGAGCAAAACTCCAGCTGGCATAGCTCTGGGGGTAGTCAGGGTACGCAAGCCGCCATACCTCGACAAGGTATTGACACCGGTGATAGCAGCTGACTGTACTGTTCGCTACATATTTCTTTTAACCTGGGAGACTTTGCTTCTATTTTCTTTCTTTTCATTTCTTTTCTCTTCGCTTTGGTGTTTAACATTTCTGGTGTTATCCAATCTTGTCTCTTTCTTTTCTGGAATCCCAATCATGATTCGCTGTTTTCCTTATATATAGTTGAAATGGTGCTGAATTTCTGGTCAACATCATCAGTCGCTGTCTTTTCCTGGCTATTGGCAATTTGATATCGTCTCTTTACATCAACTACAAAAGCTTTTCTAGTGAGAGGGTCCTTGAGTTTGATCACGTTATACCCTTTCTGTTTAGCTGCAATTGGTCCAGCAGCTCTGAGTTTAACCTTTAGCCTTGCTACTACTAGCCAAAGAATATTTACTAGACGTCCTTTGATTGGGGACTTTCACCACGTAGAAAGAAGGAAAAGCGTGGGCGAAAGGCCCCATATAATGTAGCACATTTTCAGAATCCAGTACTGTGTTCCATTGAGTCAAGACGACACCTTTAGACTAGCCAGGACTGAAAAAAGTAGGATTCCGAGACAGGGGATTAGACAAAGTATTAAGGATCTTCTGAAATTAACCAGCAAGAAAGCTCGACTTTATAATACTGGAAACAAACCACAAAGTAATCGGAACCTATAAACGGGATAATAGTGGGATTATCATTAAAGTAATTCTCGACTACCGGTACCTGTAAGACGGCATCAAAACATATGACCCGACATTATTCGGAAGTCTTCCTGTGCCTGACGACTGTTGAGAAATATAACCCGATACGGGGTGACTTGTAACATATACTACTCGTCAAAAGTCAAGGGCCACTTAGAAAAACCTTGGTTGAAACCATAAAACAAATCTGATATAAACGTAATTGGTATCAGTCAAAACGGCATTTATTGAATACCAAATTGACATGTCACGTAAAGAAATGGAAACACACATTCAAACGCAATGAAGCTGTGAAGTGTGTCACCCACCTTTTCAAAAGTCACACAATAGATATTGGACAAATAGACATTTCAAAATCGGGTATGACCACCGTTTACAGCAAGGCATTCAAGACAGCGTAGACGCATCGAGTTCACAAGGGTCCGAAGAGTATCCTGAGAAACAGTGTGCCATTCCTGAAGCAGAAATGCAGTCAGCTGTGCAACATCCATTGGCAGGGGGTGATTTGTTGACAATCTTCGACCAAGGACATCCCAGAGGTGCTCAATCGGAGAAAGGTCAGGTGAATGAGCTGGCCACGCCATCTTGATGATCCCATGTTGCTGGATAAACTCATTCACCACACGAGCTCGATGGGGTCGAGCGTTATCATCTTGGAGGATGGCATTACCACCTATGGCCTCCAGAGCAGGCTGAAGAATTGGTCTCAAGATTTCGTTCTGGTATCTTGGGCCGGTCAAGTTGCCTTGGATGATGTAGAGTGGGATCCTGCCGTGTCTGTAGAAGCCTCCCCAGAACATGACAGAACCCCTACCATAACGATCCACCTCTCGAATTGTGTCATCAGTAAATCGCTCTCCTGGTCGTCTCCAAACTCAAATCCTGCCATCATTGAATGACACAGTGAAGCGAGATTCATCAGTGAAGAGAACTTGACTCCATTGTTGCCTTGTCCATCGGATGTGCTCGCGACACCAAGCAACACGGGCTCTGCGATGAGCAGAAGTAAGAGGGATTCTGACTGCAGGACGTCGAGCAGCCAGTCCAAATTCATGTAAACTTCTGCGAATGGTGCTTTGACTGAAATTAACGTTTACAGTTTGTCTCAGCTGACATCTTAGAGTGGAACAAGTCACTGCTCGATGGCGCAGGGCTGACAACAAGAGGTACCGGTCATCATGTCTATTGGTGCATCTAGGGCGACCTGGCCGGTGGCGATCCTCCACACGTCCTGTGGCCTGAAATCTCTCCAAAATTCTTTGGATAGTAGAGTGTGACACTGCAAGCCGTCTAGCAACCTCACGGACAGATAAAGCACTTTCAACCCACGCTATAGCCCTCATTCTTTGTAAGGTGTCAAGACTTCTTCTCGGTGGCATGGTTTTTGCAAGTGATGAAACTACCCTAAGTCTGCTGATTGTAAAACAAATTAAGAGTGAACTATGTTCACGAAAAGTCGCCATTGCACGTGGAATGTCAATCAACACGATTACTTCACCTGTTTGGTTGTACGTTAGTTTGAAAAAACAGATTTAAAATGTGAATTTATGGTCAGCAAACCAAATTGCACGTGATCACCATGGTTGTCGGTGAGTTGTTTTTATGCTTAACGTGCATAGAGGACTGTCAGAGGAAGATATTGCACCCATTTTTACTAAAAACTTCCTTCATTTAATCATTCTATGCGCTTATATAAAAGTGTATTGAAAATAATAGGGTGGCCCTTGACTTTTGACGAGTAGTATATACATGTCGTCATTTTATATTTTGCTTTTGCCATGTTTAACTCGCTGGTGCTTGTTCGAGTTCATACGAGGCTGGCAACCTCAGCAAATGAAAATGAAAGAGCCATGAACCACCACAGCAAGCGCTGGTGACTGCTTCATGCCGGTTCTCTCACAGGGAACCCAAAAGCAGAGATAAAAAAAAATTGTTGGCTTTTTCTTTTTTTTCAAGGTATGTAATTTATCCTCTCCCCTGTGAAAGGGAAACAATCAAATGGCAAGAAAAAATAATAATAATAAAATAAATTGTTGATCGTTACACTTTACAATGTGTTTTTATTTATTGTTTAAAATAAAACTGCATATTTTGCGGAAAAAAGATTTACACAAATAGAGAGGAGAAATCCGAGGCCTGTAAACAGGAAATAAATAAATATTATACACATTAAGGTCTGTAACAGGCGCTCGTGAGAAATAAAGAAGGAGAAAACTAGACTACAGAAAAACAATTTACCGGGGACTTACCGGTGAATCGAAACCAGGAGCTTCCGAACGGCACCCACTACTAGCTACAGAAGCGAATCACACTATCCTCCCTGCCAGCTAGGCACCACAAAAATAGTGCTTCGAAGACAGGGGTCATTAGCGCGATTCGCAGCATGTAACACCGGATATGTACCTGGGCGATCCAGCTTAATTAATGACGCAGTCACTTCTGTTGTCCCCTTATTATTCCGTATAGGTCAGATTACACAGGACAAAGACCTTAATACTGTGTCTAGTCAATGATAGAAGAATCAGAACAGTACAGGACAGAGGGTAGGGTTTGGAAAAAAAGATGCACGTTACATTAAACGTCGTGCTGATTAGTGCAAAGGCTAAACACGCACCATTTTAAAATAATTTGTCAACTTAAACTTTGGTGAGAAAAAGTTTTAACTGACGTCACCCATAAAGCCTGAAATAAAAAACATAAGGGGATATAAGTCGTCCACGACAGAGTTGTTCAAACAAACAAACACACACACACAATCGGCAAAAAGTTAACTATTGCAAGTAAAAGTTAAGAAATGCAGATAAAAGTAGTAACATAATTTATGAATACACAATTTATGTAAGAAACGAGCATTACTTTTTTTTTAATATGACGTCAAATTTTTCCAAACGGTCTTTTCCCCGATTGTCACTGATCTGACCATGTATTTAGTATAGGAAACTCTATACAGAGCGATACAACATGAGACAATCTGATCATCAGAAGAGGTATCCCCCCCGCCCCCACCCGTCGAACAAGTGTTTCGTCCCTTTATTCGCCTTTGCAATCTAAAGGGGGCGGCCCCACCTGGGTCATGAATCCCAAGTGTCTCAGCCTCCTGTTGTCTTGTGTAGAAAATGAACCCATTCCACCTTGGTTGCAGCTTTAAATTCACAATTCCGCCAGCCGGAGACAATTGTGAAAGTAACAAAGTGAAGACAAATTATTGCGGTTGTTCCGCAGCACACCACTGCCACACCTGAGTGTAGCCGACGAAGGGTGAAACCATTACGAGCTAGCAAATGAAATCTGATTGCACCTACACCACATATAATACACCGCGGGTTACCTGTAAATACAATACAACGAAAAGCTCAGTGTATTGCGGACTTAGAAAAATTTCAGTATCAGCGGTTTTCCTATACCGTAGGTGGGGCTAGATTTTACTGTCCTGAGTTCCATAGCCCATTGCACACAATTCTAAAGAAATGCTTGGTATATCTAAAAACATTGTTATCTTTCATAGAGCATTTAGAAGATGATGGATTCAGAAAAGATTCAAGTTAGACAAGCTCGTGGAAGGACAAAGTGACAAATATCGAGGTGTTGTCACGTGCTGACCTTCAAAGCATGTATACACTGCTTAGACAGCGCAGTCTACGCTGGCTTGGCCATGTCCGCCGCGTGGAAGATGGTCGCATCTCGAATGATATCTTCTTATAGGTAATACATAGGATATTGTTTTACATTTAATACAATGTAATAGCATTTATTTATTCCTGATAAGTAATTTAAAATAATTTTCATTTTTTTTTTCTTTTAAGCTGTTTTTTTTTTTTTTTTTTTTTTTTTTTTTCTTAACCAGCGGCACTTGGGCTTTCAGCCCTTCGGCCCAATGACATATCATTGCGAGGCTGGGGAACCTGAGGACTTTCCTTCCAACCCGGTCAGGAGCTTCGCTCCTTCCCATCCACAGAGGGTTTATCACAGGAGCCGTTCAGGCTATTCAGTCAAATTTCCGGCCGTAAACATTTCTTCAAACGCCGACGCCCGGGTTTGAACCATGAACACCTGGTCGCCAGTACAACGCCGAAGCCATTACACCAGCGCGGCTCCTCTTTTAAGCTGTAGAGTGGAACTCGTGAGTGTCAGTCAGCTCTGAGCGTGGGGCCCGATTGGGTTGTTTTTTTTGTGTGTTTTTTTTTTTTTTTACCAGCGGCACTTAGGCTTTCAGCCCTTCGGGGCTAAAATAGGTTTAATCATCCAAGATCGATTCTGACATTGAGGACAGTTTTTTTTACTTACACGACGTACGTACACACGTCACAAGTGATGCACTGCCAACTATGCTTTCAGGTCACAAATGATCACATGGTGCGACCTGCAGGTCCAATATATTGCCAGGTCAATGAATTAAACAGACCTGGTCATGAGCGATTTAAAACAGCGAAACATCTGACAATTAAACAGTAATGAGACAGTTATATTTTTGCAGTCTGGAGAAAAAGACATATATGCAGACATGACACAATGTGCTTGGAGTTTTAAGCGACATTGCCATTTATGGCGTCAGGAATCGCTGACATTAACGCCATGAGGAATGACATGTCTGTTGTCAAGAAACAGCGTCATATGTCCCCGAGAGACCGCAATCTCGGTCTGACACACCTAGCTTAGCAAAGTGGGGTGGGAATGGAAATGTGTGAAAAATAATGACGCCAGGAAGTACACATGTCTTGTGGAATGTTTCCCCAAAATGGCGGCGCCCACGAAGTGATAATATTTTGCAATTTTTTAATTGTTTTCTTAATGAAAAGGCGTGTTGAAAATCCAGGAAATAGCCGTTCTTAAAGGCTAACTACGGAACAAGCTGTTGAACTTGTGCTCAATGATTCGGAGGAGGATGAATTAGATGTAGATGTTGATTATTCTGAAAGTGACATCGAAATTTAAACGAGTGACGGAACTTGTGAATCAGATTATGATCAAGCTAGTTCTAACCCTGTTCCTGGCCCCTCAGGGGATCGGGCTATGGTACAGGGGCATGGAAAGGGGCGTATCCCACGTAATGTATCAAGTACATTTGATACAGGTTGGTCTCCCGTAAATATATTCAGACCTATGTCTACCGTAGACACAACATTTGTGAAACAGATAGGCCCCAAGAATATTCCAGAATCAATTTCTCCTGAGAGTAAAGCCATTGAATTTTTGGAACATTTCCTCGACAGTAATTTCTGGCACAATTTGTGTGAACAGACAAACAGACGTGCTGAGCAAGTAAAAAGCAAAAAGCCAACCAGCTACTATGCTAAAAATTATAAAGATGTAACAGTGCCAGAGGTAAAAGCATTCTTTGGACTGCGTCTTCAAATGGAGTACAGTGTGAGTAAACCACGTTACGAAGATTACTGGTCCAGCTCGTTTTTGAACTTCATTTCCCAAACTCCTGGATTTCGCACTGTTATGGAATGCGATCGCTTTCTTGCTTGTCGTAGATTTTTGATAGGGGAATTAAGACTTGGGTTGGTCCCTTCTGAATAGGTTGGAATGAGTGATAGTCACAGTGTGAGATAGAAATACAAAATAGATTTCCACGAATGAGGTGGTAGAATAGTGATAGAGGCTGTCTCTGAGAGCGAGAAATCTTCTCTCTCTCTCTCTCACCTATCTTCTACGACAGATCTAGAGTAGTCAGACAGTCTAACACATATACATTATATATATATATATATATATATATATATATATATATATATATATATATATATATATATATATATATATATATATATATATATATCCACTCACGTGCACGCACATTCAAGTGACGACAGGTAGACACACAGACGTGGGAAACTATAACAAATGATTATATAGATATTTAGAACGAGCTGACCCACATGCTGATTAATTTATTGTTAAGTTTATTTATCATTGTAAACTTACGTCACAACATGTAAAATTACATTAAAAAAACATACACACAAAGTCATAAACAAATCAAGGAATGCTACAAGAACTGGTAGACCCACAGTTATGATCTTCCCTCGATGGATAGCCCACAGTCCCGTTAGAAGAACGTGATAGCACAAGAGTCCCAGATACATATGATTGAGTCTAAGAGTTTTCCCCGTTTAAGGTATGAACAGACCTGATACTATAATCTAGTTTAAGGGAAAATATTGTTAGCAAAAACAAACTTGCATGAAGAAAGTTATGACAGCAAATAAGTGCCCAATTACAACAGTAAAGAAATCGCTCCGACCTGCTTGCACTCTATTCATTCAGACGAGCACACGTGCATATTTCATACTCACAGCTTGATAGCCACTTCTGGAACAAAAAAACAATATTTTTAGGACTTGCCCATACAGAATCTTCAATGGTAATCTTGGCCAAGAAAACCCCAGGTCCAAAAAGACGGGTTGAATTCACTACTTCCGGGACCGTTCTCTTGGGAATACTATTGTTTTGGATGTCTGTTTAAGTCACATAAAAATTGTCCAAGCACGAGCGTTTATAGCGGGCACAGTGTCAACATCTTAGATTTCAAACGAATAAGGAATGTCAGGTCGGCACCTTCTTTCAGTATAGGGATTTAGTTGGTCACACCACCACTTGTCGAAACTCCGTCGGAATATTACTGACGTTAATATGGTACTTGCCACAACGGCTAAATTTGTACATAGAGTTTGTGCAGAAAATCTGATCTGGCTCAAAGGCCCAGTATAAAACAGTTAGTCTTTATAAAAACCCGTTAGTGAGAGTTGTACTCTGTCTAGTTATGCAGACACACGCACTGTCAGACAGGTGTTAACTTGTAAACCCACGTGGTTAAAAGATAAAAAAAAAACTGTTTATGTTTCTCACAGGTATGTCTCTTGTACTAAAAGCTGGCAAAGTTTGGGTACCACAGTTTCACTATATATAAATGGAAAAGAGCACATATCAAATAATTATACATACTATGTACTCTGATATAACTGATAATTAAAACTACAAGCGTAGTTTGTCTTATAGTTTAACCCTTCCCGTGGAATAAGTTATATTTAAAAAAAAATCATCAATCCTCATGAATTAGGAATACGTGCGTATTCCGTTAACACTCATGAGGCTTCTAGCATTTATAAGTTAGTTTAGAAAAATATGTTCTCGTCTGATTATTTAGCAGTCAAAAAATTAAAAAAAAAGGTTTACATTATAGCTACATTGTTGTTTAAGCTAGAAGGATTATAATTTATTCTGCTTCTCACTGAAAAGCACTAAACCACGTCACTAGAAAATAATACAGATTATATAAATTTAGCGCTCTGCACCAAATCTAACTAGTGAAATAAAATAAGCGATTTAACACTTTCAACACTTCACGAAATACTAGATAATATGTATAATATATTTTACCTCCACACAGAATTTACAGGCGATCGCACAACTTTAGAATTATATGCTTATATTTATTGGTAGTCTAGAAGTTCGGCAAAATTTTTGCCAAGAACAAACTAAGACTTCGCTATACAGCTTATTCTCTTAGCACGAAACGTCCTGTCTACTGCGAATTTAGGAGCGAGAATGAAAATCTAGTTTCAAACTCTGGTTATATCTATTACCAGACAAAGAGGTAAACGTTTATTTCGCCAAACCGAAATAATCCCCCTTTCCGTCTATAACACTACGTTTAACACCTAAACGCATGCCGTAACTGCCACCTACTGACCGAGAGGGCGCGTGTCAGTTGCGAATCTCAGACAACCCGTCTCCAGTGCAGAAACAGTTATTCACACCTCCCCGAGAAACTCATCCTGAGAACCATAACTGACACTTTGCTTTCTCGCACCTTACGCCAAAACTGGCCCTGGAGCGTGAGTGTCATATTACCTGACACTGAGAATCTACCTTGGAAACTACATGTCAGATGCGATATCCCAGACAAATGTCTGAAACTGCGCCGGGGAGGTGTCAGTTATCGCGCTTTTCCTGAGCGCTCACCGAGAAACTACGATTTGACAGGTGAGAATGCAGACTATAGGTCGGCCCTATGTCTGAGACTAGCCAAATATTCACAGTTATTTCGTCAATCTGCTGCGATTGACCGAATGCCTACTCACGCCAAATCATCTGGTGAGGGACTGACGCGTTACGTAAGAAATTTCTCGTTTCATCAGCCATGAAATGCGTTTCTAAATGAGAAATGAAACTGGCGAAAGTGAGAATGGGAAAATAGTAATGTATATAGTCGCAAACGTACGAATGCGAAAAAAAACAGGAAAAATGATAGAAATGATAATAAAATAGAGGATACGGGTGAAAGAAGAAGAAGAGGATATAGGCAATTTATAGATCATAAATGTCTAGGTGACATTGCTGTATGGACGTTTCTTCATCTTGTAGATGAAGAGGACCATGCTCTGGATAAAGCAGATAAACTACAAAGTAAGGCCCATGCTGAATTTGTTGCTTCCAAGATTTCAGTATTATTATCCACCCTCACAACACTTGAGTTTAGACGAGGGTATGATCCCTACTAAAAACAGACTTGCCTTCAAACAATACATAAAATCAAAGCCCATAAAGTGGGGAATAAAGGCTTACATGGCATGTGAAGCGAGCTCAGGCTATATTCTGAATATGGAAATTTACACTGGAAAAACAGGATGTTATTCCAGAACTCTGTGTTGTTGGTAGTGTCGTCATCAGGATTTTGACTTCAGGTGATTTTGGCAAACAAAAGCCATATTGTTGTCATGGACAGATTTTATGTGACAGGGGCTAGGTGTAGTGGAGGTGAACTTATGTCTATGTAGCTACCTGACACCCAAGACCCATGCACTAAGAAAATTTATTAATGATCGTTTGACAGGGGTTGCAATTATTGGTTGCTTGCAACCCTCTCAGCAGCAGACTTAGCAATTCAAGCAACACAAAGCCTTATACAGATCAACATTTAATACTACCGAACACCCAGATAGGGTTCTTAGACTTTCTGAAAAACAATATATAAAAACAATGTCTAAGTGAAAATCAATAGCATAAATAATAACACTTACCATTCAGAAAACATGCGCCCACCACAGTCAGCCATGATCAATCAGCTACAGGCCCCCATTCATACCACGCGCTCTATGGCTACGCCATCTTGCGAGAACTGCATACAGCCACGCTAACACCCAGCTAAGCTGCGTGGTTGTACATTCTATAGTAACATTACATTATAACACTAATATTACTGAAGAAGCACAGGACTTATTCTAGTAAGCTGTAACATATTAACTTCAGCTCTCGCCACACTAAAATAAACTATTTTGGCATCAGCACTGTAATTAATAAATATAACAATCTAGATCGCGCCACAATTAAATATTATTCAAACCAACTACGAGTCGGATTTACATAAGCTCATGGAAGGTTTCCTGAAGCCCAAACAACGTGGAAATACTTAACCATTAAATTTCATTTACACAAATGTAATAACTGAATATGCCAGTTCTAGTACCGGACACGCGTTATATGTCCTGAACATAGACCCACGCCATTTTCGCATAGATTTGGATAACATCAAACGTACGCGAAATAAACACCACAGAATTAAATATATACTCATTCCAAATAATACGGCACAAAGATGGTAAACCTAATATCCTTTCTAACACTGTAAAGACTTTAGAATGTTACAGAATAATACTATATCTACTTACAAGTCTTAGGCATGTTCTTGCTTGAACTAGACTTCAGATCAATAGCTTGTTCTCTCTCCGCGACCGCGATTGGAATGATAAAGAATTTTTCAAATGTCGCTGGCGCCTGGACGCTTCTCTTCTCTGATTGGCCGTTATATGTAAGCGGCTATACTAAGGTAGCTATTTTTAGATGTAAGCAAAGATGGCTATCACATAACGACAGAATGGCGGTGGAAAAGCAGGTGAGATGACTATGGCACTGTCACATTTATAACAGTGTAACTCTCTTTGACAAGTTATACAGTGATTATGGAACACTTGCAGTAGAGACAGCAATGACAAATAGGAAATATTCTCCAAAAGAACTAGCAGGAAAGAAGAAAATGTGCAGGGGGCAATCAGAATTTGTCTGTTTCAATAACATTGTTTGTCTTGTATGGATGGACCAAAGACCCATCAATTTTATATCTAATTATCATAACCCAACAGAAATGGGAACTGTTAGAAGGAGAAACAAGGATGGAACAACTGTGGATGTTCAAACTCCACAACTTTGTATTGACTACAATACTTTCATGGGTGGCTGCGATGTCAACGACCAAGTTTGTCGTCTCAACAAAACGCGCCGGCATTATCGCTGGCGTCGAAGCCTCATAGTGAAATTTTTCATGTGGGCATGCAATAATGCCTATATACTAATGCATAAATACAATCCCCACAATATAACTGGAAGAATCTACAGAACATTTGGTATGTTCATGAATGAAATCTGTTTATCACTCATTGGTGATTACAGAACAGCGGCAATGAAGCTTCACATCCGTGTTGATGCACATCAGAGGCTGCAAAATGTGGGCTTGCATCATCCTCAAGTGTCTCCACAAGCTACAGGCAATAACATTTGTGTTGTGTGTGCATACAAATTCAACAAACATGTTAGTGACTTCCCAGACATGGCCTACAAAGACAGACCATTCAAAAAAGTGAAGACTAAATTCTGGTGCAAATATTGTGAAAGCTATCTGTGCCTAAAGGAAAGGTCTACATGCTGGGAGGACTGGCACAATAAGCAGGAATATTGGAGATGATCAGATCAGTCATTTTAAGATAGAATAGTTAAAACTGACCATATGGTTTTGTCACAGTAACTAGTTTTGCTTATGTGTCTTTTTTGTGCATTTTTTTGCCCAGGAGCCCAGAGGAATGAGGTTTTACGGGCTGGGTGGCCAGGGTTCAAAGGGTTAAGGCTTGCAATCTGAAAACCACAGCTTTTGTGAAGTACGTTGACAACGACAATCATGCATTCTTCTTCCTCTTCGTTCGTCCTGAAAAGGACGTTGGTTGCGTTGTTTCCGTTTACAACGAAGCTGCGATATTTGCGCCTTTCGGCCGACACATCCGACTTCAGCACGGCATTTTTGGGACCGGGTTAGCCTTCCGTCTTCGATTCCTACTCACTCAGCCAGACTGCAGTGATGCAGCCTGTTTCCAGGACCACCACTTGGAGGTGGAATAGGGTCTTGGTCAGCTATGGGTCGCTGACTGCATTCCTCACTTTTGATGCGTCTTAGGTCCCAATCACGCATTCAATAGACAATGGCATTCGTACAGTCAGTAGACAATGACATTCGTACAGTCAGTAGACAATGGCATTCGTACAGTCAGCAGACAATGATATTCGTCCAGTCAGTAGACAATGACATTCGTACAGTCAGCAGACAATGATATTCATCCAGTCAGTAGACAATGACATTCGTCCAGTCAGTAAACAATGAATTTCATACAGTCAGCAGACAACGATATTCGTCCAGTCAGTAGACAATAGATTCGTTCAGTCAGTAGACAAAAGCATTCATCCAGTTAGTAGACAATAGCTTACGTACAGTCAGTATACTGTGACGATTTGGACGACCTCTTCACGATCTCTGTTTCACTTCGACAGGATCAGAGACATATTTTGTACTGATTTTTATTTGTGTACTTTTAAAAGTACCAATTTCTTCTCATTATCGGCTAAGGAGCAAGTAGTTTGTATATTCAAACATTTGTGACACTCCTTGCAGATAATGTTTATCCTAGCTTGCGGTGAGCAACTGAGATAAGATGAGCGCCGGCGTGTTTATATTGAACTGCTGATAAGACGACTCGTTTGGTAACCCAGATGGGCAGACACGGAGTTTTGCGTGCTCATACGACAGATAACGAGATTTCTGTCTGTGTGACACATGTGGGCAGACAAGTGTGACATACGCGCTTCCAGGTCATCCTTGATACACCAACATTACTTTTTAATAAAGTAATAAGTATTACAGCTTACCCATGTTATCATGTGTGTCTACCGATCTGCCTATGAGAGTGTATGCAAGGCATCAGATGTCCATATATGGTAATACGTGACCTTTGTAGGCACGCACATTATTTCACGTGGGGCTATTTTGAAAATATCACACCCTTTCTGTATGATTTGAAATGATTGGATCTTTCTAATTAGATTCATAACAACAATGCTTGGGAAGATAGGAATATAGTCTGACCATTTCGCAGTTTTATTTCACTGTGAATTTCACGCTCGATAAGACAACATCAGACCTCGCCAGAGTGAAGACTAGATTCATTATTCCTTTTTTTAACCAGACCTTTTATTGGAGAACCAAACAAAACTTACAAAGCACAGGAAATCTCTACATTTTAATAAGGAACATTGGGACTAGGAAACTGAAGAAACATACGGAGTCAGAGAGGGAATCTATTGTCAAATTAAAGACACCCCAGACGCGTGTAAGAGACCGACTCGTCTCTTTTATTCATCTGAGCAACAAGTCTGTAGCCAGGATTGGCGTAAGTTGTGATTTACATTTCATATTTTATTACTAACATGTGAACTAACATATATATGTATATATTACCATGTGAAGTTTAATGGGTAAAAGTCGCTATTGGTAGTTAAAGTCATTTGAGGCTGGCAACCTCAGCGTATAGAATGATGATTCATGAACCACCACTGCACGGGCTGGTGATTGCTTTATTGATAGTTTCGTAAAGAGAACTAAAAGCATAAAGTAGTTCCAGGTTCCCTATGGAGCAGGAAGGGAAAGATGAAAGAAATGATGTACATTCTACGTATAATACATATTTTCAAAGCAGTGTAAATGTCCCTATAAACATATTCACGTTAAAATTAATGTAAGTTTTCAAGCTTAAACCAGTGTAAATGTCTGTGAAAATATTCATTTTAAAGTAATGGAAGTTTCAAACTTTTCAATCAGTGTAAACATAAATGAAAACATATTCAATTTATATTGTGAACACTTTTCAATCAGTGGAGATGTAATTGTAAACAGACTCTATCTGTATTATTACCTTTTCATTTAAATGTCATGTAAAGCTAAAGCTATTCTATTTAAATGTAAAGGAAAGTTTATCCAGAAGGATTAAATTTAATTCTCATCGAGGGTAAAGTCTGAGTAATTGGGATGGTGCAATGGGAAGATAGGAACCCATAACTATGGGGTGGAAAACGCCATACTCAGAAGAGCGTTTCGTTCTATTCTTTACCATAGTTATTGGTGGTACCAGCAGAAAGTACTATCTCTGGAACAAGAAGGGAACCGTAGCCTAAGCTTTAAGACGAAAGACGCACGTGGTAGACTCTCCTTGACGTTTCTGGGAAACGAGCTACCCCCGACAACCTTGATGACGAGCGCAAGCAGAGTGAAAAGAACCAACCCATTAGAAGGAGCAGAACCGTCATTGCAGCTAAGTTAAAATATATGCTGCCACTTGAACTTCTTGTAATATCTCACATTCCCTGAAGACTGTGATGATAACTATTTCTTGATCCATAACTATTCAAATTATTTCCAACTGTTAAAACCTAAAGTGATTATTAAATTTTGTTATTTGTAATGTTACAAATTTAACTTCGATTTAATCATTTTAAAGTTACTGCATGTTTGTCTCAGTCAAATTACTACAAACACTCTAAACAGAGCTATGCTAGAATAATAGAATTCCACTGAGTAAATCAGGGGTGGGGGCTTAAACGAGCTGAAAGTAATAAGTGCTTAAATCCTTCACAAAAGCGTCTGCAGAATTACAGAGTTAACATACTCAGCCAAAGCAGTATTGTTCTCGCTTATTCTGAATATCTTGTGAAGACTCCCTTTGTAATAGAAGTGTCATCACTCTTCTATCTACATCTCTGCCAAGAGTAATCTTGTGAGAAGGTAGATACATTTCAAGCCCATATTAGATACTCTTGAGTTTTGGCCACTGTTGAACCACTACTGCAAAGCAGGGAAGGCACTACCGTCACATATACAATGGCATTCGTGCAGTCAGTAGACAAAGACATATGAGAGTACCCATGCAAGGACGTTCGAGCAATTGGTAGACAGAACATTTGTACATGTGAAATAAGAATAAAACTCAATTTTTTGGTAATTGTACTGCAGTTTATTAATTTCTTGTAATATTGTGCACACTGAAGCTTTCCTGGGAATCAAGACAGCGTATTAATATTATACAAAAACAAGTGTTTATCTTCCTGTGCTTTGCGAATTTAGGTTTCTGTTGATAGCATTACACTGTACGGCAGATACTAGAATGGTTTTAAGTACGTAAACAGACATGGCTTCTTCTCAAAGCTACCCAAACAATGTTTTAGGAATTACAAAAAATTTTGCAACTATACTTTCAAGCATCTTTAGTGAGTGCGCATGACTGCATCATTTGTAGTACTTCTTGTTCTAAACGTAGCGCTTCACCCCCCCCCCCCCCCCCCCCCCCCCCCCCCCTCTCTTCTCCTATTATATAAATTGTTTACATTGCATATACCCTATGGCACTCGTATGCCATGTTAGTCTCGAGGCAAAGCTGGCGTCTTTATGCGTTAACACTTAGTGTCTGTCCTTCTCAAGCTTGTAGAAAATGTATTGTTCATGTCTCAAAAACCCGTTGTTAAAAGCTTGAGATATATTTTCCAAAAAAATAAACAATGTTAAAAATCTGACATCAATGTTCCAAAACCACTTTGTTAAAAACCTTAGATCCATCTTCCAAAAACACTTCGTTAAAAGTCCGAAAGAATGTCCCAAAAATGTTTTGTTACAAATCCGAGATCCATTTCCTAAAAAATGGATGCCCCTGAGATACTCTCCATAAATATACTACTCGTCAAAAGTCAAGGGCCACCCTATTATTTTCAATACACTTTTATAAAAGCGCATA
The DNA here is from genome assembly GCA_024509875.1 of Oreohelix idahoensis. Taxonomy (NCBI): domain Eukaryota; kingdom Metazoa; phylum Mollusca; class Gastropoda; order Stylommatophora; family Oreohelicidae; genus Oreohelix; species Oreohelix idahoensis. The sequence continues at coordinate 610,058 of JAMPIV010022322.1, read as the reverse complement.
GAATGATTCAATGAAGGAAGTTTTTAGTAAAAATGGGTGCAATATCTTCCTCTGACAGTCCTCTATGCACGTTAAGCATAAAAACAACTCACCGACAACCATGGTGATCACGTGCAATTTGGTTTGATGACCATAAATTCACATTTTTAATCTGTTTTTTTAAACTTCCGTACAACCAAACAGGTGAAGTAATCGTGCTGATTGACATTCCACGTGCAATGGCGACTTTTCGTGAACAGAGTTCACTCTTAATTTGTTTTACAATCAGCAGACTTAGGGTAGTTTCATCACTTGCAAAAACCATGCCACCGAGAAGAAGTCTTGACACCTTACAAAGAATGAGGGCTATAGCGTGGGTTGAAAGTGGTTTATCTGTCCGTGGGGTTGCTAGACGGCTTGCAATGTCACACTCTACTATCCAAAGAATTTTGGAGAGATTTCAGGCCACAGGAAGTGTGGAGGATCGCCACCGGCCAGGTCGCCCTAGATGCACCAATAGACATGATGACCGGTACCTTTTGTTGTCAGCTCTGCGCCATCGAACAGTGACTTGTTCCACTCTAAGATGTCAGCTGAGACAAACAGTAAACGTTAATGTCAGTAAAAGCACCATTCGCAGACGTTTACATGAATTTGGACTGGCTGCTCGACGTCCTGCAGTCAGAATCCCTCTTACTCCTGCTCATCGCAGAGCCCGTGTTGCTTGGTGTCGCGAGCACATCCGATGGACAAGGCAACAATGGAGTCAAGTTCTCTTCACTGATGAATCTTGCTTCACTGTGTCATTCAATGATGGCAGGATTCGAGTTTGGAGACGACCAGGAGAGCGATTTACTGATGACACAATTCGAGAGGTGGATCGTTATGGTAGGGGTTCTGTCATTGTCTGGAGGAGGCTTCTACAGACACGGCAGGATCCCACTCTACATTATCCAAGGCAACTTGACCCGCCCAAGATACCAGAACGAAATCTTGAGACCAATTGTTCAGCCTGCTCTGGAGGCCATAGGTGGTAATGCCATCCTCCAAGATGATAACGTTCGACCCCATCGAGCTCGTGTGGTGAATGAGTTTATTCAGCAACATGGGATCATCAGGATGGCGTGGCCAGCTCATTCACCTGACCTTTCTCCGATTGAGCACCTCTGGGATGTCTTTGGTCAAAGATTTCAACAAATCACCCCCTGCCAATGGATGTTGCACAGCTGACTGCATTTCTGCTTCAGGAATGGCAAGCTGTTCCTCAGGATACTCTTCGGACCCTTGTGAACTCGATGCGTCTACTCTGTCTTGAATGCCTTGCTGCAAACGGTGGTCATACCCGATTTTGAAATGTCTATTTGTCCAATATCTATTGTGTGACTTTTGAAAAGGTGGGTGACACACTTTACAGCTTCATTGCGTTTGAATGTGTGTTTCCATTTCTTTACGTGACATGTCAATTTGGTATTCAATAAATGCCGTTTTGACTGATACCAATTACGTTTATATCAGATTTGTTTTATGGTTTCAACCAAGGTTTTTCTAAGTGGCCCTTGATTTTTGACGAGTAGTATATATAAAGGTGGCATTTTAAAGAATTTCTTATACCGCTGATGGAATTTCAGAGACCTCCTTTCTAATAACACGCGTTGAAAATGTGAGATATATGTCGTCATAGTACTTTCAGAAGATCGGAAATCTTTGTCCTATAAATGCTTTTGATCAACTTGAGATCCAGGTTCTAACAACGTGTCATGGTAGCTGAAGTGTCACAAGCAGGGCTGAAGAAAGCATGGCCAAAACATAAACCTGTCGCAAGCAGCACTTGTAAGCTACAGCTGCAATTCTGCATTTCCACGGTGAACACAAATGGCGTATGGGGTCATATAATGAAATGCGTACGTCTCCTGTGCAAATATCCGAATAGCACTTGCTGAAAAACTTGAGATTTCAGTCCTAGAAACAAATGTCTTTATTCCTGTCCTTGAGAAATCCGCGGCCATCACTGAAATTGGTCTCCATACAGTAACCTTGCATCAAAGCACTTTAAATGCCTTTGCAGTGATGTTTCTATAGCAGCTTGTTTCACATGTGAAACTCCGAGTACAATTTGCAGACAATCTAACTTCTGTCCGTATCATTCTTTGTCCGTAAACTCTATCATCTCTGATCCAATAATAGTTACGGGAATTCTGAGAATATGTTCAGCGATATCTGTAAAAAATCGGAGGTGATTCAACGCGTGTTCTAGAACAACTTAACAGTTTTCTAGAAAAATGTTGTAAGAATATTATTACAGATGTATTTATTTTCTTAGCTTCGAATATTCTTGTTTGTATTAACTCGAAAGCGAAAGTAACGTTTACATGTCTTGTTTCGTTTTTGTAAACGGGAATAGAACGCATTAAAAAATATATTGCAGTGATAATATGTGACACTTGTAGTTCCCGGAGGTCTCTGGGAAGACAAATATATAATAGGTCTACTGTCTCTTCAAGCATGTCGTAAGAGGCGACTAATATGAGGGTGTGTATTCGGCTGGCAATCTCATTATCTAAAAATAAAAAATTGTTACAGAAACAACCACTGGAGGAGCACAAGAATGCTTTGTGCGGGCCTCCTGTAAGTGGACCAGCTACAATGGTGGCTCCTGGCCCCAAAAGAAGAAGAAGACGTGATAATGTAACAGATTGCATATAATGAAAACAATGGATCTATTTTTAAGGGCTGTATTCTTGAACATGTTCTAGTTATGGACATAAATAGGTATTTAAGGCGTATGAATCATATGTTCTTTCTAATAACACACTTCATGAACACATGACAGACATAAAATGCACGTGGGAAGAGTGTACATTTATATTCACAAGTTCGTGGAAGGAATATGTTGTACATATATAGTCTGTGTTGCCTAGTTGGCTGTTATTATACTGTATTATGATTACTTTTAATCTATTTTTGGTGTGCAAACAATGGACATAGATAAAGACGGTTAGGTTTAATGTTATCATGGTCAGGGTCAATAAATTGGCCGGCCTCCGCAATCAACGTTGGCACGCCAGTCGCACTTCTTGCGTTCCTCATCGTAGGCGCTGTTAGCTGGACAACGAATACGGGCGACTACCCTTCCATAGTTGCATTTGTAGAAGCGGGCACAATGGGTTGGATCGGGCACATCTCCGTTTGATGTCCCCTCACAAGGCTTGTCCACGATTGGGCTGGCAGTGGCTGAATAAATATAGGGGATACTTATATATCATCAACAGTATTAACGAGAGAAGACCAGAAGGCTGTAATAAGCATAGAACAAACCTCTAACCCATGGCTTCTTTAACGGTGTTTTTTTCTTGCCATGGACCCCTTTTATTATCAATGAAGGCTAAGGAACCCTTCTTAGAAAAAAATGTTCATAAAGACATAATTAGACATTTTATATTTTAGTTTATGTACATGGACGTGGAAGTGAGAATCATATTTTTTTTTCTCTCTAACCAGCGGCACTCGAGCTTTCCAGCTCTTTTTGGCCCAATGACATGTCATTGCAAGGCTGGGGGGTCAGTGGACTTTCCTTCCAACCCGGTCAGGAGCTAAGCTCCTTCCCATCCACACGGGATTTATGTGCAGGAGCCGTTCAGGTTATTCAGTCAAATTTCCGGTCGTAAACATTCCTTCAAACGCTGACGCCCGGGTTTGAACAATGAAAACCTGGTCGCCAGTACAACGCCGTAGCCATTACACCAGCGCGGCTCCCAGTGAGAATCATAAGGAAGGGAAACCCGAGGCCTGTAAACAGTAAATAAATATTAGACAAACATAAAGGTATGTTTTCAGGCACTCGTAAGAAATAAAGAAGTAGAACACTTAGACAACAGAAAAACAACAGACGTGAGTGGCTTACCCAGGGTTCGAACCCCGTACCTTCCGTACGACAACACCGCCTAGCTATACAAGCGAATCTCACTATCCTCCCGGCCAGCATTAATAGGCTGAGGTGCCCATTGTAAACTTCCGGTGTTGTCTTGCGTTTCGCACTGATGACCTGTCAGTAACGCATCATTTTTTGGTGATGCCTAGCTGGCCGGGAGGATAGTGTGATTCGCTTGTATAGCTAGGCGGTATTGTCGTACGGAAGGTACGGGGTTCGAACCCTGGGTAAGCCACTCACGTCTGTTGTTTTTCTGTTGCCTAAGTGTTCTACTTCTTTATTTCTTACGAGTGCCTGAAAACATACCTTTATGTTTGTCTAATATTTATTAAGTGAGAATCATAAAGTGTTATTTATATTCTTCATTACTGGATGGTGTAGAAACATGGACAATGAATTAGCAATAGGTAGACAGAATTGAGGCTCTCGTCATGTGGATATACAGCAGAATGTGGCGCATCTCATGGAAAGAGAAGACAACTAATGAAGGAGATCAAAATTAGGCAACTAAAATATTTTAGCCACATTAAAAGGCATAACACCTTGCAGAAGGCCATAATACGTAGAAGAGAGAGTTGAAGGCAAACATGCAAGGGAAATACAGCGATATAAGTGGGAAGATAACATCAAGAGATGAACAGGAAAGAGTCTATCAGAGTGCACCATGAAGACAAGAGGCAGAAGACGTTGGAGATCCATTACAGCCAACCTTCGTTGTGGAGATGGCAGCTGATGATGATGATGATGACATGGACTCCCTGAATCCATTCACGAACGCCCAAAAAGCCCAACTCTAATCAATAAGTGACAAAGGTGTTATAATGTTCTGCCGTTGTTTCCGTAATCGGTGTGACAAGCCAACGGGTGATCAGCCCATTGGGCTATCAGAACATACTCGTTACTTTTTTTAAGCTGCCTGAGGTATTCTGCCATCTCCAATCAGGAGCTGCTTACATGGTGCAGTAAAAAGGCATGCACATCATCACTGCGAGCAGACGCTGGAACTTGGTTGGCTATGTCCTCAGAAGGGACCCTGACACCATCTCCAGAACTGCTATGCTATGGACCCCAGAAGGACGGCGAAAGAGAGGCAGACCAAAGACAGCGAAAGAGAGGCAGACCAAAGACAACCTGGCGGAGAACAGTGGAAGCTGAGATGCAAAGTATGAACCAGATTCGGGACAGGGCACGAAAGATGGTCATCGACCGAGCACAATGGCAACAGTTTGTTGCTGCCCTAAGCGTGATGGCCCCTGACTACTTTGTCAGTCTGGGGCTAAGGATTCAAGAAGAAGAGGTATTCGACTGTAAAACTACATCTCTGTGGACTTCGTGGATTTCCCTGCTTGTCTCTAATTGTCCATGACTGATGTTCATATATCAGTAGTGGCTTTTCAATAACACTGAGTAAGCTGTCTCGTAATTTCATTGACGCATATTTATTGGATAAAAAACTTGTATCTTTATAAAAAGTAGCTTTTGCCTGGTGATAATCACCTATTTCTTTCCGAAGACAATGAAATAATTGACCAACTGTTCCCTCGGGCATGTCGTGAGAAGCGACAAATACGAGTTTGTGTATTTGGCTCCTGAAGCCAACGTGTCAGGAGCACATGAGCGCTGTAGCGTATTGCAAGGGAACCAACTATAACATTGGTCCCATGCTCCCTAAGAAGCGAAAAGGGTAAATGATGATCCCTCTCCTTCTATTATCGTCGATACTTCCCGTTGTCACTAGCTGGTTTCCTAGATCCTCCTTCCTAAGTATGTGACGAATGACTTTTGCTTGTTACTTTTGCTGACAACGTCTTGTTATATTTCCCATAATGTTTCTTATTTAACTTTTTTTTTTTTTTTGGTAACCGCCATTCGTTGTAGATAAAAGCCATACTTCTGATTGTGTAACAGATTTTCTTTGCGCATTTTCGTTGCTTAAGATTCACATTCATAGAACAGTACTTATTCCACATAACAATGCAAGACGTTCTCCATCACGTGTTTCGCTATGCACACCGTTCATCGCTTGTGGAAGCCTGCTTTTGCTTGTGCCATTCTATTTAAAATATTGCATCCTCACTTTTGAAGACTGTGACGACTGTAGCTTTAGGACGAAATATAGAACTGACCTAAGGCCAAATATAAATGGAGGAAAAAAAATTAAGCATTAAGAAAGATAAAAACAACAACGACAGAGAATGGACAATACATGAAAGAAGCTACTAAGAACGGAACGATTTAAAAAGTCGCCACTGTGCGTGGTAAATATATGCACACTTAATGAAGATTACGTTGAGACAATCTGAAGAATGTGTGGAGATGTTTTTAATGTTATAAAGGTAGTTTCATAGCAGGTAATGCCGTAGGGGAGTGAAGTGTTCGAGACTTCACTTTACTAGATCCAGTATCGAAAGGTGGGGTGACCAGTTCACTTCCTCGCTACCTTTTCCTTCCTTAAGTCAAAAGCAAAGTCAGGTATCCATTTACAGCTGGATTAACTGAAGCGTGTCGATACCGTGAACCGAACCCGGCACTTTTGCCGCGAGAGACCAGCACTCTAACCACTCAGTAAATCGGACGCTCCGAGAAAGTAATGTGGAGATTAAAAGCAGATTGTGTAAAGACTAAATACCTGAACTCAGTGTGGCTATTGCCTTTCTATGTGTATTCAAAAGCACACGTGTGAGGGAGATTAGAGATCTTTTCTCTGAATTTTTGTCTCAACAGAAATGCTTGATTCTTCCTACTCAAACATCTCCCAAGTTACAGAATATTTCAGGCGTTACTTACTGACTACCACGTGTCCAGGAATGGTTCTCTCTCGACATTCGGAAGCCACTATGAAGCTTAGCTCGCATGTGCTGTTTCTGGTAGAGAACAGAGTGTTTGTTGGACAGTCCATAGTAGCCACTACTGTCATGTTGACACAAGCTAGGAACTGTGCACAATTGTTGGGGTCTGGGTTCATGCCACTGGGCTCATTCGAGCAACGAGGATCATCTGGTAAGAAAAATAATATGATATCACTTTTGTATCTGTTTTGAGAAAATAATGAAAGTTTGCGTGATTCTGGTAACTCAATGAACGAAGAGTATGAATTAAAGAAATATGAATAGAGAAATTATAGACGTTTGTACGTATATATATATATATATAGCGAGAGAGAGAGAGAGAGAGAGAGAGAGAGAGAGAGAGAGCAGCGTCACAGGCAGCACTTTTGTGAAGTCTGCGTAGTTCTGGTAACTCAATGAATGAAGACTGTGACGATATTTTGGTTGTTTCCTTTTATTCTTCCTCTTTCTCTCTCTCTATTTATTTCTTCATTTTACGCACATAAACCTATGCCCGTCAGCCCTCAATCATCGGTTGACCTGTTCATAATGCGAGAGCGTTATTTCACAGCTAATTGACCATCCTTAATGATTAATTGTAATCGTTTAAGTTGTTGAACCAGATTTGACTTCATACGGTCAACAGGAAAATGACTGTGGCCTTTTCACGTAACTATTTCCGCCCTACGCGGACGTAGAGATTAAACACATGCGTTGTTGTATGCTTATCCGACAATACTGAGTGTCGCGAGAGGTTCAGATGTTATTAAAAATAAGAAGATATCCTGGACATAAAGGTGTATCAGATGATACCAGGATAGTGCCAGATAAGAGTCTGGTTTTATCAGTAATACCCCCTTATCTGAAGAGAGTAAGGGTGTATAGACACAAAGGTAGGGTCAAACTATGTAAGTTCCCAGAGAAGATGGTGATGTAGTACTCTGAGTCCCTAACTGCTACCTCTCCTGATCCGCCTCTGTGATTATGATATTTAATATTGTTTTTGACTCTGCTAGGGGTAATTTATATACTAAATTCACCAACAAGAACTGTAATTCAACTTAAAGAATTTAAGAAAGTCTGCTGGTGAATATTTACAATTTAATTAAACAGTTACTCTTTTCTGTTTGAAAAGTTTTAAACTCAAATATTTTATAACAGTAAATAAATAATAACAGTTCAACAAATGTTTTTCACTTGTGTTATGATGTCTATCATTCTGTAGACCTTCTAGCTTGCTTGATTTTCACTGAAGAATTTCTAGTGGTATTATTACAAGTTAATTGAGCTATATACTGTTTTGGTCATCACAAACTTGATGCGGTTAACTTTTGGTGCACATGAATAAGCTACACAGTTGCCCTGAGAGCAACTTAACTGAGTCACTGCAGATGGCTCCCTCTGATGCTGGATATAATCGTGAGATGAAAATCTTCCACTGTTACATACACTATGGCTGGCACTTGTCCATAGACTGGCACTGCATTCGTTGCAACTTCATCAAGAGAAGCCTCTTCTTATTTGTTGTAGGTTTTCAAGTTATATGATTAAACCTGAAACAAAGTTAAACGCAATCCCTGTATTTATCTAGCCATATCCCTCTATGACACAGATGGGGACGATAGACAGTTTCAGACTAGCGTGCTAGCAGATGCACAAGGTATAGTATAGTAGCAACAATCATTTTAATTCAATGTGATCATAATTTTCTTTTATCTTCTTAATCATCATTCGTTTCCCATGATTCGCCTCCATACAATAATTTGGTTGCGAATAAAACTACTAAGTAATAGGTCAAATTATACAGTACTACAATCCCTTTCATCTTTCCTTATGTTCCTGATAGGTATCTCATTCCATTCAAGAAATACTTCTTCAAATACTTTATCAAACTTACAGTCGTACTTTGGCCATCATTCTCAAAATTTTAAATAATTCCGAAGGCGGGCTTTGCATCTAAAATTACACATGAGCCTGTAAGTTTCATCAGCACACACTGTCCATTCCTAACACATCTATACACGTTTTATCGCACAGATGGATTAATCAATATAATTACATATAAATATAAATATATATATATATATATATATATATATATATATATATATATATATATATATATATATATATATATATATATATATATATATATATAACATATGCTCTTCTTTCCCCCGCTTGCTGTGTTTTCATATATATATGATCTTTATCAATACACCCTCCAGGTTGATTAAGGTCTGCTATCAGGTACAGAAGGCAAACACTTGCATTAACATATGCTCTTTCTTTCCCGCTTGCTGTGTTTTCAAATAATATATATATATTTATAGTTTGTTCGGACGTTAACCCTCATGCAAAATCAGAAAATGTGGGTACCTTTTAGCCTATCGTACAATGTAGGAAAACTGCTTTTTAAATTATCTCCGTTATTCCTGATGTGATTTTATTCCCTCAAAGCTTAAATTTATACTTGGGATTAGGCTTTATATATCTATGCAATAATCTTTTAGTTCCCAAATTGCATTTTATAGTATGCGTAGTTTAAACTGCTAACTTTAGGACAACCTGAAGCTTCGAGTGCATTCAACCTAAGATTTCTCCCGTCCTATATTAGTATTAGTAAAAGTATTATTACTTACGGGTAGAGTAACATTCCTAATATTGTGTTGGTACCCTCTTTCAAGTGGTACTTCTTCTAAAATGCTGTAGTAAAATTCCGAAGTTAATCAGGTTACACAGATTGGGCCTTGCCATCTTTAATTTCCAAGCAGGGGTAAACACAGGACCAAGAAAGCGTTTTCATTGGTCAATGTATTTTATCTTTCTACAAAGTATGGCGCGCTGTATGGTCAGAATATTTATAATTCGTGATGTGAGACAGACGTCATTTCACGACACTGAGTGGTCAGAATGTTTGTAAAAACGTTGTGGTCAGTAAATTTATCTCACTGTGACTGTCAGGGTAGAGAGAATTGCGTCATTTCACGACACTGAGTTTAGACATTCGTTTCGGTTGGAAGTTTTGTAGAGGCTTGGAGGAAAAAGGAAATATAACCTAGCAAATTCGGAGGCTAAAACACACTACATTCCAGAATCGTCAAAGAGACAGCTCGGACTGAAGCCAGGAAAGAATAGAGTAATGATTCTGACCTTATAGGACCGGACAAAACTCCTTCTAAACACAACAACAAGGAAGATTTACCTGTTAATACGGAAACAGAACTTCTACAGACCTACTCACAAATTCACAGAGGCATTCTATAATAGAAATAATGCACTAGGCATGTGTTCGATTCATCTTTATCGAGATGCCGAGACTACTCAAACTGACCAAGAAGCCTACAGGTCCCAGCTAGTTTGGGGTAAGTTTTAACACATATTTTATACTTTTAATTTGACATGTTTGTACTTGTACTTGCTAGTGGTTGTAAAAGTTCATACAAGGCTGGCAACCTCAACAAATCAAAAGAGTATATTCATAAACCTCCACAGCAAGTGCTGGTGCTTGCTTCATGCTAATTCTCACAAGAAAACAAAAGCAAAGATAACCCCAGACTCCTAATAGAGAAGTGAGTGAGTGATGATTACATCGTATGTGTATAGTGTGTATATTATCATTTTTGAGATATATATAACTTAACAATGTTCCTCCAGGTACAAGTCTTTGCACTCGCGCTGTCCAGACACATTTTCCCCATTAAATTAACCAAAAGAATAATCGCGATTTCTCATCATATTCCCCGAGTTATGCTGTATATGCTCAGGGAGAATAAAATTTCCAAGAGACACAAATTGGTGGACGGACAGCGGGAAGGCGCTGATTAATCTTCCGATCATGATATACTTAACAGAGGCATTTGTTCTTTTTATTTCCACTAAAGTTCGTGATACGAGACCAGTTCTTGGTTCGAGTCTACAAGACTATTCGTGCTACGAGTCTGTGATTCAGAAAACTGATTGTCGACACTAGACGGCCACATCTGACGGGCCTGCGAAGATACTCAGCACTGACAACAGGAGAGTTTACCTCCTGCGCCCTTCGCTCAGGACGTGCCCCTTATCACAGAAAGACGAATTGACAAACAACAGCAGCAGTGCTGACCGATTTTCAGCTAAGTGCTTATTACATCTATAGAGCCAATAATAATAATCATAAGAAGAATTTTACTGTTAATTCAGTTGGTGGCTTGAACGAGCTAAATCATACAATATATCTCTTCACAAAAGTTGTCGGGCAGTTAAAAGTTAACATTGCTAAGACACATTCACCATTGTTCTTGACTTGTGAATACTCCATCGAGGTAGAAGCATCATCATCCTTCTATATGTATGTCTGCCAAGAGTAATCTTGTGCGAAGGTAGACACCTTTGAAGACCCACATTAGATACTCTAGGTTTTGGCCATTGTTTGACCATCACTACAGAGGGAAGGGGAGGTAAACCGTGACAAATTGTGGTCTCGTCTTGGGATTAGTGAACTTGGACACACAATTGTAATAAATCAAATCGGTGTCCCGTTCGGGATTAAGAAACCAGAAGGTTAATTCCCCTAGAAGTCACTGACATAAATTTTAGATTTACTGAAAAAGTATTGTCAGCTATATTTTAAATAGATCGGATCATACGTGTGCCATAAAATAGTATATAAATTAATAATAAGGTGAAATAAAAAAAAGGGGACCGTCTTGGTCGTCATGTTCCTCGTCACACGTTGTGGTTTGGAAGATTCGTACACTCGTGCAGTGTCGCTGCTTGCTTTTGAGTTCTGCTGGTCAGTGCATGCAGTTGTCGACCGTGGCGAGGGAATGCTTCCATCGTGTTTTACACTCGTTTTCCGTGGACGTTGGCGTGCATTCCCTCTTATCTGTTTAAGATGCGTTTCCTCTTCTGAACATCGACCACTTTTCTTGGCGACCTTGGGGTGACAGTTGTCACGGCCATCTCTTGGCTTGCACCCTATAGGCAACCTAGTTGTGGCAGTACGTTTAGGGAGGGAGCTCCTTGAGGGACAGGCGGATATCAAATGCTCTGTGGACTTGCACTTAAAGCATCGTTTCGGAAGCGGGCCTTGAGGGCATTTGGCTGCCATGTGGTCTAAAAACTCTCCACAATTGAAGCATCTTATTCTTCTAGGCTTCCTCTGTGCCATGGGTCGCCTCCTGCTACCCTTATATTCATGGCCGCCTATGCCGCATGCAAAGACTGCTTCAATGCCCTGAATTGATGGTTTGCAATCGAACTCTACTCGCTCGTTCCTTGCCAGACTCCGGAATCCCTTTCTGAAAATCTTAGTTTGACGTACAAACACATCAACACCTCCATCATCTGGTGTAATGAATCTCCATCCTTTGTCGACACTATATCACTTGCAAAATCCTTGTCGTCTTTTTGGTGCATCTGTGTTTTTAGTTACCTCTAGATTACATCGTTCACTATCAACCGCCTGACTCTCACCAACAGGAAGGTCTAGTTTTGGTTCATGCTCACCCACTACCTCGTTGTGCTTTGGCTGTTTTCGCGGTTGGCACTGTGTTTTCTTTCTTTGCACCTCCTTTTGTGCTGGCGAACCACACTGTGATAGATGTGCTAGCTGGGACGTTAGGCGAGCTACTTCTGATTCGAGTTCGTCCTTTTCAGTGTGAGCTTCTACAATGGCTACCTGCACTTGTGTCTCAGGCTCTCTGCCTTCCCAGAAAAGAGCATAGTCCCTAACTTCCCTAAATGAGAAACCAGGATTCTTTAGCACATGTTCCTTCACAAATGCCCTGCTCAGATCATCTCTAAGCTGAGCAACACAATGATCCCTGAGCATGGATGGGTTCGCGGGAGCCAAGCCTTTCTTCACCCGTGTTGCATTCAATCTCAGAAATAATTCATGCAACAGGTGAGAGAATTCCGTTACTGATAAGCTAGTCCCCTGACTCATGGCGTAGAAATCCCTAGTCATCTCATTGACTAGCTGTCGCTCACTGTAGGCTTCTTCAACTATTTCGAGTATCTTCTTAGGGCTGGCCTTGACTCCGCTACGTATCCGTAATTCCCTAGAAACCCCTGGTGTAACATTATTCCAGACGATGTCTAACTTATCCTCAACAGTTAGGGCCCTACCTTCCATGCGGCTTTTACCTCTTTCACAAACTCTTGCCAAGTGGGGCCTGACTCTTCACCAAATCGTCTTACCTCCGGCACCGTCACGTATATCACCTTCACATGTGCATTTCTCTGGCCCTTTCCTTGTGTGCGGATTTCTTCACGGGAGCCACCTCCAGCTTTCAGGGTGCTCCCAGGCTCTGACCGGCCAGTTGCGTCTGCGCATTGAGATGACATCACTGCTCTTGCCCTAAATTTGCACCACTGATGCACCCATCACTGGTATTGGACCTGCATCCTCGTGCCCCCCTCTGCTCGTAGCACGTGTGCTCTTTGAGGTCATCTTGCTGCAAGACTGCACTGCTGGGTGTTTACAATATATGCTCGTTTGCTATTGGCTCAGTGTCACTGTCTGCCTATCCTACCGACGACGCCAATTGTGATAGGGTGGGCGAGAAATGTTGATGCTGTTGTGATAAGTGATCACTTTCTTGCACACTCGCACCCGACCCGAACAACAATGAAACTCTGATTCTAAGGCAGGGGCTGTATTTATTTATACAACTCTCTCAGTGACAAAAAGCAAATAAACGAACGCTAAACAAACATCAAACAAACACCCAGCCAGTGCTCAATTGCTATCGTGCTCTGGTTTCTTTGTCCATCAGTCTTCTACCGGCTGCGCGTATCTCGTCGCTTGTTCTCTCTAGGCCGCTCTTGTGAAAAGGAATTTTTCGGTTTTGTTTTAATAAAATTTTGGCAGATACTGCAGTAGAGAGTGTTAAAGACATCCTTTTACTAGGTCTCAACTTTACCAGGTGGAGGGACCGGTTACCTTCCTCGCTGCTTTTGCCTTCACTAACTCACGAGCATTGTCAGATACCAATTTTCACAGCGGGGTAGACTGTAGCATGGCGCTCACCATTTTCACTTTTGCCTCCAGTTCTTTTCTCCGTGTGTTTTTGGTCTACTCTGCTTCTCTTTCCCTGTGGATTCCAGAACAAGGACTGCCTTGTAATGCTATCAACAGGTTTCTTCAATGTGTGTCCTATCCATCGCCAGTGTCTTATTCTCATCTCTTGTTCCACTGGCACTTGTCTGGTTCTTGTCATCAATTCCAACCGAGTGTTACCGGGGCCCGAAAGGGGAGCAAAGAATAGTAACACAGTCCCAACTACGATGGTTTGGCCATGTCTGCAGAATGGGAGAAGATTGGCTACCACGAAAAGTATGGGAAACTAAGAGCGAGGCACCCAGACCTCCAGGACGATCCAGAATCCGCTGGGAGGACAACATTACACAATCTCTAAAGGACCGAGGACTAGAATGGAACCAGGCCAAGAGGAAGACTGCCTGAGAGGATAGTATGGCGCTCTCTCTCTCTTCCACACTACTACACCTCACGGCAGAAGAAGAATGACTAAGTAAGTAAGTAAAAATAGTAACACTGCACCCTGGCCGTAAAAGGCAACTAAGAATGTTTGAGCATGGGGTTGGTTATTCCGTCCTGTAAACAATTTTTACCACAAAAACATGCAGTATGGATAAGTCAACAATAAATTTAATCTAAGGAAAACAAACTTGACCCTGTTCTTGACATTTGAAGTTCTTTTCTAGCTTAATAATATCCCATATATACGAAACGGGCACGCTGAGTTCATCAGTAGTTAGATAAAAAATAGAGGTATTCAAGTACGTAGTCACATAAGGGACAAATACAGTGCTTTGTCATCTCCAAATTCAGGAAGTTGTCGAAGGGTGTGAGTGAATATGTTATAAAATTGGCAGTTTTTATCTGTGAGTATTTGTTTTCAGAAATACGGCTTCAGGAATTAATATCTTAATAAAAAATATGCCGGAGTTACGTCAGTGTCGATCTTGAGTTTACTTGAAACCCTCTCCGGGGCGTAAGTACACTTTCTTGTCAAACACAGCTTGAATGGCAACCATTCTCATTTGCATAAACGAAGAGTGGTAAGAAAACGCGTGAGAGAACAAGTAGAATGTAGGATATTGTTAAATATACGCCTATTTTCTTCGTATGTTTTTATTGGACTGTCGAGTTTACAAGCACTTGCCACGTAAATAGTATGAGCAAATACACATGAATTACAACTCACACCTGGTCTTTATCTTAATCATGATTTTCTATTTGACTCCTTATGCAGCATAGAGCCACCACTACAAATTGTCACCTTGAGGAAGCGTATGTCAACGCACAAACTCTTGCAGCGGTGGTTTTTGTAGATTTTTCTTTTACACCATCAGGTTGCCGTCCCCATTGCACAACCTCAAATTAGTTGCATTTTACAACATTCTGGAGGACGTAGTAATGCTATTTTAAGTGATTGCGTCATTAATTAGGCTGGGTCGTCCCTAGGTACATATCCGGAGTTGTGTGTTGAAAATCGCGCTAACGACCCCTGTCCACGAAGTACTATTTTGTGGTGGCTAGTTGGCAGTGAGGATAGTAAAATGCGGTTCCGTAGCTAGGTGGTGTTGTCGTTCGAAAAGTCCTGGGTTCGAGTCACAGGTCATTTCAGTAATTTTGTTTTGGTCTAGTTTTATACTTCTTTATTTCTCACGAGTTCCTGAAACATACCTTTTTGTGTGTATTATTTATTTAATCCTGTTCTTTATCTCGTCAGAGAAATTGGCATCTGCTCAATGCCACACCTGGTCTTAACATAAGCAAGTACCTAATGAACGAACGAACGAAATATGTATTTCATCAAGGTGTGGCGGAAATGTTGGGTCGATCTCTTTTCCTCGCAGGCAGTAGTCAGTTACATTTGTTGTGAGTACTGATTACGTGAACTTTTCAGTGGTCGGCACATTTTCGTTCTCTGCTATCAAGCAGATATTAGCTATCTTCTAATCATCTTACACTCATTTCAGTAATAATTCGTCTTTTCTGTTTACCTGACTATCCCTGCTGAGAGAGTAGACAGGTGATGCAATATTGACCGATAGTCATGTTGGTAAAATTCTCGTGTACCAAACCTTGGCCGCGCCGGATTAGCACTACGTATATCCAGCCAGTTAATTAGCGCTGATATGACCAGCTGGATTCCCTAATTACTGCCCGTGAAGAATCACAGCCCAGATGGTTACACGAGGGTCAGTGTTTCCACAAGAACGGGGAGATAAATTACCCGTCTGCGGACATATTACAGACATGCACCTGGAAGACGGAATGAAGTAAGTGCATCCAGATAGAAGTATTACGAAGAAATTACTTGAGATAAAAGTAAGAAGTTATTTGTAATCACTTGCGGGAATAGTATGGAAATCTCACTTCCATATTTGGAAGACATGACCTTTGCATTAATGCACAGAAATTTCCTAGGGGAAATATTCTGAATTACCCCACCAAAACACACAGGTTTTGAAACGATTGGATGGCATTCGAAACACAGGAAGAACAAAATTCCCGATTGGACCCTACCTAAATCGTAACACCACGTGTAAGAGGCATCGTCAAGCTGCCTTAAACTATTTCTCCGAGCCAGTAGTCTGTGAGCCTAAAGATTGGCCTAAGTTGTACATTTTAAATTCTATATTTTGCATTATTAATTTGTGAACTAATATGTATATATTGACATGTGAATATTAATATGTGAAAATTGCTAGTGGATTTCCAAGTCATTTGAGGCTGGCAACCTCAGCATATAGAATGATGATTTCATGAACCATCACTAACAGGGCTAGTGATTGCTTTATTGCGAGTTTCTTACAGAGAACCAAAAGCATAGGTAGTCCCAAGTTTCATATGGAGCAGGGAGTGAATGATGAAAGAAATGATGTGCATAATCTATATTATTAACATTTTCAACCAGTAAATATGTAAATGTAAACATATTCAATCTATATTGTTAACATTTTCAAACATGGTAGATGTAAAGGGAAACATTTTCAATTTATATAATTAACCTTTTCACTCAATGCAAAGTTAAATATGCATCTATTCAATTTAAATGTAAAGAAAGATTTTCGCTCACTGGGATTAAAATTAATTCTCAGAGAGGGTAAAAGTTCTGAAGATAGATGGGATGATGGAATAGGAAGAGGGGGACACATAAGTATCTGTCGGGAAACGCAATACTCAAGGGCTCTTCTTTTGTGACACTTGTTGGTGGAACTAGCTAAGGGTACTATCTCTAGAACAAGAGAGGGTATAAGAGGCTTGAAGTCGACGCTAGACACCATCATCAGACGGGTCTTAGAGACGTGGGACCAGCTTGGTCTCCGACACTTTTTGGGACGTGCTACAGCTTTCAAACTTGACCAGTGACGAGTGTGATCCAGTCATACATCTACAAAGAACCAAACATCAGCTGGAACAGAACAGACACTCTCATTGGCAGCTAAGTAGAAACATAAAAGCTGTCAAGTGAACTTTTCATTTTTTAACTCCAAAACATCACCCAGTGATGATAACGTTTTCTATAAGGAATAATTCATTTTTATAACTGTTAAAACATAATTGATTATTAAATTTGTTACTTGTATGAAGTGAAATCTAAAGTTGTTTTAGTCATTTTGAGTGTACTTCATCCGTATGTCTCAAACAATTTCTTAAATACACTTAAACAGAGCTATACAATAATAATAAGAGGAATTTCGCTGAATTAACTCAGCTGGGGGCTTGAACGAGCTAACGAATTGTAAGATAACTATCTTTCACAAAGGTTGACGGCAGATACTAGAGTTAACATTTGTTCAGCCTCATGCAGCATTGTTCTCGCTTTCTGAATATCTTGAGGTAGAAGCATCATTATCCTTCTACCTACAACTCTGCCAAGAGTAATCTTGTGGGAAGGTAGACACCTTTGAAGACCCACATTAGTTACTCTTGAGTTTTGGCCACTGTTGAACCACTACTGCAGAGCTAATGGGAGGCAACCCGTGACACGGGGTAAAGAAATAAGCATTATTGCCTTTTTACATTTTTGCCCTGTAATAACTCAATTATAAACGTAATTACAAATTAATACATTCTTAGCTTCAGCAATGAGTAGTAAATATTTATATTACATTTACCAGTGTTCCTAGCGGAACATGAAACGTTTCAAACTAATATGAAATCAGACAAGTCTTCTTGCTGTGGACTGAATTATGAAAAAAAAATCTCGAACCCAAATGTCAAATTGGTCATACTGTATGACTCTACAGCATGAAGAACAACATCACAACAACCTAGACGTTATAAACAGTCATAATGGTTTCTTGCGTGGAATAGAAGGATTGACAACATTTGACACTGTTACCCATGTGGAACTGATGAAAATAACCTGACAAATGATGCCAGCTGAGCATGGGACGAGAAGAAAAAGCTGGCTTTGGCTAAAACTCACATTTAAGAAACATGTAGACAGCTTTACAAGGCAGTCTTTGTTCTGGATTCATCGTGACCATACAGTAATAATGCTATTTATTTGTTTCTCGTCTCCTACTTATCTCTCGTTTTCTTTCCTGTCTCTGACACAGGCCATGTGGCAGCAACCTTGGCTATTTTCTTTGGTTTTTATTTGTCCTAGTAAGACGAATCACCCTTTTTTCGATTTCTTTCATAGTCATCCAAGAGAGTAAGAAAGGACACACGCAAAATAAATAAAATAAAATAAATAAATAACGTACAGCACGCACACAGACGTGGAGAAGTGCTTTGGACTTAAGTGTGAGGAGGATAAAAATGACACGGAAAAACCTTGAAGTGATGGCACGGAACAAGAAAGCAAGATTATGTTGAAGGCCTCCATTGTTTCTTGGCGAGCTGAAGGACAGAGAATAACTTGAGGGTAAGCAGGTCCGCTTAGGTCAAAACTACCAAGTGACATCCTACTATTGACTTTTATTTTCACCTGCGCTGTGACATGTTTTACCAGCCTGCGCTGGGACATTTTTGTCCGCCCGCACTGGGAATTTGTTACCCCTACCGCACCGCGCTAGTTAAACATGCACTTAGTCAAACACATAGTTAAGCATATACCTAATGAATAATACCGAGTCAAGCATGTAGCAAGTCAAACATCTATTTAGTCGTGCAGTCAGTATATGCAAGTAGTATAAATGATAATAATAATCTACACACTGTATTTCTAACTGTCAATGTAAACTATGCCGTAACGAACTATGAGAAAGGTCCACTAGCATTTCGGAAAATTAGGTGAAAGGCACGCATTGCACCGTGAATGCTAAACTGAACACTCATTCAAAGAGTACGCCAGCCTTTCAGTTTTTGCCATGTTGCATTGACCATTGTCCATAAGTCATGATAAGTTTGACTACAAAGATCCATTGTCCATAAGTCATGATAAGTTTGACTACAAAGATCCATTGTCCATAAGTCATGATAAGTTTCACTACAAAGATCCATTGTCCATAAGTCATGATAAGTTTCACTACAAAGATCCATTGTCCATAAGTTTTTTTTTTTTTTTTTTTTTTTTTTTTTTTTTTTTTTTTTTTGCGTTCGCCCGCTAATACTCAAGGCGAAATCTCAGGTTATTATTTTATGTCTAACCTGACATTGATTTTACGTGAGTATCCCTTTATTTCTTGTACAGAGACAGGTGTCCCTCGCCATTCAGGCAAATACTCTCCGATTTCGGAGGTACCCATTGCAGCTGGGTCGGCTCAGGAGCCGCCAGTTCCTGGTCGACGACACTCCTTCAAATGTCCTCGCCAGGTCTCGAGTTAATCCAGTCCAAATCCCGGTCGACGAAAAATCCTCAAATGCCGTCTCCCGGGTTTGATCCTGTATCACCCGGTCGCCAGAGCGGTGTTGTAACCACTACGCTAGCGCGGCTCCCTCCATAAGTCATGATAAGTTTGACCTCAAAGATCCATTGTCCATAAGTCATGATAAGTTTCACTACAAAGATCCATTGTCCATAAGTCATAATAAGTTTGACTACACAGATTCATTGTCCATAAGTCATGATAAGTTTCACTACAAAGATCCATTGTCCATAAGTCATGATAAGTTTCACTACAAAGATCCATTGTCCATAAGTCAAGATAAGTTTGACTACAAAGATCCATTGTCCATAAGTCAAGATAAGTTTCACTACAAAGATCCATTGTCCATAAGTCATGATAAGTTTGACTACAAAGATCCATTGTCCATAAGTCATGATAAGTTTGACTACAAAGATCCATTGTCCATAAGTCATGATAAGTTTCACTACAAAGATCCAATTTAAATTGATTACTTGCTGCTAAAAATAATAAACTTTGATAACAACAAAAGCAAACACCAAGAAATTAGAAACTATCATAAATGGGTGTTTGTGTGGAATAGAAGAATTGATATGGTTTGGCAAGATCACCCATCTGGAACGGATGGCAAGATCACCCATCTGGAACGGATGGCAACAACCAGATAAGTACCAGTGGAACAAGAGATGAGAAGAAGCCGCTGGCGATGGATATCACACACATTAAGGAAACATATTGATAGCATTACAAAGCAAGTCTTGTACTGGAATCTACAGGGCAAGAGATAGAGTGAGACCGTAAAAACTCACGGAGAAGGAACTGGAGGAAGAAATTAAGGGGATAAAAAACACATAGGACAGTTGAGGGCACAGCTGATGACAGGAGTATTTGGTGTGAATTTATTAAAGAAAGATAATGATGATGATAATTGATGATACAAGAAGTTAAATAAACAAGTATTCAAATATACGCCTTCTTTAACAGTCACGCCTGGTGGCGTAGGTGAGGATGGTTGTCCACAACTTCATTTCTCCAGTACTGTTCATCAAGTCTGTTGTTGACTTCCTTCCATGTCATAGTGTCAGACCAACCCCTATCTTCTCTCTTTGTTATCCCTTATCTCTTTCTTCTTCAATCTTTCCAGTTGTCGCGATATATTCCAGCTTTCATCTTCTTAAAACATGCTCAAAGAAAGTGGATTTCTTTCTTCAAATGTGACTAATGAGCTTCCTTTGGGCGCTGCCTTCTTCACGGATATCCTCATTACTCGTTTCCGCTGCTCACAGAATTTTTAACAATCTTCTCTAAAGATAAATCTCTGTGACATCTATGGTTTTTTTTTTCTGCTTGCTTATTGAGTGTCCGTGATTCAGTTTTGTATGTTAGGACTGGCTCTATATGACTTTTTCATCAAAGGTCCAAGGTTGCACTATTTCGTCAGATCTTTTCCCAGTGCGTCCTATTTCAACAAGCATTTCTGTAGGGTGTTTTCTTTAGCCATTGATTGACCTCAGCCTGCATGCAAGGCAGCAGGGCTGTGTCTCTCTTTGTCTGGTCCCTACCCTTTGACCCGCCCGGCTTGGAAGACCCTAATGGCAGCTGTGCTACTTCCGGCAGAACTCTTGGGGTCATGGGTGCACACACGTTCCTCTACCACGACAAGGTGGAGACATGAGAGAAGAGAGCTTTATATAATACTGAAGACATCTCTTACTTCCACTGAGAAAGAGTTGTTGCATACAATGTTATTCATTTGATAGAACGTTGCCTGTGTGTGACCTATCTTTCATCTGATGCTATTTACGTTTCTAGGTTTTTTAATCTATTGATCTGTTTCAAAACTGTCCCATTTACTTTGACGGGTACGCTCTTGAGAAGTCCTTCAAATATATACTTAGCCAAATACACGAAGGCAAACAAACATCTAGTCAAACACTGGCTGCATAATTTAATCAAACTTACAAGAAGTTAAATATACTTCTATTCAAACATACACCTAGCCAAAATAAATGAAGTCAAACAATCACCTAGCAAAACAGATAAAAAGGACTCCTCTGAAGTCGTCCTTTTATGTACATTGTTGTTGTTGTTTTTGTAACATATTTTCTTTGAAGGACAAGACAAAGTATGTGATAATGGGGACGAAAAAAATAACGCTGGACAGTGACAGGTTTTTATTCGAACGGTATTTAGCTAATTTCTGTTATTTGTGTACCACCATGCCCGCATAACACATTCTACCTTTTTTGTCATACCCAAGTAACACCTTCTTGCTATTTACCATACCCGTGTACCACCATGCCAGCATAACACATTCTACCTTTTTTTTGTCATACCCAAGTAAAATCTTCTTGCTATTTGCCATACCCGTGTACCACCGTCATTCTTCTTTCTCTTTGGTCCTTAGCGGATGACTGACAAAGCAATCAGTGACCCTCACAGCTGGTGAAGTCTTGTAGGGCAGCAGTAAACTGTCTCCACTTTGCGCGGTCGGTAGTCATCCTTCGTGTGGTGCCACAGCTCTGGCTTATGCTTAACATCTCTGTCCCCACAGTTCTCCGCCAGGTGGCTTTTGGCCGCCTGTGATAAAACGTCTGAACATGCTCTTTTGTGTGATCTCTCACACCTTCAGCCCTCCGGTAGTATCCTTTCTTTTTCTTCATTTTTCTCACTCCTCGCTTTTATTTGGCATAAATCATGCCTTTTCATTCGTTATTTTCAATATTTTACTCTTTATGCTGGACATAGTAGGGGAAAGTCTCTAACACGCCACTCCCTTATGACAGTATGTGCTACGGATATGTTTGCATAGGACTGTCTTTATCTTGTTTACCCCTCCTCAGACGTATTATCGTAACAATACCCAGTCGTCAGACCGGTCACCCGGTTATCTCTTTGAATCCGTTTGACCACCAGTGGAAACGTGTCGATCAAACATTTGACCCCATTGAAAAGCTGTTGATCGTGCTGACACAAGCTTATATTGTGTGTACGATGAAAGAAGACAACACTGTCTGACCAGACATATGTCTCGCGGGGGCAGCAGATAAAGGGGATAATTAGATAATCTGTCGGGGTAGACATCTGGGTGGAAAACATTACGCCAGGAAAACACGGTCACAATGTTGTGATAGATAGAGGTGCGGCCGGAAGTCTTATGTAACGATATGACATCACTGTTGTAAGAGGCCACGCGTGTATATTAAATTTAATATTTTCAAACACGCGAGGCGATATTTAAAACTTCCCCACCCAAACAGTGCAAGATAGATTTGATTGGTTCGCCAGAATCTACAATGATTTGACTGGAACATTCAGCAGGAAACCCGGCTGGATTTGAACTTAGAAAATTAGAGATATAATCTAACAAACTCGGAGTCATAACACACAGACAGACTGCAACGCAGCGTTAACGAAGCACCTCCGAAAAAAGCCAGAGGAAAGAGAATAGGACTTACGATTCCACAACTATAAGTACCAGATCGAGTATTGGGCAACTTTGGAATTCACAAGTAAACCCGCCATTTTAATACAAGACTGGAAACTTGGGAATTTTTTCACAAGGAGTCAGAGAGGAATTTTAACAAAAGTTTTCCCAGGCAGGAATTTGCAGAACACCAGCCGTCAGAGGAATTAACTCATATTTCCAGACCTAAGTGATCTCGAAGCTCTAATACAGAGCTGTGTCCATTTTAAATCTGTGCCAGGAGAAGTATTTATTCCCACATTTTGGGGTAAGTGTAAACAAATTATTTACTAATGTAAATTTTACAGGTTTCTTGCTAAGTGGTTGTATACGAGGCTGGCAACCTCAACATATGAAAATAGTATATGCATGAACCACTACTGCAAGAGCTGGTGATTGTTTCTGACTAGTCGTGCGGGGAAACCCGACAGCAGAGATGACCCCAGAACTCAGACGGGTGTAAGGACGAGTAATGAGTGATGATTACATCACATGTGCCTAAAGTGCATAGAATCATTTTGTGAGATTTATATACCCTTTTTAATTGTAATTCAGGCAGATCATTATTCACGCACTCCAGACGCAATTTACTAGTTGACACCCAGAAGAATATTGGTGAATTTTCATCATATTCCATGAATTACATTGTGTGCTCGGGAATTTAATTCTTCTGAGAGGTTAACATTGGTGGGTGGAGCGCATGAAAATGGGCCTGTTAATTTGCGGAGAACAAATGTACTCAGCAGAAGGCATTTCTTTCTTTCTTTTTGTCACAGTTCGTGGTTACAAGATATCAGACGTAAGTACTGAAGTTTCTACGCCACTAGTGTGAGAGAAGAGTATCAACACCAACCGCCTACAGTGGACGAATTATGTGGAGAAGTGTACTCATCACCAAAAAGACGTGACGGAAACCACAGCTGCAGTACCCATCTGGAGCTAAGTTTTGTGTAACAGTGTACAGCAAAAATCAAAGACATTCTAAACCCCATTCTAAACCTCAGTGAGGAAACTTTATTTCAATTCTCACCAAATATTCTATATTTATTTTCCCATGTTAAAGACAAATTGACAAATTTGTTGTATGTTATTTTAAACTAAACAATAATAGTTGATTCAGTTTATATGTACGAAAGCAAACGTATGAGCCAGTCTTTCTTTATATATATATATATATATATATATATATATATATATATATATATATATATATATATATTATATATGTATATGTATATATATGTATATATATATATATATATATATATATAGCCATTACTTATAAGAGGGCATCAGTTGGATTACTCCAACTGGGGGCTTGAACGGGCCAGAATCATTGCATAACCCCTTCACAAAAGGCGACGGACCAGAAAATAAGTTAACAAATTTGCTCAGCCCTTAAGCAGCGTTTGTTCTTGACTTCTGGGAATATCTTGTGAAGGCTCCCCTAAGGTAGAAGCGCCATTCATCTTCTGTCTACATCTTTGCCAAGAGTAATCTTGCGCGTAGATAGATACCTTGGACGACCTACCTTTAGATACGCTTGCATTGTGACCATTAGTGGACCACTACTGCAAAGCAAGGGGAGGCAATCCGTGACACCGCCCTTGCTTTCGCTTTCCTTCTGGAGTTCATAGCATTGCAGTTTTGGTGATTGTGTCAGGGTCTCTTCTGAGGATGTGGCCAACCCTATACCAGCGTCTACCCCGTATGATGGTGCTCATGTCGTCTTGGTGGATCTGAGTTAGCAGTTCTTGGTTGGTGATGGTGTTCTGCTAGGAAATTCGAAGAATTGTCCATTGGCAGATTGTGTGGAAATAAAGCAGTTTCGACATTTCCTTTTTTGTTACTCTCCAGGTTTCTTCGCCGTACAGATATGATGCAGCTCTCGTATATTTTTAAATTATTGTTTGTACTATACTTGGAGGATTTTCAAATGTTATTTAGATTGGTGAAGGCCCTTCTGGCTTTATTCATTCGGCTACTGATTTCTTCCGCCATCTTGTGTTATTATGTTTCCTAAGTACGATTTATGTAAACAGCTTTGTGTTTTCAAGCTCCTGGTTCCATATTTTTATGGGGACAGGATTTCTTACATTTAGTGTCATGACGTCTGTCTTCTTCAGATTAATGTTTAGTCCCACCTGCTGGCTATGCTTATTCAGTCTGTCTGTATTTTTTTTCTTGGATGTGTTGATGTAAGTGTGCGAGTAGTGCAATGTCATCTGCGTATTCTAGATCGTCCAGTGTAGAGGCTGCTGTTAATTGTATTCCTCTAGGGCAGGGGTCGGCCTCTAAAGATCTGCTAGATATATACATGTGTGTGTGCGCGCGCGCGCGCGTGTGTGCGTGCGTGTGTGTGTGTGTCATTTTAAGCAATGGGGGGGGGGGGGGGGGGTGGGGGGGGGGGGGGTGGGGGGGTGGGGGGGGGGGGGGGGGGGGGGGGGGGGGGGGGGGCGTAAGAAACTGGAATGGTGAGGAACCTTTCATAGCAAAAATCGCGTTCATATCTCATGCAGTTCACGAATATAATTTTGTAGCCAGCTCGAGAGTTCTCACTATGTATGCGGAAACAGTACCTTTGATCCCTGGGACACCGCGATTTTAAATGCCGGCGGGAGAGGTTTGGTTCGAAATTTACCTAGTTTAAAAAGTCTTTTTGCATTTTTTTTCCCAATTGTTCTAAGCAATAAACCACCGACTCGCCTTTGTATATGTGGGTTGTTTTTTTAAATCTGAAATATTTTAACGAAAGCCCCTTGCCCGCCTCTTCTCCCCCTCCCCAGTTAGCGCAGCTTTCGTTACTTAGTAACTTGTGGGCGTAACCATCAAATTATTAGAGAAGTTTAAAACAAAATAAAACAATGATCGTGCCAGTGCTACTCACAATTATTGTGTGAATGAACTCTTGAGCGCGTATCGTACTCCAGGAAATACTGCATTAGTAAATGAAGTCATTGAAGAATTATAAAATTAAACCCAGATCCCCTAATATCTCTTATTGCTAAGGTATCATAAAAGGCATTACGCACTCAGAGTTGGTGTTGTCATTACTTGGTTGCAGTCATCCCATTGCGACATTGGCTCCACGCATGCGTGACCAACATTAGACCAGATTCGTGTGTCGTTACAATTGATGGTCCACTGTTTTTTGCCTTGGATGCAAAAGTGAACCTGTATGATGGATACAGCAATAAAAATAATTTAAATAGCTACACATGCATGCATAATTGAATATGACATGGTATAAAGATTTAGCACTGACCCATGTTACTGTGAGATGAGAGGTATTAATTCCATGAGCCGTATGATGCCACAAGATATGGTATATTATTCTCCCAAGAGCCGGCTAGTACGCCCTTTTTGGTTATAGTTAGCTCTCTTCGTGTCTGAACTTTACACGATATAAAACAAAATTATTTGTTGCATATAAGACTTAGATAACTTTAAAATATCCTTCAATCGGTTACAATTATTTATATACATTATACGATATTTTTTATATTAATGTATATCTTTACTGCTTGTTTTTTTTTTTTAAATCAGCACCCAATTATTATTATGATTATACTATATAATTCTCTAAAAACGTCCGTCCCGTCCCACACGAGCTTGTTGTTGCAGTCTGGAAATTATATGAAAGTCATGCGCTTCTGGCTTTTGCACTAAACTTCACGACGCTTAATATAGTGCATATCTTTTTTTCGCAAAAATTTGCAAGTATATTTTAAACAATAATGAGAAAACATGTAGTTAGTTAAGTGTAAAAAAAAATACAATATGTTTTAATGTTGTTATGTTTGTTTGTTTGATTCTTTTTGCCGTTTGATCGTTTCCGTTTGATAGAGGATAAATTACATCCCTTGAAAAAAAGTCAAAATCATTTTTTAAAATTATCATTCGACAGGGAAGAGGATAGATTACATCCCTTGGAAAAAAAAAACCCTTATAATTTTTTTTTTCAACTTTACAAAAATGGGTATAATAACTTTATTCAGAATCAACAAAATGGGTTCCTCAGTCTTCTAAATGGGCTGTAGATGCTGAGAGGTTAAGACATTTTCTTTAGTTCTTTCCCTGTCAAAATGTTGACAGGCATATTTACTAGTAACAAGAGAAATGGCAACAAGAGGAATCACAACCGCACATCAGTTCTTATTTCAGAGGGCTCAGTAGTTATCCTACATGGAGAATTCTGCATTTCAAGTCATAATATGTTTTCTTTATTAGGTCATTGAACTTGTGGAAGGTAAGCCCTGGCTTTCCGCAAGGCAAGGTGTCGGTATGGGTTTCACAAGAGCCCTTGAATAAATAAATAAATAAAAATTTGAATTACGAAGAAAAGTTGTCTGCCTTTATCATCATCACAATTATTATTATCATTTTCCCTTTACGCTCATTATGGAGGTTGGAACACCCCTGCAGCTGATCCTCTTGTCACGTGCTCTTGCTGCGATGATTTTTGTGGCACTTTGTTTTGCATGATGAGATTGGCAGCCCCATAAACAACTTCATATCATATTAGTCGCCTTGTATCTCTCGTGCCTGAGCCTCCTATAATCAATACTGTATTGATTTCCGTTCGCTCATGATTTATTTGCTCATTTGGCGTGCAAGTTTATTGAGGAAAAGCTGGGGCTCTGTGGTAAGCAAAATTATACGCTTTTATGGTTTTTTCCACCTTGCCTAAATTCTTGAGACAGTACTTTTAATTTATTTAAAGCACAATCATTAGGTAACAAGACAGTTTTAGTAGACAATTTTAAATATTCCATTGGGCCTTACTGCCTGTGATGCACTCATAATCTTCCAGCTTCCAATGAAGCATAGGGCGTCAACAAACTCATGCCGAGACTTCCGGTTCTATGTAATCTGTGCAAAGTCTTTCCGTGTCATGTTTATCCCTTTCAGGGCTAACTTCAGTTTCTTTCTCCGTGTGTTTTTCACTACCCCTCTACGTCTTACTGTAGTAACTCCAGACTACCTTGTAGTGCTTTCAACATTTGTATGTGCCATCCTTTATCCTTTTTTCTGATCCCTTCCCTTTCCTTTTTCTCACTCGCTCCTTGACGTTTCAAATAACATCTTGGAGGATATTATAATGTTTGGTCTGTGAAGAAGTGAGCTTGTAAACATAGCAGGCGAAACGGAAGAAGCAAGATCTTATATGGTCATGAAAGACAGGCAGATGAATTTGTAAATGACATGTACGAGAAAATATCTTATGTGTAATGCAGAATTTTTTACTGATGAGGGTAATGGGAGAAAAAAAACCCTACCGATATCAGACACTAATTCGTGGTTGGATTGGCATGGAAGTGCTAAAATAAACCCTGAAATAGAAGCATCATTCTTCTATTTATATCTCTGCCAAGAGTAATCGTGAGCGAAGGTTGATACCTTTGAAGCCTCTCATTTTTATACTCTAAGTTTTGGCCATTGTTGAACCACTGCTGCAAAGCAGGGAAGACAAACACGCCACATGCTCCGTAACCCCTGTCGAATGCATTTCTCATAGTTCATAAATCGTATGTAAGTTAGTGAGCAGGTCTAAGTTGTTTTCACCTGTTACATGCGCGATGTAGTTATTTAATAGGTATCTGCTTGTTCTATCTGTCTATGACCTCTTTTATTCTCTTAAAGACGATCCTATTTAGTATTTTAGCTGACACTGAAAATAGCATTATTACTATATAATTTGTGCACTCTTACCGTTGTGGTGAATTTTTTTAGTTTTGATCCCAGTGAAAATCTCAAGAGATGAAACGGTAATTAAAGTGTCTTAGTCATTACGTGACACTGTTCCGTGTTAACTCAAGTAGCTTGCATAGGTTGTTTATATATTAGTCAAGCATGGTGTATTTGTACAATATAATTAGCTTTGATGACAATGGTGTCGTCATATAACCGAGATTTATGTAAGTATTTTTTAAGTATTCATAAAAAATATTTTTTAATATATATTTTACTACATTAACAAACCTTTAGAAGGGAATGTGACACATACTGATGTATTTCACTATTAAGTCATACAGGAAACATTTATGCAAAAACACTTTAGCAAACAATAAGACCCATCGGGAATCCACATTTGAGTAAGGCCCAGTTTGGATTCAGGAAAGGATGTTTTATTAGTATTAGGACTGTTAAGTGACAGAACAATCTAATATGACAGTCACCTAATAAAGTATTTATAGACCAGGAAAAGACCTTCGATAGAGTGGGTAGAATAAACTTTGGTCAGTATTGGGAATCTACGAATACAGGGGCAGCTATTAGATAAAGTGAGAGCTCTTTACCATACATGCAAACGTGTAATAAGAACAAATGATGGACTCATGGATGCATTTAATGTAACCACAGGAGTGACAAAGCTCTGTGCCATCACAACTACTGTTCAACATTTACATGACAAAATAGCATCAGAAGTAAACCTAGAAGCTAATCCACAAGACGAAGAAAAACCAAGAAAGTGAAGAATACAACCCACTGAATAAGTTAATTTTTTTCAAATGACCAAAGTCTAATGTATGTACATGGTAAAAAATTGCAAAATCATATAAATGCACTGAATTTAACACGTGGAAAGTACGACATGGAGATTAGCACATCAAATAACAAAAAATGTGAAGATCGGCAGATCGTCAGACCCACTTTAAATGCATGTCAACAACATCAAGCTTAAACAGGTTCCAGAGTTCAAGTACTCGTACCTAGGAAACATTTATACAGAAAATGGAAAACTTGTAAGAGAAATTGATACAAGCTTTCAAAGTGCCAATGCGGTGACTTGCCAACTGTCGCCACTACTCAAATATCAGAATATCAGTATGGAAACTAAACGACAGTTGATAAATAGTATGTTCTTACCAACTGTGACGGACGATGAAACTCAGCTGACCCTGAATTGTTAGATGATATGGTAGACACCTCGTAGCATCAGTGCCCCCGAATATTGTTGTAACTTTTCGTCAAAAGGGATTTTTTTTTTCACCTGGGCTCATTAGCGATGCACAACAGAAACGTGGACTCATTAGCATGCAACCTTTCCACGCAGATTGTCAACACGTTTGCTGATTAATATGTGGACAGTTTATCTACCGTACATTCTGGGCATCGCATCGTCTCAAGGGGAGGTTAAACCACACCCCCTGCTATTTCTAGAGCGATTATAAGCAAGCATTTCGCTACACCTTTTTTCGTATCTGCCTTAAAGGCGTTGCCAGAATTAAACGAAAGTAGCGGCACACGATCAAACAGGCACTGAGGTATCTCAGGAAAGACGAAGCGGCATGCTATCAAAGGCAGTAGTGGTCCCTGAAACGAACGACGCAAGTTTCTTGCCGGAATTTCGCATCTCTGTGTTAACCACAGAACCGCTCGCAGTGGATACGAACGGGAAAGCCGAAGCGGACGCAGCGAACGGAGATACAGAAAACCAAGGGCGGCATCTCTCCTTAGTCTGGCGGTCAGAACCACGAAAGTCTCCTGAGATCTAAAAAGGTGTCAAATTCTAACATGTCCCATCGATCTGTCATTCAAATAAATATAAATAGAGACCCTGTAGAATGCCATTTTATCACTCGTTGCCAGACATTTTAAAGTTCACTAGCATATAGTTGAATCCTGCTAGAATTCCCTCTGGATTTCGGCTATATTGAAGTGTAGTTATTCTGTGCTAAACGGTATGATATATATATTAGTTTCTAGTGATCAGTGGTCTAGTTCATTCATTTTTATTTCACTGGATTGTGTGTTAATTTAAATCTATTAAATTAAACCTATCTCAAAAGTTTCCAGTTGAAAATTTAATGATATATCTATCATAATATTTCCAAAAATAATAGATGCTTAAATGCTAAAGTAACTTTTAAAGTCGCGAAGGAATTTATAACTAAATTAATTTGGTTAAGTTCTATATATATACGTGTGTTTTAACCATTAGACTCACGAAGTGTTTTAATAAATACATAATTAAATACGCGAGGGTAGATTATAGTCTTAACGGTAAATTTAGCGTGCTTTAGAATGTTATTTGATTTTTCGGTATGAATTACATGGTTTCTATCTTTTACATAGGATGATCACAGCCTTTGCATCCCAGCAAAAACATTGTATTAGAGTCATCCAGACTCGGTTCTTCAACCTCCAGATAATTGATGAAACATTTTAAATTTAATTCTTGTGGCGATCCTGTTGGGGTCCCGCTCTCTGAATTACTCAGAAAGAAAGTAAACCCAAGAACATTTAAATAAACCATCAAATTAAATTACAATCTGTAAGATAAACTGGAAGAAGAACATTTGCCAGTAGCGATATTTTATTTATTGCTCTGCTGTGAGAGAGTACATATTTACCTGAACTGTGACTGTGCCTAGTTTTTCCTCACTGGATTTAAAACTTACCTCACTGGCCAGTTGCTATCATCACGCATTGAAGGAATTTTACCACCAGCGGCGAAATTAATGAGACCATACCATAGTCACCACCTAGATCTAAGACTGTGCCATCCCGTAGAACCTTCCTTTTAACCTAACTAAAACAAAGAACACTTAGTCTTCACCTTCCAGCGGTTTCGGGACTGTACTAACTCATAAACCCTGAGAATCTGGGGCTGGACACAGAAGAAAAGTCGCGACCTACGTCAAGTGTTTAATTGATGTTTTGTATTTCTATGGAGTGCCAGATTCTACGATCGGTAAGTGTGTGTGAGCATATGAGTGTGGGCCCTCACGAGCGTGCATGAAATGACAGGAGATTTAATTTTTGCAAACCATTTGTTAACTTGTCTACCGGGTAATACTTTTACTGTATACCCTGCATTGTTCCTTTAAGTGGGATTTTGTTAACTCTGTTCCCCCCCCCTTCCTTTCATTTGCTTAGTAAAGGGAAAAAACAATTGGGAATAACAGGATTTTTTCTACCACCCATACCTAATATTGTAACAACTCTTTCAGAGTAATTATATTTACTGTTGGGTTACATTACCTATTTTTCTGTTAACTACCTGTCTTTTGGACTGGGTTCTTTTTCAATTGTCTGTACAAGAGGGAAGGGCATATTGGATATCAATCTTCAACCCCCCCTTTGTTATTTGCATTTTCTGTACTTATGATATTTTGCCTGTAACCAATGATAAATGTTGTGACCGATTTTAATGATAATAAACAGCATAAACTTATTTAGTACTGTCTTGGAATACCCAAGCCCAAAATTTCCCATATCTGTTTAACATAGTTGTATTCACGTAACGTCCGTGAGTATGAAGCACCAAATCGGTGTGAGCGCTTGAGTGTTTGATAACTGGCAAAATAATTGTTTTAGCCAGGAGAGTTTTTTTAAGGTGTAGATTTGAGAAAAACAGACTGTCGTAAAAGAGTCTGTCCTTACTCTCCCTAGCACTCTGTGAAGCAACTATTTACTTTCTAACCCTTATTATCACTGAGCCTTCACCATCATTCTCCACTCTAAACAGGACCACTATTTCTAAGACTCTTTCTCTCAAAATAAATTTACGACACCAACTCTTTGTAATGAGTTTTAAAACATGGTCCATGACCAGGTCAGTGGAGGAAAATTACATCCTGTGGGATGAGATGGTCAAGAAAAGCCATGAATGTTATTAGGAGAGATATAATGATAAATCGTGACAACAGAACAAAATTGTAGGACTACATCCTTCATCCAGTATACTGAGTGACAGAAAATTAAGTGGTTTAGTCATCTCATAAGAATGGGGCCACACAAATTGCCACTACGCATCTACGACAGTAGAAGATCTGGTTTCAGGATACGGATAAACCAAGAGGCAGATGGATAGACAACATCACAGAAATGCTACAACAGCACTGGCACGCAGTAGCCAATGCGACACATTTTGCTGAAGTACGTAAACTTGAGCTCTCCATTACGCGTCATGACATCAGTGGAACGAAGAAGTAAGTAAAGTAAAAGTAGGTTCACAAACCTTTGTGCAGTCACTTGGGTCTCTAGTCCATTCGGTGGTCCATGGATCTTTGCAGCCTAACTCGGCGCCAAAGGTGTCCTCTACCAAAGGTCTATGTTGTTGAGGCGTATCAGGATGGCTTTTTTGCGGGATAGGAGCAGCTCGCTGTTGTTGCTGCTGCTGCTGTTGGCGCCGAAGATCTTCGTAACTGTTTTGCTGATAGAGAGAGCGCTGTGACATGGCTGCGCTAACACATAACATTAAAATTGCGAAACTTTTACCTTGAGTCATTTTGGTTGATGAAATTTCGTTTATTTGACGCGGACTCAACTATATCCGCTGCGTGCTTGATGAAGTGTATAAGAATTAAACCAGAAAGCACAGCGTACTTTATTAAACTACAATCTTTAGTTTTGTTAAAGAGATGTCTTAAATCTCACCCTATAGCTTCTCTAAACCAAGTGACAAGGCAGAAAAATATACACAGACAACAATTTATAGCCGTGATGGCGTCGATAAATTACGCCGTCTCTTGTGTTGTTTGTTTCCCTGTTTGTCCGTCGGACTCCTGTCTGAATGTTTGATTGTTCTTTGAAGTTCAATATTGAAAATGTGACCGTTCAGGGCAAAATGTTGACCTGCATTGCGCGCACAACTCAAGTGCTCTTCGGTGAGGGTAGTGAAGTGTTACAGACTTCACCACACTAGGTCCAGCTTTTTTATGAGCTGTGGGGTGACCAATTCTCTTTCTCTCTGCTTTTCCTTTCCCTAACTCAAGAGCAGAGCCAGGTACCATTCCCAGCAATTACTGGCTACCTCATCAAGTAAAACATGTTGCTACAGGAAGCAAGCTCCAAGAGCGCATGAATACTAAATGCAGGATTCCTGCGAGGTGACTAGCTGCAGCGGTGGCTCTCCATGCCCCATAAAGAATGAAAAAAGAAAATTAATAAATAAGAAATAGATGTAGAAGACTAGCGCATTGTTTCTTAAATTCGATGTCTACTTATGTATTAGAATCATTTTCCGCTTGCGTACTGGTCACATTAGGTTGAGTTACCATCTATATCACAAGTACAGGATTGGCCCAAAAGACCTCACATTCGACGAAAAAAAAAATAAAACAACAAACGATTCCTTCTGCCGTGTTTAGCTATTGTTTTATTTAAACCATTTTGTCGTCTTGTGTAGTTGTCGCCTGCATCTAAAACACACAACTGAAATAACAAATTTACCATTCTTGAAATTACATTTATTTACAAGCGACAGGCCCATGTTAGGTTCGGAGGGGTGTGAGGCTTGTATTCAGAGAAAGAAAGATTATGACCATTGCTCCAGGCATCCATGTCATGACAGGCCGCTAAAGTGAGATTGTGAAGAGGGCTGGCAACCTCACCATGTAATACAAATTGCTACAGATATCGCCACTACTGAAGCACATCATGGAGAGCTACTGCAGTGCTAGGCCTATGCTCGATTAGGAACAACAAAAAACATGAAAGAGGTGATAAGCGAAAGACACCGATTTAAACAGTACAGGGAGAGAATGGGGACACATTTGTTCTGTCGATAAACACAGCAGCCGACATTTAAAAATGTATGTTGACAGGGGCAGTGGAAACAGCCGCCATGGGCTTTGCTCAACAAGTGATGAGATAGCATGTACTGTTTGTTCTTGAGAGAGTTTGTAATTTGAAAGGTCAACACAGAGAAAAGTGTGCATAAACAGGCAAGCGGGAATGATAAGAAGCGGGTTAACATTTTGAAGCTGAAAGTTGACTAACCAAGGCTTAATAAAATAAAAATTAGCATTGAAAAACACGTGGTTTCAGAAGTGCTTTCTCCTCCCCCCCCCCCCCCCCCCCCCCCCCCCCCCCCCCCGATATTTTTAGGTATTGAAAAGCAGCAGGAAAAGTAGAAATAAAAAAAAGATATTAGTTTTTATTTTTATTTATTTCTTTTTTTAATTGTGTTGCTAAGGTTCAAAGCCACTGGTTTTTCGCTGGGCATCACTATTTTTTCTCTCTCCAATTTCTTATCTTATCATTTGTCTTCCCTTACTCCTCAGGACAAAAAAAAACTTGCAGACACACTGTCATCATGTTGGTAAACCCATTAGTCTGGGACCTTTTACTGTTTCTCCCATTTCCTTTGTTCCAGTGTTGATTTTCACTCTCTCTGCTTGGTGAAACCATCTTCGTGTTTGTTTCTAGGATGTTTGTTGTTTGGGGATATGTTAACGGGAGCCATTTTGTCAGCGTGTCCACATTGAGACGAATGAAGGAGTGGCCTCCAGCTGCAGAGGTTAGGTGTGAATATTGAATGACGGTGGCCGTTGATCAACGCATTTGATGGTCGCTGAGAGCGAGGTGAAAGTGTTGTGGGGCGGCTAGTCCTATAAGATGCCTTCTCAATTTGAATGGCGGGAACGTTGACAAATATGGCGCCTTGTCGTCTGTTTAAGTGCATTGTAGATCTAGGGGCGTAGCATGAATTTTATTATAAATTAACTGTGATGACCGTGAAATATACATCGCATCAAAGAATAGGAATTGTGAGAATGCAACAATGGAGTAAATGGATCAATCAGCGTATTTTAATACCTACATGCAAGAATAAAAGAGCCGGAGATGCAACCGAGAAATAAAGAGAAGATTAACCAAGTAATAATATTCATAAATAAATAGAACAAAAAATATTCTTGCAAATGTTGCCTAATACAACAGAGAAACAGGAACATTTCCAATGTTTGATACAGCAAGATAACCAACATTATAAGAACATGGATAAACAGATTAATTAATTGTCATTTGGTTCATAACAAGATTTGTTAGTATCATAAAGCTGAAATAATTAAAATGTTGAAGTCCATTTGTCTGTTCCGAGGCATTTCGTTAGAAAATCTTCCTTCCTAATGGCCTTTCTAAAAAAAAGTCAGGTAAAGTGATGAATCTCTGACTTCAGGCTTTGAACTTCTTTAATCTCTTCTACATAACCCTAAATCATTTAACAGTGAACACACCTGACCCCATCATTCTGTATGTCCAGAAAGGCGTCCCTAGCTGACCTCTGCGCACTCGACAACATGAGACAAATATTGACATTTAATCAACTTACTCACAAATTCAAACTGAGAATCATCAAATTCTATATATATATTCTTCATTACTGTATGGTGCACAGACATGGACGATGAACAAGCAATTAAGTAAGAATTGAGGCTCTTCAGATGTGGATATATATAGAAGAATGGGGGCACTCTCATGGAAAAGAAGAAATCAAATACAGAGATCATAGAAAAACCTAGGAATGAAAAGAGAACTAATGAAAGATCAAAATTAGCTCAAATATTGTGCCCGTGTAAAAAGGCATAAGGTCTTACAGAAAACCATAATAGAAAGCAAAGTGGAAGGTAAACGTGCAAGAAGAAGACAACGCTATAAGTGGGAAGATAGCAGGAAAGAGTCTCTCAAAGTGCACCATCAAGACAAGAAACAGAAAACGTTGGAGATCCCTTGCCGCCGACCTTCGAAGTGAAGGTGGCACCTGATGATGATGATGCACTCGATAAAATCCATTAACCATGCAATGGTGGTACGTCTGATAGGAATTAAGATGTGTCTCTTCTATTATACAAGTATGATTCTCATCCACTATAGTAATTTCCAAATTACTGCCTCAAGTAAACATCACAGCATTTCAAAACTGAATCCCTCACATTAACTGTGCATGTGTTTAATATAATTAGAAATTGTAAATATGTATATTATATATTAAAATGTAAACCATTTGTAATTCATTACTTCTCGGTTGGACTAATGACCCGACAGGTGAGTTAAACAAAGACGGTAGTGAAGACAGGTAGAAGAGCGAGGAATAGATGTCACATGTCAACTAAATGACAATCACGGCTCGAAAAGCTATCCTATGACAATAGTGGTAGCTGGTAGTTATGGCCAGGTAAACTCCGTATTACTGGATCTTTTATTTGATTGCTGGACCCAACAAGTTCAACGGGTCAATATATTCCTTTAGCAAAGGTTACGGATGTCATATTATCTTTATTATACAATCATGTCAGAGCTAAACAGATGAATTCTTAAGTAGAGTCCTGCATATAGGTTCAGTACCGCTCTATCATCATGCACCAATTCCAGT
Organism: Oreohelix idahoensis; assembly: GCA_024509875.1. Taxonomy (NCBI): domain Eukaryota; kingdom Metazoa; phylum Mollusca; class Gastropoda; order Stylommatophora; family Oreohelicidae; genus Oreohelix; species Oreohelix idahoensis. The sequence continues at coordinate 572,937 of JAMPIV010022322.1, read as the reverse complement.
TAAAGGTCCTTTGGCATACTATCACCAGTGAACAAAACCCCTGAAGATAGCGCGAAGAGACATATATGATTACCCCAAAACCCAAAAGATCCTCGGACTTCACCTACCCCAGAATGGGACTATCTGACCTGAGTAGCCAGTTCTACCAGCTACATGAAGATAAATGATTAATTAGGCTTCATCTCACGAGCTAAGTACCAGTCTAGGGACAATACTGTGACAGAGATATTATGATTAATAAATTTCAGATATTTACTCTTTATTCTGCACTTGTCTTTTACCTTTCTTTCGCTCTTTTTACCTTTATTTTTTCGCATACGCTCGATTGTTAAGATATACTCTCCCATTCATACCTTTGTCTTTTCTTTTCTAATTTAGCAACGCATTTTATTGCTGTTAAGCTAAGTTCTTTGATGAGACCGAATCGTGTTAATTCGTTCTCGACAGGGATAAGAAGTAAGACTATCGTCTATTATTTTTCTCTGCTCTGTCCACCTATAGTTAATTATTCTCGGTGAGAGATTTGAGATGAAAGACATTGATCGCTGAGAACGGCCATATGAAGCAGAACGTGTAAAACGCACACTGTGAATTTTATTGCCGAGGTCTGATCAGATCGAGAGAATGTACTGTAGGTGTTAATTCTAGTTTTGGTAAGGGTGTGTAGAATTCGTTTCATTCGTAGATTGAGCAAGGAAATATTTAAATCTGGACGTAGGTGCGAACATCTGGGAAATGAGTTGGGTTGGGTTATAGATGTAACCTTCCTCTGATTTCGGAGAGATATATACTCCAGAATTCTAACTTAATTCATCCAGTACAGCCAGAAGGACTAGAACCATCTAGCTTTCGATTCCTAAGATCTCTGTTAATAGAAGCATCATTTAGTTGGTCGATTGGAGATCATTTTACTTCTGCGCTAATGGTAGATATATATATATCTAGTAGTGTTGAGTGATTTTAGTGGTAGATCGCCTATTTCATTTTACAAAGTTTAATTTCTGTGCAGAGTGATTAAATGATAATTCTCTAAAGTTTACTGTGTTACAGTGGAAAGCAAATAAATTATATTTCTATCTAAACTCATTCGGCTATTAATAAATTAAATGTAATTGCTAGTAACCAGTCAGAGAATAGTTTTACCATCTAAATTAATGCACTGATTCATCATTGAGTATTGAAGAAATACGTATGTATTTCTAATTCATGATGATTGATTTTTGTAATGACGAATTTATTTCACGGAAGTTTAAACGGTGAGACAAGCGCTAAGCTTATAATCTGTAACTTAAAGTTAATAACCGAAGTGAATATTATGTTTTACGCGAGGGTAGGATAGGATGTGTATAATATTATGTTTAAGTATTCTGTATGTTTCTTTTTCTTTATACAGTATTCTGGGTAAAGCCCAACATCTACCAGCGGTTTCAGTATATGAGAATAACCTAGAAGAAACATTTTTGTAATTTAAATAATTGAGTTTCCAAGTTACAACCTGTCTGGCACTGTGTTTGCATCCAGAAAAAGACAGAGTACTCATCTCACGAACTTTAATACTAAATGCAATAACTGGGCCTATCGAGCCAGATTATAATTCTTCCCAACAATCTCATTGTACATTCAGCCCCTGTGGCTAGAAAAATTACAAACCACTAACATTTCCGACGTTTTTGACTAATTGTGGTGTGACCAAGAATTTTACATTTGAGAGAAGTTACCAACCTGTCATTTTCCTAAGTAGTGGAACCCTCGTGATTCTGACACTGTGAGCCCGTTTAAAATTTCTTACCCAAACTGATTCAAGTGACCTTAACGGTAATCTTAAAATATAATTGTGAAGTGAATGCTCCCCGGAACATTGAAAGAAACCTGTATCTGCAGAGCTGGGATTCTCTTTATCAAAAGAATACAGATTCACTGTAGAGAAGTGTCCTGAAGTTTGCGCCAGACGGCGAGAAACAGCACGTGTGTAGGTAAGAAAGTATGTCAGGGGCCCCTGCTGAATGAACAGAGAGAAAGCAGAACGAGTGATTCTTTTCATTTTGTATATTCATGCACCCACTTTGAAATTTCTTTATGCAATTTTGTTGCAAATGCTGATTTCCTCTTAGGATAGATTAATATATCAACTCTGTTATTAACTATAGAGGGAAATCCTAGACCATAGTGTATAAATCTGTGACTCTTTGGGGCCATAACTTTTCTTTTAACGGGATCGTGGGCTAAACAGAGGGGGAAAGGATTACACCTATGGGTCTATTGTGGATGCTTGACCTTTCACGCTAGCTTTGTCCCTCCTACTTCACGATAAGCATTTATATGTGCTAGAAAATGCTACATGTAAGAATGACAGACCTTAAAAGCAAATAAGACGTTTTTACACAAAACGCAGTTACTGCTCTGACAGGGTAAACGTGGGTCAGTCCCAGATAATAATGAATGGGTTTTATAAGCGCGAAAGTGAGAAATGAATGTTTGTGTGATCTGGTTTTTTTTTTTTATCCTATTGTTAAGTTGGAAAAGATCACACATGTGAAAATAAAGTCGAAATAACAGAATGTCGTGTGCAAAAAGGTCTAAAAGCTGAGGAGAGGAAAAAATGACGGGTCGTGTGGAAAAAGGCGGGAAAAAAGAAGAAATAGTATAAATAAAAGAGTTGTGGGCGATAGGCAGCGATTTCAGGACTTATGATTCCAAGGATACCATGATTTTAGACTAGAGGATTTTTACTGATAGCGTTAGGAGAACTTCGTCTTTGAGGATACCAAGACAAGTTTTTGAGTAAACAAATCAGTAAATTATTTCTTGTGGATATACGTTGTTGTGCTGAAACTGTTTTGCTTATCACCAAACTCAAAGGGAAGAACATTCCTGGGTTGAAAAAAATAACAAAAGGTCAAGTATTACGATCTCTGGCGGAACGCCAGTTAGCACTTGAACCAACACAACATATGAAGGATTAACTCTGACTACATAAAATCAATATAACTACTAGTGCCGTATAAACATACACGGCCACATATTACACTAATTGGCGCCGTGACCTGCCCTTTTTTCTTGGTGAAAGCAGACAGGCATAATCACTAATGGATCCAAGCCTAGAACAACAGCAACAACAACATGCGTTATATGCACAGCAACAACAGCAGCAACAACAACATATTAGAAAATGGGAAAGAGACACTGTCAAAACAAGAGCAGATTGGAGTAGTCTAAATAGAAGACACCATCGCATAGCTGTTAGAAATTTTATCAACGGAATCACACAACGAAAGATATGGGAAGTAAATAATGTTACAACGACTGACCAACAAACTTGTATAATAACAACAGAAGATGGATTAAGGGCACATATCAGACCTCTAAAACAATGGAGAACACCACTTAACATATATCACCAGGTCGGTTTTGTAACATCAAGTGACACACGTTGGGCCCCCATGATTACTAGTCAACCAAGGCCAGACTTAAAAGTGAAGAAAACAAAGATCCGTTATGTTGCGACACAAACAAACGTTTACAGGTCAAGTCAGGTCAATGACCCAGAACCACAGTTGAAGAAAACAACTATGATCAGTGTAGCAACACAAACAGAGAATAGAGCTGCAGTTTCAGCAACACAAACAGAGAATAGAGCTGCAGTTTCAGCAACACAAACAGATGTTGATCTTAACACTGACACATCATGCAGGCGTACAAGAAAGGAAAGAAGAAATTCGCAGACTTGTGGTGAGAGTAATGGAGGAACTTAATTACTGGGGAATCAAAATAGTGGAAAGAGACGTGTTCTCAGATTCATCAAGTTACTCAGACAGTGTATCGTCAGATGAAGAAGATGAGTTAGAATGCACGGAGGGGTGCGAAATGGTGGAAACGTTGGGAAAAGAAGTGAGAGAAGAAGTGAAGGACACGAGCAAGAAAATGGTTAAAGTGGATGAACCAAACATAGGGGAGTTAAAAAAGGTAATAGAAGTCATCATGGCACGGCCTGAAGTTCATTTATCAAGGAGTATAGTATGGAGACTGCTACAGGAAAAATATCATACACACTTTCCAGAAACAAGAATTGAAATAGATATGGTTCTAACGAAAATGTTAGATGACGAGAACATGAAGAGACACCAGAGAAGAATAGAGCAAGAAAATCGTGATCGAAGTCAGAGAATGAAGAAAAAAAAGAGGTAAGACAGCTTGTGAACGATATGATGCAAGAGGAGTATGTGGAGGACCCAGTTAAGAAGAAACACAGAAGCCCTACAGAAGAACTTATCACAAGAATGACATGAGAGTCTAGCCGCACTACACAGAAACAACACATCGGTGTTCGCAACGTTATTCACATGATCACAACCATAATTCCCTACCCCCTCATCAGCCCCAACATACTCCCTACGCGACCCCGTCGCAACCTCAGTGATTATGTGAAGCGAACATTTGATGACAGAAGACATACCATGGAACCCAGAGGACAAGTATACTACAGATTTGAACAGCCCACAACCAGTGAACCTACTTTCCCATTAGATAATCTCCTGCAACCTCAGAGGAAGTATCAAGGTGAAAATCCCATCGAAGTCATACTACAAGAGAAGTATAGAGCACATCAGATAGCTAATCGTAATGCACAGAAAGCCTTCAAGAAATGGCAGAAACAACATGATAAAAGAGCTAAATTAGAACAATTTCAAGTTGGTGATAAATGCGTTTGAACAAGATGACGAGAAGAACATAGTCACCAAAGCTCATGCAGCACAAATTAAGACAGCTACTCATCGCCCGATAGCACCACCAGTTTTATCTAATGGCAGACCCATGCATAAAGCCACATTGAACCACTATCATTCCCCAGATACGTCCAAAACCTCACACAGAGAATCTGAGAACATAAATACATATTGCCGCAGAGAATCAGAGAGCAACAATAGAAATTGCTATGAACACACAGACAACGCTGTTTCACAAGCAGAACGGCACACCTCTGAACAAGATAATGATACTCGACACACAGCACCGCCTAATGATGAAAACGCAGACAGCGCTACATGCACACTTGCGGAAGATATTATTCTTCCATCACCTCCATTCCTACACGAATCTGACCTAGATACAGCAGATCCCGAGAGTGACCACGAAAGTGTGATCAATCCACACAACACTGAATTTCAAGCAGCAACGAAGCGCCCACATTATGGAACAACAGATGACTCCCGACCGTTAACAAAATTTGTCCCGTTACCTCAAGACCAAGTACGTATGAAATTGCGCGGAAAACGCAGACAGCCACACAAAACGCAGCATGAGGTGCACAATTTAAACACTATTTCATCCTTACCCTCGACAACGGGAGCCACCACCCACTCGACAGTGCGAAATACGCCATCCTCTCGTGATCAACGATTGACAAAAGCTACCTTGAGGGAGATCGCCAAGTTCCTCATGTCAACATTCGTAAACGTCCAGTTCAACGATTATTAGTTTATTGGAGAATCAATCTTCTCTAATAACAAAAGGTACTTCCCCAGCTATATTACCCAACGAGTACTTTCTCTACAAATAGTACGCTCCCTCGTTCCCCATCATCTAAAGTCACTAGTATCCATTTTTTTTTTTTTTGGTAGGAAATTTTATTTTTTCAGAAAGATGTCAGCCTCAGTCAAGACCCTGCTGATGATACTGATGATAGTGATAGTTATGACATCTGCAACACCCACATATACTAACAAGTTATTATGGCGTGACGCCACTGTGTTTTAATGTTATATAATTATTTCACATTCTTCGTCAACATGGACTGTCATTATCATTACATCTTTTACACCAATACGTCAAGAAATGGAAGAACTTTCGCAAACATTCGCAGATCTACAACACAATGTTATCCAGGTTAAACAGAACTTTAAATTATTTCATTTGTACAAATTACACCACTTTTGCCTTTGAAAATCGTTATAATAGGAATTATGCTTTACAACAGTTTTTATTTTTTTTCTCTTCTTGATGAATTTTGTGACAAAAGCAAACACACTATACGCACACACATATTTTTTCCTTTGTGACACGGAGTTTTTTTTAAATGTGTTAACTCACAGCTTTCCTTTTGTGTTATGGAAAGACCGTTTTATAATGTTCAATCGCATCGAGAATGTATTTTGGCGATTTTTCTTAATGATGCTATTATGACAAAAACCATTTGTACTAGAACTACGACCCTTTCTCACAGATATATGACGAATCAGACGTCAAATTTATTCTTCCCTACACATCCAAACGCCTTTTCATTTCCTGTCACCTTCTCCGACATGCTTCATCACAGACGGACCGTTTCTAAATCGACGCACTATTCCGAGCATCCCCCACTTCAAAAGGAATTTACCTATGTTGACGTATCTATCAAATTCTATAAATACTTCTTCGTAGTCTGGGAAACCCCTTCACCCTTCTCGCATTCCTTAATTCAGTGAGACACTAGAGTGTCAGGACTATTGATTTTGCCTAGCATAATTGGTGTTTTAAATCTTAAGCTGTTTTGTGTATAACTACCATATGTACAAGAAGATGATATGTCCACAGCGGACATCGGTAAAAGATAATGAGGACATTGTTACCCCCACTGACACAGCTAACGCCCCTAAGACCCCCGAGTACATTCCCATGACTGACATTCGTTTCCCTCTGTTGAGGATTGTTTCGGGGTTTGCAAGCATGTGAATGTCTGCAGCAGTCGCATGGTTGCACCACGAACCACTTCAGCTGAATGAGTACTGGAAAATCGCGCACAATCCTCAACACCCTCCCACGGTGATAAACCATACTCCGTCATTTATCCCAATATACACCCCACTCCACTAAATAACTGAGACATATATATTTTTTCACCTAAAATTTGACTTGGTGCATTTTGCAAGTTGGGTAAAACTTATATGCTAATCAACACAGTTCGCGGATTGGCGAAATACTACATTGTTACATGCAAACCATGACGATTTCATGGGAAATCACTAACATGATAACGGATATGTTCACATGTTGATAAACCTCGAACTGAGAAATAAACATCACATATAGATATACTGTACCTGTATTTTTCTGACCATTTGTCACGTTGTATGCGGAACGCTACAGTATATTTTCTTGACATCTTGTTGTCCATTATACCTTGTATTGAGAAATAAACATCACATATTGATGTACCTGTATTTTTCTGACCATTTGTCACGTTGTAAGCGGAACGCTACAGTATATTTTCTTGACATCTTGTTGTCCATTATACCTTGTATTGAGAAATAAACATCACATATAGATGTACCTGTATTTTTCTGACCATTTGTCACGTTGTAAGCAGAACGCTACAGTATATTTTCTTGACAAATTGTTGTCCATTATTATGAACTTGCATTTGTATGCGGATTTTATATTTGATGACGAACCTATAAACAGTTTGGTACTTGGTTCAGGGTAACTGAGATAGTTCATACTCCAACACCCGATAATTTGTTGTATCGGTATAGTTGTCCTCCCTCATAGTAACGACTATTACATAAGTTGGAGATTAGAGACATTTTTAAATAAATACTTTGTAACTCCATGTAAACAGATTAATAATGCTATATTTATATTTTACGGACTATTAGTCAATTCTGTTAAATATTGCCAAAGTAATTTTTTGTTTTGTTTTTATTTGTGTTGTTTGTACAACCCATGAAAATCGTATGCGATTATTTTTTGATTTAATTTTTAATTTTTTTTTATTTTTTTATTTAAATGTTATCATTAAGTATGTTATCATTATGGTGATGACTAACGCACAGCGTTGTTCATATTGATATTGTTAAGAAGTAGTGTACATCAATACTGTTCAATGGCGAAGTGTATTAACAAATTTTATGTATCTCCCGTTTTACGCATTATAAATATACTGGGATCCCTCGTTTTACGAATAAAATATTTATTATTATTTTTTTATTTTATTTATTTATTATTATTTTTAAATTTTTTTTCTCTCTCTGAGAGACTCTACCAATAGGTTAGACCTAGTCGTTTATAACAGTCACTAGCATGAGGTACTTAGTTGATAGTACGCAAATGTCTCCCTCTGGGATACATTTGTATGGCCAGGGATGTATGTGACCGCTTGACCTTTCACGCTAGCTTTGTCCCTCCTACTTCACGATAAGCATTTATATGTGCTAGAAAATGCTACATGTAAGAATGACAGACCTTAAAAGCAAATAAGACGTTTTTACACAAAACGCAGTATTCATTCAAAGTTCAGTTGCCGTTACTGCTCTGACAGGGTAAATGTAGGTCAGTCCCAGATAATAATGAATGGGTTTTATAAGCGCGAAAGTGGGAAATGAATGTTTGTGTGATCTGGTTTTTTTTAATCCTATTGTTAAGTTGGAAAAAAATCACACATGTGAAAATAAAGTCGAAATAACAGAATGTTGTGTGCAAAAAGGTCTAAAAGCTGAGGAGAGGAAAAAATGACGGGTCGTGTGGAAAAAGGCGGGAAAAAAGAAGAAATAGTATAAATAGAAGAGTTGTGGGCGATAGGCAGCGATTTCAGGACTTATGATTCCAAGGATACCATGATTTTAGACTAGAGGATTTTTACTGATAGCGTTAGGAGAACTTCGTCTTTGAGGATACCAAGACAAGTTTTTGAGTAAACAAATCAGTAAATTATTTCTTGTGGATATACGTTGTTGTGCTGAAACTGTTTTGCTTATCACCAAACTCAAAGGGAAGAACATTCCTGGGTTGAAAAAATAACAAAAGGTCAAGTATTACGATCTCTGGCGGAACGCCAGTTAGCACTTGAACCAACACAACATATGAAGGATTAACTCTGACTACATAAAATCAATATAACTACTAGTGCCGTATAAACATACACTTCTTCTTCTTCTTCCATCCTTAGCCATCAACCGACAAAGCAGTATGTGGCCAGTACGCCTAGTGGCGTCTTAGGGCAACAACAAATTGATCAATCTATCGCTGTTTCCACCACGCCTAGTGGCGTCTTTGTGGAACAAAAACAGACCAAACAATCTATCATTGTTTCCGTAATCAGATTGGTTGGCAAGCAGGTGATCAGCCCACTGTGCGAAGTTTTTACGGGATGGGGTAAACAGCCCCATGCCCATACCCTCCTTAGTCGCTTTTTACGACATGCGTGGTAGGGTGCAGTGTTACTATTCTTTGCTCCCCTTTCGGGCCCCGGTAACACACGGGTGATAAACATACACGGCCACACTATTATTCTTTTAGTAATTCATTAACCTATGTGTATTTATATGTGCTTGATAAGCAAACTTATTTGTTGTGAAAAATTTTCTTTATGTTAATAAAATTTACATAAACTTTATTCAAGGGTGTCAGTCAGCTCGTTCCAAAATATCTATATTCCATTGTTATAGTTTTTCACGTCTGTGCGTCTAACTGTCGTCACTTATGTGTGTGTGTGTATGTGAGTGGTATATATAGATTACTATATATGTTCTAATAGACTGTCTGACTAAACTAGTTCGGTTGTAGAGATAGGCTGAAAGAGAGAAGATTCTCGATTTCAGGGACAGACTCTATTAGTTTCCACCATCTCACTCGTGAAAATCTATTTTCTTTATATTACCTCTCGCTGAGCTATCACATGTTCTATTTCTATTCAGAAGGGACCAATCTATGTCTTAATTCCCCTATCGAAAATCTACGACAAACACCCCACCAAAGAAGCTTAGTCCATCACACGGAAGATAGTTTATTTAGTTACTGACGTGACGATCATTGCAGATTGATCATCATTTCTCATCCTATTTCGTAGACAAACCTCAGACCTGCCCGAAGTTGACAGCCCCCCTAAAGTCTGTGCCAGAACAAACCACTTGGAGAGAAGAGCCTGGACTACCAATACACATCCAGACAAAAGTGAAAGGAATATTCGACAGGGATGAACAGAACCGCGTACAACGTAGGACAGTCACTCTCAGTTTCCTGGAAGATGAATACCCACAGGACCTCTGGGTCCGAGTATACACGGATGGGTCAGCACAGAATGCAGTCAAGAATGGAGGAGCAGGGGTGTACATAGAATATCCAAACAACACTAGGGATACGGTCAGAGTACCAACGGGGAAATTCTGTAACAACTATGATGCAGAAATCCAGGCAATCAAGGTGGCAACTGAGAAACTGTTGAACACCAATCTCGGTCCACAGCCTGTGGTATTCCTGACAGATGCAAGATCAGCACTCCAAGCACTTCAGTCCAGAAAATTGCGAGGTATACGAGCCCTACTTTCTTAACTGTGCAACCAGTGCAGGGTCGCCATGCAATGGATACCGTCTCATTGTGGAATACCAGGAAACGAGAGAGCAGACGGACTGGCTAAAGAAGGTGTTGCAGACGAGCAACCAGATGTACCAGTTACGTACCATCAGAAGAAAAAGATGATCAAATTAATCAGAAAGCCACCAACACCAACGCAGGATGACTACCAAGCTATCAACAGATCAGAACAAATTGTCATTCTGCATCTTACGCTCGTGTACTTCCACTGATTCCCTTAGATTTATAAATGACGGAAGGAGAAAAAGGAAAGAATTCTTAAGGTAGAGAAATGTCGGTCTAGCGCTCTGCATCGGCATTGAAAATCCCGGAAGTCCCAGGATTAAAATTACTTTTTCCGCTTCCCAGAGGAAATACATGAGCTAGATTACTAAAATTCACTTAATTTGTGACCTGCACGAGATAGAAACACCATGTTATCTTTGAAGTAAAGTTAACATTCGGTACAGGTTTTACATTTTCCTCCGCTCTGTTGATGGAGTTGTAGGAAGCAGACAGTCCAGTGGAGACAAGTTGCAATGTTTGGACGTACAAGTAGTCTGAATGTTTTTTTCCTGCGGGTGTCTTTGTCTTGAGAGCATTTCAAGCACGCCTCCAACCTTCATGTCTTCTGTGCTGCGTTCTTTTCGCGATCGAGGTTATATTGTTATTCATGTTTCTGTGTAAAATTTCAAGTTACATTTGTACATGACAGTTTTCCAGAATCGGTGCAAACAAAAAGTAAAAAAGCTGTAATTTTAATAGCGAATTGGAACAATTACTTTAAATAAAATTGAAGTGAACGAGAAACGTGCAAAACAGCCATCATTTTATTAAAAAAGATAAAATTGAGATACATTTTTAAACTGTTCATTCTAAAATTGAGACACGTTTTTTCATCATACTCTGCAGACTTAATTTTTATCAAGAAAGATTTGTAAGGAGCACAGTGTCTCTGAAGTAGACCTCCACAGCTCCTGGGGTGGCTACCATTAGTATAGAGAGAGCAAAAAGGGGTACTGAAATTAATTAACAATAATACCTGTTCAGAGTAAACACTCGCTGTACACATTTCTATTTCTCAAATCTTTAATCTAGTTCAGTCTTTCGTAATATTTTTGAGTAAATACATTTATTTATTTATTTACTACTCACGGGGTTCAGGTTTATTTCATTATTTATGTTAGTGTTTGTTAAATGCCGTGCATGTCCACCAGTTGATAAATGTAGATGTTGGGACTGGTGTAGTAAAGTGTAACGATTGTCAACTCATTAAACCCAGCACAGTTTTGGTCATACAGGTCATCTTGTCCTGGAACGTGATGAGGCTCCGACAAGAATATGAGTGTAGACAATGAGTGTGTATATGAATGTCAGAACGCGAATGGTAGAATGATTCGATAGAGTTGACAGGTTGGTAGTACATCACTCATACTCACACTGTTCGAATTCAAGAAGTACTGGAACTACGGTGGTCTTTTTATAACATTTAATGAGACGCACACTTGGACAGTACGTGTATGGTTACAGGAACAAATGTCGACATAGACAGCATAATGTTGATCACAGGAATATCATCTTAAGTTAGCATTCATGCTTGGCAAATATCATAATGGAGCATTCGTAAATAAGCATTCAGAGTTCCATCATGTAAATCATCTGGCTTTACTGACTGGGCACGTCAGTCCATAACCAATATATAGGAAGGCTCCTAGACCTAACCTCGTCTAGCGAATATCCCTTCACGTAAAGTTCAATATATATATTTTCCATAAAGATATAGGAATCCCAGACATGGGTTCTCACATGTAGCAGTGATCTCTTGGTTCATCGAGCGATAGTACAGGCATCCCTTTTTCTCACTCGATAAATACAAAGTATATGGATTTCAACATGGCTGTGCTTCTCTCGTGAGCTTCACTCACTATTGGATATAGACCAAAATTGGTCATTCGTTAAATGTCCTCATTTCTTCATAGCTTCTATCATAGAGGTAATTGAATAATATCATATAATCTAGTGCTGATACATAGGAATGTCATCTTCCTTTGAATAAATATTCTTTTCAAAAGTACCACTGTGCATCTGCTTATCGACAACGATGGCGAAGCCCAAGTTCATAATAAATTGTGGTTTTACCTTTCTATGCGAAATATAACTTTGCCCTTCCTTGGCAAAAGAGAATAAACACTGGGGTAAAGTACATACAACATGTCTAAATGACTATCACTTTTCCCCATTTACTTATAGATCACTTTTTCGGCGATAAGCCGGCTACAACAAAATTCGACATCCCGACAGGATGACAGCCATGAATCACACCCCCTGCTAGCGATACTTCCGCTGCATAGCCTTTTGACCTTTTCTAGCGACAACCAACATAGTTCGACTTAGAAATGTAAAGATATCCATATATAAGACAGACTCGTCCTACTCATACAAACACTACGTATAAATTCAGGCCATAGATATACTGAAGCAAGAACAATCTATTCCTACCCAGGCTAAGAATAAATCGCAGTAGGCCTAGATCCGTCCGCGGAATCCGATCGTAGATGACGGAACTCCTTTCAAGGGAAGTAACTCAAAAATGACTTCTCCTTAAGCACTTAAAAAGGAAATACTTTGTTTACAAAATATTTGCGAACATAATAAGTATATAAATGTATTATATTGCAAGATAGTAAAGATTGCACTTTACAGTCTTACCACACCTCCCGGGAAAAAAAAAAAAATTTTTTTTAATACATCTAGGAGCAACGTAGAATAGGCTCACAACGCAAGAATACTGCGCAGATGAAAATATCAGGAATAACTATAATTCCTAATATGACCGGTGAGAATATATCTCAAAATCTGAGAGAAATTGTTTCTCTACGAATAAATGTTTCCAGGAAGGTGTGATGTACGTATAATACAATTCTGGTAATTATACAATGCATACCAAAAATTCACACTATAATTTTAAATTTATGATTTATGAAGAAACAATCATCAAAGAACAGCGGTGAATAAACATCAATAAACCGCTAAGTAGCGATACCATCATTCTATTATTAAATTACAAATGTGTATCTTAGTAAAGAAACAAAAAATAACTGTTGTAAAGTTATACATATGAGAAAGATCCAATATTTAACAGTTAAGTGGCATCATGTGGGCATCTGGACAGAATGTCCGCCATCACATTTTCTGAACCACGGATAGCTCGTACCGAGAAATGAAAAGGTTGAAGAGCGATTGCGTATCGAGTTGATCTCGAGCTCTTCAAGTTCTTACTTTGGATAGCCGTAAGAGCTTTTTGGTCAGTTTCCACTACGAAATGTGCGCCCAGAAGGAATCTTTGGAGTTTGAGAATTGACCAAACCATTGCCAATAATTCACGGTCTAAAACCGAGTAATTCCTTTCTGCAGCATTAAGTTTTCTGGATATATACATTACAGGATGCAGAGTTCCAGAGTACTCTTGCATTAGTGCCGCTCCAATCCCAGTGGATGAAGCGTCACTACGAAGAACAAATGTCTTATCTGTTGTAGGTAACACTAAAATAGGTGGTGATGAAAACATAGTTTTGATCTTCTCTAGTGAAGATTGGCATTCATGAGACCAGTGAACCATGTTAGGCGACCCTTTCTTTAATAGTGTAGAGAGAGGTGCCATGATAGAGGACAGATTCGGAATGAAACGTCCATAAAATTGTATGAGACCTAAAAGACTTCGCACTTGCTTTTTAGTCCTAGGGATAGAGATGTTAAGTATCTTAGTGATATTATGGTCTTCTGTCTTCAAGAAACCGTGACCTACTCGATGGCCTAAGAAAGCAATTTCGCTAAAGCCAATACAAGCTTTGGATGGTTTTGCTGTCAGGTTATACTCACGCAGAGTTGATAATAATTCAACTAACCCTGAATAGTGATCTTCCCAAGTATCGCTGAAAAGACAGATGTCGTCTAGATAAGCAATGACATCTGACCGATACGATAGGATTCGACGCATCATGCGTACAAATGTAGCTGGTGCGTTCATAAGGCCGAAAGGCATAAAATTCCATTGGAAAAGGCCTCTGGGAGTAGAGAAAGCGGTAAGAGGTTTGGCGCGTTCGGATAATGGAACTTGCCAATATCCTTTAGACAAATCAAGTTTAGTGAAAAAATGCGATTTAGAAAGACGAGTAAGTAGCTCTTCTAGTAAAGGCATAGGTTCAGCATCGAACTTCGTAACTTGATTCAATTTGCGATAGTCAACGCAAAGACGTATGTTATTGTCTTTTTTTCGAACAATAACCATCGGCGAAGAATATGCAGAAGTGGATGGTTCGATTATTTGTAAATCTATCATTTCATCCAACTCCTTTTCAACCTGTGTTTGGAAATGTATAGGGATAGGATAAGGTCTAATCCTAATTGGAGTATGTTCAGTTAGAACAATGTCATGCTCAATGACATGAGTTTGTCCAGGGATGTCAGTGAGGACATCCTGAAATGTTTGTAACATAGACGAAACTTGTCGCTGTTCTCCTAGAGACAAATCAGGAGAAACAGTAACGTCTTTCCATGATTCACTAGAATGAAGTGGGATCATTGGAAGCGGAAGATTAACATCCGAAAAACTTGTTTCCTCATCCTGTATTACAGACAGTGATGAGTAATGACCATGTTTGACATGAGAATCGTCCGTTGCCTGGAAAATAGGCTGTAGATAGTCAGGACGTTCATGGAACTCCGTAAGCATATTGATGTGGAAGGTTTTATGCTTCCCGTTAATATCGACGATGTAGTCAACATCTGAAATTTTCGATATTATATCGTACGGACCTTTCCAACTAATAAGGAGTCTATTTTCACGACAAGGTAGCAAAACAAATGCTTTGTCACCAGGACAAAGTTGTCGTAAAGTTCTCTTCTTATTAGCAAATTGTCTTGCCTTCTGCTTAGCAAATTCAGAAGAGGACGTTGCCAATTTGCATGCTTCGATAATCTTTTGTCTCAGCGCGATGACATACTCGTAAGAAGATTTTGTGTCATCGTCAATATTGTCAGCTGTTATAAGATCATGCAGCAAAGACATTGGGCCGCGCGGTCGCGCGCCAAAGACAAGTTCAAAGGGAGAAAACCCTGTATGTTCATTGGGGACCTCTCTGTACGCGAAGAGGGCCGCGGGTAAAACCCTATCCCAATCTTGAGGATGATCCTCAGTTATCTTCCCTAATAAGTTCTTAAGTGTTCTATTTAGTCGCTCGACCATCCCATTGGACATAGGATGATAGATGCTACTCAAAGATCTCTCTATCTGTAGAGTAGACATTACTTGAGACATGGTATCCGATATCAGTTGGGTGCCATGATCTGATAATATTTCTCCGGGGAATCCCAGCCGAGAAAATATAAGCCAAAGAGCATCTGCAATGTCAGCGGTAGTAATGCTCTTTAGAGGGATAGCCTCTGGCCAACGTGTGCACATGTCTACACACGTTAAGATAAACTGATGTCCTCTAGCAGATTTGATCTTGAATGGACCAATGATGTCTATCGCCATTTTCTGGAATGGACGAATAGGAATATCTGCAGCCTGAATAGGCGCAGCATGACGAGGACCTTTGGATTTGACTTCTTGACATACTTTACAGGATCGACAATAGATCCGTATGTCCTTGTTCACAAAAGGCCAAAAGAAAGCCGCAAGAACTCTTGACTTTGTACGGGAAAAACCCATGTGACCAGCACACTGAGAGTCGTGTGCATGTTGTAAGATCTTAACTCTCAAATTCTTGGGTACAAGAATCTGAGAATGACTTGACTTAGTGGAGTCTTGCACCATACGTACAAGTACGCCATTCTTCATTGTAATCCAAGATTTACAATTTGAATCTTTATTCGGATCACCTTTCGTTACAAGAGTGAAGAATTTTTTAAGAGTCGGATCTTCTTCTTGTTGTTTTATAAACGAGTCACGAGAAATTACCAAGGGATCATCTTGGTTATGCACTTCATTATCTTCAACAGATGAAGTTTCAGGCATATTGAGAGCTTGAGCTCTAGTGACTACCGCATTAGCAGATTGCATATTTTGATTTTCCCAAACGGAAATTTGCTCCGGAGTGCATTCTTTGACTCCGTGAATGCGACCGATGATAAGATCAGCGATCGGATTCGGCAAAAGACATGCGTGTACATCTCCTGTGAAGAAAGGAGTAGCAATCCTAATGATAGCGGTAGAGTATTTCTCTATGGTGCCGCCAAATGTTACGCATTTGACTACTTTGCCTGTAGAATGAGAAGGATCTATGAGTGACTGCCTAACCCCAATAGTTGTGCATCCAGAATCAAAAAGTACTGAGACTGGATTGTCATTTACTAAACCTTTGTGTAAGACAAGAGAACCTCTCCCATCATGCGCGATTGACGCAGGAAGAGCGGGAAGAGGATGGCCACAGCTTAAAGTAGACACTGTGGTTGGCTCAAATAATGTTTTGCATTGGGGGCACTGAGATGCCCTCCCAAAATCAAAAGCGGCACATGCCATATTATTAGAGTCATCATTATCTTTATTTTGTTTATAGGCTTCGTGGGACTCTTGCTGTGCAGAGTTCGCCTGGTAATGAGCTTTATGTTTTTTGAATTGTGCTCTACCTCTGTTATTATTGCCTCTGTACTTATCATTGTTTCCACTATTATAACCCCTACTCGGATTTGAATCATAGCTCCTTTGGTTACTATCATCATATTCATTATAATGAGTATCTCGGTAATTATGATCTTGTTGTCTCCATGAAGGAAAACTTGGATAGTTTCTAGAATGACTTCCTTTGCGAAAGTTCCTGTAATTATGACCACCCCTGAATCGAGGGCTGTCAGCTCTTCTCCAGGTATTCGAAGAAGAACCCTGAAATGATTGGTTACCTTGGTTCTGATAACTGTAATAGTTACCTTTTTTATTAAACCTATTTTGAGGTCCTTGGAATTTGTGAGAGTGATTAGGGTTGTATGGTGTTGCAGAAGCAACTGGCATACCTTCTTTAACCTTACTGTTGCTAATAGCTACGTCCGGATGTGCAGTGACGTATTGGGTACAATACTGTTCCATTTCTTTTAGAGACTTAGGTTTACGCTCATGTAAGAATTCGAGGAAAGGTTTATTTATACTTGACATAATCTTGTCTCTGAGTATCAAGTCCATAAGGGCTTCATAAGTCTTTTCTGTTTTGGATAGCTCAATCCAACGATCAAATGTAAGACGTGTCCTTGCAATGAATTCTGAGAATTCTACACCTGCCTCAGGCACCATTGTCTTAAACAACTTCCGATAACCCTCTTCAGACAACTGATACTTCTTTAATAAGGCTGCCCTAATAACATCATAGTTATCTTTGTCAGCCTCTTCAACCAAACTTAAACTAGTCAGAGAATCACCTTTCAGATTTTCTGATAACTGGTTAGCATATTGTGATTTGTCCACATTATGGGCTCGACAAGAGCGTTCAAATCTATTTAGCCAGAATGTTATGTCATCACTGGAAGGGTTGAACGCTGGTACCTTGACCTTGTAAGTAAAGGGTTTACCATTACCACCAGATGCTTGATTAACATTACTTATGTTTGTTAACTTTAACTTTTCTAACTCAAATGCTAAAAGTTCTTTTTTGGTGTTCATGTTCTCTTATTGTTTTTTTCTCTTGAGCTTCAGCTTCTCTTTGTAATCTTTTCTCTTCTGCAGCAGCTTGTAATTTTTTCTCTTCAGCAGCAGCTTGTAATTTTTTCTCTTCAGCAGCAGCTTGTAATTTTTTCTCTTCAGCAGCAGCTTCATCTTTTCTTTTCTCCTTTTCCATTTCCATCTGGAATCTTTTTTCATCAGTCTGTATCTGCAATTTCTTTTGTTCATACTCTCTTTGTAATTTTTTTTCCTCAGCTTCTAATCTTTTCTCCTCAATCAATGCTTTTCTTTCTTCAGCAGCTAATGCTTTGTCATATTGAGCAACCGCCTATTCTTCTAATTGCTGACCAGTCTTATCAAGAGCCTTGCCTTGTGTGATAAAATAATCTAATGTAGACATCTTGTCTAATAAGATCAGTAATTTGCAAAAGTAAATAAATTCACTTTCTTAGTCTTAATCAAAGACCTTGTATGATAACTTTGTAACCTGTGGAAAATAGTACTTAACTATCCCAATCACTGTGGGAAACAAGCCTTACAAAGGTCTTGTATAAATCCTTATATAATAACAGCTATAAGTTGCTGGTTCACTCTATAATATAAGTGCAGTGCACCAAAAATAGTGTTTTATATCATCAACTGTGTACCTTTAGCAATAGCAATTAACTATCAGTTGATTCTTGTACATCAATTTATATGATCAACTATATTTAAAATAGTGTATGTCGATCAGGCACAAAACAAAACAGTTATACAGAAGAACATGAAAACATTTGCGGAAATGAAATAAATCAAATGGGAAAAACAATAAAAGATAAACCGCAAGAGGATAACAAATACAAATAACGCCACAGTATATAAATATAAATTGAGAATAGAACTGAAAGATAGAATAGGGTAGACCAACTAATTACAAACAAATCAAACAAACTAAAGAACAGAGGAATATTACAAAAACAACAATGAGTACAGTCTTCACAGCTAACACTAATAGCAACAGCTGTCGCAGCAAATTTTCAATCAAGAAAATTGCACCTATAGAAACGCACACATCAGACCCACTATTACGTGGGATACTCTGTTGTGTGACACCGCCCAACCAAAACAACAACCCGCTGGATACAAACAAATATCACATATAAATATTTAAACATAAATACATAAATTCATAAATAGTATGGCAATATGATGTAAATAGAGTGTTGCAGAAAGAATGTGTTGTAAAGAAGGCTCAGTTACACTGCCTAATAGTACAGTACTGTGGTACTTTATTAAACAAATACTTCTGGTCTAATTATTTTAAATTCAACACAGAAATAGAAGCTCCATCGTTGATGTGAATGATAACAATCGATGTAGGACTTCTCAGTTCAATAACATTTCCTTTCGCAAACACTGTCAAATATTCTCCAGTCCTGATGTGTAATGTTCTATGTTTCAACCAAGCTTGCTGTGTAACACTGTCAGTTGTATGGCAAATGTCCAACGAACCAAATGTCAACAAACGCTGACCTAGTTACTGCATACTGTCGACAGGACAGGTCACGCTGACATCACTGTAGAGTTGTACTGTTGATGTATTTGTGTGTAGTAACAGACCCCAAGGAACGTCTGGTCTCAGTAGTTTACTTCTCAATATGGTCACTGTGCAGGTTGACCCAGGAAGCTGGCACACCAGTTGTTAAATCACGGTTTATTTGTTAAATGCCGTGCATGTCCACCAGTTGATAAATGTAGATGTTGGGACTGGTGTAGTAAAGTGTAACGATTGTCAACTCATTAAACCCAGCACAGTTTTGGTCATACAGGTCATCTTGTCCTGGAACGTGATGAGGCTCCGACAAGAATGTGAGTGTAGACAATGAGTGTGTATATGAATGTCAGAACGCGAATGGTAGAATGATTCGATAGAGTTGACAGGTTGGTAGTACATCACTCATACTCACACTGTTCGAATTCAAGAAGTACTGGAACTACGGTGGTCTTTTTATAACATTTAATGAGACGCACACTTGGACAGTACGTGTATGGTTACAGGAACAAATGTCGACATAGACAGCATAATGTTGATCACAGGAATATCATCTTAAGTTAGCATTCATGCTTGGCAAATATCATAATGGAGCATTCGTAAATAAGCATTCAGAGTTCCATCATGTAAATCATCTGGCTTTACTGACTGGGCACGTCAGTCCATAACCAATATATAGGAAGGCTCCTAGACCTAACCTCGTCTAGCGAATATCCCTTCACGTAAAGTTCAATATATATATTTTCCATAAAGATATAGGAATCCCAGACATGGGTTCTCACATGTAGCAGTGATCTCTTGGTTCATCGAGCGATAGTACAGGCATCCCTTTTTCTCACTCGATAAATACAAAGTATATGGATTTCAACATGGCTGTGCTTCTCTCGTGAGCTTCACTCACTATTGGATATAGACCAAAATTGGTCATTCGTTAAATGTCCTCATTTCTTCATAGCTTCTATCATAGAGGTAATTGAATAATATCATATAATCTAGTGCTGATACATAGGAATGTCATCTTCCTTTGAATAAATATTCTTTTCAAAAGTACCACTGTGCATCTGCTTATCGACAACGATGGCGAAGCCCAAGTTCATAATAAATTGTGGTTTTACCTTTCTATGCGAAATATAACTTTGCCCTTCCTTGGCAAAAGAGAATAAACACTGGGGTAAAGTACATACAACATGTCTAAATGACTATCACTTTTCCCCATTTACTTATAGATCACTTTTTCGGCGATAAGCCGGCTACAACAAAATTCGACATCCCGACAGGATGACAGCCATGAATCACACCCCCTGCTAGCGATACTTCCGCTGCATAGCCTTTTGACCTTTTCTAGCGACAACCAACATAGTTCGACTTAGAAATGTAAAGATATCCATATATAAGACAGACTCGTCCTACTCATACAAACACTACGTATAAATTCAGGCCATAGATATACTGAAGCAAGAACAATCTATTCCTACCCAGGCTAAGAATAAATCGCAGTAGGCCTAGATCCGTCCGCGGAATCCGATCGAAGATGACGGAACTCCTTTCAAGGGAAGTAACTCAAAAATGACTTCTCCTTAAGCACTTAAAAAGGAAATACTTTGTTTACAAAATATTTGCGAACATAATAAGTATATAAATGTATTATATTGCAAGATAGTAAAGATTGCACTTTACACTGAGGTGGCGCCGTAAATGGCATTGCCACTTGATGCGATTGGCAGCTTCACTGTCATAGGTTGCTGGATCTAGTCCAGTGCCGTCAAGTCTCTCTTGCACACATCTTTGAATCTCAGCTGCGGTCGCCCAACTGTTCTTTTGCCATATGCCAGCTGTCTGTAGATGATATCTTTCGGAATGTGACCATCTTCCATGCGGCGGACATGGCCAAGCCAGCGTAGTCTGCGCTGTCTAAGCAGTGTATACATGTTTGACGGCCAGCGCGTGACAACACCTCGACATTTGTCACTTTGTCATTCCACGAAATACCGAGGATGTGGCGTAGACACTATAGATGGCAGATATTGAGAAATCTTTCTTGCTTAGCATAAGTTTTCTATGTCTCGCTGCCATGTAGAAGTGTGCTTCTGACGAAGGCTGGATTATACTTGCTGATAGGAAAGTGATTGCATCTTTAAACTGTCGTGGTCATTAACGGGTCCTATATACCGTAGTTGTGTAGATGTCGCGAGAATAACCTCGATCAAAGAATCATCTTTTTTTATGATGCTAAATTTGGTGTGCACCATTTCACGATTTACTGTCAAAGCAAGGCGGTGGCGTCGTCGGGATGGTCCTAGGTTAGATTCCCGGTATGCCCATCACTTAAATTTCATTTCTATTGTCTGGTGCCCTCCTGTCTACTGTGGTAAAGTGGGATGTTATAAATATTTATAGGGGACTTAGTGTACTGACTGAGATCAGCTGTGAAGGTATATGTATCTAATAAGTGTGGTGTATTACAGATGACCTTACTTTGCTACCACATTTATACCTCAGTCAGACTTATTCTGGAATATTGTGATGACTACGTTGAATGTCTAGGGTTATGATAATGATGAAGTGTATGTTCACAACAACCAACAGACAGATAAACAATTTAATTTAATCCCCAATACTTTACAACACTGTGACACTCACATACATAGAACACTCTATAAGACTATCTTAATAAGTCAAGTGTAACTTTTAAAAATATGTATTAATTCCTGTCAATAATAGATATCCTGATTCAACTACAAAGTGAACCAGGAATCACAATCAAATGTAATCACAAGTTGTATGTACACAATTTATAGATAGGATCTTTGTATTGACATATATTATTATTGCAATTTGTGTGTAAGTTGTGCTGTAGTACTATGAGGTAATACTGGCTTTTCAAGCTAGGTGGTTGTTTGTCATCATGACTTCAAGTGTTTGTTTCTGGTGGAAATATTATTGGAAAGGTTCACAGTTTCTTTTTATTTGAAACAAATAAATGTCCCTCTTGATTTAAGGTAAAGTCACTTTTAGAGGGGGTATACACAAGATTGAGCTGCTCTGGCCAACGTAATCTTAACTTCCGTGTGGGCGGCAGGAAACAGTCTCCACTGTGTCGTGAAACATTCTAAATCCACATATATAAATTAAATAGTAAATGTAAAGCCTAACGAATTGATTCAATAAAAGGAAAGAAGAATGGTAAAAGACCAGTGCTGTCACAATGGCGTACAAAAATCCCCCTTTTTCTACTTCGTCTGCATAAGTGTAACGCTTTCACGTTTGATAGTAAAGCCTACAGCAGCATACACGCGTTTAAAAAAAAACAATACAACGTGTACTGTATTTCTTAGAAAACCTTGAGATAGACACACTGCGTAATGACCTGGATTAATATTCCATTAATTTCATTTTATACACTGCGTAACTAAAAGACAGACGAGCTTAGGAGAGAGAGAGAGAGAGAGAGAGAGAGAGAGAGAGAGAGAGAGAGAGAGAGAGAGAGAGAGAGAGAGAGAGAGAGAGAAGGAGGAACACATGCAATGCTACCACAGTCTCGCGATTAATATTAATGCCACCCCCAACGCGAAAGGCATGAAGCACTAATTTTTTTTTTCAAATAGACAGTGATAAAAAACACTGCCAATACACGGTTAGGTTTTAAAAAGCATGTTTAATGCTTATTAGGAAACATGACATTCTACTGTTTTACGTCTGAAATCCTGACAGTACAGAAGACACCCCATAGTTTGGAAGTGAGGAGGTGGTAACAGCACGACTATCCTAGAAGAAAATACATATTTTGAACGCAGCCACTTAGCTCCATTAAATTTATATATTTGGGTTCCTTAGGACTTGCTGACAAAGAATATGTTAGGTGTTAAGCAACTAGTCTAATAATTAACAAATTATAGCCAAAATATTATAGGGGTGCTGTCTGACACCACCAGATCATAATTGCTCAGTGGCGTGTTTTAAAACCACTATTTTACAGGAAATAGGCCAACAAGTTAAATCCGATTTGATTGGCTACAAGAATATGTAAGCCTAAACATGATTAGTCGATTGCAAATACTATTTTTGGTTGTTACGGGAAACGGTAGGAAGGGTACTTTTTTTCAAATACTTTTGTAAACATGGTCTTATTGGCTAGACCATTTAATATAGTCAATTAGGAGCGTCTGTTCAGTGCCACATTTTGAAAATAAACTTACTTAGAAGCAAGTGCGTTGAGATCCAGCTCATATTTTTCTAATGAAAGCCTGGGACAGAGGCAGATCGGAATTGTGCCATAATTCATTGCCAGTCAACGTATTTGTTTAATATTTCATGAATTGTGGTAAGCTTGACATATTTGATATCTTTTAGATGAAAAATTGAATGTGAATTGATAAATTATGTATGTCTGTGAGTGGTTCGGTAGCAACCATGAGGAAAAGACTAGATTTTGCTCCACCAGGAACAAAACTTGTCGGAGAGGAGTATAACTGCATAGGCCTATATGGGATTGCCAAATAGTACTATGACACCTATCTTATTGAATATAAGGAAATAATGTTGAAATTGCAGAGGCGTTGTAACCATTAGGGAGAGGAATACTGGTGAATGTGTTACATGAGAAGCTAACAGTTGGCCTACCGCGCTGAACTCGGTGTTTGTTATGTATTGTGCTTCAGTGTGGAAATAGATTATAAATTAGTTCTGAAGTAGGAGGTACAACCTTCTTGTTTCAGGGACCGAGGTCCTAACGTATTGAAGCAGCACCTGGTCTGAGTTTTGCTGAATCCAGAGGCTGGTAGCATACTCCTTGGTCCAGATATCAACCAGGGTTGTTTCTCAAGGAAACGGTGACGCAAGCGAGCAGTGGAGACTGTTTCCTGTCGCTCACACAGAAGTTAAGAGTGTGTGGCCAGAGCAGCTCAATCTTGTGTATAACCCCCCTCTAAAAGTGACTTACCTTAATTCAAGAGGGACATTTATTTGTTTCAAATCAAAAGAAACTGTGAACCTTACCAATATTATTTCCACCAGAAACAAACACTTGAAGTCATGATGACAAACAACAACTTAGCTTGACAAGCCAGTATTACCTCATAGTACCACCGCACAACTTACACACATATTGCAATAATAATATATGTCAATATAAAGATCCTATCTATAAATTGTGTACATACAACTTATGATTACATTTGATTGTGATTCCTGGTTCACTTTGTAGTTGAATCAGGATATCTATTATTGGCAGGAATTAATACATATTTTTAAAAGTTACCCTTGACTTATTAAGATAGTCTTATAGAGTGTTATATGTATGTGA
This sequence comes from Oreohelix idahoensis, assembly GCA_024509875.1. Lineage (NCBI taxonomy): Eukaryota > Metazoa > Mollusca > Gastropoda > Stylommatophora > Oreohelicidae > Oreohelix > Oreohelix idahoensis. The sequence continues at coordinate 548,129 of JAMPIV010022322.1, read as the reverse complement.
GTGTCACAGTGTTGTAAAGTGTTGTGGATTAAAATAAAGTGTTTATCTGTCTGTTGTTGTTGTGACATACACTTCATCATTATCATAACCCTAGACATTCAACGTAGTCATCACAATATTCCAGAATAAGTCTGACTGAGGTATAAATGTGGTAGCAAGTAAGGTTATATGTAATACACCACACTTATTAGATACAGATACCTTCACAGCTGATCTCAGTCAGTACACTAAGTCCCCTATAAATATTTATAACACCCCACTTTACCACACACTGCTCGCTTGCTTCACCGTGTTCTTGAGAAACAACACTGGTCGATATCTTGACCAAGGAGTATGCTACCAGCCTCTGGATTCAGCAAAACTCAGACCATGTGCTGCTTTAATACGTTAGTACCAAGGTCCCTGAAACAAGAAGGTTGTACCTCCTACTTCAGAACTAATTTATAATCTATTTCCACACTGAAGCACAATACATAACAAACACCGAGTTCAGCGCGGTAGGCCAACTGTTAGCTTCTCATGAACAATATACACCAGTATTCCTCTCCCTAATGGTTACCACCCCTTTGCAATTCCAGCATTAATTCCTTCTATTCAATAAGATAGGTGTCATAGTACTATTTGGCAATCCCATGCAGTTATACTCCTCTCCGACAAGTTTTTCTCATGATAGAGCAATATCTAGGCTTTGCCTCATGTTTGTTACTGAACCACACACATACAGACATAAATTTATCAATTCACATTCAATTTTCATCAAAAAGAGATCAAATATGTCTAGCTTACCACAATTCAAGGAAATATTAAACAAATACGTTGACTGGCGATGAGTTATGGCACAATTCCGATCTGCCTCTGTCCCAGACTTTTATTAGAAAAATATGAGCTGGATCTTAACGCACTTGCTTTTACAAATTGGATTTTCAAAAAGTGGCACTGAACTGACACTCCTAATTGACTATATTAAATGGTCTAGCCAATAAGACCATGTTTACAAAAGCATTTGAAAAAAAGTACCCTTCCTACCGTTTCCCTTAACAACCAAAAATATTATTTGCAGTCGACTAATCATGTTTCGCCTTACATATAATTCTAGCCAATCAAATCGAATTTAACGTGGTGGCCTCATTTTCTCTAAAGCAGTGTCCAAACACGCCATTATGAGCAAATATGATCCTGTGTTGTCAGACAACACCAGTATAGTATTTTGGCTATAATTTGTTAATTATTAGACTATTTGCTTAACACCTAACATATTCTTTGTCAGCAAGACCTAAGGCACCCAAATATATAAGTTTAATGGAGCCAAGTGGTTTCGTTCAAAATATGTATTTTCTTCTAGGATAGTCGTGCTGTTACCACCTCCTCACTTCCATACTATGGGGTGTCTTCTGTACTGTCAGACTAATGTCAGGAGCTTAGACGTAAATCAGTAGAATGTCATGTTTCCAAATAAGCATTAAACATGTTTTCAAAACCTAACCGTGTATTGGTAGTGTTTTTTTTTTTTTACTGTTTATTTGAAAAAAATTAGTGCTTCATGCCTTTCGCGTTCACTTTTTCATCGCGAGACGAACGTGGTAGTATTGAATGCGTTCCTCCGTACATCTCTCTCTCTCTCTCTCTCTCTCTCTCTCTCTCTCTCTCTCTTCTAAGCTCGTCTGTCTTTTCTTTTACTTAGTGCATAAAATGACATTAATGGAATATTAAATCTAGGTCATTACGCAAAGTGTATGATGCAGTAGGCTTTACTAGCAAACGGGAAAGCGCTACAATTATGCAGACGAAGTAGAAAAAGGGGTTTTCTTTTTATCTAGTATGACGTTCTATAACACAGGCGTACGCTATATGTGACCGCACTGTTCTTTTACCATTCTTCTTTCCTTTTATTGAATCAATTCGTTAGGCTTTACATTTACTTTTTAATTTATATATGTGGATTTAGAATGTTTCACGACATCTACCCAAAAGGTGCCTATTAATTAAATTTATTTGTTTAATATTTTTGTTAGAATTGATAGAGGTCAGATTTATAATACGTAATAGCCAGTACCAGCAGTATGTCTGTAAACTCATTCTTTTCTCTTTGAGAAGAACAAATAACTCCGTCACAATGTAACATTTAAGAGAAAGAGGGGAAACCTAACCTCATCATGGAGACAGACGAGGCAAACAGACATGTACGGGATATAGACGACATGGACAAGACCTTGAACAGATGACATGGACAAGAAGACTTGGCATGACTTTTTTGAAGGCCTATGATCCATAGGGAGCTGAAGGGTGGTGACATAGACAGTATAGCACACTGATTAGATTCACATTCTGCAACAATGACAATATAGCACACTGATTAGATTCACATTCTGCAACAATGACAATATAGCACACTGATTAGATTCACATTCTGCAACAATGACAATATAGCACACTGATTAGATTCACATTCTGCAACAATGACGATATAGCACACTGATTAGATTCACATTCTGCAACAATGACAATATAGCCCACTGATTAGATTCACATTCTGCAACAATGACAATATAGCACACTGATTAGATTCACATTCTGCAACAATGACAATATAGCACACTGATTATATTCACATTCTGCAACAATGAAGCAAGACACACATCGATTCAGAACTAGGGGATATAAACAGGTAAGGAGGCTGTGCAATTTAAGATTCAGTCAATCAATCAAGAAAACCTTTTAGCTCCCCAAGGCGCATGTCTTCTCAACAAAAACACGCCAAGTCCTCCTTGTGACAAAATCAGTTGTGTCCTTTTACATCATTTTCGTTATCTTCTGCATTATTAACTTATTTCTTCATTTCCCTCACCGATCGTCCTATTATTTGGCATATTTTATGTACCTACATTTTTGCCTAATCACTCTCACACTTGTTTACGTTTCACCATGTGAATCGTAGTATTACACGGCTAATTAGACCGGATGGAAGATTATAATTTTATCGCCAGCATCGTGTAATGCAGACGGTCACAGAAAATCATTGTTGACACAAGGTGATATCACACGATCGACGGAAAAAAGCCATATTGTCTGTCTAAGAAATCCGTCTGGGAGATGTAAGTAAACACAGGTGATAATAGTTAATCGCTTCCGATGGTCCGTCTCTGTATCAGTAGTACAGATAACCTGTCAGAGGAGACAATATGGGCGAATGTATTAGTCAGGAAATGAGCTCACAGATGTGTTCGTAAGTTTGCACAAGTGCAATCGGATTTATTACTGCCATATTTGAAAGAGGTAACGAGTTTAAATGTTGAAATTGATATTTTAAAACACGAGGGGGATAGTAATGATTTAATACCCAGGCCCACATAGTTCTAAAGAGACACGATTGATCTAAATCAAGAGCCTGAAATAAACTTTAGCTCTTATTGGAAGGCTGGTCGGAAATACCAATGTGGAAGCTTGAAGGAAAATGAGAATATAACCTAGCAAATTCGGAGACACAAATCAGACTGCATTGCAACGTCAATTTAGCAACTCTCGGGAGCCAGAGAGACAACGGACTGGAATTTGAAATTACAAGTGACAGACGAAGTATTTGGGCATCTATGTAACTTAGAAAAGAAAACCCGCATTTTTAAATACCAAGACTGAAGACTTAAGGAATCAGAGCACCCGTCATAAGAGGAATACTAAAATTTTCCCAACCAAGGGTTAGAAGCATCTAATTATAGTTGCTGTGTCCATTCATCTGTGCCAGGAGATTGTGTTCCCAAAAAGTTAATTTGGGGTAAGTGTAAACATTTATTTTACAATGTGAATTTGACATGTCTGTACTTGCTAAGTGAGTATGTTCATAAACCACTACAGCAAGCGCTGATGTTGGCTTTATGCAGTTCGCTCAGGAATGCGAAAGCAGAAGCGACCCCAGACTCCGAATGGAGCAGGGAGATGATTACCTCACATGTGCCTAGGGTGTATAGTATCATTTTGTGAGATATGTGCACTTTCATAATGTTAGTTCAGGCAAAAGCCATTGCATTCGCTCTGTCCAGACACATTTTCCCATTTAAGTGACCAGAAGAATAATGTGACTTTTAATCATATTCCCCGAGCTATGCTGTATATGCTCAGGGAGAATAAAAATTCAGAGAGACCCAGCTGGTGGAAGGACAGCAGGAAAAGGCTCCTGTTTAATCTCCTGGCAATGTACTTAGCAGAGGCATTTGTTCTTTTTTATTTTGTCTAAAGTTCGAATTTCGAAGCTACAAAACTGTTCGTAGTACCAGACCAGTTTGAAGTAAAAGTCTTCGCCACTAGCTTGTGAGTCAAGAGCTGGGATTCGACACTGAGTGCCCTTATCACAAAGGAATTGACGAAAACCACGGCGGCAGTACTCACTTAGACCCAGCTAAGTTCTTATTAAAGGAAACAGCAAAAGGACATTTTTATAACTCCTCTAACAAGTCTCAGTGAAGACAATTTTTAACTTAAGTTCACCCATTGTGGTGAACTTCTAAATACAATATCTAAATTAGAATATAACAGTATAGTGCATAAAGTCAAAGATAGGATAGTACTACAAATTTTCGGCGAGAATCGTAGTCGTCGCCTACGCCTTCAGCGTATTATTTGATAACGCTTTGGCCGAACCAAAAAGGGTACCCTATTTTTCAAATTCGTCCTTGAGACAAACGTACCACTTTTCCAAGTTCAAATGAAGTATTTGCCTAAAATACATTGTGGAAGGGAGGGGCACGGATAGATAACCCAACGCAAATCACGTCTCACATTGTTTCTAAAAATAAAACCAACTTGCTAGCCTTGCCTTAGGCGGTTTTCAAATTACGATGTAAACGTTAGAAAATGTGGACACTACGGTCAGGAAAACACGCTTAGCTCTTATTGCGAAGGACGTAAATTCTCATGTATTACGAGAGACTCTCGTATTTAGCTTGAAAGTACATGGAAAAAGAATTGAACAGGAGGTAGTTTAAAAATAAACAACTAACATAGAAAAAAGATAGAATTTTGAACCAAGCCACTTAGCCCCATAAAAATCATATATTCGTGTACCTGAAGACTTGCTGACCAAGAATATGTTGTTAGTTATCTAAATAGTCCATTAAATAATCAAATATTGGTAATAATACAAAGAGAATCGGAGATACTGTCAGGTCAAGTCATATCTGCTTAGATTGGATAGCATGATTTTTTTTTTTTGGGGGGGGGGGGGGGGATTAGGTGAAAGAAAGGCTAAGATAGTACGATGAAGTGGATTGGATGAAATTTGAAGAAAGCCGAAATATTATTGGCTAACCTAAATATACAAATCTAGTTGGTAGTAGTAACGCATAGTGGGTTGAGATATTAAAAAAAAAAAAATTCATTCAAATGAAAGAGATGCTTGGTCTCATTGGCCAAAGCCTTTTTCTTTAACGAAATAGTAAGCTGCTCGCTGCCATTTTTTCAAAATATTCAGAGGAGCAAGCAGCGATGAGCAGACTTGTGCTTTGTTTTAAAATAACTAACAAAAGAAAGCAGTCTGAACAGAGGCAGTGATGAAAGTGTGCCATATTCTATTGCCTAATTCATCGTTACTTGTTTATATTTCCTTGATATGTGGTAAGATTGATTTTATTGACTTTTTAATTAAAAAGGGTTGTGTGACAAAAGAAAAGGCCATGTAAAAGATTGTAATTAAATGGTTCCATGGCAGACTTAGGCATAGCCTAGATGTTGATCCATCATATAAGGGACTAGCTAAGAAGTTTAGAACTACAGGACTATATATATGATGGTCATACAGGAACATTACACCTATCTTATTGCATGGAAAAGATTACTGCAGGAATGACAGAGGCGTAGCATCCATTAGGGAAGTGAAAAGAAAACTGGTACCATTTGTTCCATCAAACTAAAGTGGAGAAGCAGAGTTGTCAGAGAGAGCTGACCATGTTCTTTTGTATTGAATGTATGTTTACATGTAAGTTAGGAGGAATTAGTTTGATATTAAGACAGAACCATAACTTGCATCGACAGGGGTTCCTGTTGGCACTTGTCTGGTGCTGGTACTCGATGATAGAGAAATTCAGCACGATTTCTAAGAGTCTCTGGTACCTGCTTGTATTAAAGAAGTTCAAGACCAGAGGAGACTGAAGTGTTTGGCCAAACCAACTACAACTGCTGTGATTCCAGGATCCAGATAAGTGCAATATCTGGCCTGGGACAACTTATCACGAATAAAGAAAAATCTCCTGTATAGACAAAAACGTTCCTCCAAAAGACTAACATAAACAATCCTAGTGAAACAAAAGAACATTGGGATGATGATAATCCCCAACCTGCTTACCAGTAGTTAAATAGAGTAATTAACATCAACTTGAAAATTTGTAACAATGTACTATGGACATATTGTCTGTTGTATGTAAATATCTTTATATATATTTGTAAATATATCTATCCATCTAAATTGATTCTCATTGAACTGTAGTCCTGACCAAAACAACTTTAGGCTCAGGACCAATAAAGTTTAACAAAAGAAATTTTAAATATAAAATTTAACAGCTGGAGTTAGTTGAGTTTATCATAGTAATTAGTATATGTTTGTATATGTTTTTTGTATTGAGATTCTTTAACAACACTCTTGCAATACCCTAGACACTTTATGTAGCTTTCAGTCACGCTAGTCAATAAAGAATATAACTTAGAGTGAGATCGTAGGGTGGTAACAAGAAAGGTACTCTGTAACACAGTTGTCCATTGTTTACCTCAGAGACCTTCACAGTTGATCTCACTCAAGTACAACTATACGCACACCATTCTTCTTAACATCAAAACCCACCACATATATTGGGGTCTCTAAGTCCGAGATTTGAATTTGGCATATATAGATGAATGTTTGAAATAGGAATCTCATACAGCATATATTAACTAACTCCAGGAATAAAAATTAGCAGTAGTATATAAATTCACGATTGTATTACTAGTGTTAGTAGAGGTTAGGAACACCCCCTAAGAAGATAAAAATAATTAAGAGGAGATTTACAGTGATAGGTTGTCACAGCCAGTGGTAATTAGTTAATTATAGTTGGTATTTATTTTAGTTAAGTTTAAAATTGTCTTAGAACCTTATTAGACCTGCTTGAATTAGAATGGCTGATTTGGCCAAGTTCAGATCTGCCGCTGTGCAGACTGCTAAAGAGATGGGCATGGATGGACCAGAGCTGGTCCAGTATGTAACCTCAGAAGTGGACAAATTTATTGCCCGAGAAGATAAAAGATTAGAGAAAGAAGCAGAAAGAAAGTTAGAGGCTGAAAAAGAAATCAAGAGGCTGCAGATTGAGGCTGACAAGGAGGCTAGGGCATTGGAGGCAGATAGGGAGGCAGAGATTAAAAGGCTCCAGTATGAAGAGATGAAGTTGGAGCCCGAAGAAAAGAGACAGGCTGCTGAAAGGGAAGCTGAAGAAAAGAGATTAGCTGTAGAAAGAGAAGACAAGAGACAGGCTGCTGAAAGGGAAGCAGAGGAAAAGAGACTGGCTGCAGAAAGAGAAGATAAGAGACAGGATGCTGAAAGGGAAGCAGGGGGAAAGAGACTGGCTGCAGAAAGAGAAGAAAAGAGACAGGCCGCAGAAAGGGAAGATAGGAGATTACAGAGGGAGCATATGCTACGACTAAGGGAGTTTGAATTTCAAGGCCATGCTCCTGAAAATGGTGCCAGCCCCTTTGCTTCAGATGCCACTGCTAGTCAGGGAGCCTCAACCTCAGCTATGGGTTTTCATGTAGACCATTTTGTTGAGAAAGACGATGACATACATGGGTATTTAAGTAGATTTGAGCTTTTGGCTACTACATATGGGTTATAGAGAGAGAGAGAGTTGGAGCCTCAAGTTATCCCAGGGTCTTAGGGGAACGGCTTATGAAGTTTTTGCCAAGATGAGCAGAGATGACCAAGACAATTATGACATGTTAAAGCAGGCTCTTTTGTTAAGATATGAAAAAAATGGAGAATTTTATAGAAAAAAATTTAGGAATGCCAAACTACTGTCGGGTGAGACCTATCACCAGTTCTCTGCACGGTTAGAGACCTACTTGGAGAAATGGACTGCTCTGGGGAAAACCCAAGATCTTAAGGAAATGATCCTTATTGAGCGGCTAAGAGAGTCCATGGCTCCAGACCTGAGAAAGTTTCTAATGGAACAAGGTGCAGAGAGGCTGGGTGAGTTACTCAATGTCGCTGAGAGGTATCAGGCAGCCCAAGCAGAGGTAGTTGGTAATAAAAAGAAACAGGTAGACAATTTTAAGGCACCACAAAACTTTAATAGGTTTGACCATAGAGAACAGAACAAAGGTAAGCACCAGTTTGATAGGCCACGCAATGACTATAAAAATAAAACCCCACAATTCAATGAAAGGAAATATGATGAAAGAAAATCTTTTAACCAAGGAAAGAGGTGGTGTAAAAATTGTCGGATGGAAAACCATAACACCGAAAATTGTAGAAGGAAAACTCCTAATTTCGCTGCAATGAAAATGGGGAGAAAGGGAGTAAAGGTCAACCCTACTGAACAACAGGAACCTTACCACCCCCCCCCCCAATGTGTGAAGATGTAACATGCAATGGAGTCACTATAAGGTGTTTGTATGATACTGGATTAGATTATGATTCAGTTGTGAGTTCTCACCTGGTGCAGGCAGATCAATACACCACAGAAACAGTGGAGATTCAAGCTGCAACCAAGGACGTAGCGACCATGACACTTCCCATCGCCAGGATAAATGTGAAAACGCGATATGTGGAAGGAATCATCAAAGCAGCAGTGATAAATGAACCAATCTACCCTCTGATATTGGGGTGTAGATATGTCTTCTTGGGGAATCCCAAGAGACCTGTGATCATGGCAACAGTGCAGACCAGATCACAGTCTAAAAAGGAGGAGGATAATCCCATAAATACCCATCCAGATGAGATGAGGAAGGCACAGGCGGAGGATAAGACCCTGAAGCCTTGTTTTAAAAAATTGCCAAATGTCATACACCTCCAGGCAAGGGAGACTTCTATATGAAGAACAAATTGATTTATAGGAAGGCTGGAACTGGATCCAATGGTCATGGACAGCTGGTCCTTCCCATTTCATATAGGACAAAAGTGTTGGAACTAGGGCATGCGATTCCCTTCAGTGGTCATATAGGGATCAGCGCAACAGGACAGCGTATAGCTTGTCATTATTTCTGGCCAGGGATAGCTGAAGACATAAAGAGATATGTAAAATCCTGTCCAAAATGCCAACGGGTAGCTCCAAAGCATTGGACTGCTCCAGCAGCTTTAGGGGAAATGCCCATAGTGGGAACACCCTTTGAAAGAGTTGCAGTGGACATTGTGGGACCTCTCACTCGGACCAAGAGGAGGAACAGTTACATTCTGACTCTGGTGGACACTTGTTCTATGTGGGGAGAGGCGGTAGCCCTGTCATCAATCGATTCGAAACATGTGGCAGAGGCATTACTCACAATCTTCACCAGGTTAGGCTTTCCCAACCAAATCTTGACTGATAATGGCTCTCAGTTCAAGGGGAAACTAACGGAAGAAGTATTCAGGATCTTTCAAGCCAAACACTTTCATTGTAGCCCGTACCATCCCCAAGGAAATGGGCAAGTGGAAAGATTAAACGGGACACTCATGTCGATCCTGAGAAAGTTGGCACATGAAAAACCAGATACATGGGACCAATACCTTCCCGCCGCCCTGTTTGCCTATCGGGAGGTACCCCATAGTTCAACCGGTATGGCCCCGGCAACCTTGTTATTTGGAAGGCCAATAAAAGGTCCATTGGAAGCCTTGTTAAGGACATGGACCGATGAAAAGGCAGAAGAAAATATTACCTCATCATATCAATATGTGAACGAGCTGACCACTCGTCTTAAAACTGGCTGGAAACTTGCCAATGAAAATTTGAGACAAGCCAGGAAAAAGCATGCTGCCTATTACAATAAGAAAGCGAAGGACAGAGAATTAGCTGTGGGAGAGAAGGTGCTTCTTCTACTGCCCGGCAGCCAGAATAAATTGCAAATTGGATGGCAAGGTCCATATACAGTTCTAGAGAAGGTGTCTAGAACAAATTATAAGATAGATAAGAAGGGGAAAGAGAAAATCTATCATGTGAATCTCCTGAAAAAATATCTGGATAGAGAAAACCAGGAGGAGACACACCTACTGACCTTGTCTGTTGCAATGGAAATGAAAAAGGAACCACTCACCTCTCATGAATATCCTTTACATCCCTGTGAGACCGCTGCACAGGTCAAAATCAATACGCACTTAACGAAAAATCAGAGAGTGAGAGTTCAACAGGTTCTAGATGATCATACAGATGTGTTAACGGACCGACCGGGGCATACAAATTTATTAGAGTATGATATGAAACTCATAGACCCAACACCAATCTGTATGAGAGCCTATTCGATTCCGTTCGCTAAGGAAAAAGCTTTGAAGGAGGAGATAGATTATCTGTTGAGAGAAGGAATTATCTCGCACAGTGAATCTCCTTACAGCTCCAGTGTGGTTCTGTTAAGAAAACCCTCTGGAGAACACAGACTGTGTATAGATTACAGGAAACTGAATGCTGTCACAGAAGGTCAGGTGGATCCATTACCTGATACAAATCAGCTGTTTGCCAGGCTGAATAAAGCTAAATATTTCTCTAAAGTGGATCTGAGCAAAGGCTACTATCAGATTCCAGTAAAGCCGGAGGTTAGACCTTATTTAGCCTTTAGCACCTCGGAAGGACATTATGAATTTAACATGTTGCCATTCGGGCTGAAAAAATGCACCGAGTGTGTTTTCGAGGATGATGAGAAAATTACTGGATCCCCTGAATAATCCATGCATCACCAACTTCATGGATGATATTCTCATAGCGACTGAAACATTTGAGGAACACATTAACTCTCTGGATATGTTGTTTAATCGACTTAGAGAGACAAATTTGACAGCTAGACCGACGAAATGCTGTGTTGGATGTAAAGAGCTGGAATTCTTGGGACACACAGTACATCAGGGAAACATGACCCCTGACCCCAAGAACCTGGAGAAGTTGAAAAGAGCACCAAGACCACAGACAAAGAAAGATGTGCGATCTTTTGTCTCATTATGTGGTTTCTACCAAAAGTATATTAAAAACTTTAACTCCATATGTGCTCCATTGACTGATTTAACGCGCAAAGGAAATCCTGATAGAATTACTTGGTCAGCGCAGTGTGAATTAGCCTACCAAGAGTTGAAGGAAAAGCTCACAAGCAGGCCTATTTTGAAATTACCTGACTTGAGTCAAGAATTCATTGTGAGAACGGATGCTAGTAATATAGGTTTGGGTGCAGCTCTATTACAAAGGTCAACTTCACTTGATGGGGAATTAACCCCAGTTGCTTATGCTAGCCGTAAGTTGAACTCAGCAGAACAAAAATATTCAACAAGTGAAAAAGAATGTTTAGCTGTCATATGGGCTATAAAAAAGTTCCAGATTTATCTCTATGGTAAATCATTTAAGATCCAAACAGATCATAAACCACTCGTGTGTCTGTCACAAGCAAGGCATGAAAATGCTAGATTATTACGTTGGTCGTTGCTCCTACAGCCATACCAGTTTACCATAGAATATATTCCAGGCAAAACCAATGTAGGTGCCGATTTTTTAAGCAGACATCCGTACGACGAACATCAGAGTAGTCACCAGGCATAGGTAGTAAATTTATCTATGTGTATTTAGAAGTAGGAACTGACATATGATAGTCTGTTCTAAGTGGGGAGATATGTGGTGAACTTCTAAATACAATATCTAAATTAGAATATAACAGTATAGTGCATAAAGTCAAAGATAGGATAGTACTACAAATTTTCGGCGAGAATTGTAGTCGTCGCCTACGCCTTCAGCGTATTATTTGATAACGCTTTGGCCGAACCAAAAAGGGTACCCTATTTTTCAAATTCGTCCTTGAGACAAACGTACCACTTTTCCAAGTTCAAATGAAGTATTTGCCTAAAATACATTGTGGAAGGGAGGGGGACGGATAGATAACCAACGCAAATCACGTCTCACATTGTTTCTAAAAATAAAACCAACTTGCTAGCCTTGCCCTTAGGCGGTTTTCAAATTACGATGTAAACGTTAGAAAATGTGGACACTACGATCAGGAAAACACGCTTAGCTCTTATTGCGAATGACGTAATTCTCGTGTATTACGAGAGACTCTCGTATTTAGCTTGAAAGTACATGGAAAAAGAATTGAACAGGAGGTAGTTTAAAAATAAACAACTAACATAGAAAAAAAGATAGAATTTTGAACCAAGCCACTTAGCCCCATAAAAATCATATATTCGTGTACCTGAAGACTTGCTGACCAAGAATATGTTGTTAGTTATCTAAATAGTCCATTAAATAATCAAATATTGGTAATAATACATAGAGAATCGGAGATACTGTCAGGTCAAGTCATGTCTGCTTAGATTGGATAGCATATTTTTTGGGGGGGGAGGGGGGGGAATTAGGTGAAAGAAAGGCTAAGATAGTACGATGAAGTGGATTGGATGAAATTTGAAGGAAGCCGAAATATTATTGGCTAACCTAAATATACAAATCTAGTTGGTAGTAGTAACGCATAGTGGTTTGAGATATTTAAAAAAAAATAAAGTTTCATTCAAAAAAAGAGATGCTTGGTCTCATTGGCCAAAGCCTTTTACTTTAACGAAATAGTAGGCTGCTCGCTGCCATTTTTTCAAAATATTCTGAGGAATAAGCAGCGATGAGCAGACTTGTGCTTTGTTTTAAAATAACTAACAAAGGAAAGCAATCTGAACAGAGGCAGTGATGAAAGTGTGCCATATTCTATTGCCTAATTCATCGTTACTTGTTTATATTTCCTTGATATGTGGTAAGATTGATTTTATTGACTTTTTAATTAAAAAGGGTTGTGTGAAAAAAGAAAAGGCCATGTAAAAGATTGTAATTAAATGGTTCCATGGCAGACTTAGGCATAGCCTAGATGTTGATCCATCATATAAGGGACTATCTAAGAAGTTTAAAACTACAGGACTATATATATGATGGTCATACAGGAACATTACACCTATCTTATTGCATGGAAAAGATTACTGCAGGAATGACAGAGGCGTAGCATCCATTAGGGAAGAAAAAAGAAAACTGGTACCATTTGTTCCATCAAACTAAAGTGGAGAAGCAGAGTTGTCAGAGAGAGCTGACCATGTTCTTTTGTATTGAATGTATGTTTACATGTAAATTAGGAGGAATTAGTTTGATATTAAGACAGAACCATAACTTGCATTGACAGGGGTTCCTGCTGGCACTTGTCTGGTGCTGGTACTCGATGATAGAGAAATTCAGCACGATTTCTAAGAGTCTCTGGTACCTGCTTGTATTAAAGAAGTTCAAGACCAGAGGAGACTGAAGTGTTTGGCCAAACCAACTACAACTGCTGTGATTCCAGGATCCAGATAAGTGCAATATCTGGCCTGGGACAACTTATCACGAATAAAGAAAAATCTCCTGTATAGACAAAAACGTTCCTCCAAAAGACTAACATAAACAATCCTAGTGAAACAAAAGAACATTGGGATGATGATAATCCCCAACCTGCCTTCCAGTACATGTAGTTAAATAGAGTAATTAACATCAACTTGAAAATTTGTAACAATGTACTATGGACATATTGTCTGTTGTATGTAAATATCTTTATATATATTTGTAAATATATATATCCATCTAAATTGATTCTCATTGAACTGTAGTCCTGACCAAAACAACTTTAGGCTCAGGACCAATAAAGTTTAACAAAAGAAATTTTAAATATAAAATTTAACAGCTGGAGTTAGTTGAGTTTATCATAGAAATTAGTATATGTTTGTATATGTTTTGTATTGAGATTCTTTAACAACACTCTTGCAATACCCTAGACACTTTATGTAGCTTTCAGTCACGCTAGTCAATAAAGAATATAACTTCGAGTGAGATCGTAGGGTGGTAACAAGAAAGGTACTCTGTAACACAGTTGTCCATTGTTTACCTCAGAGACCTTCACAGTTGATCTCACTCAAGTACACCTATACGCACACTATTCTTCTTAACATCAAAACCCACCACACCCATCACTTCATATTTATTTTAGACTGTTAAAGAATAATTGATTTTTAAATGTGATATATGTTGTTTTACAAATTTATAGTTGATTCAGTCGGTTTCGCGCAGGTGTGTCCGTGTCTGTCTCTAGTTGTGGTGTGCGACGGAACGAACGGAGTAATTTGTTTTATATTTGTTACTTTCATAATTGCCTCCACGGATGGCGGAGTTGTGGATTTTACAGTTGCTACCAAAAGTGAAATGGGTTCATTTTCGATACAAGACAACAGGAGGCTGAGAAACTTGGGAGTCATGACCCAAGTGGGCCCGCCTCCTTAGAGTGTAAAGGAGTAAACTGTCCGAAACACTTGTCGGACGGGGGGACCTCTTCTGATGATCAGATTGCATCCTGTTGTATCGCTCTGTAAAGAGTTTCCTATCATAGTTGCGTGGTCAAACCAGTGACAATCGGGAAAAGACCGATGGACTTCTGAAAAGACAGATGACACTGGGAAAGACTAGAAACCGGCTGACCGGGTTAGCACCCCGTAAGCTGTATTACAATTGCTACAGGACCCAAAAGTGATAGATGCCCCAAGGATTCACCGAAAATGGGGGAGGAGAATGATGAATCCACAGGCGCCTCGTTGGAATCGAACAGACACGTTACACGGACTTCGAGCTCTGAAAAGCGGTTGGAATTTCCATATGCCTGTGGTAGGAAATTCTCTACTCAGAGAGGAATGAAAATCCACAGAAAGAAAAAAGGGGTGTTGGAGTTCATCAGGGGGAGATAAACAGTGCTCTGTCTCGACGGGTAAGACGTTAGAAGAACGCAGCCAGGAGTCAATCAACAGTGCTGAGTACATTCAAGTTGATCTGCCTGATGATTATCTCACACACTTCTTGGACGAGAAGAGAGATGAAATCATGTTTTCCCCTGCCAGTGCAAAAGGGCTTTGGAAACAGCTGGACGAAGCCTTGGCAAAAGAGTTGGATAACAACCTGAAGCAGATAACTTTGGAGAAGACGCTAGAAATGTTCTTCGACATAATATATCTGCACTGTCGCAAAGTGTTCGGAGTCAGGGGGGCAAGGGAAAGTAACCCACCACGAAAAAGTAGAAGACACATTAAAATAGAAGACATCAGGAAACAGAAGAAGCATGCCCGAAAACTGTTCAAGAACGCAGTTGCCACAGAGAAGGAAGTTTTACGACAGGTTTGGGAGCACCTGAAAGGCCAACATAATGCCCTTTGTAGAGCAGAAAGTTTATGCAGGAAGAGAAGGAAGACTCGAAGGGATAGGGAAATATTCTTCAGGGAGCCCTTCAAGTCTGCCAAAGTACTGTTTGAGCAGCCACGGTCGGGTACGCTAAACATCAGGAAAGAAGACCTGGAAGAACACCTTAGAATGCTTAAATGGCCGAGTAAGCCAGGAGCTGAATTTAACACCAAGCCCCCCAACGGTGCAAGAGGTAGAAAGCATTGTCCAGTAAGCTCGGTGCAAGTCAGCTCCAGGTCCTAATGGTGTTCCATATGATGTGTATAAGAGATGCCCAGAGGTGCTCAAACGACTGTTCCGTTTACTGAAGAATGCATGGAAAACCCAGCTTGTAAGCAAGGAATGGAGAAAGGCGAACGGAGCCTACATCCCGAAGGAACAAAATTCCACAGACATCAGTCAGTTCAGGCCAATCTCTCTACTTAATGTGGAACGGAAGATATTCTTCTCACTGATGGCGAAAAGGTTCACAACATACCTCCTGGCAAATAGGTACATTGACACTACCATTCAGAAAGGAGATATCACAGGTACACCAGGATGTCTAGAGCATGCCACAATGATCTGGGAAGCAATTCAAAAGGCAAAGTCTGACGGAACAAACCTCCATGTAATCTGGTTGGATCTAGCAAATGCTTATGGATCCGTTCCACACCAGATTTGGTGGCAGGCCCTAGAAATATATCATATTCCACAAGAGATTGCAGCAATGCTGAAGCTGTATTTCGCAGGGTTTTCTGTCAGATTTTCAACCAGAGTACACAACGAAGTGGATTGGCCTTGAAGTTGGAATTGCGATGGGATGTACCATCTCTCCGATACTATTCGTGATGGCCATTGTCGTGGGTGGTTTTAAGATAGGTATATGGAGTTACTCGTATTAGGCCCAGTCTGAGTAGAGGTGTTAATGGTAAATAGGTGAGAATAAAGGTGTAAGAAATAGCTTCCACGAGTAAATAGTTTAAGGGTAGAATCTGTCTCTGGATTGAGGAGATACTCAAAGCCAGCCTATCTTTACGACTGTAATTTCTTATTAGACAAAACTACTCTCCATACAGGTAATCTATACGTTTAACCACTCACACGCACACAATTATGCGACAAACAGTACGCACAGACGTGGAAAACTATGGATAAATGGGGTAGGGGTCTGACCGACACGTTAAGGTTAGGTTTTTGTTAAGTTTATTATCACTTAAACTTCACAACATCAAACATATATATATATATATATATATATATATATATATATATATATATATATATATATATATATATATATATATATATATATATATATATATATAATCGTGTACAGGCATAGGAAAATAACCCAATAATGCCCTCTCCCTTGTTGAGAAAAAGAAGGATCCCAAAGGGAGTTAATAACCCAAAAGGTCAAAGATCAGCACTAGGATATTGAATAGATAGTACAGAAAATAACAAGTCCCCCTACAATGCTACCCAGCAAAAAAAAAATAAAAAAAATTACACAATAGTTAAAAAAAGGAACAGAAGTTTGCATGTACAATGTTTCCTGTAACAAATGAAAAATATCTCTGTTATACTTGGCCACTCATCCGCTCCTTACCTACTCTGGTGAAAAACATTGGTTTTGACAAATAATCCAGGAATGTGCCTATAAAGTCCAGTAATTGGTGTCATCCGAATCGGGTCCCAGTTCCTCCGATATTAATTAAACTTTACACGGGGAACGCCTAATTGGTGATAGGTTTCTGGGTACACAAGTTTGTCCACTAGGTTGGTTAATGCCGGAACTCTCTGAGATATGTCATTCCCAGTAAATAGCAGGGACACATAAGATTGCAAAAAATAAACTACTGTCAATTCTGATGGTGATGATATTCCTATCGGTTTGCTCTGGGTGAGTAACGATTATGAACAGCGTCTTATCCTGGGTAAATTCTACATGGGTAAACGACTGTCAGAAGTCATTGAAAATTGTTATGTATATGGCCCCAACGGGCTGGTAAAATTGGATGGAAAAAAATATGGCTATTTTGTAAGTTCCCTTAATCAATTACAGTTCAAAGAATGTTATCGTGTCGCCCTGGTCGTTCCTGTTCACACTGCTACGGGTGAACGGGAAGGGAAAAACGACACTATTATTACTTCAGTAACTGAGGAAACTACCACAAACAGGAAACCGCTAGCTGCTGGGTTTTGATCAAGCGCTGTATTAGGAAGAAACAAACATTTCTAACATGACAAATCTTAGGCTATCAAGCGTAAGGCATGATTTCTTAACATCTCCGTCACTAAATTAAATTAAAAGGCACACGGGGTATTACCCTATACTATCGCCCGTCGCTTGAACGAGTACGGGTTTGATAAAAGCATGCAACCTTTTCACCTCCGACACGGTAAACAATCAGCGCACAGTGTCAGTTTTAATTCAGTTATAACTTCGCTTCCTTACAAATCTCGCCTGTCATTACTAGCTTCTTGATTGTCGGCGGCTATCGTTTTTTTTTCTTTTCCACGTGATATGTAATGCTAGTCACTATATAATTACACACAATGAAAATATAATGCGCATGCTGCTCTGTCACTTTATCCGTCACTCATAGCATTTAATTAGTCAGTTAAACCGTATACTCTAGTGAAAATTAGTTGATGGATTCTTTATATCAAGCTGAACCACTGGTAAGAAAATATATACGCGTTTGCTATTTCGCTAGTCTTAGCGCTAGGGACTCACATGAATAAAATGGTAACTCTCTAACATATTTAATACTTAAGCACAATTTACATTATTATGACTAGAAAAGCCGAATAATCCCCACGAAGGCCATTAAGCACTATTTCACATAGGTTATAGCGTACGCGTTAAGATTATCCAAAATTCCTTTAGAGGCTTGATAACTGACTTAAAGTGCAGGTAGTATATATAAAAATTTTGTGTGATCTCTCTGAAAGATGGCAAAAGTCACACCTTGGACGTTTCAGGAAAAATCCGCGAGCTGGCTTAACGAGATAAAAGATTCTACGGTTCGCTAACTCGCTATGCCGAACGGCATCAGAGAACCGTCTCTTGCGAGCGAACCGTCTTTTGATTATCTCCCCTTTTTAGATCAAATACTTAACTCCCCTGAAAATGTCGGACATCAAAGATGACCAGGAAAATTTATTTTCGCCCTTGAAGTTGCTTCCGGGTCTGATCAGTTTCATCGCGTGCTTTCTGTCACTTCCTGATGATTGACATGTCAGCTCGCGTGTGAACTCTGTTAAACAGATCAGTTCGCCCCCCCCCCCCCTATTATCGGGCATGATGCGAATAATAGGTAAACAACTCGTTAGTGTAGGAAAGACAGAAAAATAGGCGTGGCTAAAATGCCAGTCCACAGACTGCGAATTGCGTGGGTTTTTGCATAGCAAAACGTAAACACTAATGAGCAGCAAAGGTGGGCGGATTTATGTAATATATTTACATATAAACGTCACAGCCATGCAGGTAATCCTCAATGCGGCTGAAGGAATGGCTATAGGTCCAAAGCTCGGTGGAATGTGTCATACGCCACCGCTCAAAGCCTTCATGGATGACACAACAATTCTGACATCAGATGAACATCAGGCCCGAAGAATGTTAGCACGCCTGGGTGAACTAGTCAGCTGGTGCAGAATGAGCTTCAAACACAAGAAGTCGAGAAGCCTATCAGTTAGGAAAGGGAAGATAGCGGAGGTCATATTCATGGTTTCCAACCAAAGAATCCCTACTGCCATTGAGGAACCTGTTAAAAGTCTTGGCAGGGTGTACGATGCCTCATTAAAAGACTCGAAGGCAGTGCAACAGACAATAGAAATGGCAGACAGAGGGCTACAGATCATGGACCAAAGCAGACTCATAGGGAAATTCAAACTGTGGTGCCTCCAGTTCATGTTCATACCTAAGTTGCTGTGGCCACTGCTCATATATGAAATAAGCACAAGTACAATGGAAACTATAGAGCAGAAGGTCTACAAGTTCATGAAGAAATGGCTAGGCGTACCGCCAGGTCTGTTGGATGTAGTACTATTCAGCAAAGAGTCAAAACGTGCTTCCTCTCAAGTCAGTTGTTGAAGAGTACAAAGTAGGAAAGGCAAGACTCAGAATGATGCTGCGAGAGTCGGTAGATGACGTGGTTGAGTCAATTCAACCAACACTGAAAACAGGGAGGAAGTGGAAAGTGGAAGAAGCTGTTAATGCTACCCAAGAGTCGCTCAAACTAAAGGAGGTAATCGTATAAACACAGAAGAATAGACGGGGATTTGGACATTGAGGCATCCGCTGGTGGTCCAAGGCATCAAGCATGGAACGCCAACATTTAGCATGGTACAGTCAACAATCATAGTTTTAGAAAATTACAAATAAAACAAGAAAAAAAAAGGGGGGGGGGGTTGTTAGAATAGTAGTATCCCAATATGCCCTTCCCGCTTGTATAGACCAAACCCAGTCCAAAGACAAGTGTTATCAGAAAGAGACAAGTTAACCCAAAGATAGATTAATTTATCCTGATAGGGGGTTTTCAATATTTAGTAGGGGGTGCAGGAACAGAGTCCTAGCATTTTCAAAGTTATCCCTTGACTAAGCAGATTAAGGGAGGGGAAATAAGAAAATGTAAGCAACCCCACTTAGAGAGAACAATACAAGGAATACAGTATATGAATGTTTACCAAGTAAAGAAAATTATAAGTTCATCTAATAAATATCATTTCATTCATGCACGCAAGCGATGGCCATCACACACTTTCACACTTACCAATCGTTGAATCTGGCAATCCATAGAATACTTATCCAGCTAGTAAATACTCAACAAATGTATGAGTCTGTTCCTTCGTTTTCCAGCCCCAGACTAGCGGGGTTTGCGTACAGCTAATTTTCCCGTAATCACTGGAAGGTGAAGCCTTAGCGTTCCTTTGGATTTTATCTAAAGTATCTATAGGATGGCACTGTCACAGGTATATTTATGAGAAGGTAGTGGTCTCCTGGATTTTCACCACTGGTGGTGGAAAACTGCTATAGCGTGATGAACACAGAGTGATGACAAAGACTGATCAGTGAGTTATGTTTTTCTTCGGGGTTTAAATCCAGTGGAAATAACGTAACTGACAGTGTACATGAATATATTCTCTTTCACAGCAGAGCATTAAAAAATATATATAGTATGGCTTCTGACAATTGTTCTTCTCCAGTTATCTTTACAGAATTATTGAGATTTATCATTTAAAAAGTTTTGGTTGTATTACTCTCATGAAAAGACTTAGAGAGTGGGACCGCACAGGGCCGCAACACAAAGATTTATTTTTTAAATGTTCATAAACATCTCTGAATGGTAGAAGAACCGAGTCTGGAGGACTCTATAATTGCTGGGTCGCAAAGGTATATGATCAGCCTATGTGAAAAAAATAGAAAACATGAAATCATAAACCCAATACGAATAATATTCTGACGCGCGATAAATTTACAGTTTAGACTATTTTATACACTCGCGTATTCAATTATATATATTTACGAAAACTCTCCGTGAGTCTAATATTTTTTTTTTCGTACGCCCGCTAATACTCGAGGCGAAATCTCAGGTTATTGTTAATGTCTAACCTGACATTGATTTTACGTGAGTATCCCTTTTTCTTGTACAGAGACAGGTGTCCCTCGCCATTCAGGCAGATACTCGCCGATTTCGGAGGTACCCATTAGAGCTGGGTCGGCTCAGGAGCCGCCAATCCCTGGTCGACGACACTCCTTCAAATGTCCTCGCCAGGTCTCGAGTTAATCCAGTCCAATTCCAGGTCGACGAAAAATCCTCAAATGCCGTCGCCCGGGTTTGATCCTGAATCACCCGGTCGCCAGAGCGGTGTTGTAACCACTACGCTAGCGCGGCTCCTCTAATAGTTAAAAACCATATATATATATATATATATATATATATATATATATATATATATATATATATATATATATATATATATATATATATATATATATATATATATATATATATATATATATATATATATATATATATATATATAGAGAGAGAGAGAGAGAGAGAGAGAGAACTAAACTGTATTAATTGGTTATAACTCGCTTAGCGGCTTCTAAATTAATTTAAGCATCTATTATCTTGGGAAATAACGGATAAATATATCATTTAATTTACGACTGGAAACTTTTGAGATGGGTTTATTTAATAGGTTTAAATTAACACAAAATCCAGTGAAATAAAATGAAAGAACTAGCCCACTGATTCACTTGAAACTAATATATTACCGCTGCCCAAACAGAATGAATTTTAGTCTCCAATATAGAAGATATCCACGAGAACTCTTGTTCTATAAGCTAGTACTTTCTTCAAACTGTCTGGCGCAAATGAAAAACGCATTCTTCAGTGGTCTCAATATATAATTAAAGAATTGAAGGATCGAGGGGACACGCGAAATTTCACAACTTTTTTTATATCAGGGAACTTTTGCGTTACTTGCCGCTGGGCAAAGCTCCTAGATTTCCCCCGTCTGTTCGTCCGCCCGCGATTTCCGCGCTCTTCTCTGGTTCACACTGAGGTGCTAAACGAAGGCGTTAAACTGCTTCGTCCGTCCTGGGACCACCACTGCCTTTGATCTCGGGCCGTTTCCCCCCGTTAATCTTTGGCAACGCCTAATGAGCGGTAAGAAAGAAAGGTGAAGGGGTAGTTGATTCTAGATCGCTCTAAGGTAAGGCGGTAGGCGTGGCTTAACTAACCTAAATACCAAGCGAACCTCCTGGTTCCTCGCATGCTAACTGTCTACATATTAATTAGCAAACGTGGTGAAAAATCCACTCTGCTATGGTGCATACTAATTAGCAAACGTGGGACCCACGTTGGCGATTAAAATTTGCAATGTAAATGAATGAGGGCTCTCATGCTATCCCAGGGTCTACCATATCATCTAACCATTCAGGGACGCTGAAATTTGTCTGTCACAATCGTCCCCCCTTTTGAGACATGAAACCATTTTTTCATGTTTCATTTATGACAATGAAGCTACCCGGATCGGTAGGTTTTGGATGATTGGTATGCTCGGTTTCCTCCTCTTCTTTCGTAGTCCAGTTTCTACTCAGGAAATTTGCTCCGACGTTCTGTTTTCCCGAAATATATTCCACTTTAAAAGAGTACACGCTTAGTAACAATGCCCTCCGCATGATTCTTGCGTTAAACTCCTTGTTTGCGCCAAGAAAAGCTAAGGGAGCGTGGTCAGTTTGCACAGTAAAAGAGGTGCCATAAAAGAACTCATGATGGCGTCTGATGCGATGAATTAAATTCTTAACAAGCCACATGCAGCCATGAGAAATAGTATGCCCCAGGAAGTCTAGCTTTTCAAACCCGATGAGACATTTGCTAGGTTTGGCTGTGAGACCAGTTTCCTGTAGTCTCCTGAGAAGCATAGAAACCGTAGCAATATGTTCGTCGTAGTTTTCCAATGCAATTAAGATATCATCCATGAAATTATGGATATGGGGACTGTGCAAAGGTTCTAGAAGCTTCCTCATCATCCTAGTGAACACTCCTGGTGCGTTATGCAGTTTGAACGGCATCACATTAAATGTGTTATGTCCTTCGCTAGTGCTGAAAGCTAGCCAGGGTTTAACTTCCTCCTTGACTGGTATTTGATAATAACCTTTACTCAGGTCACTCTTGGAGAAAATTCTTGCCTTGCTAAGCTTGGTTAACAACTCAGAAACAGTTTTTAGAGGTTCGGGCTGGAATTCCGTTACAGCGTTTAGCAACCGTTAATCTATGCACAGCCGAACTTCCTTATTGGGTTTCTGCAACAGTACTACACTCGAACTGTAAGGAGATGTAGACTCACTGATAATTTCTGCCTGACGCAGCTTGTCTATTTCTCCGCGTAGTGCATCAGCTTTTGCGTACGGAATGGGGTAAACTCTGGTTCGTTCAGGGGTCTCGTTTGTTAGTTTCATATCAAATTCTATGAGATTCGTTCGACCAGGTACATCCGTTAAGACTGCACTGTACTGTTTCGGTAGCGCCTTGGTTTCTGTCTGTTGTGCTTCCGAGAGATTGTCGCCTAATTTGACATCTTTAAAGGATTCCGTTTGTTGCAATGGATACTCCATGAATGTATCGTCATCTTCCTCGTCTTCTGTTGCTTTGGCGACCGCCAAGAGATGCTCGGAGGATGGCACTGGTCTTTCCAAGTACTTCTTTAGGAGATTTACGTGAAAAACCCTCTCCTTTCCTTTAATGGAAACCTTGTAATTAGTGCGAGAGATCTTCTTAAGGACGGTAAACGGCCCTTGCCATCCGATGCGAAGTTTGTTGTTTCTGGTTGGAAGTAGCAACAAAACTTTCTCCCCTGGTTGGAGTTCTCTCTCTTTTGCAGCTTTATTGTATCTTTTAGCATGTTTTGCGCGTGCTTTCTTAAGGTTAGTTGTAGCTAGATCCCATCCTAGCTGTAGCCTTTCCTTTAGCTCAGATACATATTTGCTTGCTGAGACGACTGTCTCGTCAGCCTTTTGGTCTGTCAGGGACCGAAGTAAGGCTTCTAGTGGCCCCTTTATAAGTCTGCCGAATAGAAGCGTAGCTGACGGGAATCCCGTAGATGCTTGGGGAACTTCTCTGTAGGCGAATAGGGCAGCAGATATATATAGGTCCCAATCTTCCGGTTTCTCTTGACCCAGCTTACGCAACATCATGGTGAGGCTGCCATTAAAACGCTCCACGAGCCCATTTCCGGCCGGATAGTAGGGACTGGTGTGGATATGTTTGGCCCTCAAGATCTTAAAGATCTCCTCCATTAACAGGCTACGGAATTGGGATCCATTATCCGTCAAAACTTGTTGAGGGAATCCCAACCGTGTAAAGATTTGCACGAGGGCTTCTGTGACATGCTTGGAATCCGTGCATGTTAGCGGTATAGCTTCGGCCCAAATTGTGCAAGTGTCGACTAAGGTCAGGATAAACCTGTTCCTTCTTTTGGTCCTTTCCAGGGGTCCAATGATGTCGACAGCAACCCGTTCAAATGGAGTCCCCACTATTGGCATTTGCCCCATAGGGACTGGGGTGTCAAGTGCTTGGGTGCCACCCGTTGGCACTGGGCGCAGGATTTCACATACCTGATAATCTCAGAGTTCATTCCAGGCCACCAATAGTGGTTTTTTATTTGCTGAATAGTGGCGTTTTGTCCCATATGTCCGCTAAAGGGAAGAGAGTGTCCCATTTCTAAGATCTGGCTTCTGTACTGCGTCGGTACTAGGAGCTGGTTATTCTCTGTATCGGGGTCGCTCGTTCTACGATACAATACGCCATCCTTCGAAAAGATGTCTTCGTGGTGTCTGGGGTCCTTGATGTCACAGAACATTTTCATGAGTATGAATGATGATAGTGTTTGATGTTAAGGGTTACTGAACGGTTGTTAACACTTGGTTAAGTGTAATTCAAGTAGTGAGTTCATGTCTGACTTTATGTCAACATGGTGTGACTTGTACATGCGTGGTAGAAAGCATACAGTGGATTCTGTGTTTGACCGCTGAGTTGAGCGGGGGTTTCTGTGATTTGGAAGCCGGGCTGTAAGCTCGTATTTTGTGATTGAGAGGATCCGTTTTTGTGACTATGATATTTAAGCTGTGATAGATTCTATCTAGTTACTTATTAATGGCGATGTGTTTCTCGCCTGGAGACGCTCCTGTTGGAGCCAGAATTTCATGTTCACGGAGAACATTATAAGGTGAAGATTTTCCATCTTGGAGCTACAAAGGAGTAAGGCGACGCGTTTCCCGCCTGGTAGCTATAAAGTACAGGCGAAGTGTATTTTCCCGCCTGAAGAGGATTCTTGGAACCTATGTGGCGATGTTCATGCCGCCTATCACTAATGTTAAGTGATGTACACCTGGAGGGTGTTGTATTAGTGCGAGGGTGTTTTTTTCGCACGTAAAGTTGTTTGAAGAAGTTGTGCGAAGAGTGTATACCGCACCAAGGACAGTCTGTACATTGTTATTGTGTAGTCGGAGAGACTGTGTATGAAGACCGTAGGTCGTTATGCATTACAGGCAGTGTTAACCCAAGTAGTTAGTTCAGTATATTGACTAGATGTGTGATATCCAGGACATGTATGTGAACGTTCTATTAAATGTCAGGGAACTTAACCAGTGGCGTTCGTGTTATTCATACCCCTAGTGTTGATCGTCATCTACACACGCCACCCCCCATCATCATATCTGACATGTGGGGACATCATATATCAATACAGTCGTTCTGACACTTAGCCATGGGCAGTTTTCTAAAGCAGGGCTCCAGAGTAGGGTCCTTTTGATGCGCCTCCTTCAGTTCATTCGTTAACAAATTTGGCGCAGGCTCCCGCTCCTTCTTGGTTTGCCCTCTTGTGGTTACCGCTGCCACAATCGCCTCTTTAGGTCTCCCAACAAACACATATCTTCATCTTAGGATAACTGGGTAGAAAGGATCGTCCATAATGGCCGCTTTAATAACACCTCTGACAAAATCAGAGTGTATTTCTACCAGTGCGATAGAAAGCGTCCTGGGTGCGTCACTCTAAAAAACTCCACATAGTTTGACAGTGTCCTCTGTCTCCTGACCGGGTTTGACTAGGTGCCTGGCAACAATACAATCAAAAGATAATCCGGTGTCAAAGAGACAAGTAGTTGAAGCACCGTTCAAAATTACAGTTCCTCGCGTTGAGGGTCTGTCCTCCTCAGGTTGAGAATCACTGACATTGACTCTTCCTTACGAGGCTGTATGCAAACATCCGATGCGATTAGGCCTGGTGTGTTTGCCCTGATCAGACGTCCCTGTTGTAGGGGTCTTTCCCTTGCCTTGACCTTGGTGGCCGCGCTGCCACGCAGGCTTTACATGTTGATCAGGATTGTTGTTGTTGGTGGGATATCGGGTTTTGTAGAATCTCGATTTTTCTTGGGGAGGTCTCTGGGTATTAGTTTCTCGTTGGTTATAGTGCTGGGAGGAATTATAAGAATAGGATGATTGTTCTAGATTTTGTTTTCGAGATGGCTGTGGTGGATTTTGGTGTTACAGATGTTATCATTCAATATTTCTAGTGTACTGAATGAAGTCAGCTGTGAAGGTCCCTGATTATAACAAATTGTGGGTTGAGTTATCAGAGTACCTTTCTGCTACCACCTTATGACCTCAATCAGACCTATTCTTGACTAGTATGTATGATAGCTACGTATAATGTCTAGGGTTATGAAAGGGTGTAATGTAGTGTAAGTAAAATTACTACAAATATATTTAAATTCTAACACACACACACATATATTCTTCTTCTTCTTTGATCCATAACCGCCAACCGTCAAAGCAGTCAGCGGCCATCACGCCTGGTGGCGTCTTGTAGGGCAGCAACAAATTGATTCCACTTTGCTCGGTCGGCGGCCATCCTTCGTACAGTGCCCCAACTGTGGTTCATTCTTTGCATCTCAGCTTCCACAGTTCTCCGCCAAGTTGTTTTTGGTCGGCCTCTCTTTCGCTTTCCCTCGGGGGTCCATAGCATAGCTGTTCTTGCGATGGTATCAGGGTCTCTTCTGAGGACATGGCCAACCCAACTCCAGCGTCTGCCAGCTATGATGGTGTGCATGTCCTCCTGGTTACTCCGAATAAGTAGTTCTTGGTTGCTGATGGTGTTTGGCCAAAAGATTCGGAGAATTTTCCTTAGGCAGATTGTGTGGAAGGAGGACAGTTTCGACATTTCCTTCTCTGTTACTCTTCAACATTCCGCACCATAGAGAAGCACAGAAAGTACGCAGCTCTCATACAGTCTTAATTTGGTGTTTGTGCTGTACTGGGAAGACTTCCAAATGTTGTTGAGAATAGCAAAGGCTGTTCTCGCTTTATTCATTCTGTTGTTAATGCCCTTGCTTGTTCCGCCGTCAGGTGTTACTATGCTTCCTAGGTAAGTAAATGTGTCTGTCTGTTCTAACTTCTGGTTCCTTACTGTTATTGGCTCAGGATTGCCCACATTTAGTGTCATGACCTCTGTCTTCTTCAGATTGATGTTCAGGCCAACCTGCTGGCCATACTTATTCAGTCTATCAGTTTTGTCTTGAATGTGTTGGTGTGAATGCGCGAGCAGTGCAATGTCATCTGCATATTCCAAATCTTCCAGTGTAGAAAACGTTGTCCATCTAATTCCTCTTGGACTGCCCTCTGTTGTCTGGCGCATCACCCAATCTATGACTGTCAAAAATAATGTTGTTGATAAGGGGCATCCCTGTCGTACTCCTGTTTTCACTTCGAAAGTTACATTACTCGATCCAACACTGCACGTAAAGTTAGAATAGAGGCTTTTTATAATGGAAACAATGCGGCTGGGAATTCCATAAGCCCTCAGAATTTTCCATAGGCTGTCCCTGTGTATGCTGTCGAAAGCCTTTTCAAAATCAACAAAGTTAATGTACAGCTGTCTCTGCCA
The DNA here is from genome assembly GCA_024509875.1 of Oreohelix idahoensis. Taxonomy (NCBI): domain Eukaryota; kingdom Metazoa; phylum Mollusca; class Gastropoda; order Stylommatophora; family Oreohelicidae; genus Oreohelix; species Oreohelix idahoensis. Next base: position 520,296 of record JAMPIV010022322.1, on the reverse strand, counting down.
TTCTGAGCACTGCTCTATAATGTTCCTGAGGGCAAATATATGATCTGCACATCTTCTGTTCTTTCTGAAGCCCGCTTGTTCTTTCCTCAGTTTATGGTCAACTGCTTTTGAAATTCTCTGGATGATTATCCTGCCTAGTATTTTGCTGGGAACTGAGAGGAGGGTAATTCCTCTCCAGTTGTTGCAGTCTGCAAGGTCGCCCTTCTTGGGCAATTTGACAATTGTTCCTTTACTCCACTCTGTTGGTGTTGTCTCAGTTTCCCAGACTTGTGCAAACAGTGGTTCTAACAGTTCTGCTGCCAGCTCAGGGTCTGTCTTGAATAGCTCAGCATTCAGATTGTCGTGACCAGGCGCTTTTCCATTTTTTAGCCCTTTGATAGCTGTGATAATTTCTTCTTTTCGTGGAATGTCTGTATTTACGTCTAAGTCACTTTCAGCCTCAGGAACATTCAGCTGAGTCTCTGGTGGTTCCTTATTCAGTGTTTCTCTGAAGTGCTCTGCCCACCTTGTTTCCTGCCCCTGTGCTGTGGTGATGAGATTTCCTTGCTTGTCTCTTACTAACGTTATGTTGTTTGCACCTCGTTTTCCACTGATAGCTTTAGTTATTTTATAAACTGTGCTTTGTTCATTTCTCAGTGCTGCCTCTTCTGCCTGTCTTGCAAGGTCATCCAGAAATGTCCTTTTGTTAGCACGGGTTTGACGTTTTACTTCCTTGTCCAGCTGACTGTACTGTTCACTATATATTGCCTTTAACCTGGGAGACTTAGCTTCTGTTTTCTTCCTTTTCATTTCCTTTCTCTTCGCTATGGTGTTTAGCGTTTCTGGTGTTATCCAGTCTTGGCTCTTTCTTTCCTGGAATCCCAAGCATGACTTGCTGCTTTCTTTGTATATTGTTGAGATGGTGTTGAATTTCTGGTCCACTTCGTCGGTCTCTGTTCTTTCCTGGCTTTTGGTAATCAGATATCGTCTCTTTACGTGGACCACAAACGCTTTTCTGGTGAGGGGGTCCTTAAGTTTCGTGATGTTGTATCTTTTCTGTTTGACTGCAACTGGTCCAGCAGCTCTGAGTTTCACCTTCAGTCTTGCTACTACTAGGTGATGATCACTTCCCACATCTGCGCCTCTTCTTACTTTCACGTCTAGTAGTGCATGTCTCCATCTGCCATTGATCATTATGTGATCTATCTGGTTTTTGTCTCGTCCGTTTGGTGATTCCCATGTTAACTTGTGCACTTCTTTGTGTTGAAAAAGGGTTCCTCCGATGACCAGGTTGTTAATACTGCAGAAGCTTATTAATTTGTCCCCATTCTCATTTACTGTTCCACTGCCGCATTTCCCCATTACTCTTTCGTTATAATTATTGTGTGTTCCAACTTTCGCATTTAGGTCTCCCATTACTATAATAAGATCGTACCTGGGTACAGTTTCCATTTCCTTTTGTACCTGTTGATAGAACTCGTCCTTGATCTCTTCGTCGCTGTCATTTGTTGGTGCATAACATTGTATAATTGACACACACATATATATATATATATATATATATATATATATATATATATATATATATATATATATATATATATATATATATATATATATATATATTATAATAATCCTTTGTATGGACAGAAGATCCATTGTGTTATTAATCTTTATGTAAATAAAACCATAAAAATTCATTTTGTTGTTGGTCCTTACTCAGAAAATTCTGAATCAGGGCATAATAAATTGTAATATAGCCAATTACAAAATATTCAGCCACAGACTTCTATAAGATATATAATAGAGTGTCAGTTTGTTTGTGGCTGTGGTATTGACTGAGTCAATACCACAGCCACAAACAAACTGACACTCTATTATATATCTTATAGAAGTCTGTGGCTGAATATTTTGTAATTGGCTATATTACAATTTATTATGCCCTGATTCAGAATTTTCTGAGTAAGGACCAACAACAAAATGAATTTTTATGGTTTTATTTACATAAAGATTAATAACACAATGGATCTTCTGTCCATACAAAGGATTATTATAATCTAATTATATTTAGGTATTTCTCTAAACTAAGTAACACTGGTAACTAATGGTGGGGGTGGGGTGTTGGCATCTCCCCTCTCTTTATATTAATCTCTTGTGGAATATTTATTGGATAATCAAATGTTTTATGTTCTCTTTAATAAAAGTCAGTGGATAAACTTTTGAGTGCCGACACATAGGCACTTATCTTGATGTAGATAGTAGTATGATGCTGACAATTTCCTTTCGTTCACTCGAATGACCAGACTGACCCAGTCCCTGGTGTAGTATAGTATGGTAGACCGCTTGGTCCAGTAAAGTTTCACTTTCTCTCTCTCTCTCAAGTAAATTCACCAGGGTTCTGGCACTAACGTAGTACCAGAACAAAAAACCCACAATTCAAAGAAATATCACAAACATACGTTGACTGGCATTAGCATTAAGGTAAGTTTAGCTTTGCCCCAGTCCAGACTGCCAAAAATTATTATTTCACTTTTAGCACTGCTGTTCTCAACGCAGCTTGCTGACAAAACTTTCTGTATCAACTGGCGACAAGCCTTTGAAAGCTTTTGCCAATATTACTAGCCTGGCCCAATCACAGCGAAGGTCTAGCTTTTCGATTCAAATTTAAAAAAACAAAACTCCAAACTTCTAGGAGTGAGTCTTCAAAATATATTTAGCTTTTTTGCCTAACCAATACCCTCCTTCCTATACTCTTATACCAACCAATCGGATTTGAATCAATCTAATGCCTCTTTTTTCAAACTTGCGTCCCCAACTAACGTAATGTAGTGTACGTAGACATATAGTATTATTTCAATATCTTGGCTAATAATTAGACTACCATATATGTTAAAACATATTATTGCTCAGGGGACACTAAGCTATCTATGTATATGATTTTTATGGCTATATTATTTGTCGTTTAGATTTTCAATTTTGTCACTGTTAATCGTCAATTACAACTTTTCCATAAGTCGGCCATCTTTTCCCCCCTTCTCTAGCATTTATCCATTCAAATAACTAACTTGTCTGGGTTACGTCAGAAATACACCACTCGGCGAGAATTGAAAACTGTCTGTGTGTTTATATATTCTGGCTTGTCCCACAGCGTGCAGATATGTATGGAACGGCGTGTTGAGCGAAGAGGGGTTTTGCAAGGCGGTTTTAGTATTGGCGTTAATTATTACTGCCGTTTCGTTCTACAATACTGGAAAATGTCCGAATTACTACTAGTAGTAGCGTTAAAGTTAAAATCTTACGTTAATTCAGACGGTAGTTGGGTGTCTCAGTTCTGGCAGATCGTTAATTGTTAGTCTCAAGGACTAAACTAGGAAAGCGTGTTAGATTTTTACGGCGGGATCAATTTTATAAGCATTTCCTCTGCACAAAAGGCAGCGTTCTATTGGCGTAGAGACGACTTTCGGCGAACACCCAAGGGCGGGTTTATTTATTATTATAGGATTAAAATCTTACTGAATTTAGCGATTATTTCACAGATTTCGCTACACACCTCCCTTCCAAAAACATGCATTCACTGCAGGTTCTAATCTGTGAGATAACTTAGCGCAAATGAAGTCCTACATGTTTTTTTCTGATTTTCATCACAAGGATGTCAACTCAAAAAATCGGCACCCACGTTCTGAGAGCCGGGAATATATTCAATCACAAATGAATATGGCAGTAGGAGCAATGACCATCTTAATAAACGCGCATTCTCGTGCTTTGCCTGTGAAAATAATACGAGAGGCTGATGATCCGTTTGGACCACAAATGGTCTACCATACAGATAGATCTGGAATTTTTTTATAGCCCAGATTAACGCTAAACATTCCTTTTCACTTGTTGAATAATTTTTTTCCGCTTTGTTCAACTTGCGGCTTGCATAAGCGACTGGGTTCAATTCCCCATCTTGTGAGGAGGACCTTTGCAACAATGTGGCCCCTAAGCCCACATTGCTTGCGTCACTTCTCACGATAAATTCTTGATTCAAGTCAGGCAATTTCAATACCGGCCTGCTTGTGAGTTATTCTTTTAACTCTTGGTATGCTAATTCACACTGTGCTGACCAATTAATTTTATCAGGTTGTCCCTTACGCGTTAAATCCGTCAGAGGAGCACATATAGAGTTAAAATGTTTAATGTACTTTTGGTAGAAACCACACAACGACAAAAAAGATCGCACATCTTTTTTTGTTTGTGGCGTCGGTGCTCTTTTCAATTTCTCCAGATTCTTTGGGTCAGGGGTCATGCTACCCTGATGTACGGTATGTCCCAAGAATTCCAACTCTTTACATCCAATACAACATTTTGTTGGTCTAGCAGTCAAGTTAGCCTTTCTGAGTCTATCAAACAGCATAGCCAAAGAGTTAACATGTTCCTCAAATGTTTCAGTAGCAATGAGAATATCATCAATGAAATTCGAGATGCATGGATTTTTCAGTGGATCCAACAATTTTCGCATCATCCTAGAAAACACACTCGGGGCATTTTTCAACCCAAACGGCAACATGTTGAACTCATAATGGCCTTCCGAGGTGCTAAAGGCTAAGTAAGGTCGAACCTCAGGCTTTACTGGAATTAGATAATAGCCTTTGCTAAGATCTACCTTAGAAAAATATTTTGCCTTGTTCAGCCTGGCAAATAGTTGATTTGTATCAGGTAATGGATCCACCTGACCTTCTGTGGCAGCATTCAGTTTCCTGTAATCTATGCACAGTCTATGTTCCCCAGATGGTTTTCGCAACAAAACCACACTAGAGCTATAAGGAGATTCACTGTGAGAAATAATCCCTTCTTGTAACAAATAATCTGTCTCCTCTTTCAAAGCTTTTTCCTTAGCGAAAGGAATAGAATAGGGCCTCATACAGATGGGTGTTGGGTCTAGTAGTTTCATATCATATTCCAACAAATTTGTGTGCCCCGGCTTATCCGTTAACACGTCTGTATGTTTCTCTAGGACCTTTTAGACCTGCTCCCTCTGTCCTTTTGTCAGGTGATTACTGATCTTCACCTGTGCAAACGTTTCACTGCGCTTCAGTGGATATTCAAATGAGGTGAGCGGGTCATTTTTCATTTCAGTTGCGATAGACAAGGCCATTAATTTTTTTTCTTCCTGGATTTGCCTGTCCAGATATTTCTTCAGAAGGTTCACATGATAGACTTTTTCCTTTCCCTTCTTGTCTATCTTATAGTTTGTTCTGGATACCTTTTCCAAAACTGTATATGGACCTTACCATCCGATTTGAATTTTATTGCTGCTGCCGGGCAATAGAAGAAGCACCTTCTCCCCTACAGCAAGCTCCCTATCCTTCGCTATTTTGTTATAATAAGCAGCATGCTTTTTTCTGGCTTGTCTCAAATTATCATTTGCCAGTTTCCAACTAGTTTTTAAACGAGTGGTCAGTTCGTTCACATATTGATATGATGAGGTAACAGTCTCTTCTGTCTTCTCATCGGTCCACGTCCTCAACAAGGTTACATATGGACCGTTAATTTTTCTGACTTATTTTTCATGACATTGGAAGCCTTATAGTGAGGACGTTTTCCCCTTTTATCATCACATAAGAATCTACCACTACCAATCCTTTTTCGGGGTTTTTCTCCCCACTTTAATTTCATTGTGAGAGATCTTCTCTCTCTTTTCTCTTTCCCCAGTTCACATAATTCCGACTGAGGGATTTTCGGCTTATTCTGGGTTAAAACAACTCTTTGTACTCGACGCATAGTTGCCATTTTAATACATTCAAGTGAAGACTGTGTGTGAAAAGGGATCTCCCATTCCACTTTGTCTACTTTATTATAATTATTTTTCCTTCCAGGCCTAAGTTTGCCCCGTGGCGTGTCTAGGTCCTGATCATTTTTCCCACTTGTGGGTGTTCCCTCATGAAATATGCCGCAGGCTTCTACAAAATTCTAAATAACTATCTTTACATCTGGCCAATAATATTTTTGACAAACCTTTTGGCAGATGGTACCTACTTTCTCGTGGTCCCCATCTTTTCCAACATGTAAGCTCCTTATTACATCTGCCCTATATGCCTTTGGAAGTACCAACTGTCCGTGACCATTGGATTCAGTTCCAGCCTTCCTATACAACAATTTGTTCTTCATATAATAATCCCCTTTGCTTGGAGGTGTGTGGCATTTAGGTAATTTTTTAAAGCAAGGCTTGAGTGTCCTGTCCTCAGCCTGTGCCTTCCTCATCTCTTCTGGATGAGTATTTATTGGTTCATCTTCTTCCTGTCTGGATTGTGAACGGGTCTGGACTGCTGCCAAGACCACAGGTCTCTTGGGATTCCCCAAGAAGACATAACGACATCCCAATATCAGAGGGTAGATGGGTGCGTCTAACACTGCTGCTCTGATTACTCCTTCCAAATAGCGAGTTTTCACAGTTATCCTGGCAATGGGAAGTGTCATAAGTGGTATGTCCTTGGTCGCCCCTTGTATCTCCACTGTTTCTGTGGTATACTGATCTGGGTTCACCAAGTGCGAACTTACAACAGAATCAAAATCCAAACCGGTATCGTAAAGGCACCTAATGGTGACCCCATTACATACAACATCCTCACACACACTGGGGGGTGATAAGGTTCCTGCTGTCCAGTAGGTTTTACCTTTACTTCCTTTTTCCCCAACTTCATAACAGCAAATCCAGCAGGTTTCCTATTACATACTTTGGTGTCATGTCCTTCCCTCTTACACCATCTACAATATAATCTACCTTGATGAAAAGGTTTTCTTTCCTCATATTTCCTGTCAGTGAATTGTAGGTTTTTATTTTTATAATAAACTTTTTCCTGTAAAATTTACCTTCTTTTCTCCTTAACAAAAGACTTTGCGATAACTTCAGGCTCCATCTTTCCTTTTCTAGCCCATAAGTTGTAGCTAATACCTCATACCTACTTAAATATGATTCAATATCATCATCTCTCTCCACAAAATAATCTAAGTAGAACCCCATAGCTGAGTAGAAGGCCCCCTGACTAGCAGTAGCATCAGAGGTAGAGGGGCTGTGACCATTTTCAGGAGCATGGCCTTGCAACTCTAACTCCCTTAGTCGCAACTCATGCTCCCTTTGTAATCTTTTATCTTCTGCTTCCCTCTCGGCAGCCAATCTCTTTTCTTCTGCTTCCATTTGCAGTCGTTTTTCTTCTGCTTCCCTTTGCAGTCGTTTTTCTTCTGCTTCTAATTTTCTCTCCTCAAACTGGAGCCTCTTGATCTCAGCCTCTCTATCCAACTCTAATTTCTTAATCTCCCTAGCATCTTCTAACTGCATTCTCCTCTCTTCAGCTAACCTATGTTCTTCCCTAGCAATGAACGTATCACATTCTGAGGTGACATAGTCAATCAAGACTTGACCCTCCATGTTCATGTCTCTGGCTGGCTGCACAGCAGCAGATCTGAACTTTGCCAAATCAGCCATATTATATCAAGCAACGTTAACAATATACTGAGGTAACTTATCAACTCTAATTAACAACAACTACAAGCACCAACAGTTTATCCACTATTTAAATTCCACAAAAGAATATATTTTTACTTTATTATCTGGGATTCCTGTACATGTATTAGGAGAAGTTTAAAATCCCAGAAGCTAGTTACCCAATATAGCTGGTGCTATGAGAAATTCAAATCCCAGGAGCGAGACCCCAATATTTATGGTGGATTTTGCTGTTACAGATGTTATCATTCAATATTTCTAGTGTACTGAATGAGGTCAGCTGTGAAGGTCCCTGATTATTACAAATTTTGGGTTGAGTTATCAGAGTACCTTTCTGTATCACCTTGTGACCTCAATCAGACCTATTCTTGACTAGTATGTGTGATAGCTACGTATAATGTCTAGGGTTATGAAAGGGTGTAATGTAGTGTAAGTAAAATTACTACAAATGCATTTAAATTCTTATATATATATATATATATATATATATATATATATATATATATATATATATATATATATATATATATATATATATATATATATATGACTGAGTCAATACCACAACCACAAACAAACTGACACTATTATATATCTTATAGAAGTCTGTGGCTGAATATTTTGTAATTGGCTATATTACAATTTATTATGCCCTGATTCAGAATTTTCTGAGTAAGGACCAACAACAAAATGAATTTTTATGGTTTTATTTACATAAAGATTAATAACACAATGGATCTTCTGTCCATACAAAGGATTATTATAATCTAATTATATTTAGGTATTTCTCTAAACTAAGTAACACTGGTAACTAATGGTGGGGGTGGGGTGTTGGCATCATCCCCTCTCTTTATATTAATCTCTTGTGGAATATTTATTGGATAACACTGACAAACAACATTTTTCTTTCTTATATAAGAATAAGTGTTCTTAGGTCAGTTTCTTGCGCTGATTTCAAATCTGAAATCCGTTTATCTCTATCACGTCGGGTTCTTAAGATATTTGTGAATAAATATATTTTTGGGAAACCGTTATTTGCTCCGTTTCATTTTTACTATATAACTTATTAAAAATTAATAAAAAGCAACATAATTCTACTTTTTATACTGCTAAAAGATGCATGACATATGTTACGCGATTTTTCAAATAGTTACTGTATTTTGAAATAATTCTGAGCAAAATATGGCTTCTAGAAGTTGTAGAAATTCGGCTGATCTGTTCTGTTACGTGTGCGGATATTTTACCGATCGTGTTGACCAGAAAAACTTTACACCATTACTAAAGATAGCATATGAACTTTATTTCGATTCGAAAGTTGATGATGCAAATAAATCTTGGAAGCCAAATGCTTTTTGTTCGATACATTGGCAGGTTGGTTGCGAAAATCGCCGAAGCATAAGTCGATGCCTTTTGGCGTGCCAGTAATATGGCGTGAACATACAAATCACACTACTGATTGTTACTTCTGCTTGACAAATATCCATGGTTTCACTTTTAAAACTAGAAAGTCTGTGGTTTATCCAAATATTGAATCGGTTTCGAAACCAGTGCCTCATGATCCAATCACGTGTCCGATCCAAGTACCACCAGAACAGTATCCGTTGGACGTAAATGAACCATCAGAAAGTGATAGTTTACCTGCTTTAGAAACTAATTCTGACTCAGATTACATACCGGTGAATGATGGTGTTTACTTAATTAACCATTCAGAACTTTCAGATCTAATACGTGATCTCGCTCTTACCAAAGGACAAGCGGAATTACTCGGTTCGCGACTCAAAGAATGGAATCTTTTAGCGCCCAATACTCTGATATCTAAATTTCGTCATAGACACAGAGAACTTGTTCAATACTTTGAGATGGATGATGACATTTGCTATTGCAAAGATGTAAACGGTCATGAGCACATAGTCAACGAATGGCGATTTTTCATCGATTCTTCCAAGATTAGTCTAAAAACCGTGTTATTGCATAACATAAATTTTTTTTTCAACAATTCCAGTCGCCTACTCTGTTCATATGAAAGAAACTTATGACAATATGGCTATACGTTTGGAAAAAATAAAGTACAATGACTACCAATGGCGGATTTGTGGAGACCTAAAGGTCATTGCAATTCTCACGGGCATGCAGACTGGGTATACTAAATTCTGTTGCTTCCGATGTGAATGGGACAGCCGCAACAGACAGGAACATTATGCAAGAAAGGTGTGGCCTATCCGGGATCGTATGCAGCTCGGGCATAAAAATGTAATACGCGAGCCATTAATTAACAAAGACACCTTCATTTTACCACTGTTACATATAAAGTTGGGGCTCATGAAGAATTTTGTAAAAGCGTTAGATAAAACGAGCAAAGCTTTCACTTATCTTCGAGAAAAGTTTCCGCAAGTTAGCGATGCAAAGATAAAGGAAGGTATCTTTGTAGGACCTCATATTAGGAAAGTTATTGCAGACAAACAATTCGAGAACTTGTTACATGGTAGGGAACTTCGCGCATGGATGGCATTCAAATCGATCGTCGATAACTTTCTGGAAAATCACAAATCTGTCAACTATGTTGCATATTGTTAAGCAGTGCATAGATGCATACATAATTATGGGCTGTAACATGTCCCTCAAAATCCATTTGCTCGATTCGCATCTTGACTTTTTCCCTGACAACCTTGGCGAAGTCACCGATGAACATGGAGAATGATTCCATCAAGATATCGCCGTAATGGAGTCACGTTATCAAGGACGGTGGAGTGTGACCATGCTTGCCGATTATTGTTGGATGCTTCATCGCGATGTACCACATGCCATTCACCGACGAAAGTCGACTGCAAAGAAATTCAAGCCTACATAACTGTTATACTTCTTGTACGAATGATGTTGTAATACTGTATGCGTTGTTAAAAAACTTCAATTGCGTATTTCTAGAGATCCCGACCTGATAGAGAAAAACGGTTTGCAGATTTAAAAACAGCGCATTAAAATTGACCAGAAAAACATAGAAATGTTAGAGAAAGAAAAAAAAAGTTTTTTTTTTGTTAGTCAGTGTAATAAAATGTTTTATGTTCTCTTTAATAAAAGTCAGTGGATAAACTTTTGAGTGCCGACACATAGGCACTTATCTTGATATAGATAGTAGTATGATGCTGACAATTTCCTTTCGTTCACTCGAATGACCAGACTGACCCAGTCCCTGGTGTAGTATAGTATGGTAGACCGCTTGGTCCAGTAAAGTTTCACTTTCTCTCTCTCTCTCAAGTAAATTCACCAGGGTTCTGGCACTAACGTAGTACCAGAACAAAAAACCCACAATTCAAAGAAATATCACAAACATACGTTGACTGGCATTAGCATTAAGGTAAGTTTAGCTTTGCCCCAGTCCAGACTGCCAAGAATTATTATTTCACTCTTAGCACTGCTGTTCTCAACGCAGCTTGCTGACAAAACTTTCTGTATCAACTGGCGACAAGCCTTTGAAAGCTTTTGCCAATATTACTAGCCTGGCCCAATCACAGCGAAGGTCTAGCTTTTCGATTCAAATTTAAAAAAAAACAAAACTCCACACTTCTAGGAGTGAGTCTTCAAAATATATTTAGCTTTTTTGCCTAACCAATACCCTCCTTCCTATACTCTTATACCAACCAATCGGATTTGAATCAATCTAATGCCTCTTTTTTCAAACTTGCGTCCCCAACTAACGTAATGGATAAATGAGCAAAAACAACAGTCTTAGTGTACGTAGACATATAGTATTATTTCAATATCTTGGCTAATAATTATAAGCATTTCCTCTGCACAAAAGGCAGCGTTCTACTGGCGTAGAGACGACTTTCGGCGAACACCCAAGGGCGGGTTTATTTATTATTATAGGATTAAAATCTTACTGAATTTAGCGATTATTTCACAGATTTCGCTACAATGGCTCATCTGTTGGTTTGCGTTTTGTGCTGGGAAGTTCGGCCATTGCATTTGCATAGCATTCCGCCTTATTGAGGATGTCCTCAAGCTTGCCTGCGCCCTGCTCAGCCAAAAATCTCCGGGTTTCGTTCGACAAAGTTGATTTTATTTGTTCTACAAGAACAAGTTCCAGAATTCCCTCGTATGTAAGAGGTAATTCGGATAATTCCAGGCACTTTGTCAAATAGCCCGTTAGACGTGAAGAGAACTGGGGAAATGTCTCCGTGCTCTCCTTTCGGCTGTTTCTGAACATTTGCAGAAATTTTCGGGCGGTCACCTCAAAACGCTCTAGCAAGGCCTTCTTTAACATGTCGTAGTCATCTTGGTTGCTTCCCAGCTTAGTGTACACGTCATACGCATGCCCTTTTAGTGCCGTTGAGAGTTTAAGGCACCACCGGGAACTCTCTAACCCATACAGATTTGCCATCCTCTCGAATTTCTCTAGGAAGGTGTCAATTTTCTCATTAGGGCTAGGAAAAGACTCTAAGAGAAAAGGCATCGCAGTTAGTTGGGAAGATTGGTTACTGGAGATATCAGTTAACTGAGACTGGGGTGAAGACGCCTCTCCATTATTGGACGTGGAAGCCCCGCGACTTTGGACTTCTAAAGTCTTAAGCGCCAATTCGCGCTGTCTCTCCTTGTCTCTCTCCTCACGTTGTCTCTCCTTCTCTCTTTCCCTGCAGGCTTCCATCTCTGCCTCAATTTTCTTGTGTTCCAGTTGACGTTCTTCCGCTTCTTTCTCCCGAGCTTCTGCTCTCTCTTTCTCTTCCTTCTCCCTAGCTTCTGCTCTCTCTCTCTCTTCCTTCTCCCTAGCTTCTGCTCTCTCTTTTTTCCTTCTGCTCCGCGTCATATCTTTCAAGTTCCCTGTTGACAAACGCGTTCGCCTCTTCCCCTTGCAGGTCAGTTTCTTTCGCCTCGACCCTCAAAATCGATCTAAGCTTTGCTCTGTCTGCCATGTCAAAGAGTTAAGTGCCACTAAGCCGAAAAAGTAGAAAGAAAGAAGGAGAAAGTAAATAAAAATTAAGCCGCTTACGAGAAAATTAGACGCAAAATATAAATTACTTGAGATACCTCCTAACTTTATTAATTTGCAAACCTATCGCTGCTATTATCTGTCAATTAAGACTCTTAATGCAGGCGACTACGCCACGTTAAATGGTAGGTCAAACAACTAGAAAAAATATACTTTTACTATTCAGTAGAGAAAAAAAATTATTTTAAAACAATTTAAGGGAAACAAAAATTGTTTCCCCTTAAAAATCTATTCTCCACCACAAAAACTCCGCCCGCCGAAGTCAATTAGAGAAGGGACGCTATTAACACGACTTAAAAAATCAGAATACCTGTCCTTCGCTTAGTTCAACTCTGCTAACTTCATAACCTTTGTGATTGTTTCACAATCACGCGATCCCAGCAATCTTATTTTAAAAAATTTTTACCAAATTTTCTGCCAGAGAATAATTAAAATAACGAATTTTTTGTTTTCCGTAACTCTCTGCTGCTGTGGAAAGAAAACAATCCTATATTTTTTTGTGTGTGGCTTACACCAAGTACTAACAGCGTTGTCTAAAGGTGTAATTATTTTTATTTCCTATCTTCACAAAGACAACTCATTCACACTCTATCTAGAGTTAGACCCAGACTTAAGATCAGATCCTACTGGGGCTACCCGTTTAGTGGTACTAATTTCTAGATCAGGCTCAAAATACCGGCGAGCGACCCATTTATTGTCGTAATTTTATTTGAGATAGGTCTTAGAAATAGTGGTCCCGTCCGAGTGGAGAATGATGGGGAAGGCTCTGTGATAGTAAGGGTTAAGAAATAGATAGTTGATTCACAAGGGTGCCGGGAAGAGAAAGGACAGTCTCTGAAATCGGGTAATTTCTCCGATTTGCCTATCTTACGACAATCTTATTTATCTGTAGACTCCTTAATCTCTCTTGGCTAAACAATTTTTGCCAGTTACCAAACACTCATGTACACACACCAATTTGGTGCTACAAACGCACAGACGTGAATACAAACTACATATAACATATATGGGGTAATGGGTCGGCCAACACAATAATTTAAGGTTTATGGTGTTTATTATCATTAAACCAAAATCACAACATTTAGCATGGTACAGTCAACAATCATAGTTTTAGAAAATTACAAATAAAACAAGAAAAGGGGGGGGGGGGGGGGTAGAATAGTAGTATCCCAATATGCCCTTCCCGCTTGTATAGACAAAACCCAGTCCAAAGACAAGTGTTATCAGAAAGAGACAAGTTAACCCAAAGATAGATTAATTTATCCTGATAGGGGGTTTTCAATATTTAGTAGGGGTGCAGGAACAGAGTCCTAGTATTCTCAAAGTTATCCCTTGACTGAGCAGATTAAGGGAGGGGAAATAAGAAAATGTAAGCAACCCCGCTTAGAGAGAACAATACAAGGAATACAGTATATGGATGTTTACCAAGTAAAGAAAATTATTAATTCATCTAATAAATGTCGTTTCATTCATGCACGCTAGCGATGGCCATCACACATTTTCACACTTACCAATCGTTGAATCTGGCAATCCATAGAATACATAAACAGCTAGTAAATACTCAACAAATGTATGAGTCTTTTCCTTCGTTTTCCAGCCCCAGACTAGCGGGGTTTGCGTACAGCTTATTTTCCCGTAATCACTGGAAGGTGAAGCCTTAGCGTTCCTTTGGATTTTATCTAAAGTTTCTATGGGATGGCACTGTCACAGGTATATTTTTGAGAAGGTAGTGGTCTCCTGGATTTTCACCGCTGGTGGTGGAAAACTGCTATAGCGTGATGAACACAGAGTGATGACAAAGACTGATCAGTGAGTTATGTTTTTCTTCGGGGTTTAAATCCAGTGGAAATAACGTAACTGACAGTGTACATGAATATATTATCTTCCACAGCAGAGCATTAAAAAAATATATATGTAAAGACGTTATTTCTTACTACACCTGTAGTACACCACTGTAAAGTATCAGTCTGTCTGCTCTGTAAGGAAGAGTGGTGTGTTGTTGAGATCAGGCATGCTCCAGTCTACCCAGCTGTAAATGGGTAACTCACCCTAGTCCTGAGTTAGGGAAGGCAAAGGCTCCAGGGGAAGCAGGCCCTAAACTTGGTCACTTCAGCCGACGCAGGATGGTGTATGTATGAAGTAGTAGTGTAGAGTGTGATTACCGCGAATGGTGTACTGTTCGTGTGCTGACCAATATAATCACTCATACACATGTGTCTACAAGGCACCAATGCAGACTGCTGGAATCTTAGTTTACTCAATTTATTCAGACGTACACACTGGGACATACGAGTACATCAGGCTTTGTTGACATAACAATTTGTAGGTATACATAGCAGATCTGAAGTCATGACACATGCAGAAATAATGGGTAGTACATCAAAGTTCAATGTCATGATACATCATCTTATGAAACCACGAAAAGGGGGTTTCTAGCAGGAGTGAGATCTCTCTGTCACTGTCCGATAATAAGATAAATAATCTGTTCTCTTGGCAGTGATCAAAACAGACGATGACCGAAATCCAACATGGCTACCTTCCTGAGTTGTCGTTCACTCATTCATAGGAAGAATATCAGCCAAAGTTAATTTACAATGGATATATAAAGGATTTCATGAATGGTTCCATGCAGCACTACGGTGATCAGGTTAGTTCACGTAGCCATAACCGCTGCAGGAAAATCTGTCATCTTCGTCGATACAAAACACGACACTAGCATATCGAAGCACCCAAAAGTCAAGCTAGGCCTAACCGACGAGAGATCATCAAAAATACGAGCTGGGTTTACCTGGAGTCCGAATCATCTATATACTGACATAAGGAGAGTCTCTAACACAAACTATCGTAGAGACACTATCTCCTCCAGAAGAAAAAAAAACCACTTCGTAAGACATTTTTTCTTGACGAAAGGACCAGCTCTTGAAAAACGTACCCCGCCATTCTTAGCAGTACATCGGAACTCATCACGACTTGTTAAGACAACTCATACTTCCGCTAACAAGAATCTAGTCCCTCATACCCATCCAAAATATACAATATAGGACTGATTCTACTTGTACTAATAATATGTAATACATATGAATTCAGGCCATAAACACAATAAGCAAATTAATATATTTTCTGGCCCTAAAATTAAGTACAAACGCAAGCGTACTATTCTTGCGCTGGATCGATATCCAGACCGATTACTCCTATAATCAAAAGTGTGAATCAAACATGGATTATCTCGCTTTTACAATAAACAGCATTTTCATACACAGATGGATGCATGACTATATTTTTCCCATATTAAATAACCATATCGATTTTTTTGTAATATGTGCGTCAAAAATATGCACGCAACAGATTACCACACCCCTCGGGAAAAAAAAAATGGTACATTTTTTTTTTTGAAATACATCTAGGAGCAACATACAATAGGCTCACAACGCACCAATAACAATGCGCAGATGATAAGCATAAGTTTTATGACCTTAGAGAAAGCACTTCTCTAAGTATTAATATTTCCAGAGAGGTGTCACCAACGCATACTACAATATTAGCAATGACACAATTTCCACATTAGTTTATACATAAATTCCATCTAAGATATCTTAACATCATGATCATCAAAGACGAAAAACATTGAAAAAATCAGCGGTGAATAAATATCCATGAACCGCTAAGTAGTGTTACAATCAATATATGATATATTACATATGTGTACACATTTCAACATAGAAACAATTGTATCAAAGCTGTATAACAGTTATGAATCATGTGGGCATCTAGACAAAATATCTGCCATCACATTTTCTGACCCACGGATAGCTCGCACCGAAAAATGAAATGGCTGTAGAGCAATCGCGTATCGCGTTGATCTCGCGCTCTTCAGATTTTTACTCTGAATAGCCGTAAGAGCTTTCTGGTCAGTTTCCACAATGAAATGCGCGCCCAGAAGAAATCTTTGTAGTTTAAGGATTGACCAAACCATAGCCAATAATTCACGGTCTAGGACCGAGTAATTCTTCTCTGCGGCATTTAATTTCCGAGAAATATACATCACAGGATGCAGAGTTCCAGAGTACTCTTGCATTAGTGCAGCTCCAATCCCGGTGGATGAAGCGTCACTACGAAGAATAAATGTCTTATCCTTAGAAGGTAATACTAGGATAGGTGAAGTAGAAAACATAGTTTTAACCTTATCCAAAGAGGATTGACATTCTTGAGTCCAATGGACTACATTAGGAGACCCTTTCTTTAGCAAGGAAGAAAGAGGTGACATAATGGAGGACAGATTCGGTATGAATCGTCCATAAAATTGTATTAGACCTAAGAGACTTCGTACTTGCTTTTTAGTCTTAGGAATAGAAATGTTAAGTATCTTACTTGTATTATGGTCTTCTGTTTTTAGGAACCCATGACCAACACGGTGTCCTAAGAAAGATATTTCGCTAAAACCAATACATGCTTTCGATGGTTTCGCTGTCAGGTTATGCTCGCGTAAGATAGACAATAGTTCATTTATACCATTATAGTGATCGTTCCAAGTATCACTGAAAAGACAGATGTCATCAAGATACGCAATGACATCTGAGCGATGAGATAGGATTCGACGCATCATGCGTACAAATGTAGCAGGGGCGTTCATAAGACCGAAAGGCATGAAATTCCATTGGAATAGACCCCTAGGCGTCGAAAAAGCAGTAAACGGTTTGGCGTGTTCGGATAGTGGAACTTGCCAATATCCCTTAGACAAATCGAGTTTAGTAAAGAAGTGAGAATTCGATAGTCTCGTAAGTAGCTCTTCTAGTAAAGGCATAGGTTCAGCATCGAATTTAGTCACTTGATTCAATTTGCGATAATCCACGCAAAGACGTATGTTATTGTCTTTTTTCCGTACTATAACCATCGGCGAAGAATATGCTGATGTGGATGGTTCAATAATTTTTAACTCTATCATCTCATCTAACTCTTTCTCTACCTGTGCTTGGAAATGTATCGGAATAGGATACGGTCTGACTCTTATAGGACTATGGTCAGTAAGAATAATGTCATGTTGAATGACATCCGTTTGACCAGGAATGTCAGTAAGGACATCCTGAAATTGTTCTAACATAGTAGAAACTTGTTTCTGCTCTCCTGGAGATAATTCTGGAGAAATTGCAACATCTTTCCATGATTCATTAGAGTGAAGAGGAATCATTGGAAAAGGTAAATTTACATCCGAGAAACTCGTTTCCTCATCCTGTATTACTGACAGAGATGAGTACTGTCCATGTTGGACTGGAAAATCGTCCGTTGCCTGGAAAACAGGTTGTAAATAATCAGGACGTTCATGGAATTCCGTGAGCATGTTGATGTGGAAGGTTTTACGCTTCCCGTCAATATCGACGATATAGTCAACATCGGAAACCTTTGATATTATATCGTACGGACCTTTCCAAGAAATGAGAAGTCTATTTTCCCTACAAGGTAGCAAGACAAATGCTTTGTCACCTGGACAAAGTTGACGCAAACATCTCTTTTTATTGGCAAATTCCCTTGCCTTCTGTTTCGCAAATTCAGAAGAAGCAGTTGCCAATTTGCATGCTTCAATAATCTTGTGTCTAAGTGCGATGACATATTCATAAGAGGATTTTGTGTCATCGACAATATTATCAGCAGTTATAAGATCATGAAGTAAGGACATAGGACCTCGCGGTTTCGCGCCAAAGACAAGTTCAAAGGGAGAAAATCCTGTATGTTCCTTGGCGACCTCTCTATATGCAAAGAGAGCCGCGGGTAAAACCCTATCCCAATCCTGAGGATGATCTTCTGTTATCTTACCTAGTAGGTTTTTCAGAGTTCTATTCAAACGTTCCACCATCCCATTGGACATAGGATGATAAATACTACTCAGCGATCTCTCTATCTTCAGAGTCGACATTACTTGAGACATGGTATCCGATATAAGTTGGGTACCATGGTCGGATAATATTTCTGCTGGAAACCCCAGACGAGAAAATATTAACCAAAGAGCATCTGCGACATCAGCAGTAGTTATGCTCTTTAGAGGAACAGCCTCCGGCCAACGTGTGCACATATCAACACACGTCAGAATAAATTGGTGTCCTCTAGCAGACTTTATCTTAAATGGACCAATGATGTCTATCGCCATTTTTTGAAATCCTTATTCGGATCACCTTTTGTTGCCAGAGTAAAGAATTTCTTTAGAGTAGGATCATCTTCCTGCTGTTTAATAAAGGAATCGTGTGAAATCTCCAAGGGATCATCTTGGATCTGCGCATCATTATCTTCAGAATGTGAAGATTGTGGCATATTGAGAGCTTGAGCCCTAGTGATTACTGCATTAGCAGATTGCATATTAACATTTTCCCAATTAGAGATTTGCTGTGGAGTGCATTCTTTCACTCCATGAATGCGACCGATGATAAGATCAGCGATCGGATTCGGCAAGAGACATGCTTGCACCTCTCCTGTAAAGAACGGTGTAGCAATATTGATAATGGCAGTGGAGTACTTCTCCAATGTGCCACCAAATGTTACACATTTGACTATATTGCCCGTAGCTCGAGAAGGATTTACGAGTGATTGCCTCACTCCAATGGTAGTGCACCCCGAGTCGAAAAGAATTGATACCGGAGTACCATCTATTAGGCCCCTATTAAAGACAAGAGCACCCCTTCCATTATGCGCAATTGACGCATGGAGAGCGGGAAGTGGGTGACCGCAGCTTAAAGTAGAAACTGTGGTTGGATCGAATAATGTTTTGCATTGCGAACACTCAGATGCTCTAGCAAAATCGAAAGCGGAATTTGCTACACTATTGGAGTCTTTTTTATCATTATTCTGATTATCGGTGTCGTGGAACTCCTGTTGTGCAGAGTTAGCCTGGTAATAAGATTTACCATGTCTTTTGTGTTGTGATCTACCTCGGTTATAATTGTCTCTATAATTATTATTGCCTCTGTTATAACCCCTATTTGGGTTTGAATCATAATATTCATGATCATAATCATCATGCTCGTTATATTGAGTATCCCTGTAATATTGTTTCTTTTGTCTCCATGAAGCACTTGGGTAGTTCCTATAGCTACTCCCTTTCCGAGAATTTCTAACATTATGGGTACCCCGCGCGTGTCGAGGACTATCAGCCCGATTCCAGTTCTTCGAAGAAGAACCCTGATTTGAGTGGTTATCTTGGTTTTGATACTTATTCCAATTAACCTTTTTATCAAATTTATTTTTAGCTCCTTGGAATTTGTGTGAGTAATTCTGATTATATTCTGTTGCCGAAGCAACTGGCATACTCTCTTTAATGTTAGAGTTACTAAGAATCATGTCAGGGTGTGCCGTGGCATACTGGTCACAATATTCTTCCATTTGCTTTATTGTACTAGGTTTACGCTCATGTAAGAACTCTAGGAATGATTTATTTACAGAAGACATGACTTTGTCTCTTAGCAATAAATCTGTAAGACTATCAAATGTTTTCTCTGTTTTGGATAATTCAATCCATCGTGAAAGTGTAATTCGTGCTTTTGAGATGAAATCTGAGAATTCTACACCTACCTCAGGTCTCATTGTTTTAAACAAAAGACGGTAACCTTCCTCAGACAGCTGATATCTCTTTATCAAAGCTGCCCTAACAGCATCATAATTGTCTTTGTCGGCCTCTTCAACAAAATATAACTTACTCAGAGACTCCCCTTTTAGATTTTCAGACAACTGATTCACATACTGTGATTTGTCAACATTATGAGATCGACAAGCCCGTTCAAATCTAGAAAGCCAAAATGTTATGTCATCACTGGTAGGGTTAAACGCTGGTACTTTGACCTTGTACACAAAGGGTTTACCATTACCACCAGATGCCTGATTAACATTACTCATACATGTCAATTTTAATTTCTCTAATTCAAACTCATGTTCTCTTATTGCTTTTCTCTCTTCAGCTTCTCTATCTAATCTTTTCTGTTCTGCAGCAGCTTCTAGTTTTTTCTGTTCTGCAGCAGCAGCAACTTCTAGTTTTTTCTGTTCTGCAGCAGCTTCTAATTTCTTCTGTTCTGCCTCAAATCTCCTTTCCTCCACTTGCATCTGCAATTTCTTAAGTTCAGCAGCAGTATCAGCTTCTTTTTTCTAATCTTTTTTCTTCAGCTAAGGCTTTCCTTTCTTCTGCAGCAGCTTTTTTTTCTTCTATTTGAAGTCTTCTCTCCTCAGCCGCAGCTTTTTTTCCTCAGCAGCAATTTTTTTTTCTTCAACAGCAGCAGCAATTTTTTTCTCTTCTGCAGCTAATGCTTTGTCATATTGAGCAACAGCCCATTGTTCTAAGTCTTTTCCAGTCTTATCAAAAGATTTTCCTAGTGTAATGAAATAATCTAAGGTAGACATATTGTCTTCTTAAATCAGAAACCTGAAAAAGTAAATAAATTACTCTCTTTGTTAATGGGAGACAAGTCTATACCTTAGACTTAGTCTTAGTCCAAACTTGTATGGTTTACAATAACCAATGATAACTTGAGTACCTGTGGACAACAATAATTGTATCTCAAATACTGTGGGGACAAGCCTTACAAAGGTCTTGTATACCTCACTGTAACCAAAGATCACTTGAGTACCTGTGGAAAAAAATATTTCCCTTTACCAATAACTTTGGGAGACAAGCCTTACAAAGGTCTTGTATATCTCAATGTAATCAAAGATCACTTGAGTACCTGTGAAAAAAAAATATTTCCCTTTTCCAATAACTTTGGGAGACAAGCCTTACAAAGGTCTTGTATACCTCAATGTAATCAAAGATCACTTGAGTACCTGTGGAAAAAAAAAATATTTCCCTTTTCCAATAACAATCAGAAAGTACTGATCTGTACTATACTATCAGTGTATACCACTATACGTCATATGTCAACTAAAGACATTACAAATGACAAACAAGAAAAGACAATCTGAAAACATTTGCAGAGATCAAATTAAATTAAATAGGGGAAATGAAAAAAATGATCACAGAACCTGTGATGATAACTGCCATAAGATAACAAGACAAATAACGCTACAGTGTATAAACATAAGGGTGTAAAAAACTGAAATGAAAGGAAAGATGAGACCTACAATTATACAAACAAATCAAACAAAACTAAGGAACACAAAAAAATGTTACAAATACAAATATGAAACAGTCGTCACAACTAACCAAATATTTGCAAACTATGTTGCAAGCAAATTTCAATTAATAAAATTGCTCCCTATCGAACGCCAGAACAAGACCAATATTACTCGGTATTTCCTGTTCTAGTCACACAGAATATAAACTAATTTAATACACAACAAATAACATGTAAGCATAAATAGCATATAGCATACAATATCATTTTATGTCATGAATGGAATGTGTTGCCAGTATAGTGTTGTAAAGTAGGCACAGTTTATTTAAATAATACTAACTTGCCACTTTATTCAGTAATAGACTTAAGTTTAAACTATTACACTGTCAATTTTTTCTCTGTTGAGCATATGAAGATCCCACGATGAACTATGCACTTTATTCAGCAACACTGCGATTCTTCTGTACATTGAGAAATGTCAACAATATTGCTCCAGATATTTTCTACACTTGATACCACTGTCCTGTGTAATACTGTCTGTACAGCGAAAAACTGTCAACAAGTGCTGACCTAGATACAGCATCCTATCGGTAATACAGGTCAAGCTGTCCTACTGGTGTTGATGTGTTCAAACAAATGTTCTTTCAGCTGTAAACTGACGAAAAGGGGGTTTCTAGCAGGATTGACACTGATCAAAACAGCATATCGAAGCACCCAAAAGTCAAGCTAGGCCTAACCGACGAGAGATCATCAAAAATACGAGCTGGGTTTACCTGGAGTCCGAATCATCTATATACTGACATAAGGGAGTCTCTAACACAAACTATCGTAGAGACACTATCTCCTCCAGAAGAAAAAAAAACCACTTCGTAAGACATTTTTTCTCGACGAAAGGACCAGCTCTTGAAAAACGTACCCCGCCATTCTTAGCAGTACATCGGAACTCCTCACGACTTGTTAAGACAACTCATACTTCCGCTAACAAGAATCTAGTCCCTCATACCCATCCAAAATATACAATATAGGACTGATTCTACTTGTACTAATAATATGTAATACATATGAATTCAGGCCATAAACACAATAAGCAAATTAATATATTTTCTGGCCCTAAAATTAAGTACAAACGCAAGCGTACTATTCTTGCGCTGGATCGATATCCAGACCGATTACTCCTATAATCAAAAGTGTGAATCAAACATGGATTATCTCGCTTTTACAATAAACAGCATTTTCATACACAGATGGATGCATGACTATATTTTTCCCATATTAAATAACCATATCGATTTTTTTGTAATATGTGCGTCAAAAATATGCACGCAACAATATATATATAGTATGGCTTCTGGCAATTGTTCTTCTTCAGTTATCTTTACAGAATTATTGAGATTTATCATTTAAAAAGTTCTTGGTTGTATTACTTTCGTGAAAAGACTTAGAGAGTGGGACCGCACAGGGCCGCAACACAAAGATTTATATTTTAAATGTTCATAAACATCTCTGAATGGTAGAAGAACCGAGTCTGGAGGATTCTATAATTGCTGGGTCGCAAAGGTATATGATCAGCCTATGTGAAAAAATAGAAAACATGAAATCATAAACCCAATACGAATCATATTCTGACGCGCGATAAATTTACAGTTTAGACTATTTTATACACTCGCGTATTCAATTATATATATTTAAGAAAACTCTCCGCGAGTCTAATAGTTAAAAACCACACATGTATATATATATACAGAACTAAACTGTATTAATTGGTTATAACTCGCTTAGCGGCTTCTAAATTAATTTAAGCATCTATTATCTTGGGAAATAACGGATAGATATATCATTTAATTTACAACTGGAAACTTTTGAGATGGGTTTATTTAATAGGTTTAAATTAACACAAAATCCAGTGAAATAAAATGAAAGAACTAGCCCACTGATTCACTTGAAACTAATATATTACCGCTGCCCAAACAGAATGAATTTTAGTCTCCAATATAGAAGATATCCACGAGAACTCTTGTTCTATAAGCTAGTACTTTTTTCAAACTGTCTGGCGCAAATGATAAACGCATTCTTCAGTGGTCTCAATATATAATTAAAGAATTGAAGGATCGAGGGGACACGCGAAATTTCACAACTTTTTTTATATCAGGGAACTTTTGCGTTACTTGCCGCTGGGCAAAGCTCCTAGATTTCCCCCGTCTGTTCGTCCGCCCGCGATTTCCGCACTCTTCTCTGGTTCACACTGAGGTGCTAAACGAAGGCGTTAAACTGCTTCGTCCGTCCTGGGACCACCACTGCCTTTGATCTCGGGCCGTTTCCCCCCGTTGATCTTTGGCAACGCCTAATGAGCGGTAAGAAAGAAAGGTGAAGGGGTAGCTGCTTCTAGATCGCTCTAAGGTAAGGCGGTAGGCATGGCTTAACTAAACTAAATACCAAGTGAACCTCCTAGTTCCTCGCATGCTAACTGTCTACATATTAATTAGCAAACGTAGTGAAAAATTCACTCTGCTATGATGCATACTAATTAGCAAACGTGGGACCCACGTTGGCGATTAAAATTTGCAACGTAAATGAATGAGGGCTCTCATGCTATCCCAGGGTCTACCATATCATCTAACAATTCAGTTACGCTGAAATTTGTCTGTCACAGGTAAGAGGGTGCAAAAGGCGGTGCAACAGGCCCAACAAGGCCAATGGACTACATGGGAAGGAGCCGTGCAAAGGTCCTTGACATGGAATGATATATGGCATATGGCACCTCTTAGGCTCAGCTTCATTATTAGATCAATGTATGACCTGCTGCCGTCGGCCACCAACCTTGTGAGATGGTGAAAGTCGGATGACGAGCAGTTTCGCCTGTGCCAGGGGAAGCAGACACTTAAACGCGTGCTCTCAGCGTGCAATGTGACATTAGGGCAAGGGCGATACACTTGAGGTGCAAATGGGCGGCTGCGAAAATAGACACTTTTCTGATTACGCAGCACAACCGAGTAAACCAGGTAGCAGTTTACCATCTCTTCTTGACTGTGCAAACGACTGGGAGATGGCAGTAGACCTACCTGGACGAGGAGCATATCCAGAGAGTATCAGAAAATAGCGGAGACGGCCGGATATAGTGCTGCATTCTTCAGCATCGCTTCAGGTTATACTGATTGAACTGACCGTGCCACTTGAATTCAGATTGGACGAGCAACATTCGTTCAAAGCGGCCAAGTGAAACTGCCGAAAAGGTATCATGCTGGCTGTGGAACAACCGCAATGGGCTATGGAACTCGGGACAGTAAACTCTACAGTACAGAATTTTTCTAAATCCAGGAAACGTTGAGTTTTTCGGTGTACTGGTGAAAGAGCTGTGACTTACGCAACACCGGTGTATATTATAAGAGGCGTTGGGCGCAGAATTTCAGCTGCTAGCGCAGTGGCCAGCTTCGTCGGCTTCGCGCAGGTGTGTCAGTGTCTGTCCCGAGTCGTGGTGTGCGGCGGAACGCCGCAATAATTTGTCTTCTCTTTGTTACCTTCACAATTGCCTCCATGGCTCTCGGAGTTGTGGATTTTAAAAGTTGCAACCAAAGTGAAATGGGTTCATTTTCGATACAAGACAACAGGAAGCTGAGACACTTGGGAGTCATGACCCTAGTGGGCCCGCCCCCCTTAGAGTATAAAGGAGAATAACGGGCCGAAACACTTGTACGACGGGGGGACTCCTTCTGATGATCACTTGTTGAATCGCTCTGTATAGAGTTTCTTATCATCTCATATATATATATATGCAAACACATACATACTCTTTGTACACTGTTTCTCTTCTATTTCTCTTTTGGGCTTTACATTTTTTTAAATATTCCGATTGTTAATAATCTACTTGTCATTGGACATATTTATCATTACATGAGATGTCTGATTTTTTCACCATAATTGTCTTTTTTTCTTCATACCCCTATCTACAAACAACACTATTATAGCTGCTGCTAAAGCAAAGCAAAAAATATGTTTAAAGTGGCCCAAAAATGGGCTTAGCTGCATTCCGTTTATGTAACGCAAAATAATTTATTTCAAATTATGCCGTAAAACAATTTCCCCAAACCTGGCTAAAACTATATACTGTAGCTCAAGTGATAACTTATAATAATTTTAGGCTAATTAGGGAAAATCTGTTTAATTGAACAAATACAGGAAGAAATAAGCCATGTTGATGAAACATTTCTTCCTGACTGTCAATATAAGAATTATTTTTCCTTGTGAACATGGGGAAATAAATCCTTCATTTTTTTTTTTTTTTTAATGTAAAACTTTTGCCTCGTTTTGGCGGTTAATATAACCGACTAGGTTGAACAAGACACGCCTCGCCAAAACGAGGCAAAAATTTTACATTTAAAAAAAAAATGAAGGATTTATCTCCCCATATTCACAAGGAAAAATAAGTCTCATATTGACAGTCAGGAAGAAATGTATCATCAACATGGCTTATTTCTTCCTGTATTTGTTCAATTAAACAGATTTTCCCTAACTTAGCCTAAAATTATTATAAGTTATCACTTGAGCTACAGTATATAGTTTTAGCCAGGTTTGGGAAAATAGTTTTACGGCATAATTTGAAATAAATTATTTGCATAAACGGAATGCAGCTAAGCCCATTTTTGGGCCACTTTAACATATTTTTTGCTTTGCTTTAGCAGTAGCTATAATAGTGTTGTTTGCAGATAGGGATATGAAGAAATAATTTTTCTTTAAATGCTGCGGTTTTGTAACCCACTTTGTCATCTGAGCATTCCCCCATTTATGACGTTAAAGCTAAGAACCATGATACAAAATGATCCGCTTGTTAACTATTTAGAGGAATCGCAAAACTGAGTTAAAATAAAGCTGCTATTAGAAAGAAAAAAAAAGATGTGAAATTGGAAACGTAATTGAGTTTAATTTATTTGAAAAACGCTCTAGGCCAATTTGACACACAAATTGTTAATATAAATTGTGGCATGCTAAAGGTTTAATTTTTGTTAGACTTCGCTATCTCTCTTTTTTTTTTTTTTCTACCTTAGACACGATTTCAGGACGTTAGAAAGTTGAAGGTGAAAATGTGTGCTCATTATTAAATTCAATGGCTGGAAAAATTTTATTATTGGAAAAATACAACGGAATTTCTGCAGGCATTTATAACGTGTAATGTTATTTACAGGTTCACATAAAATTACGGTTGCACATTCATGTAATTTTGTAATAAATATTATAATTTGTGTAGGTTTGACACTTCGATTACGGAAACAACGGCAAATGGGTTGATTTGCCATTGCCCTAAAGACGCCACTAGGCGTGATGGGAAACAATGGCAAAGAAAACATATCTGCTGTTGCCCTAAGACGCCACTAGGCGTAATGGCCACTGACTGCTTTGATGGTCGGTGGCTAAGGACAGAAGAAGAAGAAGGTTTGAAGGTTTATTAGCGTTTGTAATTATAGTGACTGTTGTTTTTTTCAGTATTTGTATGTTGATCAATCAAGAAACCCTGATGTCTACACTTATGTCACGAGCTAAATATCTCTCTCTCTCTCTCTCTCTCTCTCTCTCTCTCTCTCTCTCTCTCTCTCTCTTTCACTCTCTCCTATAGCACGAGGAGAAATATAAATATTCAGTCATTCTATAAGAACCTTACATATATCTCGTGATATTACATAACAACATAACGTTATTAACTGGCATGAATAATTTGCTCTCTGCCACTATTGTCCTTGTGGCTTTGTTTTATACGACTTTCCAATATTTTAAGACAAATTACTTTTTAGAAGAGAAATTGTTAAGGTTATCCATAATGTTGTTCTTCTTCTGATTATGCTTTCGTGATGCTATTTTTTTTCTTTACAAGACTGCTGTTTGGAAAGGATATATTAATTATTTTTTTCCATAGCATTCATCAACATATGACATAATACTGTGATTGTCTTGACTGTCAAGTTGTATCCATATGCGAACGAAACAAATTTGCAAGCTTTTATAGCAATATGTTAATATAACACTTTATGTTTCTACAATATAGAATTTGTGAACATTGTGTAAATGAAATTCTGCAACGCTTTGTTGTGTGAATTCCAGATTGCAACATAGCAACGCAACAGTTATGTGAGTGTAAGATTAGATCTTTTAATAATATGCACACGCCCAACACTTTACAGAGGGATCGTTATAACCGCAACCTTTATTTTATTTTTTAAAAGGGTATGGAACAGCAGAAGGTAATCTCTAACCGTGTACAACAATATTTAATATGAGAGGAAAAAAAATATATATATATGTATAAATGCCCTAGAAATTTCCTGTTTAGTGTAAATGGGGTCATAAAAGAGTTGCATCTGCATGACGACTTAAAGCAGACTATGTAACTTTACGAGCTGTCTTGAGTAAATAAAACAGGATTATTCCACCAACAGGTATGGACATTGTACTTTCCTTCACTATTGCAGATTCTGGTATGTTCATTTTTATTCTTATCAATGTAGTTTTTGGGATGCACAACTTTGTGGAATGTGTCAATATATCTTTGACGACGATTACAATCTGGACTTTGCCAAGTGTCATTGAGTGAGCCGTGTCTACAGCTTACAACTCACGAATGTGTTGTAATAGGTTCCTGCAGGGCATACTCTGATCAGGACACCGAGTTCATTATCTTTTCTGTTTCCAGTTCTCAGATTAGTGATCGCGAGTTTCCTGATTTTATTTTTTTTTAATACCCCTTCTGGGGCTCAAAGTGAGGTCTATTGAGTTATATGTGTGAATTGTGTGATCCTGGCCCTGGCTGGCCGAGAAGCGATCAGAATTATCATACTAAATGAGTTTCCTGATTAGAGGAATGGTTGTGAATGCCATAATATGTAATCCGTTACTTTTTTTTTTTTAAAGTTTTGCCTCGTTTTGGCGAGGCGCGTCCCGTTCAACCTAGTCGGTTATATTAGTTTTTTTTTTTTTTCCCCCTCGCAATGAGGTCGCATTTTTTTTAACTTGCATGAGTCGCATTTGGCACACGCCCAACCCCGGCCTTGGTCAAGACACATGATCCTAGCCAAGGCCGGATAGTAAACGCATGTCCCAACACAAAAAGACCCATGACACACAAGTGTCACTGTAATGATCCTCTGTGTTTTCACACAAAAGACCTAATGACACATAAGTGTCACTGTACTGATCTTTTGTGCCGGGCACATGGTTATATTAAGGCTTTTTTTCCCCTCGCATGAGGTCGCCTTTTTTTTCCTCGCATGAGGTCGCATTTTTTTTTAACTCTCATGAGTCGCATTTGGCACACGCCCAACCCCGGCCTTGGTCAAGACACATGATCCTAGCCAAGGCCGGATAGTAAACGCATGTCCCAACACAAAAAGACCCAATGACACACAAGTGTCACTGTAATGATCCTCTGTGTTTTCACACAAAAGACCTAATGACACATAAGTGTCACTGTACTGATCTTTTGTGCCGGGCACATGGTTATATTAGGGCTTTTTTTCTCTCGCATGAGGTCGCATTTTTTTCCTCGTATGAGGTCGCATTTTTTAACTCGCATGAGTCGCATTGGCACACGCCCTACCCCGGCCTTGGTCAAGACACATGATCCTAGCAAAGGCCGGATAGTAAACGCATGTCCCAACACAAAAAGACCCAATGACGCACGTGTCACTGTAATGATCTTCTGTGTTTTCACACAAAAGACCTAATGACATATAAGTGTCACTGTACTGATCTTTTTTTTTTTCCTCGCATGAGGTCGCATTTTTTTTTCCTCGTATGAGGTCGCATGTTTTTAACTCGCATGAGTCGCATTGGAACACGCCCAACATAAACGCATGTCCCAACACAAAAAGACCCAATGACACACAAGTGTCACTGTAATGATCCTCTGTGTTTTCATGCAAAAGATCTAATGACACATAAGTGCCACTGTACTGATCTTTTGTGCCGGGAACATGGTTATATTAGGGCACATGTCCAAATATAACAGACCTTTAGGTCTGGATTTTTAAGCTTAATTGACCTGCTTCTTGAAATGAAATTTTAACAGACGTGTTTTTCAACATCTAGTTATAGAATAATGATTACATAAAAAATTGTTTGGGTGTAAGCTACTAGTCCTGCATCGTTTTAAATGTGGCTTCTTCTGACATAGGACGCATCTCAGTGATTGATTCCTCTGTGTTTTCACGCAAAAGTCTAATGACAACAAGTCACTGTACTGATCTTTTGTGCCACTGGGGACCATAAGGGCACATGTCCAAATATAACAGACCTTTAGGTCTGGATTTTTAAGCTTAATTGACCTGCTTCTTGAAATGAAATTTTAACAGACGTGTTTTTCAACATCTAGTTATAGAATAATGATTACATAAAAAATTGTTTGGGTGTAAGCTACTAGTCCTGCATCGTTTTAAATGTGGCTTCTTCTGACATAGGACGCTAGTTCCTCTCAGGTCAAAGTTCGTAACTTGGGAAAGAGGATTCCTTCTATGTGGCGTTGGTCACTTCGAGATGCATGTGAGGCCAGTTAGTGCCCCTAGATGTATAAAGAGTTACGCGAACTAAAATTTGGCCGCCATTTTCGGCTGTACCCGTATTGCAGGAACATGGACCCAATTGCGAGTTTCAGA
Source organism: Oreohelix idahoensis (assembly GCA_024509875.1). NCBI lineage: Eukaryota > Metazoa > Mollusca > Gastropoda > Stylommatophora > Oreohelicidae > Oreohelix > Oreohelix idahoensis. The sequence continues at coordinate 490,134 of JAMPIV010022322.1, read as the reverse complement.
CCCAATTTCTATTTTCGTTTAGGTTAACTAATAATTTGAAATAAAATTAGATGCAAATACAGTAGCACATATTTGTACTATTCTTTGTATTTCAACTAACAAAACAAAAAGAAGAAAACTAGTTTACTTACCGGTTTATTGAATAGAATCAGTAGCGTGAATTTTTAACACATACTCCGTTAAATTTTATATTCCATAGAATTCCATTATTTGGCAACAAATATTCCGTTAGAATTGCAACACTTAGCAAAACATACTCCCTTCGAATTGAACTAGTTACCTAGTTTGAAATGTGGAAACTGGTGAATGACTGTTGTAGACACTGACAGTTTTACTAGATCCAGATGATCACACCAGTTTTTGTTTTCATTAAAAATGCGACAATTTACAGATAGTTTTAAGAAAATCTAATTACATATTTTGGACCGGGGATTTTATTATAGTTTTATTATATAATTATATTATATAATATATAATTTTATTGTTATTATTACTATTATATATATATATATATATATATATATATATATATATATATATATATATATATATATAATATATATATATATATATATATATATATATATATATATATATATATATATAAAATAGGTTTGTTCAAATGAAACCCGTCCCAGTGGCTTTATAACAAATATATGTAAGGTACGTCAGCAGGAGTAGTAGAATTAAATACAGCAATTGTTAGGAAGCAAGTACTCACTGGGGTCCTTTAGAAATAGTCACCATAGGCATTCAGACACGCATCCCACTGCTTGGGTAGACGGCGGATGCCGTCCGAGAAAAATGACTTTGGTTGCATATTGAACCATTTGGTCACCGAGGCCCTGACGTCTGCATCGGAGTCGAATCGTTGTCCCTTTAGAGATATCTTTAAGGGTCCGAACAAATGAAAGTCACATGGTGACAGATCGGGGCTGTAGGCTGGGTGTGGCAGAACTTCCCACCTTTTCCTTGCTAACGCTTCCTGCACAATGTTCGCAACATGTGGACGAGCATTGTCGTGCAACAGAATCACACCATGCGAAAGCATGCCGGGTCGTTTATTCTTGATGGCTGTATGCAGGTTGTCTACTGTGTCTTTGTAGCCGATGGCATTGATGTTCACGCCAGGCTCTTTAAAGTCTACCAATAGAAGCCCTTCATGGTCAAAAAATGCGGTCAGCGTAACCTTACCGGCGGAAATCTGTGACTTGAATTTTTTGGACGGATTCCTTATCACACCGGCCATTATTTTAACGGTCTGCAGCACAACCAATGAATATTAGGAGAATGAACACTTACACACTTGTACATTCGTATGTGCTTATTACGTCAGATGTGACTTCATCATGCTCCTCCTACGAATGTCCACTTGGCGCAGCACGGTCGGGTTTCATTTGAACACGCCTCGTATATATATATATATATATATATATATATATATATATATATATATATATATATATATATATATATATATATATATATATATATATATATATATATATATATATATATATATATATATAATTTTATAAATATAGAAGAGGTGTTAAGAATAGACTGACCTAGGGAACTGCATAATATAGTCAAACAATATTTATCACGAACAAATGTTAATATTAGTGTCTGGGAATGTGAAGGTCTGATGCTGTTCTTACAATGCATATGACTTTTAACAGATGAAAGTCAATTAAATATATGTTTAAGTCAGTTATATAACTAGAACCACCAGGCCTTTACACCCCTCCATTTTAATATAATTCTTGTTCAGAGTTTCTCTTGATTTTGTTTGTTTTTCGTTTTTTTGTTTGTTTATTTAACGTTTTAGCATAATTGTGAGTGTCCCTATTTACAATGATTTGACAAATGTGATGCCCCTTTCTCATCGGCAGTTGTTCATATTATTTAGAATTGAAAACAATATATATCCTAATTATAACCCATCAGAGGTTGAACGTGATATTTTTCTTAATTAATTTTTAAAAAAAAATTCTTACTCGATGCTTATTCTCCCTACTAGCCCTGGTATTGTCTAGCCGACAATGGCGTCTACGTCGTTCAGCCTCGTTTTCGATTCTGACATAGTGTCGTGAAACATTCTAAATCCACATATCTAAATTAAAAAGTAAATGTAAAGCCTAACGAATTAATTCAATAAAAGGAAAGAAGAATGGTAAAAGAACAGTGCGGTCACAATAGCGTACGCCTGTGTTATAGAACGTCATACTAGCTAAAAAGAAAACCCCTTTTTATGCTCCGTCTGCATAATTGTAACGCTTTCACGTTTACTAGTAAATCCTACTGCATCAACTACACGCGTTTCAAAAAAATAAAACCGGTACTGTGTTTCTTAGAAAACCTTGAGATAGACACACTGCGTAATGACCTAGATTAATATTACATTAATGTCATTTTATGCACTACGTAAACGAAAAGACAGACGGCCTTAGAAGAGAGAGATGTACGGAGGAACGCATGCAATACTACCACCGTCTCGCGATATGAAATTAATGCCACCCCACACGAAAGGCATGCAGGCTTGCTTTTTTTTCAAATAAACAGTAATAAAAAACACTACCAATACGAGGTAAGGTTTTAAAAAACATGGTTAATGCTTATTAGGAAACATGACACAATACTGTTTTGCGTCTGAAATCCTGACATTAGCCTGACAGTACAGAAGACACCCCATTGTATCGAAGTGAACGGGTGGTAGAAGAAAATACATATTTTGAACGAAGCCACTTGGCTCCATTAAACTTATATATTTGGGTGCCTTAGGACTTGCTGACAAAGAATATGTTAGGTGTTAAGCAAATAGTCTAATAATTAACAAATTATAGCCAAAATACTATAGTGGTGTTGTCTGACAACACAGGATCATATTTGCTCATAATGGCGTGTTTGGACACTGCTTTAGAGGAAATGAGGCCACCACGTTAAATCCGATTTGATTGGCTAGAATTATATGTAAGGCGAAACATGATTAGTCGACTGCAAATACTATTTTTGGTTGTTAAGGGAAACGGTAGGAAGGGTACTTTTTTTCAAATGCTTTTGTAAACATGGTCTTATTGGCTAGACCATTTAATATAGTCAATTAGGAGCGTCGGTTCAGTGCCACTTTTTTAAAATTAAACTGTGTAGAAGCAAGTGCGTTGAGAACCAGTTCATATTTTTCTAATGAAAGCCTGGGACAGAGGCAGATCGGAATTGGGCCATAACTCATCGCCAGTCAACGTATTTGTTTAATATTTCCTTGAATTGTGGTAAGCTAGACATATTTGATCTCTTTTTGATGAAAATTGAATGTGAATTGATAATTCATGTCTGTATGTGTGTGGTTCAGTAACAAACATGAGGCAAAGCCTAGATATTGCTCTATCATGAGAAAAACTTGTCGGAGAGGAGTATAACTGCATGGGATTGCCAAATAGTACTATGACACCTATCTTATTGAATAGAAGGAAATAATGCTGGAATTGCAGAGGTGTTGTAACCATTGGGGAGAGGAATACTGGTGTATACTGTTACATGAGAAGCTAGCAGTTGGCCTACCGCGCTGAACTCGGTGTTTGTTATGTATTGTGCTTCAGTGTGGAAATAGATTATAAATTAGTTCTGAAGTAGGAGGTACAACCTTCTTGTTTCAGGGACCGTGGTACTGACGTATTAAAGCAGCACCTGGTCTGAGTTTTGCTGAATCCAGAGGCTGGTAGCATACTCCTTGGTCAAGATATCGACCAGTGTTGTTTCTCAAGAACACGGTGAAGCAAGCGAGCAGTGGAGACTGTTTCCTTCCGCCCACACAGAAGTTAAGATTTCGTGGCCAGAGCAGCTCAATCTTGTGTATACCCCCCTCTAAAAGTGACTTTACCTTAAATCAAGAGGGACATTTATTTGTTTCAAATAAAAAGAAACTGTGAACCTTTCCAACATTATTTCCACCAGAAACAAACACTTGAAGTCATGATGACAAACAACAACCTAGCTTGAAAAGCCAGTATTACCTCATAGTACTACATCACTACTTACACACATATTGTAATAATAATATATGTCAATACAAAGATCTTATCTATAAATTGTGTACATACAACTTGTGATTACATTTGATTGTGATTCCTGGTTCACTTTGTAGTTGAATCAGGATATCTATTATTGAAAGGAATTAATACATATTTTTTAAAGTTACACTTGACTTATTAAGATAGTCTTATAGAGTGTTCTATGTATGTGAGTGTCACAGTGTTGTAAAGTATTGTGGATTAAATTAAATTGTTTATCTGTCTGTTGGTTGTTGTGAACATACACTTCATCACTATCATAACCCTAGACATTCAACGTAGTCATCACAATATTCCAGAATAAGTCTGACTGAGGTCTAAATGTGGTAGCAAAGTAAGGTCATCTGTAACACACCACACTTATTAGATACAGATACCTTCACAGCTGATCTCAGTCAGTACACTAAGTCCCCTATAAATATTTATATCATCCCACTTTACCACACATAGTGCGCGTAACTCTTTATACATCTAGGGGCACTAAAGCCAGTCATTCCAATGATTCACATAACGTAGTATTTTCAAGTTAAGGTTCTAACTGCAGTCTAATTGTTTTATGTTATGTTTCGCTTGTGAAGGCTCGGGTCTCTCTTTTTTTGTTGTTGAAAATCACGTATTCTGTTATATATATATATATATATATATATATATATATATATATATATATATATATATATATATATATATATATATATATATATATATATATATATATATATATATATATATATATATATATATTCATTAATTAAATCAGTCGAGGTTCCTTAGATGACACGATCCTACTTGGATAACTGTGGCAATTCTAGAGCTAATACATGCTTACGGTAAGCAATTGAGGGCAAGTTCCGTATCCTACTAATGACTAGGCTGTTGCTACTGGTGTCAGACTGTATCGGCTAGACCGTTCCTCTGACGTCCAGGCCGGGTCATGCTGCATGGGCAACAGCTTGATCTAACATTGCCCAACCTAGTGCCACCGAAAGTTATTTCGGGAGGTACGCTGCTTTGGTCAGAAATGACTGATATGGAAGATCACATATATATATATATATATATATATATATATATATATATATATATATATATATATATATATATATATATATATATATATATATATATATATATATATATATATATATATATATATATATATATATATATATATATATATATATATATATATATATATATATATATATATACGAGATGACGTTTTCCTTTCTTTATTATCACTCTAAAACCGTCGTGTATTAAAGGGTGCTTTAAAATTCTTTAAAGGAATGAACGAAAGGTATATTTAGTTAAATTTGAAAATATAAGTTTATCTTTCCTGACCCCTTGATCGAGCATCTGAAGAACGCTCACTATTGTTAGTACAATCAATTATCACGCCTCCAACAATTAATTAACATAGTACTGCATATGATACTTGAGTAATAAGGGAAAATGCATACATAATTAATATTCTTTTATTCTCTGTTTTTACTCTAACGAGTAAGGCGCATTTATTGTAAAATAAACTGAACTTCTTGATGTTATAAAACTCAGCTCTCCAAACTAGGTGATGTTTTGTACCCAATGTGAGTTATACGTTGATACACAATGTATATTTTGCGCTGTTACCCCCACATATTTGAAACGAATGTTTCTGTCATTTATGAAGAGTGTTTTGTGTGTGTGTATATACAAGGTATGTGTGTGGGTGTGACTAATATGATGTACTTACGTTGGAATAATGATGCTGACAAGCAACAAAACTTGTTAAAGGTAAGACTCTATGACACAGGTCAATGTTATGTACACAAAATGTCCGAACGTTTATCAATGCTTTATGTGCATGCAAATGAATAATGTGTCACTAATCTAGGACGTATCAGCAAATTTTGCTTACTGCAGACTTGAAAAATGGAGCGGTTTTAAAACAGGTCAATAGATTCAAATACCTGGGTATATTAATATCAACGTATGAAAGATGCATCTAAGAAATGAAGAGCGGAATAGCTCAAGCAAAGACAGCACTCTATAAAATGAACATTATTTAATGCAACAATTCTTTGTCAATACGTAGAAGTAGGAAAGAGAGTTCTTCAGTGTTATACAGAATCAATCCTGACATATGGGATTAGGTCACGGACAGTTAGTAAACACATAGGGACAGCACTAGAGGCCACAGAGACGTGGTTTTACAGAAGAATGTTAAAAATACCATGGACAGCCAAAAACAGTAATCAGGATGTCATGAGAGAGGCCAATGCGTAAGGGAAACTTATTTCACAAGTTAGAAAGAGGCAATCCACTTTTTTTCATGTTATGAGAAGAGGAAAGCTGAAATATATCGTAACAAGAGGTAATATTGAAGGAAAAAGAGATAGAAGAAGAGAAAGAAAGCAAATACTGGACAGTTTGGCATCATGGCATGGAAGATAGTCAACAACAGAATTGATAACTTGTACTGGAGACAGGAAGTTGTGGAAAGACATGATCTCCTTTGCCAGTATGCATGGTACTTGAAGAAGAAGAAGTAGAAGAAGAAGAAGAAGAAGAAGAAGAAGAAGAAGAAGAAGAAGAAGAAGAAGAAGAAGAAGAAGACTTGAAACTGCAGATAACACGTTCAGTTCTCCGTTAGACGCGTAATGGAAAAGAGTTGTCGCCACTTGCTTAATTCTATGTGTAATGCAGATTCTCTGGAATTTTTTCGCGAAGCGGGTAGACTTCTATCATATATAAAATGATGTCTGGAAATTCTTGGCGTCGAAAACCTTGGTTTTAGCTTTGATGGTAATAGATTTCATCCCAAGCAATTAGTTAAGGAAAGAATATGGCTACTGAGCCAGGCTCCTTTATAGATCAATATTGGCTTATCGCTGTTGACGCCTACTCTATGTATCCTTACATCATCATTTCCCTTTTTGCTCTATATAAAGCATGGAGTCAGGCTTGCAGCTTGTTCCAATAGAGGAAGCTTACACCAAAGCATTCCTATGCATTTGCAGTGATAATTTCTATAGCAGTGTGTTTTACATGATGGGTTGTCAGCTTCATGCATAATAACATTTATATAAAATCCCAGCTTTTTCTGTCAGTAACGCAAAGGAATGCAACTTTGGTTGAAAGTTAGACATTAATTGTATTGTTTCCCTTATATGTACTCTCCCGAAAATAGTAACACTCCACAAAGAAAAGTGATCAAATGACGGTGTGCACAAAAATATTTATAGAATGTGTGATCCCGTATACACACATTGGGATCCTCGCTGCTGCTACGTAGTTCGTGAACTGTGGTGATGCACAGTGGTTTTAAAAAAAATGCTTTTGAATAAGTAAAATTGCCGTTAGGTATTGGTGCTTTTGAATTTAATTCCCGTCTTATGACTGGCTTTTACACTAGTAACATATATTAGACTGCAAGAATATTTGGCTCAAACTGACCAAAGCGCGATGCTTGCATACAGTATTATTGCAAATTAAGATATCAAGGAAGAGCTACCCCGTGGTATGATAGTAATGCAATAGATTACTCCTCTTTACTTTTATTTATCCAATGGCAATTTAAAAATAAACGAACAAACAGGCGGAGTCGGTACTAATTGACTCAAACAATAAAGGACACGACCCGTTTAAATTCCATTGGTGCTGTTAGTTTGTAGAGAACTGATGTGTATTATACACATATATCTTCACGAGCGCCGTGTAATTCTGATGAGACAAAAATAATAGGGTTACTTCTGCCTGTGTATGTCCCTCAGGCATGTTGTACAAGGTGACTAATATGAGGTTGTGTATGAGGCTGGTAACCTCATCATGTAAACCAAATTGCTACAGAAACCACCACCACAAGAGCGTGTAAATGCTTTGTGTGGGCTTCCTGTAAGGGGACCAGCTGCAGTGGTGGCTCCGTGCTCCGTAAGGACCGGAAAGAAAAATAACGATGTTGATGATGATGATAATGATAATGATGATGATGGTGATGATGATGATGATGATGATGATGATGATGATGATGATGATGATGATGATGATGATGATGATGATGATGATGATATCTTTATGACTTTAAATAAACTTTTTGAATGAATCATGACACGAATAACTTTCACGAAATCATTAACCGGATAAATATTTCCCTACTAATAACTTTAGACCAATGTGTTATACAATTCTCATTATGAATTTGTTATTACATTACTTACTTAGTCGTTCCCCTTCTACCGTGAGGTGTAGAGGTTTGGAAGAGAGAGCGCCAGACTATCTTATCGGCTGTCTTCTTCCTGGCCTGGTTCCATTCTAGTCCTCGGTCCTTCAAAGATTGTCTAATGTTGTCCTCCCAGCGGACTCTGGGTCGTCCTGGGGGTCTGGATCCCTGGCTCTTTGTTTCCCATGCTTGAAGTGGTAGCCGATCTTCTCCCATTCTGCAGACATGGCCAAACCATCTTAGTTGGGACTGTTCTACTTGGGTCTGCAGGGGTGCCATTTTAGGCCTTGACGTATCGTCTGGTTGCGGACCATGTCTCTTCTTGTTACTTCAACCACCTTCCTCAGATACCTCATTTCTGAGGTTTAGATCCGGCTTTTGTGGGTTGTAGTCATTGCCCATGACTCGCATCCATATGTCAAGACTGGGACATAGGTGGAGCGGTATACAACCATCTTTGTTTTCTTACCAACCTCTCTCTTGCTGAGGAATCCTCGATTTATGGCCTGAAAAAGTCTCCCAGCTGCTGCTTTTCGAGTGGCCAACTCTTCTCTGATGCCTCCCTTTCGGTCTGTAATAGCTCCGAGATATTTAAAGTGGTCGACCTGCTCCAGGACCTGTTCTCTCAGCTTAATCTGATGTCTTCTTTCTTCTCGTGATATCACCATGGATTTTGTTTTAGAGCTACTTATGCACATCCCTCTCTTCTCCAGCTCTTCCTTCCAGACTTGCAGGTTGGATTGGAGATGTGCCTCTGATTTAGCAATCAGGGCAACATCATCAGCAAATGCTAGCTCTGAAATATAGACCTGTCTCATCTTCCAGTACCCTACTGAATACTTTCTTGTTCTCCTCTTACATGACTTGATAACATCTTCCATGAGGAGTATAAAAAGATAAGGTGACAGGATATCACCTTGTCTTACACCAGTGGTGGTCCTGAACTCTTCTGACTTATGGTTTGCTGTCCTCACATAATTCCTGCAAGACTTGTAGAAGCTCTGTATAGCATGAATCAGAGGTGCTGGAATGTTCTTCCTTGCCAAACAGTCCCAAAGTTTGCTTCAGGGGACCCTGTCAAGCGCCTTTTCCAGATCTATGAAACAAAGATGGATCTCACTCTTATACTCAAGAGCCTTTTCACTCAGCTGTCTGAGTGTGAAGATTAGGTCTTGAGTACTTCGGTTTGCTCGGAATCCGCACTGGACCTCATCCAATTGTGGCTCAGCTAGGCGTCGGAGTCTCTGCTCTAGGATTCTAGAGTAGATTTTACCTGGGACACTGAGAAGGGATATGCCTCTATGGTTTCCACATTGTCGAGTGTCACCCTTTTAGAAAATTGGTGTTATGATGGCAATCTCCCAATCCTTTGGTATGGTCTTGTTGCACCATGCTGCCTGTAGGACCCTTAAGAGTAATAGGTCGCCCGATGCTCCCATGTACTTAACCATTTCTGGTGTTATACCATCATGCCCTGCTGCTTTGCCCATCTTGATTTTCTCCAGTGCTGCCTTCAGTTCTTCCATCTTTATGTCATCTTCATCACCATTGGTTTCATCTTCAGTGCTAGTGGTTATCATTTCTGATGCTTGACCTTGCTCACCATCAAGGAGTTCTGAGAAATATTCTTTCCATTACTTCCTTCGAGGCAGTAAGCAATTTGCCTTGCTTGTCCTTTATAAATTTGAGAGGGCATTGTTTTTCCTTCCTCATGTTCTTTAGGGTCTTATAGAACAATTTCTGGTTTTCTTGCGCATCTTTTTCTAGCTTTTCTCCAAATTCTTCCCAGGACTTCTGTTTTGCTGCTAGCACCTTGTTCTTTGCTTCTGTTCTGAGTATCACATATTCTCTATATTTCTCTATTTGTCCTGCTGTGTTTTTAGCTCCTAAGTATTGTTTCCATGCCATTTTCTTCTCTCTTATTTTCTCTTTGACTTCCTCTGTCCACCAAGGTGTCCTCTTTCTCTTGTTCCCAAGTCGGACTTCACCACATGCTTCTGCAGCATGTCCTTGAATTTAAGCCACAGGGTTTCCAAGTCATCAGGTTGTTCTTCTGTGTTTCTCACCGCTGTAGCAATAAGCCCCTGCTATCTGGTCTTAATTTCTAGCTCTCTCAGCTTGTAGGTCTTAATGCTCATTTCTTCCGTTCATTTACTTAGTTTCTTGCGTGATGCTGGGCAGTTCGTAGGCTGAGCAACTCTTTCAGTTATTCTTTTGATTGTTAGCAGGTAGTGATCACTTCCAATCTCTGGCCCCCTCCAGACTCTAGCATCCCGGACATATTTGAATGAGCTCCTCCTAACAATGGCATAGTCGATCACTGACTTCTCATTCTTTGTTGGTTCACACCTAATGTATGCATGTATGCGCTTATGGGGGAACTTTGTGTTGGTAATGATCAGATTCTGCTCACCGCAGAATCTAAGGAGTCGCTTTCCATTGTCATTGAGAGTATCTTCTCCATATCTTCCGATTACTCCACCCCATCTAGCATGATCATTTCCAACTCTTGCAATGAAATCTCCGAGCATGATAATTTCATCTAGGCAGTCATCCACTATCCTTTGAAGCAGCTCGAAGAATTCCTCCTTGACCTCTGCTCTCTCATCCACATTTGGCCCATACACTATGACCAGGTTGACTATGGTTTCTCCTTCTTTTAGTTTTACAACCATAATGCGCTCCGAGACAAAGTTCCATCCCTTTGTCGTAGATTTTTGATAGGGGAATTAAGACTTGGGTTGGTCCCTTCTGAATAGATTAGAATAAGTGATAGCCACAGTGAGAGATAATAAGAGAAATAAATTTCCACGAGTGAGATGGTAGAAATTAATAGAGGCTGTCCCTGAAATCGAGAATCTTCTCTCTTTCAGCCTATCTTCTACAACAGATCTAGAGGAGTCAGACAGTCTATAAACTATATATATATATATATATATATATATATATACCACCCACGTACACACACACACATACACACACACACACACACAAGTGACGACAGTTAGACGCACAGACGTGGGAAAACTATAACAATGATTATATAGATATTTTGGAACGAGCTTACCGACACGCTGATTAAGTTTATGTGAATTTTAATTATCATAATAAAATTTCGTCACAACACATAAAATTACATCAAGCATATACAAATAGTCATAAAGTCAGTGAATGGCTACAAGAATGATAGACCCATTGGTATGATCTTTTCCCTCGATGTATAGCCCACAGTCCTGTTAGAAGAAAAGTGATAGCCCCAAAGAGTCACGGATACATATGCTAGATCTAAGATTTCCCTTTAAAGGTATGAACAGACTTTGATACTCTGATCTATCCTAAGGAAAATATTGTTAGCAACAAAACTTCCATAAAGAAATTACGAAGGGGGTGAAATTGGGTATACCATAAAAAAAGTCACTCAGTCCTGCTTTCTCTCTGTTCATTCATCAGGGCCCCTGACATACATTCTTACCTACAATCGTGCTGTTGTTCGCCGTCTGGCGCAAACTTTAGGACACCCACACACTTAAATCTGTTTTTCTTGTGATGAAGCGGATCCCAGCTCTGCAGATTTTAGATTCATCCAATGGTCCGGGGAGCGTCCTCTTCATGCGAATATTTTTCAGACTAAGGTTAGTGTCACTTGAATAACGAGGTAAGAATTAGTTTTAAGCGGGCTCACAGTGTCAGAATCACGAGGTTTCTACTACTTAGGAAAAATGGCAGGTTTGTAACTTCGATCAAAGGTAAAATTCTTGGTCACACCACAGTTTGTCAAAATGTCGGAAGGTTATTGATTGTAATATTTACTTGCCACAAGGGCTGAAAGTGTACTTGAGTTTTTTCTCAGGAAGAATTAAGTCTGGCGCGATAGGCCCGTTACTTCCTTTAATCTTAACGTTCATAAACTGGGTACTCTGTCGTTCTGGATGCCAACGCAATGCCAGACAGGTTTTACTTTATACACCCAAGTCTTTAAGAAAGAAATGTTTATGTTCTTCACATATATTTCTCAGTACTTAAACGCTGGCAAAGTTGGGCTACCCCAGTGTCACTGAATAAAGAGAAAACAACATATAAAATACTTATACATACTGTTCACTTCGGTGATAACTTACATTATAAACTGCAAGCGTAGAGCTTGTCTTATCATTTGAAATTGCCGTGAAATAAGTTATATTCATAAAATCAGTCCTCATGAATTAGAAATACATACGTATATCGTCAATACTCAATGATGAATCAGTGCAGTGTAAAGGGCAATTTTTACTATCTTGCAATATAATACATTTATATACTTATTATGTTCGCAAATATTTTGGTAAACAAAGTGTTTCCTTTTTAAGTGCTTAAGGAGAAGTCATTTTTGAGTTACTTCCCTTGAAGGCAGTTCCGTCATCTTCGATCGGACTCCGCGGACGAATTTAGGCCTACTGCGATTTATTCTTTGGCTGGGTAGGAATAGATTATTCTTGCTTCAGTATATCTATGGCCTGAATTTATACGTAGTGTTTGTATGAGTAGGACGAGTCTGTCTTATATATGGATATCTTTAAATTTCTAAGTCGAACTATGTTGGTTGTCGCTAGAAAAGGTCAAAGGCTATGCAGCGGAAGTATCGCTAGCAAGGGGTGTGATTCATGGCTGTCATCCTGTCTGGATGTAGAATTTTGATGTAGCCGGCCTATCGCCGAAAAAGTGATCTATAAGTAGATGGGGAAAAGTGATAGTCATTTAGACATGTTGTATGTACTTTACCCCAGTGTTTATTCTCTTTTGCCAAGGAATGGCAAAGTTATATTTCGCATAGAAAGGTAAAACCACAATTTATTATGAACTTGGGCTTCGCCATCGTTGTCGATAAACAGATGCACAGTGGTACTTTTGACAAGAATATTTATTCAAAGGAAGATGACATTCCTATGTATCAGCACTAGATTATATGATATTATTCAATTACCTCTATGACAGAAGTTATGAAGAAATGAGGACATTTAACGAATGACCAATTTTGGTCTGGATCCTATAGTGAGTGAAACTCACGAGAGAAGAACAGCCATGTTGAAATTCATATACTTTGTATTTATCGAGTGAGAAAAAGGGATGCCTGTACTATCGCTCGATGAACCAAGAGATCACTGCTACATGTGAGAACCCATGTCTGGGATTCCTATATCTTTATGGAAAAATATATATATTGAACTTTACATGAAGGGATATTCGCTAGACGAGATTAGGTCTAGGAGCCTTCCTATATATTGGTTATGGTCTGACGTGCCCAGTCAGTAAAGCCAGATGATTTACATGATGGAACTCTGAATGCTTATTTACGAATGCTCCATTATGATATTTGCCAAGCATGAATGCTAACTTAAGATGATATGCCTGTGATCAACATTATGCTGTCTATGTCGACATTTGTTCCTGTAACCATACACGTACTGTCCAAGTGTGCGTCTCATTAAATGTTATAAAAAGACCACCGTAGTTCCAGTACTTCTTGAATTCGAACAGTGTGAGTATGAGTGATGTACTACCAACTTGTCAACTCTATCGAATCATTCTACCATTCGCGTTCTGACATTCATATACACACTCATTGTCTACACTCACATTCTTGTCGGAGCCTCATCACGTTCCAGGACAAGATGACCTGTATGACCAAAACTGTGCTGGGTTTAATGAGTTGACAATCGTTACACTTTACTACACCAGTCCCAACATCTACATTTATCAACTGGTGGACATTCACGTCATTTAACAAATAAAGCGTGATTCAACAACTAGTAGCCAGTATGAGTTAACAACAACAATACAGAGGTTATCATGCAGTTATAAGTTAGTTAAAATATTCTCGACTGATTATTAGCAGTTTAATTAAATTTATTAATAGCCGAATGAGTTTAAGCTAGAAATTATAATTTATTCTGCTTTCCACTGTAACATGTCGACTAGCGAATATAACAGACTTATAAATTAATTTCTTCTGCACAGAAATCTAACTAGTAAAATGGAATAAGCGGTTATCACTGAATCACTCAATACTACTAGATATATAATATTATTTACCTCAACACAGAACTTCTTCTTCTTCTTCCGTCCTTAGCCACCGACCGTCAAAACAGTCAGTGGCCATTACGCCTAATGGCGTCTTAGGGCAACAGCAGATAGGTTTTCTTTGCCATTGTTTCCCATCACGCCTATTGGCGTCTTTAGAGCAACGGCAAATCAATCCATTTGCTGTTGTTTCCGTAATCGAAGTGACTGGCAAACGGGTGATCAGCCCGTTGGTCAACACAGAACTACTAAGAACTAAATCCACTTCGACCAACTAAATGATGCTTCTATTAACAGAGATCTTTCGGAATCGAAACCTAGATCGTTCTCGTCTTGACTGCGGAGTGCTGAGTGAATGAAGTCTAAAACTCTGGGTAAGATATATGAAAACGGACAAAGGATCCCACGCTATTACGAAAACCCGAAATAGCGCCGGTCTCTCTCTCTCCCCCTGTCGTAGATTTTTGATAGGGAAATTAAGACTTGGGTTGGTCCCTTCTGAATAGGTTAGAATGAGTGATAGCCACAGTGAGATGTGATATTAGAAATAGAGTTCCACGAGTGAGATGGTAGAAATTTATAGAGGCTGTCCCGGAAATCGAGAATCTCTCTCTCTCTTTCCGCCTATCTTCTACAACAGATCCAAAGGAGTCAGACAGTCTATAAAAAATATGTATATTAATATATATCTATCCACTCACGTGCCCGCACATACAATTGACGACAGTAAGACACACAGACGGGGGAACACTATAACAATGATTATATAGATATTATGGGAACGACCTGACCACCACACTGAAATAATGTAGGTATAGTTTAATTATCATAGTAAACTTACATCACAACATATAAAATACATCAAAAGCATACACATAGTCATAAAAAATCAAGGAATGCTACAATAGTGATAGACCCGTTTGTATGGTCCTCCCCTGGATATATAGCTCACAATCCTGTTAGAAAAAAGTGATAACCCCAAGGAGTTACAGATGCATATGATTGAGTCTATGGTTTCCCCCTTTTAAGGTATGGACAGACTTGATACTCTGCTTTTCTAAGGGTGAATATTGTTAGCAATAACTTGCATAAAGGAAATTACAACGTGGGTGACTCAAACAAAGAACATCCTTCAGTCTACTTTCACTCGGTTCTTTCATCAGGACCCTGATATACTTACAATCGTGCTGTGGTTCGCCGTCTGGCGCAAACTTTGGGACACTCACGCTTTTTATCTGTTACTGTCGTTTAATGAAACAGATCCCAGCTCTGCAGATTTGTTTGTTGGTTTCATCAAAATTGATCTGGGGAGCGTCTGCTTCATGCGATAGTTATTTCAGACTAAAGTTAGTGTCACTTGACTCACGAGGTAAGAATTAGGCTTAAACGAGCACACAATGTCAGAACACGAGGTTTCCCTTAATTACGAAGATGACCGGTGGACAACTTCTCTCAACAAAAAATCTTGGTTCACCACACACTTGTCAACAATGTCGGAAAGTTAATGTTTTTGATTTCTGTAATTTTTCTCGCCACAAGGCAGCAAGTACATTAGAGTTAGTGTATAAATATGCACTGGCTCAAAGGCCCAGTATAAGCAGTTATTGGGTATGTCTCTGTACAAAACGCCGGCAAAGTTTGGGTAACCCCAGTATTCACTGAATAAAGAAAAACCACATATGAAATATGTTACATATTATGTACTCAATATAACTTACGTTTTTTTAAAATGCAAGCGTACAGCTTGACTTATCATTTAAAACTTCCCGTTGAATAAGATATATTCATAAAATCATCAATCCTCATAAATTAGGAATACATACGTATTCCTTCAACACTCATGAGGCATCTAGCATTGATAAGTTAGTTTAGAAAAATTATTCTCGTCTGATTATTTAACAGTTAAATTAAATTCATTAATAGCCGACTGAGTGTAAGGTAAAAATTATAATTTATTCTGTTTTCCACTGTAACTCATCAGCTAGAGAATATAACAGACTTATAAATTATTCACTCTGCACAAAACAACTCGGGAAATAAAATAAGCGATCTAACACTTTGAACACTTCGAAAAATACTAGATATAATATATATATAATATTTACCTCAACACAGAACTATTAAGAACTTAAACCACTTCGACCAAACTAAATGCCATCTCTATTAACAGAGATTCTTAGGAATCGAACGAAGGATTGTTCTAGTCTTGACTGCGAAGTTACTGAGTGAATTAAGTCTCAAACTCTCGTTTAAGATATATGAAACACACACAAAGAATGTGCCCTATTTCCAAAACCCCGCAATCTCTCGTCTTTCCTAAAACTTACGTAACTTAGACGCATGCCATAAGTGCCACCGGTGCGTCTTCACACCTACGTTAACAAACTGACCGAGAAGCGTGAGTGTCATGGAAAAACCCAGACTATATGTCTCATTCCCGAGCGCTGCGTGAGTGTCATATCACACTTCACTCCGAGAGAAACGTTAGTGTCAGGTGAAAATGCTAGACGGTATGACACCTAACCGGGAACTAGCCTGACGAAACGCCCGTGACGTGAGAAAGATACAGACGCATGTCTGCTATCTCTGTCTGCCCAGACGAGTATTCACACGTTCTATCGTTCACTGACATCTAATGCAATAGAATGCATTTTAACGCTCTCCCGTCTAGTGTAGAGACTGATACGTTATGTCATAAATGCGTTTACCAGTGTCGTGGTTGAGTTTGAGTGTAGAGTATTCGACAAGGGATAGTGGACTGACAGAGTTATAGATTACACTTTAGATAAGGTGTAAATAGGAGATGGACTTGAGACAACCTGGAAGAAGATTTATTCAAAGGATCTCTCTCTCCAGGCCTCAACTCACTTTTACTGTCTAAGCATCTCCGGCTCTCACTCTTTTCTCTTATCATACATAGAGATTCTAGTAAAGAGCTAAAAAATACAAATATGGATGGAAAGGTCGTGAACAGCGTATTAATAAAGGTGTAAACTTTATTAAAGAAGAAAAAGCATGGAATTAATGCATATCATCACAACAACATAAAATTACATCAATAATCATCAATAACTAAAATATGCAAAATACACCAACAACCACACACACACCACCATTCATAAAACCTGTAGAACACAGAGAGATGAAATAACTGAGTGTCAGTCCGTCCGCTTTCGGGACCATATGAAATAGCTCCAGTAAGTGGTTTTTTTCGTATATATCCTCCATCGGTGATGGAATTAACCTGAATAAAATCACTGTATAGGCGCTATCATTGGTGATTCCTCCCTACTGGCGCGAGGTGGGCTGGAAGACTCTATTTACCTTCTGTTTACCAAAATGAATAAACTGCGTGGCAGTCCGTCCGTTTTCGGGGACCAGATGAAATAGTCCAGACAGTGTGTTACTTGTAGATCCTTCGTGAGGGACTATGCCTACAAAACTGTCCTTGTTGGTACTATCATTGGTGACTCCCCCCTACTGGCGCGAGGTGGGCTGGGGGACGCTGTTTATCTCCTGCAGACCAACTGAATGAACTTAGCGACAGCCTGTCCGCTTTTGGGGACCAAGCGAAATAGCTCCAGTAAGTGGTTTTCTGAGTGCCCCGTTTAGGCACAAAAAAGGCGGGTGATATGGAATTCTGCTATAGGCATGCTGGGCGGGTTTGATATTCTGGAAGCCGCGATGCTCTGGCTGGTAATCCAATAGGCGAGTAGAGAGCTACTACTGCATTTGGCGATTCCAGATTTTGCGTTGGCTCCGTTGCACTGCGTGAGCTTAACTTGGCGTTGACAAAAAAGGGGTTTTGATTCAGGAACGGGGTTGACGATTCGTTGCTAGATGTATACAGAAACCCTCTAGATCGAAGAGTATATGACTTTCTTCGCCTGACTGAAGTCTGCTCTAGCGATTCGGTCTCCCTGAAACTGAGACCCAAAAAGAGACACCCTTTTACTTCAAGCAAATAATAAATCACACTAACTTTATACAGAAAGTTTCGCTCCACTATGGGATTAAATTTATTGTAGTTATTGCTATGATAGTTTAGGGCTGTCTTTAACCATGTCTCCTGTTCCTTAAAAATATCAATTATCAACGCGCCCGCATAGGCTTAATATCTTTTGTACACCCATGTAACTGTCATTAAATGATCTGACAGCAAAAATCTACTCCTCTTCTCCCAATCTCAACATACAGGAAACCTAACCTGTAGTTACAGTTAAATGAATATGCTTATTCATCTTACAACATTAAATGAATTTACATAAACAGATTACAGCATTTGACATTACACAAATAAATCGTATGTCCCTTTTGGAAAATATATTAGCATTCCACAAAATGAGTACAAAGAAAATGCAATGTTCTTGCTATAATAATACAGTTGTGGCTAAATCATAAGATATAATTATATCTATGCCTGGTGACTGCTTTCAGTGAAAGTTATAGACTAGTGCCTAGCCACACACGTAAGCATAAAATGATCCTCCCTTGCCACTAGAAATATCTATCAAAAGGAATAAGTGACTATCTCCTATAATCCAGAATTATTACCTGCATCTCACTATTCAGTTTTAAAGTGAACAATCCACACCTGACATTATCTTACAGAAATGACAGTTAATTTTTGCTGACTCGTAACCCAATGGTAAGCATTCGTGGACTGATTCTACGCCTAATATCTGTTATTGTAAGTTTAACATTTAACCCATGATAAACCGTAACAGTTTAAGCACCACTTAATTAAGCCGTAGACAGCGCTACCTTATCACTGAATAAATTACTAGGAGAAGTCCTCAGAAATAAATTCACTTCACTTCCTATCAGATATATAAAAACTAACATGAATATATCATATTATAATTATAAGATATGTCAACTCACCCCGAAAATGACTAGAACATAGGCAAACACATTCTAGTACTGTGTTAAAGTTTGCCTTATCTCATGATGGTCATCTACGGGCCAGGAAAATTTACGAATGTCTTTGTCTATTAAAACCAGTCTACTCTTATAGATCACAAGGGACGCTCCCCCCGGACACCTGGCCTGCATATTTCTACAGAAGTTCGGCGAAAGACGTAATCTAGAGTAAGACAAAAGAAATCGTGCGAAAGTTCCCCAGGTAGAGAAATGCATAACATTATGCTCTATCTTGTCTAAGGGGCGAAAACCCAAAGACTGACCGCGGGTTTGTCTCCCCCTGTTTCCAGGATGCATAATATTATGATCCGAAGCAGCGTTCTGGAAGCCAAACACAGGGACCCTTTCGCTCGTGATCAAAGGCTTTTAAACGTAAGAGATATTCCCCTGGTCAGACCAGGTGCGGCTTAGATAATATTATCGTTCGCTGACCACTACAGGCCGGAACGTAACCAAACCTCGGGTGGGGTTTGAGAAGGTGAAAAAGTTTGGCCACGAAGGTAGAAAATGAAAGAAAAAGAAAATACAAAATGACGAGGAAAACCAGGACATTTAAAAAGTAATCAAATTATGGACAAGATGGTAAAATAGATTATCGGTCACGTGACAACCAGTATGAGAAGGAAAACGGTAAAGTAGAGAATGGGGAAGAAAATTATTTTTCGCAAACGAATGGATGCGAAAAATACAGGAAAAAGGTAAAGAGTGATAATAAAATAGAGGATACGGGTGAAAGAAAAAGAAGAGGATATAGGCAATTTAATGATCATAAAACCTCTGTGACAAAACGTCCCCCTTTAAGATATGGAAGCACTCCATGTCTACGTTATGGAAATAAATTTCCTATATCCGTAGCTTCAGGGTGTCTGTCTTCTTCCCTCTCATCTCCCCCCTCCATCTCTCTCCAATTCCTACTCAAGTCTACTCCCCAAAGTTTCCTTCCTCTGGAATGTCTCCCATGCGCGCTTGAAAGAGCGTCGCCGCTTCTGACATTTTTGAAAGATTTCGTGTGATTGCAGTGGAATATCCCTGCCACTATCGTCATCTTCGTCAGTTTTGGCGATCGTCAGGAGATGGTCGGAGGTTGGCACTGGTCTTTCCACGAATTTCTTTAGCAGATTTAAGTGGAAAAACCTTTTCCTTTCCTTGAATAGAGATCTGGTAGTTAGCCTTAGAAATCTTTTTCAGGACGGTAAACGGCCCTTGCCATCCGATCCTCAGTTGGTTGTTTCCGGTAGGGAGTAACACCAAAACTTTCTCTCCTGCTTCCAATTCTCTTTCTTTCGCGACTTTCCTGTATCGGTTAGCGTGCTTTGTGCGCGCTCGTTTAAAGTTAGTCGTTGCTAGGTCCCATCCTAGTTTCAACCTATCCTTTAAATCAGATACGTATTTACTTGCTGAGACGACTGTTTCATCAGCCTTCTGGTCTGTCAGCGACCAAAGTAAGGCTTCGAGCGGGCCCTTAATGGGTCTGCAGAATAAAAGCGTAGCCGGCGGAAATCGTGTGAAAGTATGAGGAGATTCTCTGTAGCCAAATAAAGCTGCAGAAATACAAAGATCCCAATCTTCAGGTTTCACTTGTGTCAGTTTACTTAGCATCATGTTGAGGTTTCCGTTAACACGTTCCACGAGCACATTTCCGGCCGGAATATAAGGCTTTGTGTAGATGTGTTTGGTCCTCAAGATCTTCATGATCTCATCCATCAACAGGTTTCGTTATGGAGATCCGTTATCCATCAACACTTGCTGAAGGAATCCCAACCGAGTGAAAATCTGCACAAGGGCTTCTGCGACATGCTTGGCATCTGCGCATGTTAGCGGTACAGCTTCTGCCCATAAAGTGCATGTATCGACTAAGGTCAGGATAAACCTGTTCCTTCTTTTAGTCCTTTCTAAGGGTCCTAAAATGTCGATCACAACCCGTTCGAATGGTGTTCCCACTATTGGCATTTCACCCAAAGAGACTGGGGGTGCCCTTTGCTTGGGTGGCACACGTTGGCACTGGGCACAGGATTTGACATACCTGATAATATCAGTATTTACTCCTGGCCACCAATAATGAGTGGTTATCCGTTGGTTTGTGGCGTTCTGTCCCATGTGTCCGCTGAAGGGAAGAGAGTGCCCCATTTCTAGGATTTGGCTTCTGTACTGTTTCGGTACTAGGAGCTGGTTGTAACCTTGGTCAGGCTTGCCCGTTCTGCGATAAAGTACGCCATCCTTAGAAAAAAGGTCCCCATGTTGTCTGGGTTCCTTAGCCATGGGCAGTTTCCTAAAGCAGGGTGTCAAAGTAGGGTCCTTTTGTTGCGCTTCTTTAAGTTCCATAGGTAACAAATTAGGCGCAGGCTCCCGTTCCTTCATGGTTTGCTCTCTTGTAGTTACTGCTGCCACAATCGGCTCTTCCGGTTTCTCAATAGACACGTATCTACCGCCAAGTATGACTGGGTAGATGGGGTCCTCCATAACAGCCGCTTTGATCACACCTCTGACAAAGTCAGAGTGTATCTCCACCAATGCGATGGGAAGCGCTGTAGGTGTTCACAAAGTTGGACGGTCTCTCCTGTCTCTTGACCGGGTTTAACCAGGTTTCTGGCAACAATGCAATCATAAGAAAGCCCCGTGTCAAATAAACAAGAAGTTTGAGAACCGTTCAATGTAACAGTACCTCGCGTTGAGGGTGTATCCCCAACAGGTTGGGAATCACTGTCAATAATTCCGCCTTGCGAGATTGTTAGTAAGCATCCGATGCGTTTAGGCTCGGTGTGCTTACTCTGATCATTGGTCCCGTGCTCAGGGGTTCTCCCTTTGCCACCTTGTCCTTTCTGGCTGCGCTGCCATGTAGGGCGGTCAGGTTGATCAGACTGTTTACTGTGGTTGGGGTACTTGGTTTTGTAGAACTTAGATTTTTCAGGAGGTGGGTTTTGAGGTCCAGTTTCTCTGTGGTTATTCTGATTAGAAGCATGAGAAGATTGGTCTAGATTATTCTTTCGAAAATGCTCCTCTGTCGGTTTCCGTTTTGTGGCCGGTAGTTCAGTCAGCGCATTGTGATATCGCTCAGACTTTTCTAAGATGTCTTCGAGCTTTTCTGCACCCTGCTCAGCTAGAAATCTCCGGGTATCAGCAGACAAAGTGTTCTTTATTTGTTCTGTTAAAACAAATTCCTCCAGACCTTCATAGGTAGAGGGGAGCTGTGAAAGCTCAAGGCACTTTGTCAAGTATCCCTTTAAACGAGACGAGAACTGCTGGAAAGTTTCAGAGCTCTCCTTCCTGCTGTTGCGAAACAGTTGCAAAAATTTGCGAGCATTCATTTCAAAGCGCTCCAGTAACGCTTTCTTCAACACATCATAGTTGTCTTGTTGGCTGCTTTCCAGTTTGGCGTAAACTTCATACGCACTGCTTTTCTACGCCTGAGAAAGCTTCATATTCCAACGCGACCTCTCTAAACCGTACAGAGTTGCAATTTTCTCAAATTTTTCTAGATACGTGTCAATCTTCTCGTTAGGACAAGGGAAAGATTCTAGAGTGAAAGACATAGCGGTGAGATGAGTAGATTGGGTGTTAAAAGGATCAGTTAACGAAGAATGAGGAGAAGACTCTCCATTGCTGGAGGTAGAGGCAGCACCCCGACTTTGGAATTCTAGAGTTTTAAGAGCCAACTCATGCTGTCCCTGTTTCTCTTTTTCCTCATGCTGTCTCTCCTTCTCTCTTTCCTCTCTCTCCTCCCTCTCCTTCTCATGCTGTCTCTCCTTCTCTCTTTCCTCTCTCTCCTCCCTCTCCTTCTCATGCTGTTTCTCCTTCTCTCTTTCTCTCTCCCTGCGGATTTCTATTTCCTCATCCATCTTCCTCTGCTCGTTAGCTTCGGCTGCTTTCCTCTCCGCATCATATCTGTCAAGTTCGTCCCTGACAAAAGCTTTCGCTTCCTCGCCTTCCAAACCTTCTTCTCTTGCCTCGTCCCTGAGGATCTGTCTAAGCTTCGCCCTCTCTGCCATAGTAAATAGGTGACTGAGACTTAGACAAGAAAAAAAAATCAGAAAAAGGATACTCTGGTTCCTACCACTTTCGAGAAAATACTAAAACAAAAGATGATATACTATAACCTGGGATACCTCCTCCAAAATAATAAAGTACCTAACTATAGCTGCTATTAATCGGCAATAAAGCACCTAATGCAGACGACAACGCCAAATAAATGGTAGTTAAGATTACTCCCTGAAAAATAAGTTGCTACAGTGGAAACAAAATAATTATTGCAAAAAAACTTAAGGAGAAAAAAAAATCCCCCCAATTTTTTTTTTTTTTAAATCCACTATCAAGTTCACCCCTGCAGATAGTTAGAGTAAGGGAGGCAATTACAGGACGTATAGTCTGATCGCGCTCCTTAGCTTAGCTCAAACACCTACTTCTTCAGAACCCTGTGAATGTTATACACTCACAAAACTTTACCAGCGTTTAGTATTACAAAATCAGTAATTAACATATATTCCGACAATATCAACCTGTAACTCAAATGTATAATGCTCAAAATGTGTGGAAAAAACCCAATTATTAATTGTGTAGTTATGTCTAGGGGATAAATTATTTTTAAAAATATAACAAAACTCCACGAGACAATCACACTCTTACTCTATATCAGAATAAAGAAAATTAATCCTGCAAACGAGCTGATATACGTATTTGCTCAGGACTAGAGTTCAATTCCTGGAAAAATGAGCCACTATTCTGTCGTCTCGTTTTCCTGTTCAAAAGTTCAAAATCTCGTTAGACGAGCCAACCATTCTGTCGTAGATTTTTGATAGGGAAATTAAGACTTGGGTTGGTCCCTTCTGAATAGGTTAGAATGAGTGATAGCCACAGTGAGATGTGATATTAGAAATAGAGTTCCACGAGTGAGATGGTAGAAATTTATAGAGGCTGTCCCGGAAATCGAGAATCTCTCTCTCTTTCCGCCTATCTTCTACAACAGATCCAAATGAGTCAGACAGTCTATAAAAAAATATGTATATTAATATATATCTATCCACTTACGTGCCCGCACATACAATTGACGACAGTAAGACACACAGACGTGGGAACACTATAACAATGATTATATAGATATTATGGGAACGACCTGACTACCACACTGAAATAAATGTAGGTATAGTTTAATTATCATAGTAAACTTACATCACAACATATAAAATACATCAAAAGCATACACATAGTCATACAAAATCAAGGAATGCTACAATAGTGATAGACCCGTTTGTATGGTCCTCCCCTGGATATATAGCTCACAATCCCGTTAGAAGAAAGTGATAACCCCAAGGAGTTACAGATGCATATGTTTGAGTCTATGGTTTCTCCCTTTTAAGGTATGGACAGACTTGATACTCTGCTTTTCTAAGGGTAATATTGTTAGCAATAACTTGCATAAAGGAAATTACAACGTGGGTGACTCAAACAAAGAACATTCTTTAGTAAACTTTCACTCGGTTCTTTCATCAGGGCCCTGATATACTTACAATCGTGCTGTGGTTCGCCGTCTGGAGCAAACTTTGGGACACTCACACTTTTATCTGTTACTGTCGTTTAATGAAACAGATCCCAGCTCTGCAGATTTGTTTGTTGGTTTCATCAAAATTGATCTGGGGAGCGTCTGCTTCATGCGATAGTTATTTCAGACTAAAGTTAGTGTCACTTGACTCACGAGGTAAGAATTAGGCTTAAACGAGCACACAATGTCAGAACACGAGGTTTCCCTTAATTACGAAGATGACCGGTGGACAACTTCTCTCAACAAAACATCTTGGTTCACCACACACTTGTCAACAATGTCGGAAAGTTAATGTTTTTGATTTCTGTAATTTTTCTCGCCACAAGGCAGCATGTACATTAGAGTTAGTGTATAAATATGCACTTTCTCAAAGGCCCCGTATAAGCAGTTATTAGGTATGTCTCTGTACAAAACGCCGGCAAAGTTTGGGTAACCCCAGTATTCACTGAATAAAGAAAAACCACATATGAAATATGTTACATATTATGTACTCAATATAACTTACGTTTTTTTAAAATGCAAGCGAACAGCTTGACTTATCATTTAAAACTTCCCGTTGAATAAGATATATTCATAAAATCATCAATCCTCATGAATTAGGAATACATACGTATTCCGTCAACACTCATGAGGCATCTGTTACGGTATTTTATTGAAGTCGGCTGCTATAGTTGGCAGTGTGCTACTTCTAGGGTCACAGCGTTTAATATAATTGGATGTTAAGAATTCACGGACTATTGAACGCTATATACACGATCGATTTATGACGTGTTAGCGTTGATAGGTCACGCATCGTGACTAAGATACGGCACCCTTTTTGTGTTGACCGTCAAGCTGAAAAGACGTGTCCTTTCTCCTTCCAGTGTTGGGCATAGTATTGCCGCACAGATATATTTTATTCAAGTAGGGACATAGGTCAGTCCATGGTTATTGTGAAGAGATAAAATGATTCAGGTTAGTACGTAATTGAATTCAGGGAAGGATGAATTAACAGTCCATAATATTTTATATTGTCAGACGCATAATCTCACTGTCGGCTGTTGGAATCCCCAACCGCGCGTGCATATAGTTATGACGGTCTGCCTACAGTAATTCGGTTTATTGGACAAGGACTGATATACATATATATCTATTCAATCTAGTGTAATATGTACTTTTTATGATCAACATGTGTGGATTGTCTTGACGTGTAAAACTGTACATTAAAATGTGTGGACTCAATGAAATGACTTATCAAGTCAATCGAATTGCAAAGTTCAAGTATTGTTCGAAATCTTCCACCCCGCATTCGCTTAATTACCATCGAAGGCACGATGCAAATAACTGAATGAAAAGATGAACATATCAAAAGCAATGCAATGGCCAGAAATTTATAATTGCTTTATTCATATTACATGGAACAATGTTCAACAAGCAATGACCCAGTTTAATAGAAAGTCACCTTCAATAGTGGTGGCCAGTGTGGGGATCGAGAAATTTTTCTGTAAGAAACTAATCGAAATCTCATTCATACGGACAATAACTGTTTACTTTCAAAAGACTATCACGTGATGCGCTGAAGTATGACCTATTACACATAGTTACTTCTAGAGGTCAACCTTATGTCACCAAATTGTGCGTAAATGCCTAAGACCAAGATGACAACCGTCAGCGTAGTCCATTCTGATGAAAAATACATTATCTAAGAAGACAAAAGGATGAAAAAACTTTATTTATCAATGAGGAGCAAGCAGTTCGAGACATTGGTCTAATCCGTTGGTAGAAATAGCATCGACCGGAGTATTAACGGAGCACTAAAAGATAAATCTAGTTGTGACTTTTGTCAGTTAGAAAACACAGTGCTGAGTCCATTTCGCCTTTTACACAGGCATGTCTATTCATTTTCATGTATACATGTTATATTTGTTTTCCACCGTTTGTTTTTGTTACTAATTAGTGGGTGGTTGGCGTGGAGAATTAAAACCAATTTCATGGCTCCCTGGATGTCCGAATTGGTTTTAATTGGTCTGTAAGGGCGTTAAATAATCGCATTTGGCTAAGAACCCCATCGATGATTCTGCCGATGGCTTGTTCGTTCGTATTTGCCATTATTTGACCTTGCATGTTAGGTGTCCAGTTCTGTGAATAACTGGTGTATTCTAGTGTATTCAGTTTCATTTTATTTAGTTTTGTATTATTGTTTGTAATCTATCTCGTTAAACCTGACCTTGCTATCTTTATGTTCATTTAGATGTATTGTAATAACCGTCAGATGAGTCCTGTGACGTCATTATTCCTAGTGTTCATAGTTTATCTTGCCTTAGTTATCCTTGACCTTTCTGCTTTTCCGGTTAGTATACTTATTTCATAAAATCACTTTTATTTGTGAAATGTCACTTTTGTATCGTACTGCTGTTTTGTAAAACCTTGGTTAATTAATTGTATTGTTTGTATTTATCTCTTATATTACTAACATAATGATAGTACTATAAATTGATTCCAATGATATGGTAAATTAATTTTATTAATTTTTATTAAATTAAATGATGACTTCGGTGACGTCATCACTTTGCAGTAGTCCAATACATGATTAAGGCATTTTATATATGATGACTAGGGCATACTAGCATTATATATATTTATTAATAGCTATAAAATTTATGGTCTGCCTTGAGTAGGACAGACATATCAGATGTTAATTAGTACACTTTCCTAGTACTACAATGTGGACTTATCACATATTATTGATTAAATAACATAATTATTGAGGGATAATACCCATGACTATTAGGTCATGATAGTATATGCATGATATAAATTCAGCATCTTAAATTAATAAATAGCTTATCTATTTATGATATATATTAGTAAGTACATATAATATTATTACAAAATATTATATAGTTGTGGAACTTACATTTAAAAGTACTATAAGATTGTAGTTGATTATATTGAGTATTAATCTATTTTTACACATAAATGTAATTAAATATTTCACAGAGGAGACATATTACCGAATTAACATGGCTACTCTGGATCAATTTATTAAAATTGGAAAAGAGTTTAACATGAAAGGACAAGAACTTCGTGAGTATGCAGAAAAAGAACTTGCTAAATATGAAGCAAAAATAGAGGAACAGAGAGCAATTGCTAGACGAGAAAAAGAAGAACTTAGACAAGAAGAAGATAATGGATTGAAACGAGAGGAAATTATGGGGCAACAAGAAATGGAATTGCAACGTCTTAAGTTGGACACTGCAAGATTTCAGGCACAGAGTGCTGCTGCGGGCCAGAATGAAAATGCTCAAACTGGATCTTCATCCAACCAAAACAGACCTTATTACAACTTTAAATTACCACCTTTCAGATTGAGCCTCGACGACCTTTCATCGTGCCTAGCACGTTTTGAACAGGTGTGCACAACAAATAGCTTACCAAAACATGCATGGGCTTTAAAACTTTGTGAATTATTGGACGGGGAACCATTAAGTGCAGTTCAGAATGTTGACCCAACAATAGCTGGTGACTATGACGCCATTAAAGCCTTATTATTGCGTCGTTTCCATTTCGACGAAGAGGGTTGCAGGTTACGTTTTAAAAGTATTCTACCAGATTCTAATAAAGACTTTACAGGTTTTGTTGCGAACGTACGCAATGCCTTTAACAGATGGGTGGAACTGGCAGGTGTCAACAAATCATACGACAAGTTAGTCGATTTGTTACTGAGCGATAAAGTGTTGTCCTCTGTCAGCCCACCGTTCTTTGCCTATTTGCAATAACGAAAACTATCTACTATTGATGAATTAGAAAAAATTTCAATAAACTATTGCACTGCTCATCCGAATGCGAGCATTTCTAACTCGCCTCAGTCGAGATACAATAGTGGTCAGCATAACGCAAATCATAATCGATCATATAATTATAACACTACTAACAACTGTAATAACAATAATCATGGCTCGAGACATCGAGATAACAGTTACTACGGGGGACAACGGGATAATTCTAATGATCATTCTCGTCATCGATCTCAGTCTCGTAGATCGTCTCATCAGCATCATCATGCAGGGGCAGCAATTACTAATAATACAACCCCAGATGTTCCACAAAACGATAAAGTAATACAGTCTTCTTCTACATGTTATGCAATTAATTATAACGTGACAAGTGGTTGCCCAGGGTGTAATCTTGTTTTTCAGGGGGCAAGGGAGGCGGTATTGGACTGCGGACTTGTTCTACCAGAGTTGGGTCTTGCGGCCAGTGATGGAGCAGGCTCCCTGATATTCGGCAGAGGGATGGTGAATGGGTCTGTCGTCTCTGTTTTGAGAGATTCCTGTTCTGCGGCTGTTGGAGTTCGGCGGTCATTTATCCATCCAGGTTGTGCAACAGGGGAATATGTCAGATGCATGACATTTGGTGGGACAATTGAACATTATCCCACTGCTATAATTCATGTTAACACACCTTTTTTCACAGGTAATGTTAACGTATGCATGTTGAGGAACCCAATTGCAGATCTTATGGTGGGTCGCATACATGGAAGCAAGGATTGTACACCAGAGGAGATCATTGAATGGGAGAGAAATAATATATATATTGGAAATGCTGTGACAACGAGAGCGCAGACTAAACTATTAGAAACTATCGACACTAGTAGGGAGGAGCCAGGCAGGCGGGAAAATATTGATGTTCATTCTTCAATTGACCGAGCGTCCTTTGCTGTAAAACAGAAGGAGGACAGATCATTAAAAAAAATTTTTGCTCTGGTCAACAATGGTGACAATCTTACCTTAAACAATAAGAATAATCATTGGTTTATGAAAAAAAATGATATATTACTTAGATGTTTTATGGATAAGACTCAAGTAAGGCGGCGGGTCATGGTGCCTTTTGCTTTTGGACGGTACGTCCTTCAGCACGCGCATGATTCTAGGTGCGCAGGTTGCATAGGATGTGCTTGGACACGTTCTCGAGTGTTGTCTTCATTTTTTTGGCCAGGAGTGTCACGAGATGTTTCACAGTACGTGCGCTCTTGTACTATATGCCAGGTGGTGGAGGCACGTGGTGCTTTTCACGCGGCGCCTGTTCGGGCTTGTGACGTGTCAGTGAGACCTTTTGACGGGATGGCCATTGATATTATTGGTCCACTTTTGCCATCGGCGGGAGGACGTGGATTTGTTCTCATTGCGTTAATTTATGCGCACGATGGCCGGAGGCCATGCCATTGGGGACCACCGCTGCCGCAGATGTGGCTGATGCACTGCATCTTGTCTTTTCTGGGGTGGGTTTTCCTGGGGGGTTGTGGTAAGACCATGGATCTCAGTTCGTGTCTGATGCTGCGACAGAGGTAGTGAAGACCTGGAATATAGATAGGAATCTCGGTGGCGTTTGTCATCCCATGGGTAATGGTGCGGTGGAAAGACTTAATCGTACACTTGGACAAATGTTGCATAGGGTTGCGGTTGGGCATCCACAGGGCTGGGACGGAGTGCTCCCAGCTGTTTTGTTCGCCTGTGGAGAGGTGCCGCATGGGCAGACTGGCTTCTCTCCATTCCAATTAGTCTTCGGTGCTCCACCGGGAGGCCCTATGGGACTAATAAAAGATTTATTGATTGACTCCGGGATGACTCGGGATGCCCAGTCATCCTATAAGTATGTAATTAATCTCCGGAATAACATTATTGAATCTTGCCGAATGGCAACAGCTTCATCTGAGGCTGCTAAAGCGAAAGCTAGAACTTTGCAAGATAGAGCTAGACGGTTGCGTCAATTGTTTCCAGGAGATCAAGCTTATGTCTTGCTGCCACATAACGACAGTGGACTACGTATCTCATGGAATGGTCCTTACCAAGTTATTGATAAGATTTCTGATGTCGACTATGTCCTAGATATTAAGGGACATAAAATATACCATATAGATATGCTCGAGCGGTTTCATACTCGTCCAGAACATCTACAGGCTATTTTTCACGGGCTAGATGACACATTAGTACCTACATGTCCCTGTTCTAATCTGTTGGTTATTCAGGAAGGGGCGTTGCCTGTACCTGTAGTGCAACCTACTGGGTCTTGGCGGGACATGGCCATCTCTTCTTTGGTTGCACCGCGGCGGCATCATCGGATTGCTGATCTGTTGCAATCTTATCCAGATGTGTTGACCGACTTGCCGGGTCACACATCAGTGATTGGTCACGACAGTGCTCTTGATGATGATACGCCAATTCGTGTGCACCCTTATTCTGTTCCACTACACTTTCTTACTAAAACTACTAAAGAACTTGAGCAGATGTTGTCATTAGGAATTATTGAGACTAGTAATTCTCCATTTTCGTCTCCATTAGTCATTGTCAGAAAGCAGGACAACAGCATTAGACTATGCGTCGACTATAGAAAATTTAATGCACAAACTGTAATTGATAGCGAACCACATCCACTTATTGACGATTTACTTCCACGTCTATCCAACGCAACAATATTCACTAAGATAGACTTAACTAAAGGTTATTGGCAAATACCACTAACCGAAAAAGCTAAATACTGCACAGCGTTTTCCACTCCACAAGGTCTATACCAGTGGAATGTGATGCCTTTTGGGCTTGTTAACGCTCCAGCTACCTTTATTCGCATGATGCGAAAAATTTTGTCAAGTAGACCAGACATCATTACATACATCGACGACATATGTTTATTTAGTTCGTCATTTGAGGAACATTTTTCGGGACTTAAATATGTTTTGGAAATACTAAGAGAGAATCATTTAACTGCTAAACCTTCAAAAATACAAATAGCTTTTCAGTAAATAACTTTTTTGGGACATATTATTGGAGCGGGATATATCCAAACGGTTCCTAATACGGTTTCCAAAATTTTAAACTTATCAACTCCTCAAAAGAAGAAGCAGGTTAGAAGCTTATTAGGATTAGTCCAATACTACAGCACATTTGTACCCAACTTGTCATCTATCACGGCTGTCTTGTCATCATTGTTAAGAAAAGACATGCCGTTGAAAGTGACATGGACTAATGACTGATAAAATATTTCGTAAAATACTTTGTATTTTTTCAAATTCACCTATTTTGAAACTATCAGATGCTTCTAAAAAGTGTATCCTCCGTACAGATGCGAGTAATTACGGAATTGGCGCTTGTTTGCTCCAGTATCATGACAATATCCTACATCCGACTCTTTACATCTCACGCAAACTCAAGACACCAGAAACTAAATACTCAACAGTGGATAAAGAGTTATTGGCCGTCGTGTGGGCCATCAACAAGTTAGAAAAATTCCTCTTGGGTGCACCCTTCGTGATCCAAACCGATCAGAAGGCGGTGGCATCGCTACGTCGTGCTAATCATAAAGGCCCTAAGCTGACAAGATTCGCCATTCTCCTTCAGCCGTTCGAGTTTACCATTGAATACATATCAGGCACAGAGAATATAGTTGCTGACGTAATCTCAAGAAATCCTTCGGATGTCGATTTATGAACACTGACACACTTCGAATATATTAACGAAAGTACTTATAACAAGAGACAGAATCCTATCGTTAAACTCTCGATCTGTGAATGAAACGTCGACTACAATTCAAATACAGTAGAACTCCATTTATCCGAACCCCATGGGACCGAGCATCGTTCGGATAATCAAATGTTCGGATAATTGGATTACATAATGTATCGAGTACATGTACACATATTTCTAAAAATAATTAATCATCACAAGGAAAATACAGTATAAAACATATTTACTTGTACTGTAATAATAATACCCACACTGTATTAGATCACTGTATCACCAAAATCTTTTACACTGCAGTGCATGTACTACTTGTATTAATTATTTTTGTTAAGAAAGAGAAATGTTTTCAAAATAACATTACAAACGATTCAAAACCAGGCGCAACTTACGTATATATGTACTTGCACAGATGTAGCCCACTATTTAAAATAATGAGGAATCCTCTTTTGCACCAAACTGGATAGTCTCCTTTTGGCTGCTAAGTCCCGCATTCTCTTCAACAGCAGAAGCTGTGTAGGACAGCTGTCATCTTCTTGCTCGTACCAAGCCATCGCTGTTTCTAGTGCTATAAAGGCCTCTTCAGGACTTGGTCGACGTTTTGGTTTTTCTTCATAATCTACAAGTACATCATGTACTTCTGAGGAGTCTTCATCATCGGTCACTACATGTATTTAGTTTTCTTCTTGCACAAAAGACAAAATTTCTTCGTCATTCAAAAACTGAAAACTTACTTACTTACTTAGTCGTTCCCCTTCTACCGTGAGGTGTAGAGGTTTGGAAGAGAGAGCGCCAGACTATTCCATCGGCTGTCTTCCTCCCGGCCCGGCTCCACCCCAGCCCCCGGTCCCTCAAAGATTGTCCAATGTTGTCCTCCCAGCGGACCCCGGGGTCTGGACCCCTGGCTATCTGCCTCCCATGCCTGCCGCGGCAGCCGATCCTCTCCCACTCCGCAGACATGGCCAAACCAAAAACTGAAAACCAGAATCATTATCATCTTCTAGCCACATGTGTGCATCATCTTTGTCACAGTCCGAAAATCCGGGCATTGCTTGAAACAGTTCCACAACTTCATTTATACAATCATCATTTGTGTCCACTGCAGTAGTTTCATTTCCTCCTTTTTTTCCAAAGCAATCTACTCCAAGCCTTGTTGAGATATCTTGTGACAGGGTGGTCCAAGCATAAGCTAACATATAGCAGCAGTCTTTGAGATTAAGCTTTTTGGAAAACGCCACCACACTTTCTTCATCTTCAGCCAACAATAAACGTCGCAGGACTTCCTTGTACATCTTTTTAAGCTTTGCTATAACACCCTGATCCATTGGTTGAATCAGTGCTGTTACATTGGGAGGCAGAAAAATTACTTTAAAATTTGCATCAACTGCATTCAATGTATCCGTCTCTGGATGAGATGGTGCATTGTCCAGTAGAAGAATTACTTTTCCAGTTTTCTTTTCTTGTTCTCTCAACCTCTTCACATTTGGGATGAACTGATTTGTATACCAATCAAGAAATATTTCACTATTCATCCAAGCACTCTTATGTGCTTTGTAACACAATGGGAGACATGTCACATTCTTTAAACAACGTGGTTTTTTGGCTTTGCCGATCATTAGCACCGGTAAACGATGACTTCCACTGGCATTCGCGGCTACCAAAATTGTTACTCTCTCTTTGCACTTTTTAAACCCAGGGGCAACTGCTTCGCGCTGAGATGCAAGTGATTTTTGAGGCAATGATTTCCAGTATAAGCCAGTCTCATCGGCATTATACACATCATCGAGTGAATAACCTTCTTTTTCCAAAAAAGCCAAGAATGTTTCTTTAAAATTTTTAGCGGTAGTTGCATCGCTAGATAAAGATTCCCCTTGAATCTCCAATTCTCGTATGCCATGACGAGATTTAAAGTTTCTTAACCATCCCTGGCTAGCCTTAAAGTCAGGAGGACCGTCAAGTTGATTGTTGAACTGAAGTGCCTTTTCACACAACAGAGAACCAGAGATAGGTTCCCCTTTGCTTCTTCTTTGCACAAACCATATATACAAAGCCTCTTCCAATTTCACATCTTTCGCATTTCTCATGGTTTTACGTTTCTTCGACCCATTTTCACTATCAAATTTCGATGCAAAACTCATAATTTTATCCTTGTTACTTTTGATGTCAGAGACGGTAGCTTTCCCAACATTGAAAATCCTCGCAAGTGAAG
This sequence comes from Oreohelix idahoensis, assembly GCA_024509875.1. NCBI lineage: Eukaryota > Metazoa > Mollusca > Gastropoda > Stylommatophora > Oreohelicidae > Oreohelix > Oreohelix idahoensis. Next base: position 455,651 of record JAMPIV010022322.1, on the reverse strand, counting down.
ACACAGTTTCACCTTGTCCTAGTCTCTTGATAATTTCTGTTTTCGTTTCAATTGACAAAACATTGCGGTTCCTTTTATATGCTTTAGGCCTACTGGAAAATGCCATATCGCACAGAGAAATACTTGTACACCAAAATTATTCTGCTGTAGTAGCAGACACAATTATTTTAAGTTGAACTGTCTGTTTAGCCAGTGTTCTACCTAGAACGCACACGTACACTGGATTGGTAAACCAGATATTAACTGACTTTATGATCTAACTGACTTCCTGTACGTAAGCGACCGACCATTAGCCATCCCATTCTCTACAAATTGTTCGCACACATTTGAAGTTTGCCGCATCAAAAGATTCAGAATTTTAGTCTAACGTGACTGTGGCATCTGATTTTTTTTTTTTTTTTTTTTTCTGGAAAAAGTGTTCGGATAATTGGATGTTCGGATAATTGGGGTTCGGATAAATGGAGTTCTACTGTAAATGATTATTAGAGACATGCGGCATACGAAATGAATGAAAGCAAAAGACATTGTGTTCGTACTTACACTGGGTTTTGGGTTAGTGTCCATTCATGCTACAACTAGTTGCAACAAATTCAAAAATAATAATTGAAGCCAAGTTGGACAAATTTTGTTACGTGACATTACTAATTGGACGTTATGAAGGTCTACAGTTGAACAGTTTTTTCTAAGGGAAATTCACCAGGATAATAACTACGTATGGTTCGTCATACCCAAAATTAATTAGTTTCTACTTATTATTTGAATTAATAAAGAAATTAAAATGAAGTGTGAGAAAAAAATAAAATAAAATGAAATATGAAAAAAATGAAAGAAAGAAAACAAATTAATCTCACACAATGCTTAGATAATATTCTTAGATGAAATTAGTAATATGATAATGATATAATATATTATTATTTAATTAATTAAGTTAAGTATTTAGTAACACAGATATTTAATTTCAAAAACACCACCTATTGATTTTATACCTTAGTTTTCTACACTTCCCTTGTCTTTACTCCTCATTTGTCTTTTTCTTATGACATCTTCTTTTGCTTTCCTTAATTAGATTTTCAATAACTTGATTCTTAATACACACTTACTATGATTAATTAGTTTAATTTTAATTAGTTAGATTAATCTTGACATGACATTTTATTACGACAGATTTTAAGTTCATTGAGTAATTAAGTATTGATATTTGACATTTTCTTTTAGTTAATATAACTCATATGTATAACATGATTGTTAATATATTACATGATTTATATATTATCGACATAACCATGACACTGTTCTAGACAGAACATCGTAGGCTTTAGGTCGGGTTTTTGTTAAATTTTTCATAGTTTTGAGTAAGATAGTTTTAAAAAATCTATCTAATAGCTCTATCTAATAGATTTTTTTTCCCCGGCGGGCAGGGAATTGTTACGGTATTTTATTGAAGTCGGCTGCTATAGTTGGCAGTGTGCTACTTCTAGGGTCACAGCGTTTAATATAATTGGATGTTAAGAATTCACGGACTATTGAACGCTATATACACGATCGATTTATGACATGTTAGCGTTGATAGGTCACGCATCGTGACTAAGATACGGCACCCTTTTTGTGTTGACCGTCAAGCTGAAAAGACGTGTCCTTTCTCCTTCCAGTGTTGGGCATAGTATTGCCGCACAGATATATTTTATTCAAGTAGGGACATGGGTCAGTCCATGGTTATTGTGAAGAGATAAAATGATTCAGGTTAGTACGTAATTGAATTCAGGGAAGGATGAATTAACAGTCCATAATATTTTATATTGTCAGACGCATAATCTCACTGTCGGCTGTTGGAATCCCCAACCGCGCGTGCGTATAGTTATGACGTTCTGCCTACAGTAATTCGGTTTATTGGACAAGGACTGATATACATATATATCTATTCAATCTAGTGTAATATGTACTTTTTATGATCAACATGTGTGGATTGTCTTGACGTGTAAAACTGTACATTAAAATGTGTGGACTCAATGAAATGACTTATCAAGTCAATCGAATTGCAAAGTTCAAGTATTGTTCGAAATCTTCCACACCGCATTCGCTTAATTACCATCGAAGGCACGATGCAAATAACTGAATGAAAAGATGAACATATCAAAAGCAATGCAATGGCCAGAAATTTATAATTGCTTTATTCATATTACATGGAACAATGTTCAACAAGCAATGACCCAGTTTAATAGAAAGTCACCTTCAATAGCATCTAGCTATTATAAGTTAGTTTAGAAAAATTATTCTCGTCTGATTATTTAACAGTTAAATTAAATTCATTAATAGTCGACTGAGTGTAAGCTAAAAATTATAATTTATTCTGTTTTCCACTGTAACTCATCAGCTAGAGAATATAACAGACTTATAAATTATTTACTCTGCACAAAACAACTCGGGAAATAAAATAAGCGATCTAACACTTTGAACACTTCGAAAAATACTAGATATAATATATATATAATATTTACCTCAACACAGAACTACTAAGAACTTAAACCACTTCGACCAAACTAAATGCCATCTCTATTAACAGAGATTCTTAGGAATCGAACGAAGGCTTGTTCTAGTCTTGACTGCGAAGTTACTGAGTGAATTAAGTCTCAAACTCTCGTTTAAGATATATGAAACACACACAAAGAATGTGCCCCATTTCCAAAACCCCGCAATTTCTCGTCTTTCCTAACACTTGCGTAACTTAGACGCATGCCGTAAGTGCCACCGGTGCGTCTTCACACCTACGTTAACAAACTGACCGAGAAGCGTGAGTGTCATGGAAAAACCCAGACTATATGTCTCATTCCCGAGCGCTGCGTGAGTGTCATATCACACTTCACTTCGAGAGAAACGTTAGTGTCAGGTGAAAATGCTAGACGGTATGACACCTAACCGGGAACTAGCCTGATGAAACGCCCGTGACGTGAGAAAGATACAGACACGTGTCTGCTATCTCTGTCTGCCCAGACGAGTATTCACACGTTCTATCGTCCACTGACATCTAATGCAATAGAATGCATTTTAACGCTCTCCCGTCTAGTGTAGAGACTGATACGTTATGTCATAAATGCGTTTACCAGTATGAGAAGGAAAACGGTAAAGTAGAGAATGGGGAAGAAAATTATTTTTCGCAAACGAATGGATGCGAAAAATACAGGAAAAAGGTAAAGAGTGATAATAAAATAGAGGATACCGGTGAAAGAAAAAGAAGAGGATATAGGCAATTTAATGATCATAAAACCTCTGTGACACCCCCCCTCTCTCTCTCTCTTTCTCTCTCTCTCTTAACACTTCACATTCCCTTAGACGCTGGCCATAACTGCCAAAACGCGTCTTCACACCTCACGCCGAGAAACTTAACCGTAGAGCGTCGTGTCAGATGAAAATGTTAGACGATAAGTCTGCCATCATGTCTGACTAGACGAATTTCCATACTATTCGTCTCGTGCAGGGACTAACATATTGTGCAATAAATGCGTTGCTAGTATGAGAAAAGAAACAGGTAAAAAGTTAGAATGGGAAAATATATTTTGTCGCAAACGAACTAATGCGAAAACCCGGAAAAGGATAAAAGAGCGATAATAAAGTAGAGGACACGGGTAGAAAAGAAAAGAATATAGAAAAATTTATTGATCATAAATCTCTATGCGACACCCTTGATACTATCTTTCTGGTTTTTGGCGTGGGCCCCCTTTAGCTCTTTCAGATGTGGGTACACTACTGTATAGCAGCGTGTTGCCATCGAGATCCATGACTCCTTGTCCCTTTTTCTTTGTTTCGGTAATAGCCAGGATTTCTAGTTTTGCTTTCCTCATCTCTTCCACCAGCTCCTCTTCTTTCCCATTTATACTTCTTGTGTTCCAAGTTCCATAAGTCGTAGTCCGTTCCAGTTCGCCGCCTTTAGAATCAGTCCGGTTTTCTCTCTTATATTACTCGTAATCATAGTTTAAAGCAAACAGGTTATTGGCCTGTTGTGCCTTTGCATGGTGGAGGGGCTGCCTCCTTACGGCCTCCATGCAGGCCGCCCTGCTCCTTTTTCATCCGGGCTTGGGACCGGCATAGGCGGAGTTTGTTATTACATAAAACTCATAAATATTGTAAACCTATCGACTTTTAAACCCAATTTCCCCTCCTTCCACTGTTGTAATCAGTGTAATGTTAAAATGTAATATGTAACAATAAGTAAGATTTATACACAGGTTCCACGTTGCAAGAAAAGTGTGTCTTTAGACACGTGTCCTCACATATTTTATTTCCATATTTAATATTTTCATATTTTTATTCTGGAAATTTTGCTTACTAGCTAGATTTAAGACCGTATTAAACAGACCCCCGGGGGGCAAAGACCAGGAAATTTATTGGACAAATGTCTTAACCCCACTTTTTGCTTATCTGTGCATGTTCATCTGAAGTTCTTCACACCAGCAGAGAGGTCGAGAAATTATAGCACTTGCTATTCTTAAAAAGCCAGCGTTAAACAGGCGAAATTATTCTCAATAGAATAATCAATTTATTCTTCTTCTTCAAGTACCATGCCTAGTGGCGTAGGAGATCATGTCTCTCCACAACTCTTGTCTCCAATACAATTTATCAGTTCTGCTGTTGACCTCCTTCCGTGCCACGATGTCAAAACTGTCCAGTATTTGCTGTCTTTTTCTTTCTCTATCTCGTTGTCCTTTAATCTTACCTGTTGTTACTATATATTCCAACTTTCATCTTCCCATTATATACCCCAAAAAGTGGTTTCCTTCTTTCTAACTTGTGAAATAAGTTTCCTTTTCACTTTGGCCTTTTTCAGGACATCCTCATTACTCTTTTTTGGCTGTCCATGGTATTTTTAACATTCTTCTGTAAAACCATATCTCTGTGACCCCTAGTGCTTTCCATACGTGTTTACTAACTGTCCACGACTCACTCCCATACGTCAAGATTGGTGCTATATAACATTGAAGAACTCTCTTCCTTACTTCCATTGACAAAGAATTGTTGCATAAAATACTCTTCATTTAAAAGAATGCTGTTATTGCCTGAGCTATTCTGCTCTTATCTTCTGAAACTTTTTAAATTCTTTGCGATAGCTACTGAGGGAGCTACTGGATTTTCATATTTTGTGTTACTCCAAGAATATTTTCGACAACTCAAGTCACAATGGTGTCAGGCGAAAAGAACTTTTTGATCTTAAAATTGATCAAATCTTATTTGAGGTCAAACAAGCTCAAAGACAACTTAAAGGCCTTGCAATGCTATCCACAGAATGTGATTTAAAAAAAATGGATAAACTTTGACACACTTTTTAATACAAGTAGTTTATGGAATGGAAAGCAAGATATATTTCTTTAAAAGTAGATTTGTTGTGACACGTTTTATGTGAAAATATAGCTAATAATTTATTAGTAATAAATATAGATATTGTTTTATTTTTATACAATGTAGATACAGTTACTCTTTATATATATATATATATATATATATATATATATATATATATATATATATATATATATATATATATATATATATATATATATATATATATATATATATATATATATATATATATATATATATATATATATATATATATATATATATATATATATATATATATATATATATATATATATATATATATATATATATATATATATAATTTGAAATATAACCTGAAGGTCTAGGGGGATATATCAAAACGACTCAAATCGGGCCCCGCAGTTACTAAGGCCAACCATGTCTGCTTTCATATATTTCACTCTTGCCTTTTTGTATCTTTATTCTGATATCACTGTCTGTTCTTGCTAAGATACGTAAATATGAGTCCACATTCTGGTAGGGATGTTTCTTCAAGTGCAGTCTTGTTATCATTTGCAACATTATTCGCATTATCTTTGTATTTTCCCTGTATATTTTCAGACCCAGTTACTGTAAACTCTCATCTAGTATTGTTATTTTGTCTTGCATATGGTTACATATTAATGGACAGAATAGAAAGGTAATCGGCAAAATCTTGCATGTGAGAATCAGTGGATTCAGTATGAAAGATGAGATAAAAAAGGGGAGAATCTATCTATCTATCTATCTCATTGACAGATTTTTTATATTTGTGTGTGTGTCGGTTATTTTCGGTATTTAAAAGGGGGAGAGAGAGAAGAGAGAAAGAGAGGAGGGGAGGGGTGAAAGCTCGAGGTACGTGTGTTTACATTTATTTTCATACTTTTTTATACATAACTTCATTTAGGCAAAAATGTTTGTTATGTGTGTGATCCATTATTTCCTTACCTTTAAACGTCATCTTTTTCTTTCGGCTGTTTAAGAAGCATAGCCTTTCAATAAATGCATGCCAACCCCTTTCTGTCTTGTGCCATCTGTTCAAGGTCTTTCTATGTCATCTTTATTACTTTTCAGTCTGTCACCAGTTCCCTTCTCTTTGCTTTCTTCGGTCTTTCTCTATGTCTCTTAACCTGAGGATTCCAGAAAAAGGACTGCCTTGTAATGCCATCAACAGGTTTCCTCGATGTATGTTCTATCCATCATTAGCGTCTTCTTCCCATCTCTTATTCCACTGGTATTTGTCTGGTTCTCGTCATCAGTTCAACACTGGTAATTTTATCATACCATTTCAGTCTTTTTCAAGCAAGCACCCACTGCATGAATGTCTGAAACTCCTTGGTTGTTGTTATCCATGTTTCAGAGCCAACATTAGGAAAGCCTTGACATTTGCGTTGAAGATTCTTTTTGTTTTGCTTTTGATTTCCCAACGTAAAGAAAGCATCTCTTGCCTTTTGTATTCTAATGTTGATATCACTGTCAAATCAGAGGCACATCTCCAATCCAACCTGCAAGTCTGGAAGGAAGAGCTGGAGAAGAGAGGGATGGTCATAAGCAGCTCTAAAACAAAATCCATGGTGATATCACGAGAAGAAAGAAGACATCAGATTAAGCTGGGAGAACAGGTCCTGGAGCAGGTCGACCACTTTAAATACCTCGGAGCTATCATAGACCGAAAGGGAGTCATCAAAGAAGAGTTGGCCACTCGAAAAGCAGCAGCTGGGAGACTTTTTCAGGCCATAAATCGAGGATTCCTCAGCAAGAGAGAGGTTGGTAAGAAAACGAAGATGGCTGTATACCGCTCCACCTATGTCCCAGTCTTGACATATGGATGCGAGTCATGGGCAATGACTACAACCCATAAAAGCCAGATCCAAACCTCAGAAATGAGGTATCTGAGGAAGGTGGTTGAAGTAACAAGAAGAGACATGATACGCAACCAGACGATACGTCAAGGCCTTAAATCCTACCCCCTGCAGACCCAAGTAGAACAGTCCCAATTAAGATGGTTTGGCCATGTCTGCAGAATGGGAGAAGATCGGCTACCACGACAAGCATGGGAAACAAAGAGCCAAGGATCCAGACCCCGAGGACGACCCAGAGTCCGCTGGGAGGACAACATTAGACAATCTTTGAAGGACCGAGGACTAGAATGGAACCAGGCCAGGAGGAAGACAGCCGATAGGATAGTCTGGTGCTCTCTCTTCCAAACCTCTACACCTCACGGTAGAAGGGGAACGACTAAGTAAGTAAGTAAGTATAACACTGTCTAGTCCTCCAACTTTGTTTATATTGCTGCTAAGATATGTCTACATCCACATTCTGGTAGAAATGTATCTTCAAGTGCAATCTTGCATTCTTTTGCGGAATTTATTCTCATAATCTGTCTTTTCCCTGTGTATTTAAAGATCCAGTTGTTGTGACCTTTCATCAGATGCTCTCATTTTATCTTGATCTGGTTAAATTTAAGGGGCAGAATATCGAGGCCCAGGGCGAGATCTTATCGCCAAGCTGTTTTGTCCGAGTCCCATGTAATTCCACTTCTGTTGGTTGATGCTGTTGTTTTAATAATCAGGTGATTAGCCAGTAAGACGAGAAATTATGACAAGAGACATCCTTGTCTTATCTCAAACTGTTGTGCATATTGTCTTTCATACACACACAGGTGCACCGCCAATTTACAACGAACGGATGGTCGAGCAACCGTTTAATCCGGAATAAATTACGAGATGGCAAATGATGTTTCTCGCAACTGCCAAACTAGTTTATTGGATCGCCACTGGCGGCGTTGCGTATAGCGCGCGCTCAATTAGATTGCTTACCTTGCAGTTTCTGGTAGTGATTAATTGAAATGTGTTATTTATTACGCAACATTCTTTGTAAATATAGTAATTAACAAATCTGTTTTATTTATACTACAGTGTTTCGTTGAATCATTTAATTATCATTGAATTTAAATTATGATTCTTTGATACTAATGAACAGATACCGTTTACGTTAATGAGCCTGTACTTTTATTTTACCAGTTAATTTACATTTAGTTTACATTTAGGTTGCATCTAACATTTGTTTACTTGCAGTATGTAGTAGTCCTGGTGCTTTAGAGACACGGGAGGTGTAGAGTTAGTGGGTCTTACACGTCACTTCCATGGACGTTACTAGACCAGCAATCTTCTCTTTTGTTCCACGGATATTGCTACGAGTACTTAGATCAGGACTGATTTTAGCAGTTTTGTTAATTCCTTTTGCGTTTCGTTGATTATTTACTTTCTTGTTTAGATATTTCTTTCTGGATTTGCGATTTTCTTGCGTTATTATTGTTCTTTTTTCGCTCATCACCTGTGTTGTTTACTTTTTCATCTGCTTGTTTTGCTCTTTTTTGTATATGTTTCTCATCATCGTACGTGTTTGTAGTATATTTCTTTGATCTGTTTGTAATTCTTGTTCTTGTCAACTGTTTGTAACTGTGGCTGACGAAGGGTGAAACCCGAAACGTCCCGTGTTTCCTGTCTACCGTTAACTTGTAAAACTGATTTCATACCATAGTTAGTGGGTCAGGCGTGTCCTGTATTATTATTTTTGTTACTTGACTTCTGTTAGTCCAGCAAAACGAATAATCCAACAAGGTTTACGAACCAAGGATGCCGGAAAATCGGTGGTGTTTCCTATATATATATAAGACCATGTTATCATACTCGACCATTATTGCCCATTTAGATTCACGCGTCATCTTCATAATAATTAGGTCATATTTCGGATTTGCGCGATATAAAATTCATCAACGATTATTTTTAATCAACAGAGTACAGTTCTTATTCCACGACAAGTAACAGCAACTTGTTCTTACATTTTGTATCATCTATTAGCCAGCAGTAAGAAGATATTTCTAAGCATGTCTCAGACAACGATAATAGGGAATACTCCTGCTTCAGTCACATTTATAATACCAATAGATCATGATCTAGGAGAATTCGAACCTTCGGAAACGATTATGACTACAGCAGCTAGAAAAGTATCGGAAATAGTTATGGACTTCGTGATTTCATTTATTATTTCAAACGTTGGTATCGTCACTAACATTCTGGTAATCGCTGTTTTTGTTAAGCAGGGCTTCAAAGAAAGTGTGAACATTTCCATGACCAGCATTGCAATATGGGATTTAGTGAAATGCCTGGCAGCTGCCATGCAAAGAATGGCTGGGCCAATGAGCGTGTGGTCTGAAGCTGATGCTGAAAGTTGGACTAACATTGGCGTTGTTGCCTTCAACTACCTTATATGTTATTCCAGCTACGTGACCAGTGTGCTTGCAGCTTACGTGGCAGTGGAAAGATGTTTGTGCGTGTGTATTCCATTTAAGGTGAAGTGGCTACTGACGCCGAAAGTCACGCTAACAGTCAGCGTGTCCATATCGATTGCGATATTCGGACTGTTTGTAGTTATGTGGGGTATTTACGATATCGTATGGATATATAGCTACAAATATAACCAAACTGTGGCAGTTTACCTAAACAATGAGTTCTATTACAAAAACGAATACCCACTATTTCAATACTACAATTTATCGGGCATCCTTTGGCCATTGATCAGTTTTCTGGTAATAGTTGTCTGCACGTTGATTATCGTTTACAAGTTAAAGGAAAGTTTTAAGTTTCGCTCAGGTCAAGCAGAAGTCAAAGTGGACGCCGCACGACAGTTGAGTAATAGAGACAAGCAAGTTGTCAGGATGCTGCTGGTCATCGTTGGAATCTACGTAGTAAGCTTGTCTCCAAGAATTTCTCACTACATGGCCAAGTATATCGCACACGAGTTCTACTTTCTTAGACTATACCACAATCTTTTCGTTTTTGTGTGTTATTTTCTATGGTTTTTTGACTTGTTCAATGGCGCGTGTAACTTCTTCGTATTTTTTGCGATGAGTTCTTCATTTAGAAAAACATTTTATGGCCTATTTAGGCCTAAACGTCGGGAACATAAACAGTCAGAAAGTGGGACCGAAGCAAGTCAAGTTGATTTACCTACATAATAGACATTTTAAATGATTATTGCAGGATTATTATCATTATTAATGCTATCCTTTTCCCTTTTACTGACTTCAGAGCAGAGTTTTTTAGCCTGTGGTCCACTCGGGGATCCATGAATGGATTCTGTGGGGTGGGTGTCAATCAGTCAATCAATACCTTTTAACTTCCCAAGGAGCATAGGCCTTCAACAAACACATACCACGTCCTCCTATCACGTGCCATCAGTTCAAGCTCTTTCCACGTTTTCCTCGCCATTTTCACTTCTGTCTCCAACTATCTTCTCCATGTGTTTCTCGGCCTATCTCTGCCTCTCTTACTCCGGGGGTTTCAGAACAAGAACTGCTTTGTAATGATGTCCACATGTTTCCTCAATGTGTATCCTATCCAACGCCATCGACTTCTTCTTATCTCTTGTCCCACTAACACTTGTCTGTTTCTTGTCATCAGTTCCACATTTCTGATCTTGTCATACCATTTAAATCCCTCTGTTCTTCGCAAGCACCCATTTATGAAGTCTGTAATTTTTTGGTTGTTGTTTTTGTTGTTCTCCATGTTTTAGAGCCATACAATAGGACTGACTTGACATTTGAAGATTTTTATTTTTGCTTTGGACTTGATTTCTCTTGATCTCCATATATTTCCCAATGCAATGAAAGCCCCTCTTGCTTTTTGTATTCTTATTTTATATCATCGTCTGTCCCTCCAACTTTGTCTATATTTCTGCCAAGATATGTGTATGATTCCACACCTTTGGTGGTGTTTTTTCAAGGTCAATCTTGTTGTCATTTCTTGCATTTATTCTCATTATCTTCGACTTTTCCCTGTGTATTTTTAAACCCCTTACTGTGACCTCTGATCGAGCATTTTCATTTTGTCTTGCATCTGATTATGATTATGGGACAGAAGAGCCAAGTCATCTGCAAAATCTAGATCATCAAGCTGTTAGTAAGATTCCAACGAATTCCATTTCTGTTGATGTTGTCATAAGCCAATTGTTGCAGGCTGAATTACCTCACTCCTAGTCCAAGGGAATTAAGTGTTAGGAATTTGGGAGATACAAGCCGGATTTTGGTTGTCCCGCTTGGTTAATTGATTTAAAAATATAAATCTATTGTTTGCTCGTATGGATGAGAATATAGCGTGTTGATCGCTACAAACATCTCACGGCGTGTCCCGTGTGAGATGAGTTTGTTTAAGTTTTGAGGTGAGCGATATTCGCCCAGCTTGCCCGGGTCAGGTGTTTCGACTGAGGGGTTCTGGGTAAGAATTTTTGAGTGACATTGAGTCCCCAGAGGGTGTTCGGGGAAGAATGGTGTGGCCATGTTAAAGTGTGTAGTGGCCATGTTTTTCGGAGTGTACCTGGGAATATGTTGGTACCAGAATTACTAATGGATATTTATGTGTGAATCCATTAGGTTAATATGTGATTTATCTGCAGATATAGTATACATTATTTGATACAGCTGTGTAATAGGCTTTGATGTGCACAGGCTGTGATTTGATACGTATTATTGTTGATAGAGGATCTATGGAGATATATACATTATTTGAGGCCATATGCATTATTTGACGGATCCATGAACATAAATATATTCTTGCACTGCTATGACAGTAGGTGCTATTTGAGGCCATATGCATTATTTGACGGATCCATGAACATAAATATATTCCTGCACTGCTATGACAGTAGGTGCTATCTGAGGCCATATGCATTATTTGACGGATCCATGAACATAAATATATTCTTGCACTGCTATGACAGCAGGTGTTTTTTTGGAGGCCATACAAGAAAGGGAGAGCGGCGCTAATACGATTTATCAGATATAGTTACTACTGAGAAGGGAATATATTGGGATTATTTCATCTATTATAACTGTATTTCGTGGATGTCATTTGTATGGTGTTGTGGCGTGATTAAAGTGTCTGAGAAACGTCACCAGGCTTTTCTGCAATCAATGACTCTTATGTACGTTACTGTGAGTGACGGTTGCAACACACACTCATTTCTTCACCAAACGCACCAGCACTAAACACGTCAGTATCAGACAACGAACAGTAGTTGTAAAACAATCAGATTGTGACTTTAAGATTGTAACTACCAGTATTTATCATAAAGACATTTATTATCTGGGAACCAGTCATTATCAGTCTTATAATCAGACTTTATCAGTGGTGGCCATAAATTGGCGTACTTCAACAGTGATGTGCCAATTGTCGGACGTTATGCCTACGACTTCTGCGTCAGATATCCATCAATAACAACAGATTAAGAAGGAACATCGTATTACATTGCCTTGAGCCTATCAATTGGAATTGACAGCTGGTCAGCTATTAACAGTTGGTGTTAACAAAACATCGGACATAACAGTAGGTCAAGGGCGCTAGTCTTCCTGAGTCAACAGCTATTATACTCTGTGTGGGCGTGGCCTGGAGGCAGAACATCAATGTTTACTTCGCAAGCCTGCCTTGAGCTACAAATATGAGATTTCATTCATTGTCGCAAATCTTACGGGTTTGAATGCCCGCGATTTCAGTTACAGGCGTGTGTAGCGCTTATGTACATGACAATAATTGACACTGTGTGATCGGAGAGATATTTCCTGCATTGTCATTAACTTTGTGAACATTAACACTGATGCCACTATGTACCTATACAGCTATAGATCAAGTAAATGTTTGCAGTCTTTCTACACGCGTGACTCAAGTGGACAGTTTGCAGTGATCCAGTCCTGTCTTGTTGTGCTGTAATCGAGCACATAGTATGCTGTGTCAAGGATAGCGGACCCGAAGCGAAAGGTGTCAAGCTACAGCGGCTCTCAGCAGTTCATTGTTTCCCATGCGAACGTATTGATCATTTGCAAGATAAGTGAAAATTTGTTGTGAAAACTGTGCCTTTTCCATGTAAATCAATAAGCCTTCCTGATCTTATGTTTTATTTGTTCTATTGAATGTTATATGTTCTATATTCTTTAATTTATGTTAACTTATGAGGGTTACATACCAGGTCTACCCAGGTCTTCATAAGTGTTCTTTAGGTGTCACGTAACGTATAATTGTTGTTATTGTAGTATTTTTTTTTTTTGTTCCTTAGTTTATCAATTAATTTGTTCGTGAGTGTCTTTCTTTCTTTCCTATCGTTCATGTTTTATATATATTTTCGTTTATACATGGTGCTGTTTATTGTCTTGTTGCTATTTGCAGTTATCATTCCATGCTTTGGAAAATTTTTTATTTTTTATTCTAGCCTTAATGTTGAGTTGACCTCTGCAAACGTTATCGTTTGTCCTTTAGTACCTCGTTTTGGTAATCGTTGATCTTGCTGTTTATATCATATGTTAGTTGATTGTGACTTATTGTAGGACTGTAGTGCATAGGTGTTTAATGGCTATATGATTTACTTCATATTAATATAGATTTATCGTTCATATTTTTATGAACTTATAAGGGTTCTATGTATTTGAACCGATGGTAACAGTGAGTAACTGATATTTTCGATCACTTGAGAAGATACTTGAGAAGATATATGGTTGATATTTGAATCTGGAAAAGATTCTAGTGACATAAATTGATAGTAATTATAGGTGGTGAAAACAGATAGTGGACTTGGTGATTAATTCACTATGGATCTGGATATGAATTCCAATGGAGACCCTGAATATATGTGGTCTGATTTGCAATACTTATATGAAGGGGGTGATAGTTTTGGGCCTTTGGAAGGTTCGGCACTGGAGGAGCATGTGATAGATAGATTTTTGGTCCATGCGTCGTCAGCCCTAAGAGAGTTTGCTGAAAATAGATTTCAGTCTATCCCTCATTTGAATATGGCTAAGGATTTATCGGAATTACTACGTATGGACTATCGTCTATTTTTGTATAATCATATAGATGCTAAACGTGGTAAGATATTGAAGAGTATCCGGAAGATAATGCTCCATGGCATTCATGATGACCAGAAAGATGAGTTAAAGGATAAGGAGCAAATGAAAGTCATTAAACAAAGTGCTAAGCAGCAAAGGAAGAATTTCTTAGAAAATGTTGCTAAAGACAGCGAACTACATACAACAGTGACTAGACTTAAAAGTGAGTTACATAAATCAAACTCAGAACTTGCTGGCACTCAAGCAGCATTGAAGTCTGCATTAAACGAGAACAAAGAGTTGAAAACTCAATGGAGGAACAAAGATGTCGAAGTTGCTAATCTCAGGAAAGGGATGCAGGAGAAAAAATGAGATGTATGACAAATTGAAGATTGACAGCAATGTTCGTGAAGAGACTTATATAAATATGCTTCATGACGTGCTGGATGATAATAATATTCTCAGTTGCCAACTGAAAGAAAAGAAGGAGATACATGAGAAATTGAGAGTTCAAGCCAAGAAATGTGAGAAGTTATGTGACGAAACTCTTACGGAGCTATTGGGCGACAATACGAATTTTAGTCACCAACTTAAAGAAAAGTATGGATTACTTACGAATAATGTATCTACGGAGAAGGTTAATGCGCTTAGAAATAGCCATGATAGTGAGATAAGAAAGGAGGAGAAGAAGAGAATGGATGAGTCAACAATGGAGGAAGATAAATTAGCTAAGATTGAGAAATTGCTAGCGAAGGAAAGCTGTAAAGATTTGGCATGTGATAACGTAGATGACAAACAAAGTGAACAGATTTCACTCAGAAGTGATGAGATCAGTGAGTTGAGAAAAAGATTGAATGGTTTAATTGATGTTCTTTTGGGTTACAAAACCCTGTCTTCGGTCAATGTTGACAATATAAGACATAAAATTGATTATCAACAAATCAAGAGTGCAAAAAAGACAGCAAGATACACTTGACGATAATACTAAGGTTAAACAAAGTGGACATAGATCCCTGCGAGGAAAATACAACTTCCCACGTAACGCTAGTGATGCAGCTAATATTACTATTTCTTGGCGTCAAGCTAACAAGAATAACCCTATTTCAAAAGTCAGTACTTTACATCAGAAAAAAAGTTTGTATAAAACCAACAGTGTAGCTACTTTTAGAAATTCTGACAAATTGGTAAAAGGAGATAAAGCTATTGATACTTGTTTCAAAAAAGAAACCTATTATGGTGGTGATAAGCATAAGGATTCTATTATTCCTGTTATTGATCAGGGTGTTAAGCATCCTGCAACAGACAAATATAAAAACAATTTTAACAGGAGAAATAATTCAGATTTTAGAAAGTACCAAGGGAGTCTTTCAGATTGTAATTATTCATCTCCTAGGGATCTAAACCAGTCTAACAAATGTCAACATGCAAATTCTAGGGATTTTAGAAAACATGATAGACATAATTACACTAACGGTTGTCAACGTTATGATAATGGTGTTAAAAGACAACAATATCCATCTGGCAGATATTTTGATCAGATGAGACATGATAGACACAATAATGCTAATTGGGATGTTAGACATAACATCGGTCCCAAACAAAGAGTGTACAATAATCATAATTACGCTAACTGCGACTCAAAGCAGTATAATATTTCCAATAGAGAAAAAAATGCTCTTTATGGAAATAGTAATTGGGACAGATATCGAAATGATATGGTGCATAACCAGAATTACTTCGTTCAACAAGAGCGTAAGGTTAAAAATAATACAGTTGGGAATAATAAGGGTAATGGTTTTTGTAATAATACTACTTGTTCCCGCTGTTTTGGAATGTAAAACTTTGTTTCAGCATAGAGCGGTACGACCTTGAGTTACGATGAGCTTCTTCCCAAGCCTTCTGTCATCTCCACGTGATGAAGGAAGGTTTCTTGATAGACGTGAAGAGGGCTGGATGTTTTCATAGCCACGGTTGATGGTAAATTTGTCCTAATTTTCCGTGTTACATCGTTAAATCCTACCGTTCATTAAATGCAAGTTTTTATTTGTATTTATTCACAGCTACTTCTTTGAAATAGAAGCAGTGCTCTTGTATCACATTAAATGAGAAGAGTATATGCTGCCTTACAACTGTATGATTGATGAAGTAGCCGATCAGCATGTACATCACAGATTATTCGATCTTGCCATTTCAAGTTTATGTATTTTTTCGGCGCTGAATTTTCTACACCGCAGGAGTTATGTTATATTTTACATTTGGGTTTTTCGAATAATAAAAGATTGTATTGTATAATGTGATGCATTAGATAGTGTTGTATTAAACATCGTGTATGTTTATATTTATCCATTATTACAACATCAGGTGCTTGTTTGTATGACTCTGTTTTGATTACATATCAGTTCATTTACAAACTATTTTCACATTGTTGTAGTTTTGATAGTCATTAAGTACATATTATGATTGGAATAAGGAATAGTACTATATACTGGTTTGAAGTGACTTGTCTCTAATTTTTTTTTTTTTTAATTATTGATTGCGAGTAATGGACTGTGCTACTTTCACACGCTAGTTAGAGGACTAGGGGCATTTAGTTCATATAGGATTGACCTTTATGCTATATTGTGAGCTTAGAGCTACGATAGCAACTACATCAAATATTGATGTGTTCCAGCATTTATGGTTGATAGGATAGTTAGTATGTCAGAAGAGATTGCCAGCCATATGCACAAACTCTGTGGCTATGCGTAATGCAGTAGTCGTCTTCAGAGAGTTCCAAAGTATTTTTCTGCACTAGATTTAATTTTTTTTCTTTTATTTTTACATCATGAGGAATTAATTAATTGTAACTATTCATCATGGATTTCTTTATAAAAACTTTTCATATTAAGTTGAGGATAACATAAATTTATAACTAGGAACATGATAACCTACATTACTTATAGGTCTAATTAAACTGTATATGGACAGTTAACAGCGATAGCTGATACTGATGACTGATCGATGTGATCCAAAGGTTTAATTAAAGCAGCTATTCAAATATATGATATTCATTTATGTATTTACAAGATTGTTATGCAGATAACGGGGTGTTTGATTTTTTTTTTTCTCTGTTTCGAATGGTGTTAAATTAGTATGCGCTTATTATGCGTCTACTCAAAGATATGATTTTTTGTTGTTAGAAATCATACATTTTGTTAACATCGATATCATTTTTGATATATTAGTTATAGATTTAAATTACTTAGAAATAAATATGCAATTATTCGGTAACATAGGGTTACGAAATTTTCTGTATTGTATTTTTTAGAAAATATTTTTCTGGCATTGTAATATTTTTTCTGTACCCAACGCTTCACTATGCGCTAGGGGTGTAACAATGTGAAGTAGTCGTAGTACTTTTGGAAAAAATATTTTTTGATATTATGATGTGTTTTTTTTTACTTAGCATCTCATAGTGTGTCAATTTGAATTTATTGATACTAGTCATCTAGGTTTAATGATATTGATGTTACTTTCGATTTCATATGAGTATTATCTATGATAATTCATTATTGCGTATGAATGAGTTTGATAACTAGGTTAATTTTTTTTTTAATATGCTTTACTTAGTTATAGCTTGCTTTGTGTTTTGTTATACACACATACATTGCTTTTGTGTTCTATACTTTCATGATATGATTGTATGTAGTTTTATCATATGTTGTTTGGTAATTATGAAGTATTATTGCCATCTTCATCTACATACATATCTTCTCTTGATTTTTTCGGTGCGAATTATTCTTCATTGTATTCTATTTCTGCTATTGATTTCTCACTAGCAGTTCATTTGGTTTATACTTCCAGGATTCGCCTGCGTGTCTCGTGGTTCTATTTGGGTACTTTTTCGTCTTAATCTACTGATACTTCCATCTGTTGTATGGTTGGGTATATTATATGATTAGATATGACGTAGCTATTTTTGATGATTGTATTTATTTTGTATGCAAGTATGGTTAAACTTTATTATTAGTACCATGTCATATTGGTGATGGTTTCGCCTTTTCTGATTTTGTTATCTGAGGTTTTTGCCTATGCCTCATTGGTTACTATACACTTGATGCATATATTTTTCCTGCAATACTTTTCTGACTTAACGCATATTGTTTTCTAGTTGGATAATAGAATTTCATTGTCCCCTAAATTTTTGTAAGGTACTTTTCAAAAAAATGATGTTATCATTTTTTTCCTTGGGGGGTGGTGTAAGCTGTTGCAGGCTGAATTACCTCACTCCTAGTCCAAGGGAATTAAGTGTTAGGAATTTGGGAGATACAAGCCGGATTTTGGTTGTCCCGCTTGGTTAATTGATTTAAAAATATAAATCTATTGTTTGCTCGTATGGATGAGAATATAGCGTGTTGATCGCTACAAACATCTCACGGCGTGTCCCGTGTGAGATGAGTTTGTTTAAGTTTTGAGGTGAGCGATATTCGCCCAGCTTGCCCGGGTCAGGTGTTTCGACTGAGGGGTTCTGGGTAAGAATTTTTTAGTGACATTGAGTCCCCAGAGGGTGTTCGGGGAAGAATGGTGTGGCCATGTTAAAGTGTGTAGTGGCCATGTTTTTCGGAGTGTACCTGGGAATATGTTGGTACCAGAATTACTAATGGATATTTATGTGTGAATCCATTAGGTTAATATGTGATTTATCTGCAGATATAATATACATTATTTGATACAGCTGTGTAATAGGCTTTGATGTGCACAGGCTGTGATTTGATACGTATTATTGTTGATAGAGGATCTATGGAGATATATACATTATTTGAGGCCATATGCATTATTTGACGGATCCATGAACATAAATATATTCTTGCACTGCTATGACAGTAGGTGCTATTTGAGGCCATATGCATTATTTGACGGATCCATGAACATAAATATATTCCTGCACTGCTATGACAGTAGGTGCTATCTGAGGCCATATGCATTATTTGACGGATCCATGAACATAAATATATTCTTGCACTGCTATGACAGCAGGTGTTTTTTTTGGAGGCCATACATGGATCAGTATTGAAAATTAGTAGCACTGTGATCTTTACAGGCTACAGAAAGGGAGAGCGCTAAGGATTTCAGATATATTACTACTGAGTGGATCCAGGAACATATATTGGTAGGGCTGCCGTGTTGGTAGCCTACAGGATGAGATAGCGCTGATAGGATCCATGAACATCTTAAAGTTCTTGACGATACGTCGAGGTCGGAGGAGTACAGGCCTTTAGTTCGTATGCAGGGTGAACATTGAGAACTTACCTGTGTTATTTGTTAGTTCATATGCAGGGTGAACATTTAGAACTTGCCGGGATTATTTCATCTATTATAACTGTATTTCGTGGATGTCATTTGTATGGTGTTGTGGCGTGATTAAAGTGTCTGAGAAACGTCACCAGGCTTTTCTGCAATCAATGACTCTTATGTACGTTACTGTGAGTGACGGTTGCAACACACACTCATTTCTTCACCAAACGCACCAGCACTAAACACGTCAGTATCAGACAACGAACAGTAGTTGTAAAACAATCAGATTGTGACTTTAAGATTGTAACTACCAGTATTTATCATAAAGACATTTATTATCTGGGAACCAGTCATTATCAGTCTTATAATCAGACTTTATCACCAATCTATCGCCAATTTGTAAAAAAAAAAAAAAAAAAAGAAAGAAAGAAATGGAGTCATCCCTGTCGCACTCCAGTTCTTATCCCAAACGATTCTTTAAGTTGTCTTTCATTAAGTACTCTGCATGTCATGCTTTCATAATTTTTCTTTATAACTTAATGGTTTTCAGGTGAACTCGATAATGCCTCATCAATTTCCAAACTTATTCTCTGTCTACACTGTCAACTACCTTTTCATACTTCACAAATCCGATGTATCGCGGTGAATTCCACTGAGAATAATAGTAGAACAAAGCCTAGAATGGAATGGGGTCGACGTACATAACCTAAAAATCTGAATTTTATTGTTATTAAAATGTTTACTCGAAAAATTATCATAGATGGTTGCATTTAAAGAAATAAATTCCTTTCACATATTGTTTTTTTATATATGTTTTTTCAGTATTGCTATATGTAAGATGAACGATTTTTCTTTATAGTAAAATGTTTTATTTGTGTGCACAAATTTTAATTCAGCGTTTATGTACATTTTTTTAAATGGTGTCTGTAGCCTGCACCTGACAATCAAAGGGGTATGTAGCTTTCGCCGGAAAATCAAAGGGGTCAATGGCACAAGAAATGTTAAGAACAACAGCTATAGAGCTTGGAGCCACAACTTCAGCCGGCTCCCCCCCCCCCCTTTTTGCAGGAAGCCCGAACCAAGCATTCATATGTTTTTACAGTAGTGGTTCTTCAGGAATTTGTTTTACATGATGAGGCTGTCAGCCATATACCCAACCTCATAATAATCGCCTTGTAGGACATACCAGAGGCTGCAGTAGTCCTGTTTTTTATTTTAAAAAGATACAGGTGTTATTCTGCGTACATTTTCGCTGAGGTTTATATTGCAGCTACTAGGATGCTAAAATAATGTTTGATTTTTCTGCGAATATTCTTATGTGAAATATATTCCACGCACATTTTCGTTACTAAAAAAATAATTTTCGAGTTTGCAGACTACCTTTTCCTCCGCCAACATCACGTCTGGAAGTGTTGAAGTCCGATATGTAAGGTGTAGGCAACCCAGGAGTTGTAAGAATCTACTTTAAATACACCGAGCTCTCTAAAGATTTACTTTGATAAAATTATGTTTATTTTCGGGTTTCAGAGTGCCTGGAATTTATAATAAATCTCGGCTATATGTAACTGTTATCTCTGTCGCACGATCTGATTCCTGCAGTCCCATCATCAGGACGGTGGAGAATTTAAACTAAATATTTTATCGAAAGTTAACTTTACTTCAAAGAAAAGATTTTGTTCTATCTTAAACAGTTTACGAATAAAGTGAATTTTGTAAGCTAACTTCACGTCCTCAGAAGGGACCCCGATGCCATGACAAGAACAGCTATACTATGGACCTCCGAAGGAAGGCTAAAGAGGCCGACCAAAAACAACTTGGCGAGAACTGTGGAGGCTGAGATGCAAAGAATGAACCAGAGTTGCGGGCACTGTACGAAGGATGGCCGCCGCCCGAACAAAGTGGAAGCAATTTGTTGCTGTCGTACAAGACGCCACCAGGAGTGATGGTCACTGCCTGGTTTGACAATCGGCGGCTAAGTATCAAAGAAGAAGTAAGCTAACTAGCGGGTTGTTCACTTGAAAGTACGTATGCACCTGGGGAAGTCGCACTATTAAGTGCCGGTGGGAGAGGGCTAGCCCGAAATTTACCTAGGTTAAAAATTCTTTTTCCCCCTTCCACCTAGAGATTTAACAAATTATACCTTGGGATCTACAGGTAGATCAAGAACGACCAGTTGCCGACCCCTGGGATATGTGATTAGTGCGTCAGTGTCTCCACCACCATCACCACCACCACCACCACATGCAGCAACATTATCATCGTTGTTTTGTGTCACCATCTCATAGACTCTGCATCTTGTCTCTCTTCTTCTCACACATACCGACTATCAAAGATCTTCACTTCTCTGTGGTGTGTCAGGGAACACCGCAAGCAGAATAATTCTCTCACAATGTTCACGTTGTCAAATAATGTAATTATCTGGCTTCCTTAATTCCTTCAGTCATCGATATTCCCCTCTAGTAATATCGTCCAAAATTTTTTTTATCTGATTTTTATAAAATACATGTAATTAGACTAATTTTTGAATAATCAACAAAGGTAGCGCAAACAAGAGTTGTAGATTTAATGTACAATATTATGTCAAAACACAAATGGTTATTTTAAGAAAAAAAAGGGGGTGTGAAAATAGTCCTATAACAGTTACTGACATGGTGGAGTGAAGTGGTCGAGACATCACATACTATGTTTCCCTCGCTGCCCTTACCCTCTCTTACCCTGAGCAGAATCAAAGCACAAATCATCATCTCTTTTTGCTTCTTAAACAGCGTGGATCCGCCACTGCAGATGGCACCCTTATGGACGCCAACGTGCTCTGACAGCGGTGGTTTCTATAGCAATTCAGTTTACAAGATGAGGTTGCCTGTCCATGCTGAACATATTAGTCGCCCTTTACGACATGCATGAGAGTGCGGCAGTCTTTTCTTTCTTTGCTTTTTTTAAAGGCCTTCTGAAATTATATCTGCACAGAACACAAATGGGACTTTTTTTTTTTTAAAACCAATAAACAATATTTGGTGCTTTTATACCTCTGCATGCTATTGTTTTGTATCGTCACTGTTTTTGTCTTAAATTTAGTCTTCCTAGAACATTGCTCGTAGTTGTAATTTAGCACATGTTCTCAAAATTCGTCTTTTTGTGTCCTTTCCTAGATTTATGATAAGTAAAAGAAAACAAAAACTACCACAAAACTAGTTCGATAATTAATTTTAATGAACAGATTACACAAGATAAAGGAAAATAAAGAAAAAATCATATGTAGTGTGGGTATTTCGACGCATACCTTTGAAGAGACATCACTTTTGCGGTATTCAGATGGCTGAACCACCTTGCATGTCGCTCACAATGTCAAGAAATCACTTTACTGACATAAACTCGAGACTTCAAAATTCAATTTTTGTTCTAGTCCAGGACGATTAACGGTGACGTAAGCTTGCGCTTTCATTGTGCATCACATACAGGTACTCTTGCAGAAGATACTCAGGAGCCATTCTATCAGAACCACAGATATGCTGTCTGTAGTTCCTACCTTTAGTTTATAGAATCTGTACGGAGTCGAAAGATTTATTTTTTTAATCTCTTCTGCTGAACTAGTGGCAGGCAGCTTTATTCTCATTACCCTGTCTCAAATAAGCTCCTGTAACTGCTGCTGGTAAGTCTCTTGGCTATTCATATGTTACGCTTGCGTCGGTTAGTGGTAATGTTCCACCCTGCTTTGCAAGTTGGTCGCCCAGTTCATTTAATAGCCCCGTGATGTATAGAGAGTTACGCGAACTAAAATATGGCCGCCATTTTCGGCTGTACCCGTATTGCCCGAAAATGGACCCAATCGCGAGTTTCAGACCCAATTTCCATTTTCGTTTAGGTTAACTAATAATTTGAAATAAAATTAGATGCGAATACAGTAGCACATATTTGTACTACTCTTTATATTTTAACTAACAAAACAAAAAGAAGAAAACTAGTTTACTTACCGGTTTGTTGAATAGAATCAGTAGCGTGAATTTTTAACACATACTCTGTTGAATTTTATATTCCGTCAGAATTCCGCTATTTGGCAACAAATATTCCGTTAGAATTGCAACACTTAGCAAAACATGCTACCTTCGAATTGAACTATTTACCTAGTTTGAAATGTGGAAACTGGTGAATGACTGTTGTAGACACTGACAGTTTTACTAGATCCAGATAATCACATCAGTTTTTGTTTTCATTAAAAATGTGACAATGTACAGATAGTTTTAACAAAATCTAATTACATATTTTGGACCGGAGATTTTATTATAATTTTATTATATAATTATATTATATAATTTTTTATTATTATATAATTTTTATATATATATATATATATATATATATATATATATATATATATATATATATATATATATTTATTTATTTATATATATATATATATATATATATATATATATATATATATATATATATATATATATATATATATATATATATATATATATATATATTTATATTTATATTTATATATATTTATTTATATATTTATTTATATATTTATTTATTTATATATTTATATATTTATATATATAGAAGATGTGTTAAGAATAGACAGACCTAGGGAACTGCATAATATAGTCAAACAATATTTAACACGAACAAATGTCAATATTAGAGGCTGGGAATGTGAAGGTCTGATGCTGTTCTTACAATGCATATGACTTTTAACAGATGAAAGTCAATTAAATATCTGTTGAAGTCAGTTATATAACTGGAACCACCAGGCCTTTACACCCCTCCATTTTAATATTATTCTTGTTTAGAGTTTCTTCTTGATTTTGTTTGTATTTTTTGTTTGTTTATTTATTTAACGTATAGGCATAATTGTGATTGCCCCTATTTACGACGATTTGACAAATGTGATGCCACTTTCTCATATCGGCAGTTGTTCATATTATTTGGAATTGAAAACATTATATATCCTAATTATAACCCATCAGAGGTTGAACGGGATATTTTTCTTCATTATTTAAAAAAAAATAAAAAAAATCTTAACAAGAGTGTTTTAAATTTTCTTAGACTCATTCTGTGTCCAGATTTTCAATTTTTGCCATGTCCTTGCTTGGTGCAGCAGTTTCTATCTTTTTTCTTCCTTGAAGTGTTTATTAAGTTTCTACGAAGCACACGCCTTTCAACCATGTATCATATTAATATAAATGTAGATTACATTTCTCGAAAGCTAAATTATTTCACGTTTTATTTGCTGGATATCTGTTGTGTCCATGAAGCTATAATAAATCTTGTTTAAATCACATCTTCATGGCTTACAGACGTCATATAGTTGTATCATTTAATGCCTATGTTTCCACTAAATAAAACAACTATAAAAAGACTGGAAGCATTCGAGTTGTGGGTTCTTGGATCTGGGTCTGTTGAAAGTGAGACGAGAAATAAGTTTGTTTATTCACATAAAATCAATCATCTTCTAAAATGCACAAAAATATCAAGTTCGTTATTATAATACACAACCTATAGATAAATGGCCCCGTGTAGTTCCGGTGGGTCTCTTCCTAGAACATCGCTCTTAGTAGTAAAGATAGAACAGGACAACTCGACCTTCAGGCCTGTCCTATAAAGCGACTTGCATGAGATTGTGCACGGGTCTGGCAGCGGCATCGTGTAAAACAAATTACTACGCAAACCCTCGCTGCAAGAGCATGCTAAAACATGATGCAGGTTTCCTTCAAAGGAAGCAGCTACAGTTGGTGGCTCCATGCTCAGTAAGGAACACAAAGGAAAATGATAAAGAAACATGGACAGATGCAAGGACTGATATACAAATAGACATACAGGAAGGAAAAATGGATACACCGAAAAACAGACTGATAAACAGACAGATAGCAAGATAGACAAATGATAGATAGACAAACATAGAATGACAGACATATTACTTATTACTACTACTTACTTACTTACTTAGTCGTTCCCCTTCTACCGTGAGGTGTAGAGGTTTGGAAGAGAGAGCGCCAGACTATCCTATCGGCTGTCTTCTTCCTGGCCTGGTTCCATTCTAGTCCTCAGTCCTTCAAAGATTGTCTAATGTTGTCCTCCCAGCGGACTCTGGGTCGTCCTGGGGGTCTGGATCCTTGGCTCTTTGTTTCCCATGCTTGTCGTGGTAGCCGATCTTCTCCCATTCTGCAGACATGGCCAAACCATCTTAATTGGGACTGTTCTACTTGGGTCTGCAGGGGGTAGGATTTAAGGCCTTGACGTATCGTCTGGTTGCGTACCATGTCTCTTCTTGTTACTTTAAATCCTTTAGGCCTTAAATCCTACCCCCTGCAGATTACTTATTACACAAACATAAATTCTACGGCTTAGTTGAGTAAAGTAACATTTTCTAACATATCTCTAAACCCTGTTTGAGTCAATGAATCTTCTGAAGGACACCTTTATGAGATATCTATAACACTTCATCATAACCATCATCTGAAGGACACCTTTATGAGATATCTATAACACTTCATCACCACCATCATTGTCATTTTCCTTTGCGTTTCTTACAGAGCACGGAGCCACCAGCGTAGTCGGTCCCCTTGCAGGAAGCCTGCACCAAGTATTAACATGCTCTTGCATAAGTGGTTTCTATTGTAATTTGTTTTACATCATGTGCGATAAATTGACTCAGACAACAGAAAAATAACAGAAGTGATCGGCTTACCGGGAATCTAACCAGGACCTTCCGAACGGCACCCACCGCCCAGCCACGGCAGCGAATCGCCACTATCCACTCTGCCAATTAGGCATTAAGTAATGCTTAATTTATGACGATTTTCTCAGCATTAGAGCCGCCCTTTTCCTATCTTTGATCTGTGTCCCCTTCCCTCTACTTTTCCGTTGGGTCCACTGTAAAACTCCAGACCCTGTCCGTGTAAATCTTCATTTAGACAGCCCCTGAGGTCTCTACACTATATATAATTAAGTAATGCTTATACCTACCACTACACTAATGGTGTATACCTACCACAAGCAGTCTCTGCTCAGTGTCAACTTTATGTAGCTCTCACGCGAGGAAGGAACCCAGACAGTCTTCTGAGGACAAAGGCTACCAACGCAAAACTATTAAAGATAACCACACATTTTAAACAAATATTGTGTGTGTGTGTATATATATATATATATATATATATATATATATATATATATATATATATATATATATATATATATATATATATATATATATATATATATATATATATATATATATATATATAATACTGTGTTTTTACACGACAGATGTGTTCATTGGATACTCAAAAAAAAAAAAAAAAAAAGGAAGCGTGTAAACAGAGCAGGTTTGTCCCATTCATACACCTGTTAAAAAGGGGGATGAGTTTCATAAGCCTGAAATGTCTAAAAATGAAGTCTACCATACGACGCTTTCTATGGTCTTTGACAATAACACACATATTAGTAAGTAGCTTTAACAATAAGTACAAAAGATCGACACAACTTACCTTGTAGATTCATTCATTCATAACCCTCCACTCCCAAAGGAGCATAGGCCTTCAACAAACACATGCCAGGTCTAGTTCTTGTCTTCAGTTCCACGTTGGTAACCTTGTCATACCATTTTAATCCCTCTATTCTACGCAAGCACCCATTTATGAAAGTATGTAGCTTTTTGGTTGTTGTCTTTGTTGTTCTCCATGTCTCTGAGCCATACAATAGGACTGACTTCACATTTGAGTTGAAAATTCTTATTTTCGTGTTGGATCCGATTTCTCTTGATCTCCATATGTTTCCCAATGCAATGAAAGCTCCTCTTGCTTTTTGTATTCTTATTTTCGTATCACTGTCTGTCCCTCCAACTTTGTCTATATTGCTGCCAAGATATGTGTACGATTCTACATCTTGTATTGGTGCTTCTTCAAGTTCAACCCTGTTATCATTACCTGCATTTATTCTCATTATCTTTGTCTTTTCCCTGTGTATTTTCAGACCCAATTGCTGTGACATCTCATCGAGTGTTTTCAATTTGTCCTGCATCTGATTACGGTTATGGGACAAAAGAGCCAAGTCATCAGCAAAATCCAGATCATCCAACTGCTTAGTCAGAGTCCATTGGATTCCATTTCTGTTGTGTGTTTTTGATGTTCTCATAACCCAATCTATTGCTAATAAGAAAAGAAATGGAGACAAGAGGCATCCCTGTCGCACTACTGTTCTTATCCCAAATGGTTCTGTAAGCTGTCCTTCATGAAGAACTCTGCATATCATGTCTTCATATGTTTTCTTTATTAAATTAATGATCTTCAGGGGAACTCCATAATGCCTCATCAATTTCCAAAGTGATTCTCTGTCTACACTGTCAAATGCCTTTTTGTAGTCCACAAATCCGATGTATAATGATAAATTCCATTCCAGACTTTGTTCAACTATTATTCTCCTATCACCTTACCTCTTCATACTCCTTATGGATGATGTCATCAAGGCATGTAAGGAAAGAACAAGAAAGTATTCAGTGGGGTACTGGAAGATGAGACAGGTCTATATTTCGGAGCTGGCATTTGCTGATGATGTTGCCCTGATTGCTAAATCAGAGGCACATCTCCAATCCAACCTGCAAGTCTGGAAGGAAGAGCTGGAGAAGAGAGGGATGGTCATAAGCAGCTCTAAAACAAAATCCATAGTGATATCACGAGAAGAAAAAGAAGACATCAGATTAAGCTGGGAGAACAGGTCCTGGAGCAGGTCGACCACTTTAAATACCTCGGAGCTATTATAGACCGAAAGGGAGGCATCAAAGAAGAGTTGGCCACTCGAAAAGCAGCAGCTGGGAGACTTTTTCAGGCCATAAATCGAGTATTCCTCAGCAAGAGAGAGGTTGGCAAGAAAACGAAGATGGCTGTATACCGCTCCACCTATGTCCCAGTCTTAACATATGGATGCGAGTCATGGGCAATGACTACAACCCATAAAAGCCAGATCCAAACCTCAGAAATGAGGTGTCTGAGGAAGGTGGTTGAAGTAACAAGAAGAGACATGGTACGCAACCAGACGATACGTCAAGGCCTTAAATCCTACCCCCTGCAGACCCAAGTAGAACAGTCCCAATTAAGATGGTTTGGCCTTGTCTGCAGAATGGGAGAAGATCGGATACCACGACAAGCATGGGAAACAAAGAGCCAAGGATCCAGACCCCGAGGACGACCCAGAGTCCGCTGGGAGGACAACATTAAACAATCTTTGAAGGACCGAGGACTAGAATGGAACAAGGCCAGGAGGAAGACAGCCGATAGGATAGTCTGGCGCTCTCTCTCTTCCAAACCACTACACCTCACGGTAGAAGGGGAACGACTAAGTAAGTAAGTAAGTAAGTTATTCTCAAAGTGGCTATCTGGTCTGTACAGGATCTTTTTTGTCGAAAACCTGCTTGTTCATCTCTCAGTTTCTTGTCTATGGACTCTTTTAATCTCTCAAGGATAATCCTATTTAATACTTTTCCTGGCACTGATAGTAACATTATTCCTCTATAATTTGTGCACTCTTGTAAATTTCCTTTCTTATGCAACTTAACCAGATATCCTTCTTTCCATTCTGCTGGTATCTCTTCCTTTTCCCAGACTTTACCAAGTAATTTATATAACATCTGTGTAGCCGTGTCGATATCTGCTTTGATGGCCACTGCTGGAATGCCATCAGGTCCAGACGCTTTTCCATCTCTTAGAAGCTTTATTCACACCGCTGACAGTCATACGAGCCACAGACTCCGGATGTCCATCCCGCAGCAAAGAAGAAAGAAGAAGATTGCTGAGCAGTTTTCCATTCTTGTCTTTTATGAGGCAACTTGTTTGCTTGTATTTCCCTGTCAGCTTCTTTGTGCTGTTATACAGTTCTCTCATATTTCCTTTGGCTGCAGCATCTTCTGCCTCTCTTGCCAACTCCTCAATATACTTCCCCTTGTCTCTTTTGATACTTCTTTTAACTTCTTTGTTTGCTTCTGTGTAAACTTCTTGAGCCTTGGCTTTGGAACTTGGTTTTGCTTGTGTTTAAATCTGCTTTCTTGTTTTTTTTTTTGGTCTTTTATCTTATTGATGGTTTCTGTTGTTATCCATGCTTTTTGTTGTCGTTTCCTTTTCGCCAGTATTTCTTCACATGTCTCATTCCATACCGTTTTGATTTGCTGCCAATAGTCTTCTGTATTCTCTGCATCTTCCAGCTGTTTAAGCACTTGGAATTTGTTGGATATTGTGAACTCAAATTTGTCTCTTGTTTCTTGATTTCTTAGATGTCCTACATTAAACTGTTGTCTATAATTTTGCATTGTTGCATATCTCTTGAGTTTTATTTTTACTTTGGCTATCAGAAGGTGGTGCTCTGATGCCACATCTGCTCCTCTGTATACCTTTACATCCTGCAATGATGATCTAAACTTCTTGTTTATGCATATATGATCATTCTGATTTTCTGTTCTATGTTCTGGTGATATCCATGTTGCCTTGTGTATTCTCTTATGTGGAAACATTCTTCCTCCAATAGCCAGTTGCTTTGAAGCACAGACGTTTGAGAATAGTTCCCCATTTTCATTCATTATTCCTAGCCCCTGTTTTCCCATGACTTCTTCAATGCCGGTGTTGACTGTACCTATCTGTTGCGCACATATTCTGTATTCTATATTTGTATGGAATTGTGTGACGCACGGATTACTTCAGTGAGGCAAGAAATTCGTCCTGTATGTCTATTTAATATGGAAAAATATATATTTGTATTTATTGAGTGTACGAAAATGCTTTCCTTTGTAAAGCTAGATAATCCATGATTGGTTTATACTTTTGATTATATGAGTGATCTCTCTTGTTATTGATTTGGCATATGAATACTGAATTTATGTCATTTCTCATTTGTTAGGGCCAGAAAATAGATTGATTTTGCTTAGAATGTTTATGGCCTGAATTTATATGTATTACTTGTCTAGTGCAAGAAGATTCAGTCTTATATTGTATATCTTCGTATGCTTAGGTCGGACTATATTCTTTGTGCCGAACTCTTGGGCAGGTATTCGTTTTCCTACGGAGGCGTAGTGAGTCTCGACGAAGCCAGCTGATAATGGCTGTGTGTGTTTTTGGCTCTGGTCCTGTAACAAGGTTGAAAATGATCTGTGAATGATCTTTCAGTAGGAGATAGTGTCTCTGCGAGATTCTGTTGTCAGAGATTCTCCTCATGTATTCTATTGTGTTTAATTCGGACTCCAGGTAATACCAGACCCTTTTGATGATCTCTATTTTGGTTAGATCTAGATGGACATCGTGTTACCGAGCATCTAGAGTCGTTGGTATATTGATGAAGATGACAGTTTAACCAACAGCGCTTATGTACTACATGAAGCAACCTTATTGATATAGGACTGTATGGAAATGCTATGAGAATATTTATTACGAATTAACTTTGGCTTATCATTTATCCTTCTTCTGAGTGAGTGAGCGAAACTCAAGAAGGTAGCCATCTTGAATTCCTGTCATCACTATGAATCACTGTCAAGAGAACAGAATATAAATCTTACTATCGGACAGTGGTACATAGATCTTGCTATGATGGAAAACCCACTATCGTGGTTTAACATTATTGTATAAACATCTGCTATATACAGCTGAAGAACTTAGCCAAGAGAAGGTTCTAGCAGCGAACCACTATTGATATTCATGTATTTACCTTTACTGAGTATGCGGCGATAGACAACCAGAACGTTTGCCTACTGTCGTCCCATAATGTATTCATATGCTGCCTGAATATGTCTGATGTTACCGCCTACGATCCAAATACCATGATTTACCGTGTCAACATGTACCCATGACTGTATCCGTTTTGTTCAAGTGTGTGTGTCCAATTAAACCATTGAAACGTCAGCTATAGTTCCAGCCATCATTGATTTGCATAAGAGTGTGTGAGTGTAACCTTATCTAGTGGTCAACTACACCGAACAGTACACCCATTCGCGTACCTAACACTCTCACGCTATGTCAACAAGACCGGTTGATTCGATTATGCAGTGGTAACCTATTGAAGACCTTCTTCAATGATGACCAGTACACACCACCTAATATCACATCTTTACAGCGGTGGTTGTCCTATTGAGCACCTTTACATTTAGCGGAATATCATACTATTACAGTGGTAGACCAGATTCCTGGGGTTATTGTAACCAGACCATTCCTGACGCCACATACGACACGTAAACACTGATGTACAAGTTTACAGTACAACTATACAGTCGAGGTTAGCATGACCTGTCCTATCGAGCAAAGGCAGTAATTAGGCCAGCGTTTTGTTGTCATTCTTTCACAGGTCAGCGCTTTGTGACATGTTGTAGTACAGACATTGTTTATGTCAAGCAGACATTGCTACACAAGTGAAAAGTCCACTATATTGACAGGAAATGCAGTAATATTGAGAAGTTAATATATTTCATCGGTGGATCTTCTATATTCTAATTGTTGAACTTTGTAATAAATTAGTTCAAGAATTTAAAAATTTATTAAAAGTGGCAAGTTATTTTGAATAAAAGCTAAGCCTTCTCTGTAACACATTCTTTGCAACACTCTACCTGCAACACATTCTATTCATAATATATATATATATATTGTATGCTATATGTATTTATGTTACATGATTATTTGTTTATATGTAATAGTTGTTATATGTCAGCGGGCCTGGATGGGTGGTGACTAGTACAAGATTTCCCAAGTAACATTGGGCTTATACTAGTGTTCTGTAGGGGCAAATTTTCTTAAGTGAAAATTTGCATGCAACATCTGTTGCTATTTTTTGTTAGTTGTGATGACGTGTTCTTTTTCATCGTTGTTTTTGTAATATTTTTTCTGTTCTTTAGTTTTGTTTGATTTGTTTGTATAATTGTAGGTCTCATCTTTCCTTTCATTCAGTTCTTTACACCCTTATGTTTATACACTGTGACGTCATTTGTTTTGTTTTAGTTCATTGCAGTTATCATCACAGATTCTGTGATTATTTACTTCAGTTCCTTATATTTAACTTAATTTGATTTCTGCAATTGTTTTCATATTGTCTTTTCTTGTTTGTCCTTGTTAATGTCTTTGTTGACATATGATATATGAGGTATATTTGAATACACTTATGCTATAGTACAGACCAGTACTTTATTATTATTATTGTTGTACAAGGAAGTATACAAGACCTTTGTAAGGCTTGTCTCCCACAGTGATTGGGATAGAAAGATATTATTTTCCACATGTACTCAAGTGATCATTTGTTATATTATAAACAAGATAACCATATAAGGTCTTTCACTAAGATTAACAGAGTGAAATAAAGTGAAGTGAGTATACAAGTCTATAGTACAGACTTGTCTCCCATTAAAGTGGGATAAGGTAATTTATTTATTTTTTCAGGTTACTGATCTCATTAGACAGGATGTCTAATTTAGATTACTTTATTGCACAAGGGAAATCCATTGATAAGACTGGTAAAGAGTTAGAAGAATGAGCAACTGCTCAATTTGCTATTGCATTAAAATCAGAAGAGAAAAACAAAAAGATGAGAATAAATGGAAAGCAGAAGTTGAACAAAAGAAGATAGATGCTGAGAACTTAAGATTGCAGATGCAAGCTGAGGAGAGAAAAGCTGCTGCTGAGGAGAGAAAAGCTGCTGTTGAGGAGAGAAAACTTCAAATGGAAGAAAAAAGATTACAAGCTGCTGTTGAGGAGAGAAAACTTCAAATAGAAGAAAAAATATTAGAAGCTGAGGAGAGAAAAGCAATAAGAGAACATGAACATCAGAAAGAACTTTTAGCATTTGAGTTAGAAAAATTAAAATTGACAAATATGAGTAATGTTAATCAAGCATCTATTGGTAATGGTAAACCCTCTACTTACAAGGTCAAGGTGCCAGCGTTCAACTCTGCCAGTGACGATATAACATTCTGGCTTGATAGATTTGAACGTGCTTGTCGAGCTCATAATGTGGATAAATCACAATATGCTAATCAGTTGTCTGAGAATCTAAAAGGTGATTCTCTGACGAGTTTATGTTTGGTTGAAGAAACTGACAAGGATAATTATGATGTTATTAGGGCAGCCTTGATAAAGAAATATCAATTGTCAGAGGAAGGTTATCGTATTTTGTTTAAGACAATGGTACCTGAGACAGGGGTAGAATTCTCAGAATTCATTGCAAAAACACGTCTTACATTTACACGATGGATTGAATTGTCCAAAATAGAGAAAACATATGACGCTCTTATGGATTTGTTGCTCAGAGACAAGATCATGTCCTCTGTGAATAAACAATTCCTTGAATTTTTACACGAGCGTAAACCCCAAACACTAAAACAAATGCAAGAATATTGTGACCAATACGTCACGGCACACCCTGACGTAACTCTTAGCAACACTAAGATTAAAGAGGGTATGCCAGTTGCTTCAGCAACACAATACAATCATAAATACTCACACAAGTCTCAAGGAGCTCAAAATAAATTTGACAAAAAGGTTAATTGGAATAGCTATCAAAACCAAGGTAACCACTCAAATCAGAGTTCTTCTTCGAAGAACTGGAATCGGGCTGACAGTCCTCGATACAGGGGTGGCCATAATTACAGAAATTTCCGCAAAGGAAGTCACTATAGGAACTACCCAACTTTTCCTTCATGGAAACAACAAAACCAACATTACAGAGATACTCATTATAATGAGCATGATGATTATGATCATGAATACTATGATTCAAACCCGAACAGGGGTTGTAACAGAGGATATAATAATAAGTATAGAGGTGATAATAATCGTGGTAGATCACAATACAAAAGACATAAATCACATTACCAGGTTAACTCTGCACAGCAAGAGTTCCATGAAGCTGGTAATCAAATTAATGATAAGAAAGACTCTAATAATGTCGGATGTTCTGCTTTCGATTTTGGTAGAGCATCTCAATGTTCCCAATGCAAAACATTATTCGATCCAACAACGGTTTCTACTTTAAGCTGTGGTCATCCTCTTCCTGCTCTTCCTGCGTCAGTCGCGCATGATGGAAGCGGTGCTCTTGTCTTGAATAGAGGTCTAGTAAATGGTACTCCGGTCTCAATTCTTTTCGATTCGGGGTGCACCACCATTGGTGTGAGGCAGTCACTCGTAGATCCTTCTCGAGCCACTGGCAAAATAATCAAATGCGTAACATTTGGTGGCACATTGGAGAAGTATTCTACTGCCATTATCAATATTGCTACTCCCTTCTTTACAGGAGATGTGTACGCATGTCTTCTGCCGAATCCGATCGCTGATCTTATCATCGGTCGCATTCATGGAGTGAAAGAATGCACTCCGCAACAAATTGCTGATTGGGAAAATAACATTATGCAAATTGCTAATGCAGTAGTCACTAGGGCTCAAGCTCTTAACGTGCCTCAATCTTCACCTTATGAAGATAATGATGCGCAGAACCAAGATGATCCCTTGGAAATTTCTCGTGATTCATTTATGAAACAGCAGGAAGATCATCCTACTCTAAAAAAATTCTTCACGCTAGCAACAAAAGGTGATCCAAATAAAGATACAAATCGTAAATCTTGGATTACGATGAAGAATGGCGTACTTGTACGTATGGTACAAGACTCCGCTAAGTCCATTCATTCTCAAATTCTTGTGCCCAAAAATATGAGAGTTAAAATTTTACAGCACGCTCATGATTCTCAGTGTGCTGGACATATGGGTTTTTCCAGTACTAAATCTAGAGTTCTTGCGTCTTTCTTTTGGCCTTTTGTGAACAAGGACATACGGATCTATTGTCGATCTTGTAAGGTATGTCAAGAGGTTAAATCCAGAGGTCCACGCCATGCTGCACCTATTCAGGCTGCAGACATTCCCATTCGACCATTTCAAAAAATGGCGATAGACATCATTGGTCCATTTAAGATAAAATCCACTAGAGGACACCAATTTATCTTGACGTGTGTTGATATGTGCACACGTTGGCCAGAGGCTGTTCCTCTAAAGAGCATAACTACGGCTGATATTGCAGATGCTCTTTGGCTCATATTTTCTCGTCTGGGATTTCCAGGAGAAATATTATCAGACCATGGTACCCAACTCATATCGGATACCATGTCTCAAGTAATGGCGACTCTGCAGATAGAGAGATCTCTGAGTAGTATTTATCATCCTATGTCTAATGGGATGGTAGAACGTCTGAATAGAACTCTGAAAAACTTGCTAGGTAAGATAACTGAAGATCATCCTCAGGATTGGGACAGGGTTTTACCCGCGGCTCTCTTTGCATACAGAGAGGTCGCCAACGAACATACAGGATTTTCTCGCTTTGAACTTGTCTTTGGTGCGAAACCGCGAGGTCCTATGTCCTTACTTCATGACCTTATAACTGCTGATAATATTGTCGATGACACAAAATCCTCTTACGAATATGTCATTGCACTTAGACACAAGATTATTGAAGCATGCAAATTGGCAACTGCTTCTTCTGAATTTGAGAAACAGAAGGCAAGGCAATTTGCCAATAAGAAGAGATGCTTGCGACAACTTTGTCCGGGTGACAAAGCATTTGTCTTGCTACCTTGTAGGGAAAACAGACTTCTTATTTCTTGGAAAGGTCCGTACGATGTAATATGAAATGTTTCCGATGTTGACTATATCGTCGATATTGACGGGAAGCATAAAACCTTCCACATCAACATGCTTACGGAATTCCATGAACGTCCGGATTATTTACAACCTGTTTTCCAGGCAACGGACGATTCTCCAGTCCCACATGGACATTACTCATCACTGTCAGTAATACAGGATGAGGAAACGAGTTTCTCGGATGTGATTCTCCCTTTTCCGATGATTCCACTTCATTCTAATGAATCATGGAAAGATGTTACGGTCTCTCCCGACTTATCTCTAGGAGAACAGAAACAAGTTTCTACTATGTTACAACAATTTCAGGATGTCCTTACTGACATTCCTGGTCAAACTGATGTCATTGAACATGACATTATTCTTACTGACCATAATCCTATAAGAGTCAGACCGTATCCTATCCCGATACATTTTCAAGCACAGGTAGAGAAAGAGTTGGATGAGATGATAGATTTAAAAATAATTGAACCATCCACATCAGCATATTCTTCGCCGATGGTTATTGTACGAAAAAAAAGACAATAACATACGTCTTTGCGTTGATTATCGCAAATTGAACCAAGTGACGAAATTTGATGCAGAACCTATGCCTTTACTAGAAGAGCTACTTACTAGACTATCGAAATCTCATTTCTTCACTAAACTTGATTTGTCTAAGGGATATTGGCAAGTTCCACTATCCGAACACGCCAAACCGTTTACTGCTTTTTCGACACCTAGGGGTCTATTCCAGTGGAATTTCATGCCTTTCGGTCTTATGAACGCCCCTGCAACATTCGTACGCATGATGCGTCGAATCCTATCTCATCGCTCAGATGTCATTGCATATCTTGATGACATCTGTCTTTTCAGTGATACTCGGGAAGATCACTATAACGGGTTAAATGAACTATTGTCTATCTTACGCGAGCATAACCTGACAGCGAAACCATCTAAAGCCTGTATTGGTTTTAGCGAGATATCTTTCTTAGGTCACCGTGTTGGTCATGGTTTCCTAAAAACAGAGGACCATAATACAAGTAAGATACTAAACATTTCCATTCCTAAGACTAAAAAGCAAGTGCGAAGTCTCTTGGGTCTAATACAATTTTATGGACGATTCATCCCGAATCTGTCCTCGATCATGTCACCTCTTTCTTCATTACTAAAGAAAGGGTCTCCTAATATAGTCCATTGGACTCAAGAATGTCAATCCTCTTTGGATAAGATCAAAACTATGTTTTCTACTTCACCTATTTTAGTGTTACCTACTAAAGATAAGACATTTGTTCTTCGTAGTGACGCTTCATCCACAGGGATTGGAGCAGCACTAATGCAAGAGTACTCTGGAACTCTGCATCCTGTGATGTATATTTCTCGAAAACTGAATGCCGCAGAGAAGAATTACTCGGTCCTAGACCGTGAATTATTGGCTATGGTTTGGTCAATCCTTAAACTTCAAAGATTTCTTCTTGGCGCGCATTTCATTGTGGAAACTGACCAGAAAGCTCTTACGGCTATTCAGAGTAAAAATCTGAAGAGCGCGAGATCAACGCGATACGCGATTGCTCTTCAGCCTTTTCATTTTTTGGTGCGAGCTATCCGTGGATCAGAAAATGTGATGGCAGACATTTTGCCTAGATGCCCACATGACTCCACCTAACTGTTAGATCCTGGATTTCTAACATGCCTAACTTTGCTACAGTTTTTTTTCTATGTTAAAATATGTACACATATGTAATATATCATATATTGATTGTATCACTACTTAGCGGTTCATTGATGCATATTCACCGCTGATCTTTTGATGTTCTTCTTCTTCGGTAATCATGATTTTAAGATACCTAAGATGAAATTTTTTGTATAAACTATTGTAGAAATAGTAGCATTGCCAGTATTGTAGTATGCGTTGGTGATACCTCTCTGGAAATATTTATACTCAGAGAAAGACTTTCTCTGGATCCTAAGATATATTCTAATTTATCGTTCCATAGGACGACCTAGCCTTACATTAGGCGTTACATTTGTTTGGAATGCTTATCATCTGCGCATTATCATTCGTGCGTTGTAAGCCTATTGTATGCTGCTCCTAGATGTATTTCCCAAAAAAAATTACCATTTTTTTTTCCCGGGGGGTGTGGTAATCTGTTGCGCACATATTCTGTATTCTATATTTGTATGGAATTGTGTGACGCACGGATTACTTCAGTGAGGCAAGAAATTCGTCCTGTATGTCTATTTAATATGGAAAAATATATATTTGTATTTATTGAGTGTACGAAAATGCTTTCCTTTGTAAAGCTAGATAATCCATGATTGGTTTATACTTTTGATTATATGAGTGATCTCTCTTGTTATTGATTTGGCGTATGAATACTGAATTTATGCCATTTCTCATTTGTTAGGGCCAGAAAATAGATTGATTTTGCTTAGAATGTTTATGGCCTGAATTTATATGTATTACTTGTCTAGTGCAAGAAGATTCAGTCTTATATTGTATATCTTCGTATGCTTAGGTCGGACTATATTCTTTGTGCCGAACTCTGGGGCAGGTATTCGTTTTCCTACGGAGGCGTAGTGAGTCTCGACGAAGCCAGCTGATAATGGCTGTGTGTGTTTTTGGGCTGGTCCTGTAACAAGGTTGAAAATGATCTGTGAATGATCTTTCAGTAGGAGATAGTGTCTCTGCGAGATTCTGTTGTCAGAGATTCTCCTCATGTATTCTATTGTGTTTAATTCGGACTCCAGGTAATACCAGACCCTTTTGATGATCTCTATTTTGGTTAGATCTAGATGGACATCGTGTTACCGAGCATCTAGAATCGTTGGTATATTGATGAAGATGACAGTTTAACCAACAGCGCTTATGTACTACATGAAGCAACCTTATTGATATAGGACTGTATGGAAATGCTATGAGAATATTTATTACGAATTAACTTTGGCTTATCATTTATCCTTCTTCTGAGTGAGTGAGCGAAACTCAAGAAGGTAGCCATCTTGAATTCCTGTCATCACTATGAATCACTGTCAAAAGAACAGAATATAAATCTTACTATCGGACAGTGTGATAAGGGTGGAATTAGGATGCCGTCGAATTACCACCTCTATCGACACCAGGTATTACAATGCAAGATGTGGGTGTCTTATCTGGTTTAGATTGTTGCTGTGTGTGTTGCAGTAGAACAGTTCACAGGGTACACCACAGGCAACATGACGTGTAGAGTCATAAAAAATGGTAACTTCGCTTTAGGTTTATACCATTTATTGCACGCCACAAAACAGTCATGATACTTATGTTATCATCGGCATAGCACAACGAATGCAGCATTCAAACTCATGTTAACTGACAGTCATGTAGAAGTCAATACTCAATAGTTGTATGGAAAACAAATATCATAGCGAAGCTTGATAAATAATACATATAACTTCTGCAACCGTGGTCAGCTGCAGATCCTTAATGTTCATAGACAATAATAATTATTCCTTCCTGATGCTAGCAGATCAGATGTATACAATACGTCCGTTTACTGTCTGCACGTGAGTAGCATACATGGATTACAGGTCAGCTCGACCTTTATAACCTTCCTAAGTCTAACCATCTGACTTGGACGTGATCTCTGATATAACGAATCCTGGAACACAGACAATAGTCTTGTTGGTCTAGAGCGACCCATAGATATATAACTAGTTCAGGTATAAAGATACCGGTGACTTAATCCTAGTCAAAGTACCTCTCCATTTTGAATCACACAGGCGAGCAAAAAGGCGACAAAATGACGAGCCTCTAGATGATAGCCTAAAGTTCAATACAAGAGGAATTACCTTATTTCGGAAAATCAACCATGAACATATGCCTCCAGGCAGGCTTGAATAATACGGGGAAATAGTCTAGTTAGCTAACTAACTCACAAAGACAATGTATTTCCCTCAGAGAATCACAAGACGCAGTCGCGTCCGCTCGCTAATCAGTCCATTTCTCAACTGCCCGACCTGGGCGGAACAACAAACGACAACCCAGTCGAGACATGCGCAGAGTGACAATCTCTGAGTCGCTGTTCACAATAAGACGATTCTAAGAACATTCGAGATAAAAGTCTTACACAGTCGCGCCTTTTATGGACATGAACAGAAGCGTTAAGAAAGGTTTCAAACATCTACAACAGTTGACTGATACTACCAAATAAGGAGATATGGTCACGCTTCGTTCAAGACATTATAGACCGAACGTGTCTCTATACAAGAGGAGGTAAACTCATAAAAAATAGCAGTATCGATATTTCGGGTTCTGTCCCTTTGACCATAAAATATATATAACATGCATTTCAGTCAAATAATGATCATACATACGAAAAACGATCATACAAAGACTTTGGAAAAAAGTAATTATTTGTGCGTAACATTACCGCACCCTCCCGGGAAAAAAAAATGAAACTTTTTTTTTTTTTTAAAAACCTGGAGCCGGAAAAATCTAGGCTCCTAACGCACGTATGATGCGCGGATATACCTAACAAAATAGCTCAACACTTGGAGCAAAACTGAGATCATATCCCAGGTCCTTAGAGAAAAATGTATCTAAGTATACGCGTATATATCCCAGGAAGGTGCCACCAACACAAACCACAATGCTGGCAACATCATAATAAAAGTCAAATTATTCTCATACCAATATATGAAATCAAATATATTATTATGATATCATACAATGTGTTGCAAATAGCGGTGTAATATATTAATATACCGCACTATTTTATTACATTATGTAATGCATCAGTAACTAATAAGTAATACATGTGTTGATCTTCGTTGACATAAAACATTCAATAGAAGAAGATGTGGACATCATCCGCTCCCAATCTAGGACAGGACTTGATATACTCAAAGTTCCACAATGGACACAATCTCGCATCTTCAATGATGTGCTGCGAAAATATCAATAACACAAATCTTAAAGACAACTGGTAAATCTCTCAATACAATCCTGAAACTAATTTATTTAAATGTGGCCGAGTGATCTTTTGGCCCGTATATTACTAACTAAGCCTTCTTAGATAATTACATGGTACAATGTTATAAATTCCCCCTCAAAAAAGTGAGAAAAAAAAATCTACTAACATGTCATTATAACATTGGACTGTATATCAGGAAATATATATATATGACAGTTAATCATGTGGAATCGTGTGGGCATCTGGACAGAATGTCCGCCATTACATTATCCGAACCACGGATAGCTCGAACCGAGAAATGAAATGGTTGAAGAGCTATGGCATAACGAGTGGACCTCGAGCTCTTCAAGTTTTTGCTCTGAATTGCAGTAAGCGCTTTCTGGTCGGTTTCCACAATGAAATGTGCGCCTAGAAGAAATCTTTGTAACTTCAGAATAGACCATACCATAGCCAATAACTCACGGTCTAAAACCGAGTAATTCTTTTCTGCAGCATTTAATTTCCTAG
This sequence comes from Oreohelix idahoensis, assembly GCA_024509875.1. NCBI lineage: Eukaryota > Metazoa > Mollusca > Gastropoda > Stylommatophora > Oreohelicidae > Oreohelix > Oreohelix idahoensis. The sequence continues at coordinate 414,069 of JAMPIV010022322.1, read as the reverse complement.
AGATATACATCACCGGATGCAGAGTATCAGAATACTCCTGCATTAGTGCTGCCCCAATCCCAGTTGACGAGGCGTCACTTCGAAGAACAAAAGTCTTCTCAATAGTAGGTAACCTAAGAATAGGTGGAGATGAAAATAGGTCTTTAACCTGGTCCAATGAGGATTGACATTCTTTTGACCAGCGGATCAAATTAGGCGACCCTTTCTTCAATAAAGTAGAAAGCGGTGCCATAATGGAGGACAGATTCGGAATGAATCGTCCGTAGAATTGGATCAAACCTAATAGACTCCTTACTTGTTTCTTTGTCTTAGGGACCGAAATGTTAAGTATTTTTGAAACATTGTGGTCCTCTGTCTTTAAAAGACCATGACCAACACGATGACCTAGGAAAGAAATCTCACTAAATCCTATAAAGGCTTTAGAGGGTTTTGCAGTCAAGTTATACTCGCGAAGAGTAGACAGTAATTCGTATAAACCCAAATAGTGATCTTCCCAGGAATCACTGAATAGACAGATATCATCTAGATATGCTATGACATCTGTACGATATGCGAGAATTCGGCGCATCATGCGTACGAATGTAGCAGGGGCGTTCATAAGACCAAAAGGCATGAAATTCCATTGGAATAAACCCCTAGGTGTAGAAAAAGCTGTAAAAGGTTTGGCACGTTCAGTTAGCGGGACTTGCCAATAACCTTTAGACAAATCTAGTTTGGTAAAGAATCTAGAATTAGAAAGTTTATTGAGTAGCTCTTCTAATGAAGGCATAGGTTCAGCGTCGAACTTCGTAACTTGGTTCAATTTGCGATAATCTACGCAAATGCGAATGTTATTATCCTTCTTTCGAACAATAACCATAGACGAAGAGTATGCTGAAGTGGATGGTTCAATGATTTCCAAACGTATCATTTCATCCAATTCTTTTTCGACTTGAGACTGGAAATGGATAGGTATTGGATAGGGTCTGACTCTGATAGGATTATGATCAGTTAGCACAATGTCATGTTCAATGACATGTGTGTGTCCCGGGATGTCTGTAAGAACATCCTGAAATGTTTGCAACATCGAAGAAACTTGTCGATGTTCCTCAGCGGAAAGATTTGGAGAAACGGTCACGTTTTTCCAAGATTCCGTAGAATAAAGTGGGACCATAGAAAGAGGAAGATTGACATCAGAAAAAGTAGTTTCCTCATCCTGTATAACTGACAGCGATGAGTATTGACCATGAGGTACTTGAGAATTGTCCGTTGCCTGGAAAATAGGCTGCAAATAGTCTGGTCTTTCATGAAATTCCGTGAGCATATTTATGTGGAAAGTTTTATGCTTTCCATCAATATCGACAACATAGTCGACATCAGAAATTTTGGAGACTATTGCATATGGACCTTTCCATGCAATTAGAAGTCTGTTCTCCCTTGAAGGAAGTAGGACGAGAGCTTTGTCACCTGGACAAAGTTGTCGTAGACATCTATTCTTATTCGCAAACTGCCTTGCCTTTTCTTTAGCAAATTCGGAAGACGAAGTTGCTAGTCTGCATGCCTCAATGATTTTTTTTCCTAAGAGCAATGACGTACTCATAAGAAGACTGAGTCTCATCGCTAATATTATCGGCAGTGATTAGATCGTGAAGTAAAGACATAGGGCCGCGCGGTTGCGCGCCAAAGACAAGTTCAAAAGGGGAAAACCCCGTATGTTCATTGGGGACCTCTCTATACGCAAAGAGAGCCGCGGGTAAGACCCTGTCCCAATCCTGAGGATGATCCTCAGTTATTTTACCCAGTAAAGTTTTTAGAGTCCTATTTAAACGTTCGACCAACCCATTAGACATTGGGTGATAGATACTGCTGAGAGACCTTTTTATATGTAGCATAGACATTACCTGTGACATAGTGTCTGATATCAGTTGAGTGCCATGGTCTGACAATATTTCTCCGGGAAAACCCAAGCGAGAAAATATCAGCCAAAGAGCGTCTGCGATATCAGCAGTTGAGATGCTCTTGAGAGGTATTGCCTCTGGCCAACGTGTGCACATATCGACACATGTAAGAATAAATTGATGCCCTCTAGCCGACTTAATTCTAAAAGGACCGATAATATCTATTGCCATTTTTTGAAAAGGGCGAATTGGAATGTCAGCAGCCTGAATAGGCGCAGCATGTCGTGGTCCTTTAGATTTGACCTCCTGACATACTTTGCAAGAGCGACAGTACATTCGTATGTCCTTGCTCACAAATGGCCAAAAGAAAGCCGCAAGAACTCTCGACTTTGTACGGGAAAAACCCATATGTCCAGCACATTGCGAGTCATGAGCATGTTGCAATATTTGCACCCTCATGCTCTTAGGCACAAGAATTTGTGAATGAGTGGATGTAGTCGAGTCTTGTACCATACGTACAAGTACGCCGTTCTTCATAGAAATCCAAGATTTTCTATTAGTATTTTGATTAGGATCACCTTTTTTTGCTAGAATGAAGAATTTTTGTAACGACGGATCTTCTTCTTGCAATTTGATAAATGAGTCACGTGTAATAGTCAAGTGACTATTTTGTTCATTTACTTCATCATTATTAGTTAATGAAGTTTGAGGTGGATCCAGAGCATGTGCTCTTGTGACCACCGTATTGGTAGCTTCAATGTTTTGCTCTTCCCAAACAGCAATCTGCTGTGGGGTACATTCCCTAACTCCGTGAATACGACCAATAATAAGGTCCGCAATAGGGTTTGGAAGTAGACACGCGTGGACCTCTCCCGTGAAGAAAGGAGTAGCAATATGTATTATGGCAGTAGGATATTTTTCCAACGTGCCACCAAATGTGACACATTTGATGACCTTTCCTGTAGCACAGAATGGATCTACAAGAGATTGCCTAACCCCGACAGTAGTACATCCAGAATCAAACAACACCGAGACTGGATTACTATTTACAAGCCCCTTATGTAATATAAGAGAACCTCTCCCATCATGAGCAACATTAGCAGGAAGAGCGGGCAAAGGATGACCACAGCTTAGAGTACTAATGGTTTTCGGATCAAATAAAGTACTGCATTGGATACATTTATTTGCCCTACCAAAGTCAAAAGATGAGCATCCGATAGCATTATGGTCTTTATCATTATTAACCTGTTTATCTGCTCCCTGAGATTCTTGTTGAACAGAGTTTGTCTGTTGATATCTTTTTCTCTTCTGTTGCGATCTACCGCGACCATTATTGCCTCTGCAATTATCATTAAAGTCCCTACTGCAATTTTTATCCTGGTTTGCGTTCCAGTTCCCATAACTGTCATTACCATCTCTATGCTGTTGAGAACCTCTATTATCTTGGTATTGAGGTCTTTGCAAAAAATATTTTCCTCTATACCGATTACCTTTATGAAAATTTCTAAAGTTACCGGGAATAGAATACCGTGTAATATTAGGTTGTCTCCAGTTCTGGGAAGAAGAATCTCCCTGAAATTGATTACCATGGTTCTGGGCATAATTACGGTTACTCTTTTTATTGAAATTTTGCTGGCTACCCTGAAATTTACGCATAAAATTCGGGCCATAAGGTGCTGCCGAAGCAACTGGCAGACCTTCTTTTACCTTAGAGTTGCTAATGGTTATGTGAGGATGTGCAGTAACATACTGGCTACAGTATTCTTCCATTTCTTTTATATTTTTAGGCTTACGCTCATGAAGAAAAGAAAGAAAAGCTTCATTAACAGAAGACATAACCTTGTCTCTAAGAAGTAAGTCCATGAGGGCTTCAAATGTACTTTCTGTCTTAGAAAGCTCAACCCATCGTAAAAAAGTAAGACGTATGCCTGAGATGAATTCTGAGAATTCAACTCCAGTTTCTGGTAACATGTTTTTAAATTTAAGACGATATCCGTCTTCGTTAAGTTGGTACTTCTTTAACAATGCCGCCCTGACAACCTCATAGTTGTTCTTGTCAGGCACATCTACCATACCCAACAAAGTCAAAGCATCACCTCTAAGTATCTTGGACAGATGATAAACATATAATGTTTTATCTATATTATGCACCTTACATGCACTTTCAAATCTATCCAGATAAAATGTTATATCATCAATTGAAGCATTGAATGCTGGTAAATTAAGCTTGAAATCAACAGCATTAGACTTATTAGCAGATGATACCTTATTAGCATCATTAGCATTACTAGATAACTTCAACTTTTCTAACTCCAAAGCTAAGAGTTTTTCTTCATGTTCCATTTTTGCTTTTCTCTCATCAGCTTCTCTTTGTAACCTTCTTTCTTCAGCCTCAGCCTGTTTTTCTAATCTTTTATTTTCAGCCTCTATTTCAAATCTCTTATTTTCAGCTTCTTTTTCAAGTCTCTTATTTTCAAGCTCAGCCTGAAGTCTCTTCTCCTGAGATTCTGCTTCTCTTTTTTGTTTTTCCATTTCCATTTGTAATCTCTTTTCATCTACCTGCATCTGCAGTTTTAAATTTTCAGCATCTATTCTCTTTTGTTCAGTTAGTTCTTTCATTTTCTTTTCCTCCGACTTCAATGCCTTGGCATATTGAACAGTCGCAAATTCTTCTAATTTATCACCTGTCTTCCCAAGGGCTTTACCCTGCTCAATAAAGTACTCAAATGTAGACATGATGTCTAAAATGTGAGTACAGAACCTGAAATAATTAATTATCTTATTTCAATCTTAATAGCAACAAGACTTAATAAAGTGCTTGTATAATTACTATGTTTACTCCAATCTCTGTGGGAAACAAGACTTGACACCAATTTGTATTATCAGTTGTACAATAATATCACAAGTCACCTCTTAATTATCAGTGCACTACCCAAATCAGTGCATAACCATCAGTTATTTATCATAACTGCACTACAATAGTGCATAAGGAAAAAACCACCAGCTAGTTATGATAAGTGCACTATAGATCAATAGTGCATGAGCATATATGTAACAATAGTGAAAGCTAACTATGCAAGAACTATGCAAACAATAACAAGACAATGTAAACAATAACAAAGTCACCAACAATGTAAACAATAACAGATCAAAGTCAATGTAAACAATAACAAAGATCAGAGTCAATGTAAACAATAACAAAGATCAACGTCAATGTAAACAATAACAAAGATCAGAGTCAATGTAAACAATAACAAAGATCAAACAATACGAAAACATTCGCATAAGTCAAATAAATAAACAGCGAAACTAAAAAGAATATGATGACAGAATGCGAAGATATGACAAACAAATGACGCTACAGTATATACACAAAAATTTACGTGAAGAACTGAATAATAGAAAAGAGGAGACCTACAAATACAAACAATTGAAATCGAAACTAAAAAAACAGAAAGAAAGAGAAAAAACAAAAAAAAATATACAAAAAACGAAAATAAAGCACAACTCGTCACAACTAAACAGATATAGCAACGATTGTCGCTAGCAAATTTCACAATAGGAAATTCGCACAGTCCCTAACGAAAACGCTAACAGTAGAACCTCTGTGACGTGGTATCATCTACTGAAAGACACCGCCCAACCGAGAAAACCCGCAGAAATATAAACATATAAATACAAATCCAAATAACATATAACATGTAAACATATAAAGAGTGCGAAAAATGTGATAGACAGAAGGCTCAGTTAGAACATAAGGGCACAGTTCACAAACAAAACAGGCCACTTAACTTCTATGTATCCACAACGTTAGCACAGTTCAGAACAGGATGTGATCAGCATTCTTAGGACAATGATCCAACGTTGATCCATATCTGCTCTCGTAAACTGCCATGACGAAGGAAATGAGCTTCTAACAGGAAACAGCTTCTGACAGGAAACAGCTTCTGAACTTGACCTTCTGAATCTGCAACAGTAATTCTGAGACCGGAACAGTTGTTACGGCACTTGTCCTTCTTCTCAACAGATCAGGAAATCCATTCGCTCGGTACTTGTCCTTCTATTTGTAGACAAACTTCAATACCGCCGAGCAGCGCCGGGTAGTTTCAAAATATCAACAACTGTCAGTACTGCTGCGTCTTTCAAAAAATTTCATCAAAGGTGATGAATAGCAACTGCAATGTTGTCTTGTAGTCTGCTGATGATGTCTGGGTTTGTTGACCCCCTTGAGAGTTGGTACCAGAATAAACCAACTATTGGCCACCATGAATTGATAAGGGTGGTTTTAGGATGCCGTCGAATTACCACCTCTATCGACACCAGGTATTACAATGCAAGATGTGGGTGTCTTATCTGGTTTAGATTGTTGCTGTGTGTGTTGCAGTAGAACAGTTCACAGGGTACACCACAGGCAACATGACGTGTAGAGTCATAAAAATGGTAACTTCGCTTTAGGTTTATACCATTTATTGCACGCCACAAAACAGTCATGATACTTATGTTATCATCGGCATAGCACAACGAATGCAGCATTCAAACTCATGTTAACTGACAGTCATGTAGAAGTCAATACTCAATAGTTGTATGGAAAACAAATATCATAGCGAAGCTTGATAAATAATACATATAACTTCTGCAACCGTGGTCAGCTGCAGATCCTTAATGTTCATAGACAATAATAATTATTCCTTCCTGATGCTAGCAGATCAGATGTATACAATACGTCCGTTTACTGTCTGCACGTGAGTAGCATACATGGATTACAGGTCAGCTCGACCTTTATAACCTTCCTAAGTCTAACCATCTGACTTGGACGTGATCTCTGATATAACGAATCCTGGAACACAGACAATAGTCTTGTTGGTCTAGAGCGACCCATAGATATATAACTAGTTCAGGTATAAAGATACCGGTGACTTAATCCTAGTCAAAGTACCTCTCCATTTTGAATCACACAGGCGAGCAAAAAGGCGACAAAATGACGAACCTCTAGATGATAGCCTAAAGTTCAATACAAGAGGAATTACCTTATTTCGGAAAATCAACCATGAACATATGCCTCCAGGCAGGCTTGAATAATACGGGGAAATAGTCTAGTTAGCTAACTAACTCACAAAGACAATGTATTTCCCTCAGAGAATCACAAGACGCAGTCGCGTCCGCTCGCTAATCAGTCCATTTCTCAACTGCCCGACCTGGGCGGAACAACAAACGACAACCCAGTCGAGACATGCGCAGAGTGACAATCTCTGAGTCGCTGTTCACAATAAGACGATTCTAAGAACATTCGAGATAAAAGTCTTACACAGTCGCGCCTTTTATGGACATGAACAGAAGCGTTAAGAAAGGTTTCAAACATCTACAACAGTTGACTGATACTACCAAATAAGGAGATATGGTCACGCTTCGTTCAAGACATTATAGACCGAACGTGTCTCTATACAAGAGGAGGTAAACTCATAAAAAATAGCAGTATCGATATTTCGGGTTCTGTCCCTTTGACCATAAAATATATATAACATGCATTTCAGTCAAATAATGATCATACATACGAAAAACGATCATACAAAGACTTTGGAAAAAAGTAATTATTTGTGCGTAACACAGTGGTACAGAGATCTTGCTATGATGGAAAACCCACTATCGTGGTTTAACATTATTGTATAAACATCTGCTATATACAGCTGAAGAACTTAGCCAAGAGAAGGTTCTAGCAGCGAACCACTATTGATATTCATGTATTTACCTTTACTGAGTATGCGGCGATAGACAACCAGAACGTTTGCCTACTGTCGTCCCATAATGTATTCATATGCTGCCTGAATATGTCTGATGTTACCGCCTACGATCCAAATACCATGATTTACCGTGTCAACATGTACCCATGACTGTATCCGTTTTGTTCAAGTGTGTGTGTCCAATTAAACCATTGAAACGTCAGCTATAGTTCCAGCCATCATTGATTTGCATAAGAGTGTGTGAGTGTAACCTTATCTAGTGGTCAACTACACCGAACAGTACACCCATTCGCGTACCTAACACTCTCACGCTATGTCAACAAGACCGGTTGATTCGATTATGCAGTGGTAACCTATTGAAGACCTTCTTCAATGATGACCAGTACACACCACCTAATATCACATCTTTACAGCGGTGGTTGTCCTATTGAGCACCTTTACAGTTAGCGGAATATCATACTATTACACTATCTTTGCATTCATGTCACCCATCAAAATTGTGATGTCTCTTCTTTTTACTTTTTCCATAATTTCCTGTAGTCTAGTATAAAATGCTTCTTTCACAGACTCTTCTTTGTCATTAGTTGGTGCATAACATTGGATGACATTTACATTTATTTTTTTTATAGCTGTTTTAAAAGTAGCTGTTATTATTCTGGACCCAACGGCTTCCCATTCAATGAGTGCTTTCTGTGCTTCTTTAGATAACATAAGAGCTATCCCTTCACTGTGGTGTGAACTTTCGTCTTCATGTCCTGAGGACAGCACCAATTCACCGGTGATGAGTTTCTTCCTGTCTACCCCCTTCCACTTTGTTTCACACAGTCCCAGAACCCCGATTTTATATTCCCTCATCTGTGCTGCTACTTGTGCCACTTTCTCTTGTTCGTTTAATGTCCGAACATTCCAGGTGCCAAATCTGGAAGTTCTCCTAGAAGAAAGAAGGTTAGTCAGTAACACAGACTCCTTTCGGCTTTCTCTGTGATGCATCATACGCCTCCCTGCGAGAGGACCTTCCCCTGTCTTGGATGGCTGTGTTTTATTTTCTTTAATTGACTTGTCCATGTTTGTTGAAGTTTTTTTGTGGTTTAAATTTTTTACAGGCTGGGGTAACCGGCCCCATGCCCAATTCTCCTTAGTCGCTTTCTACGACATGCTTGGCAGGGAACAGTGTTACTATTCTTTGCTCCCCTTTCGGGCCCCGGTAACACATGGGTGACCTTGTAGATGTCTTGTAGAAATCTCATCCCTCCGGAAACTTGTTCTGGATATTTAAGTTGCCGAAACTGGATCTGGCTTTTGTTCCAATGTTATGCATATTCAAGAACAATTTCTCTGCCCCTCCAGCACCACATACGCAAACACTTGCAGTACGGCATACTAAGATATTAATATTCATTGATTAAATTCATTCATGTTAAAGTTTATTATTATCATGGCTGTTAATCACATGCACTTCTAAGTCCGTACTAAGGAGGTGAACACAGATCCAAGTGCCTCCTCTACGTCCCGGCAGTCTCTATAGAGACAAAGAAAGAAAAGTGCTATTGCACCCTCTGGCATGTCGTATAAGGCGACTAATACGAAGGTTGTGCGTGGAGCTGGCTACCTTATCATTTACAACAAATCGCCACAGAAACCATCGTTGCAGGAGCATTTAACTGCTTTGTGTCTGCTGCCTGCAAGGGGACCAACTGCTGTAGTGGATCCATGGTCTGGAAGGAGCTCAATGTAAAATGATGATAACATGTCCAAGCGTTGTCTGAGCTTTGTGACAGAGCGCAATGTTGTCTGAGCCTTGCGACAGAGCGTAATGTTGTCTGTGCCTTGTGACAGCGTAATGTTGTCTGAGGCTTGCGACAGAGCGTAATGTTGTCTGTGCCTTGTGACAGCGCAATGTTGTCTGAGCCTTGCGACAGAGCGTAATGTTGTCTGACCCTTGCGACAGACCGCAACGTTTTTGAATAACCAATTATGGAGTAAGCTTTTCACTGCACACTAGCTCCAGTAATGAAGTCAAATGAACACAGGGGTTCATAACCTTTCTAGCGCCATGGGTCCCGTTAATTGTCCGGTGAATGCTATGGACCACGTTTATTGTCAGGTGAAGTCAGCGGACCCCTTTGATTGTCTTGTGAAGGCCACGGAGCCCTTCTTAGACATAAATGTATTAGAATTGTTGCATACAAATAATATATTTTAGTACAACAAAAAATACTTAAGATTACGTCTCAACATACTAAAATACAAAAAAATACAAAAAATGTAAAAGGAATGTATTTCTTTAAATGCAAATATCTATGATAATTTACCGAGTAAAAATTCTGGTGACAATTAAATTAAACATTTTAGGTAAGAAACACGCACCCCGTTTAATCCATTCATGGACTCCCAAAGGGTCCGTGGACTACAGGTTAAGAAACCCTGAATAAACAGACAGACACGTGATCTGTACAAGGACACTAATAATATCATTTTTGTTAGACCGTGTGCAAATAATGACTTTTGGTGACAACAACGAGAGAAGTAAGTTACCATGACTAATTCTTTAATGGGAAAAAATTTTTAAGTTGCATGTCCAACAGCGTGAGAATCAATGCAATTTTATAGAAAACTAGCAGATATACCCGACATTGTCGGAGTTAAAAAAAAGTAACTCAACTTTTAATATATCACTGATAAAGTTGATAATGTTGGATTTTTATTCCCGTTAATGATATCCACCAAAAGATAGATATAAGTGGATGGAAGCAGACATCATCATCATCATCAGTTGATAAGATCTCTATGGTGTTGTTTGCTCCACTGTAGTGTATGGAATGTCAACTTGACCTACGCAGTGGTGTGTAGACATGGATTGAGTGTACAATGTGCGAATGATGATAAGGGTTCGTGTTGTTGACAAATGTTCTTTTCTCACACTCATGTATGACTGGAAGTCATCGACACCAACGACTGTGTACCTTTTCTAAAGTTTAATTGGACGTACACACTCGACAGCACAGATAGTGACAAATCACAGGTTGGCATAATACATCATAGTACAGTGGATAAATGGTCTTGCAATGTTACATGGGCACTCATGTAGAATAAGTGTATAATGGACTGTCAGTAGCCAAGCACTCAGTATCGCCCATACATATATCATCTGACTTCACTGACTGAGCACGTCAGCTTATAAACAATATTTCAGATGGCTTCTAAACCTAATCTCGTCTAGCGACGATTCTTCAACATAATGTTCAGCACATATTTTTCCATATAATAATATTGAACCGCTAATAACGGGTTCTCATGTGTAGCAGTGATCTCTGGACTAAACAAGCGATAATACGGGCATCCCTTTTCTCTTCTTGAAAGTCACTACATGTTTTGGTTCCAAGATGGCTTCACTCGTGAGCTATCACTCACGTTTGGATACAGATAATGAATCTGTCCTAAAGTTAGTCATTCATAAAACATTTCATTGCTCTGTAGATTTGATCATGAACAATTGACTGCAATCTACAGGATATAGTGCTGCTAGGAATCGAAGTCGTTTTCATCGAGTCAAATATATTCTCTTAGACATTCAAATCGTAACTATCGAAAATGGTGGCTTCGATCGAGAGTTCATAAGAGTATCTTTGATTACCTTGGTAGAGGAAATATGAAACTGCCATTCCTTGGCAATACGACTAAACACTGGGGTAAAGCATACACGATAGGTTTAGACGACTATCACCTTCCCCACAAATACTGAGATCACTTTTTCCCCGGCGACAGGCCGACATGGAAAAACACACAGTCCCTATCAGGACGAAGCCAAATCACACCACACTCTAGCGACACATCCGCCGAATAGCCTTCGACCTCTCTAGAGACAACAGAACATATAGTTCGACTTAGATATGTAAAGATATACAGATATAAGACAGACTCGTCCTACTCAGACAAACAATACACATAAATTCAGGCCATAGATATTCTGAAGCAAGAACAATCTATTATTACCCAAACAACGAATAAATCGCAGTAAAATGGATTTATCCGCGGAGTTTGATCGAAAGAGCCGACACAACTTTCAAGGGAAGTAACTCAATAATGACTTTCCCTTAAGCACTAAAAAATTACCTATGTATAATATTGTAAGATATCAAAGACTGCACGTAACAGTCTTACCACACCTCCCGGGGAAAAAAATGGAACTTTTTTTTTTTTTTGAAATACATCTAGGAGCAACGTACAATAGGCTCACAACGCATGAATAATGCGCAGATGAAAATATCAGGAATACCTATAACGCCTAATATGAGGCTAAGTCGACTTATGGAGCGACTGGTGAGAATGTGTCTCATAAACTGAGAGAAATTATTTCTCTACAAGTATATTTTTTCCAGGAAGGTGTCATCAAAGTATAATACAATTCTGGCAATTACACAATGCCTAAAAAAATTCATATCATCATTTCGCATTAGATATCTTAAATTTATGATTTATGAAGAAAAAAAAATCATCAAAGCACAGCGGTGAATAAACATCAATGAACCGCTATGTAGTGATACAATCATTATATTATTAAATTACAAATGTGTATCTATCATGATATAGAAAAGGAACTACTATAGAACTAGACATATCAAGAAGTCTAAGCCCTAATAGTTATGTGGAATCATGTGGGCATCTTGACAGAATGTCTGCCATCACATTATCTGATCCACGAATAGCTCGCACAGAGAAATGAAAAGGTTGAAGAGCAATTGCATATCGAGTAGACCTCGAGCTCTTCAAATTCTTACTCTGTATAGCAGTAAGAGCTTTTTGGTCGGTTTCTACTATGAAATGTGCGCCTAGAAGGAATCTCTGTAGTTTGAGGATCGACCAAACCATAGCTAATAGCTCACGGTCTAAAACCGAATAATTCCTTTCTGCCGCATTAAGTTTTCTGGAAATATACATTACAGGATGCAGAGTTCCAGAGTACTCTTGCATTAGTGCCGCTCCAATCCCAGTGGATGAAGCGTCACTACGAAGAACGAATGTCTTATCTTTAGTAGGTAGCACTAAAATAGGTGGTGTTGAAAACAGTGTTTTAATCTTATCCAGAGAGCATTGGCATTCCTGAGACCAGTGGACCACATTAGGCGAACCTTTCTTTAGAAGTGTTGAGAGAGGTGCCATGATAGAGGATAGATTCTGAATGAATCTGCCATAAAATTGAATAAGACCTAACAGACTTCTCACCTGTTTTTTAGTCTTAGGGATTGAGATGTTAAGTATCTTACTAGTATTATGGTCCTCTGTCTTTAGGAAACCATGACCAACTCGGTGGCCTAGGAAAGAAATTTCGCTAAAACCAATATAGGCTTTAGAGGGTTTCGCTGTCAGGTTGTGCTCACGCAAAGTAGACAGCAATTCATCTAACCCCGAATAGTGATCTTCCCAAGTATCGCTGAAAAGACAGATGTCGTCTAGATATGCAATGACATCTGACCGATAAGATAGGATTCGGCGCATCATGCGTACGAATGTAGCTGGTGCGTTCATAAGACCGAAAGGCATAAAATTCCATTGGAACAAACCTCTAGGTGTTGAAAAAGCCGTGAGAGGTTTGGCGCGTTCAGATAAAGGAACTTGCCAATATCCTTTAGACAAATCAAGTTTAGTGAAAAAATGAGATTTGGAGAGTCGAGTAAGTAGCTCTTCCAGTAAAGGCATAGGTTCGGCATCGAACTTAGTTACTTGATTCAATTTTCGATAGTCAACGCAAAGACGTATGTTATTGTCTTTTTTACGCACAATAACCATCGGCGAAGAATATGCAGAGGTGGATGGTTCGATTATTTTCAAATCTATCATCTCATCCAACTCTTTCTCGACCTGTGCTTGAAAATGTATAGGTATAGGATAAGGTCTAATCCTAATAGGAGTATGGTCAGTTAGAACAATGTCATGTTGAATGACATTCGTTTGTCCAGGGATGTCAGTGAGTACATCCTGAAATGTTTGCAACATAGTTGAAACTTGTCGCTGTTCTCCTAGAGACAAATCAGGAGAGACAGTAACGTTCTTCCATGATTCACTGGAATGAAGTGGGATCATTGGAAGAGGAAGATTTACATCTGAAAAACTTGTTTCCTCATCCTGTATCACGGACAGTGATGAGTAATGACCATGTGGTACTGGAGAATTGTCCGTTGCTTGGAAAATGGGTTGCAAATAATCCGGACGTTCATGGAATTCAGTAAGCATATTGATGTGGAAGGTTTTATGCTTCCCATCAATATCGACAATATAGTCGACATCGGAAATTTTCGATATTATATCGTACGGACCTTTCCAAGAAATAAGTAATCTGTTTTCCCTACAAGGTAGTAATACAAATGCTTTGTCACCAGGACAAAGTTGTCGTAAGCATCTCTTCTTATTGGCAAATTGCCTTGCCTTCTGTTTCGCAAATTCAGAAGAAGAAGTTGCTAATTTGCATGCTTCGATAATCTTTTGTCTCAACGCGATGACATATTCGTAGGATGACTTTGTGTCATCGTCAATATTGTCAGATGTTATGAGATCGTGAAGCAACGACATAGGGCCACGCGGACGCGCGCCAAAGACGAGTTCAAAGGGAGAAAATCCCGTATGTTCATTGGGTACCTCTCTGTAAGCGAAGAGGGCCGCAGGTAAAACTCTGTCCCAGTCCTGAGGATGATCCTCAGTTATCTTCCCCAGTAAGTTTTTAAGTGTTCTATTAAGGCGTTCGACCATACCATTAGACATTGGATGGTAGATACTACTTAAAGATCTATCTATCTGCAGAGTAGACATTACTTGAGACATGGTATCTGATATTAGTTGGGTGCCATGGTCTGACAATATCTCTCCGGGGAACCCCAGACGAGAAAATATAAGCCAAAGAGCATCTGCAATATCAGCAGTAGTAATGCTCTTCAGAGGAATAGCCTCTGGCCAACGTGTGCACATATCAACACACGTCAAGATAAACTGATGTCCTCTGGCAGACTTGATCTTAAATGGACCAATTATGTCTATGGCCATTTTTTGGAACGGCCGAATAGGAATGTCCGCCGCCTGAATGGGTGCAGCATGCCGTGGACCTTTGGATTTAACTTCCTGACATACTTTACAAGATCGACAATAAATCCGTATGTCCTTGTTTACCAATGGCCAAAAGAAAGCCGCAAGGACTCTTGACTTAGTACGGGAAAAACCCATGTGTCCAGCACACTGAGAGTCGTGAGCGTGCTGCAAAATTTTAACTCTCAAATTCTTGGGAACCAGGATTTGAGAATGACTTGACGTAATGGAGTCTTGAACCATACGTACAAGTACGCCATTCTTCTTTGTAATCCACGATTTACGACTTGTGTCTTTATTCGGATCACCTTTAGTTGCAAGAATGAAGAATTTCTTCAGAGTGGGATCATCTTCTTGATGTTTTATAAACGAGTCACGAGAAATTACCAAGGGATTATCTTGGTTATGCACTTCATTATTTTCAATAGATGAAGTTTGAGGCATATTAAGAGCCTGAGCTCTAGTGACTACAGCGTTAGCAATCTGCATGTTTTGCCTTTCCCACGTGGAAATTTGTTGCGGAGTGCATTCTTTGACTCCATGAATGCGACCGATGATGAGGTCAGCGATCGGATTCGGAAGAAGACATGCGTGTACATCTCCTGTAAAGAAAGGAGTAGCAATCCTAATGATAGCAGTAGAGTATTTCTCTAATGTGCCGCCAAATGTTACACATTTGACTACTTGTCCAGTGGCACGGGAAGGATCTACGAGTGACTGCCTAACACCAATTGTGGTGCATCCAGAATCAAATAGCACAGAGACTGGATTGTTATTCACTAAACCCTTATGTAAGACAAGAGAACCTCTTCCATCATGCGCGACTGATGCCGGAAGAGCAGGAAGAGGATGGCCACAGCTTAAAGTAGACACTGTGGTTGGCTCAAATAGCGTTTTGCATTGGGGGCACTGAGATGCTCTCCCAAAATCAAAAGCGGCACATGCCATATTACTAGCATCATTATTATCTTTACTCTGTTTATAGGCTTCATTGGACTCTTGTTGTGCAGAGTTTGCCTGAAAATGTGGTTTATGTCTTTTGTATTGAGATCTACCTCGGTTATTATCACCTCTGTAGTTATTGTTACCTCTATTGTAACCCCTATTTGGGTTTGAGTCATAGTTCCCTTGGTTACCATTATCATATTCATTATAATGAGTATCTCTGTAATTATGATCTTGTTGACTCCAAGACGGATAACCCTGATAGTTTCTATAATTACTTCCTCTACGGAAATTCCTATAATTATGACCACCCCTGTGTCGAGAGCTATCAGGTCGTCTCCAGTTCTTTGAAAAAAAGAACCCTGAAATGATTGGTTACCTTGGTTTTGATAACTATTATGGTTACCTTTTTTATCAAATCTGTTTTGAGGTCCCTGAAATCTGTGTGAATAATTGGGATTGTATGGTGTTGCTGAAGCAACTGGCATACTCTCCTTAATCTTAGTGTTGCCAAAAGTCACGTCGGGGTGTGCAGTGACATATTGGGAACAATATTCTTCCATTTCTTTTAGAGATTTGGGTTTACGCTCATGTATAAATTCAAGGAAAGGTTTGTTCACACATGACATAATCTTATCTCTGAGCAACAAATCCATAAGTCCTTCATACGTTTTTTCTGTTTTGGAAAGCTCAATCCAACGATCAACTGTGAGACGTGCCTTTGCAGTGAATTCTGAGAATTCTACACCCGTCTCAGGCACCATCGTTTTAAATAAAAGGCGATAGCCTTCCTCACTTAGCTGATATTTTTTTTATCAAAGCCGCCCTAATGACATCATAATTATCCTTATCTGCTTCTCCTACAAGGCATAATCTAGTCAAAGATTCACCTTTCAAGTTTTCTGATAATTGATTAGCGTATTGTGATTTATCCACATTATGTGTACGACAAGAACGTTCAAATCTATCCAGCCAGAATGTAATATCGTCACTGGACTGATTGAACGGTGGAACCTTAACCTTGTAAGTAGAAGGTTTACCATTACCACTAGATGCCTGATTAACATTACTCATACTTGTCAATCTCAATTTCTCTAACTCAAATTCATGTTCTCTTATTGCTTTTTTCTCTTCAGCATCTAATCTTTTTTGTTCAGCCTCCCTGTCTAATCTTTTTTGTTCAGCTTCCCTGTCTAATCTTTTTTGTTCAGCTTCACTGTCTAATCTTTTTTGTTCCGCAGCAGCTTCTCTTTCTAATTTTTTTTTGTTCAGCTTCACTGTCTAATCTTTTTTGTTCCGCAGCAGCTTCTCTTTCTAATTTTTTTTTGTTCAGCTGCAGCTTCTCTTTCTAATTTTTTTTGTTCAGCTTCAAATCTCCTTTCCTCCACCTGCATCTGCAATTTCTTTTGTTCAGCAGCAGCCTCAGCTTCTCTTTCTAATCTTTTCTCTTCCGCCATAGCTTTTCTTTCTTCTGCAGCTAATCTTTTCTCTTCTGCAGCTAATGCTTTGTCATATTGAGCAACTGCCCATTGTTCTAATTGTTGACCAGTCTTATCAAGGGCTTTCCCTTGTGTAATGAAGTATTCTAATGTAGCCATGATGTCTAACAATAATACTAATCACCTGAATCAATAATAATACCACAAGTTCTCAATGACTTGATTAATCAGTATACTATCCCAATATCTGTGGGTCACAAGCCTTTAATAAGGTCTTGTATAATAGTAATAATAATCAGGTACTGGTTTATACCATAATCCAAGTGCAGTGCACAGGCAATTGTGTCTTATGAAATATACCTATATAAAACATATGTCAACCAACAGAATACATAAAGTACAAATAGGACTGACAATACAAGAACGTTTGCAGAAATCAAAATAAATCAAATAGGGAAATCAATGAAAATAATCACTGAATCTGCAAAGAATAACAACACAAATGACGTCACAATATATGAATATAAATTGAGAATAGAACTGAAAGATAGAAAAGGTTAGACCAACAAATTACAAACAAATCAAAACAAAACTAAAGAACAAAGAAATATTACAAAAATAACAATAATTACAGACTTCACAGCTAACACAAAAGCAACAGTTGTCGCAGCAAATTTTCAATCAAGAAAATTGCACCTATAGAAAACGCCCACAACGGACCCTCTATGACGTGGGATATTCTGTTGTGAGGACGCCGCCCAACCTTAAACACAACCCGCTGACATAGAAACTAACATACTATACAAACAAATAACATGTAAACATAAATATATATAAATTATGTGTATGATAGTATGTGTTGCAAAATAGGCTCAGTTTTACAGTAATGGCAAAGTTATTTTTATGAAAACAAACAAACTGCCACTTTATTCAATTAAACATTCTGGCCTTAAATATTAAAGTTCATATATGGAAAACAAGAAGATCCATCGATGAAAATAGGACTTCTTAGTTCACTCATACTGTCTTCCTGTTAACATTGACAAGAATTGATCCAACTGTTCTGTGAAACTCTATAATGTCTAATGTAAAAAATGTCAACAACGCTGACCTACATACTGCATTCACCTGACAGGTCACGTGACGAAGTGTTGACAAAGAGCAAACCAATACTGCAAGTGTGTCGTATCAGCCACAGGAAACGGTCTGGTATCGGTAATCTGTTGACTTCTGAACTTCTGCGAGGTCAAACCCAGAAAGCTGGTCCACCAGTTGATAAAGTTGATAATGTTGGATTTTTATTCCCGTTAATGATATCCACCAAAAGATAGATATAAGTGGATGGAAGCAGACATCATCATCATCATCAGTTGATAAGATCTCTATGGTGTTGTTTGCTCCACTGTAGTGTATGGAATGTCAACTTGACCTACGCAGTGGTGTGTAGACATGGATTGAGTGTACAATGTGCGAATGATGATAAGGGTTCGTGTTGTTGACAAATGTTCTTTTCTCACACTCATGTATGACTGGAAGTCATCGACACCAACGACTGTGTACCTTTTCTAAAGTTTAATTGGACGTACACACTCGACAGCACAGATAGTGACAAATCACAGGTTGGCATAATACATCATAGTACAGTGGATAAATGGTCTTGCAATGTTACATGGGCACTCATGTAGAATAAGTGTATAATGGACTGTCAGTAGCCAAGCACTCAGTATCGCCCATACATATATCATCTGACTTCACTGACTGAGCACGTCAGCTTATAAACAATATTTCAGATGGCTTCTAAACCTAATCTCGTCTAGCGACGATTCTTCAACATAATGTTCAGCACATATTTTTTCCATATAATAATATTGAACCGCTAATAACGGGTTCTCATGTGTAGCAGTGATCTCTGGACTAAACAAGCGATAATACGGGCATCCCTTTTCTCTTCTTGAAAGTCACTACATGTTTTGGTTCCAAGATGGCTTCACTCGTGAGCTGTCACTCACGTTTGGATACAGATAATGAATCTGTCCTAAAGTTAGTCATTCATAAAACATTTCATTGCTCTGTAGATTTGATCATGAACAATTGACTGCAATCTACAGGATATAGTGCTGCTAGGAATCGAAGTCGTTTTCATCGAGTCAAATATATTCTCTTAGACATTCAAATCGTAACTATCGAAAATGGTGGCTTCGATCGAGAGTTCATAAGAGTATCTTTGATTACCTTGGTAGAGGAAATATGAAACTGCCATTCCTTGGCAATACGACTAAACACTGGGGTAAAGCATACACGATAGGTTTAGACGACTATCACCTTCCCCACAAATACTGAGATCACTTTTTCCCCGGCGACAGGCCGACATGGAAAAACACACAGTCCCTAACAGGACGAAGCCAAATCACACCACACTCTAGCGACACATCCGCCGAATAGCCTTCGACCTCTCTAGAGACAACAGAACATATAGTTCGACTTAGATATGTAAAGATATACAGATATAAGACAGACTCGTCCTACTCAGACAAACAATACACATAAATTCAGGCCATAGATATTCTGAAGCAAGAACAATCTATTATTACCCAAACAACGAATAAATCGCAGTAAAATGGATTTATCCGCGGAGTTTGATCGAAAGAGCCGACACAACTTTCAAGGGAAGTAACTCAATAATGACTTTCCCTTAAGCACTAAAAAATTACCTATGTATAATATTGTAAGATATCAAAGACTGCACGTAACAATCACCCGGCTGCGGTACTTCTGAGCCAGCATTATTATCTGAACAATCCCCCACGGTTAATTCTCGGATTAACCCAATACTAACCCAATGACAACTATACATCTCACCTCCAGCATATCTACTCCAGTCGTGTCCTACACTATACCTCTCATTCCCAGGACATCTACCCCAATCATGTCCTCCCTTATACCTCTCACCCTGAACACACCTATTCCAACCATTTCTTCCACTATACCTTTCACCTCCAGCACATCTAATTCAATCATGTCCTCAACCTTACCTCTCACATCCAATACATCTACTCCAATCATGTCCTCCACCATACCTTTCACCTCTAGCACATCTACTCCAATCGTTTCCTCCACTGTACCTCCTTCAGTTCGGTTAGTTTGAGGGAGACCAAGAGTATGCAGTTCCTCCCCTTCCATAGAAATAACCTTATCTTCTATGGCAATTAAAGCTGTATTGTAAATTTCATCAGTGTAACCAATTTCCATTTCAGGGTATTTTAGCCGAACCTGATGTTTAAAAGCTTCTGTAAGATCATCTCTGTATTTCATCCTTAGTGCTAGTGGGTCACCAACTCCACAGGTTCTAAGTAGAATGTCATCTGATGTTTTTAGCTGTGTGCGATAATAAAGTCTCTAAAAGTAGACGAAATAAAAATATTACGACCCTTGATCTTGTTGATTTTTTTTTTTTTTTTTTTGTAAATGGGAAATCCAATATCTTCTTCTTGGATCCTTAGTCCCTGACTGACATAGCAGACAGTGGGCATCACGCCTAATGGCGTCTTGTAGGGCAGCGACAAAGCAGTTCCTGGTTGGAGATGGTATTCGGCTAAAACATTCGAAGAATTTTCCACAGGCAGGTTGTGTAGAATGAGGATAATTTGGACATTTCCTTTTCTGGACATTTCTCCAGCACTCCGTGCCGTTCAAAAGTACAGAAAGTACGCAGCTCTCGTATCTTAATTTGGTGTTTGTGCTGTAGTGAGAAGATTTCCAAATGTTGTTTAGATTTGCGAAGACTGTTCTGGCTTTATTCATTCTGTTACTGATGTCTTTGCTTGTTCCGCCGAATGGTGTTACTATGCTTCCGAGATAGTACCAGCTTTTGGTCCCTTATTTTCATGGGCTCCGAATTTACTACATTGAGTGTCATCACCTCTGTCTTTTTCAGGTTGATAGTCAGTCCCACAAGTTGGCTATATTCATTCAATCTGTTGGTTTGTTGTTTTTTTCCCTTGGATGTGCTGATGTGAATGTGAGAGAAGTGGAATATTGTCTGCGTATTCTAGATCTTCCGGTATAGTGAACTTTGTCCATCTTATTCCTCTAGGGGTATCCTCTGCTGTCTGGCGCATCACCCATTTTATGACAGTTAAAATAGAATAGTTGACAAGGGGCAACCCTGTCGTACACCAGTTTTCACTTCGAAAGTAAGGTTGCCCACCCCAACACTGCATGTAAAGTTAGTATAGAGACTTTTTATAACAGAAACAATACAAACAGGGATCCTGTAAGCCCGTAGTGTTTTCCAGAAGCTATCCCTGTGTATGCTGTCAAAAGTCTTTTCAAAATCAACAAAGTTTATATATAGTTGTCGATGCCATTCTGAGCACTGCTCCATTACATACCTGAGGTTGAAAATATGATCTCCACATCTTCTGTTCTTTCTGAATCTTGCTTGTTCCTTTCTCAGTATATGGGCTACTGCTTTTAAGATTCTATGGATAATTATCCTGCCCAATATTTTGTTGGGAATAGAAATGAGCGTAATTCCTCTCTAGTTGTTGCAGTCTGTAAGATCACCATTTCTTGGTATTTTCATAATTGTTCCTTTAGTTCCATTCAAGTGGTGCTGTCTCCGTTTACCAGATTTTTGCAAAGAGTGGTTCTAGGAGGTCAGCTGATTATTCAAGATCAACTTTAAATAGCTTACATTGTCTTGACCAGGAGCTTTTCCATTCTTCAACCCTTTTATAGCTGTGGTGATTTCTTCCTTTGTTTGAACATCTGTATTGATATCCACGTCATTTTGAGCCTCAGGAATGTTCAGCTGCATCTCAGGAGGTGTCTTACTGAGCGTTTCTCTGGTGCTCAGCCGATCTTGCTTCTTGCCCCTGTTCTGTGGTGATGAGATTTCCCTGCTTGTTTTTTACAAGTGTATCGTTGGTTGCATTTTCACTGATGGTTTTTATTATATTGATATATTTGAACAAAATTAATTGCAAGGGAAACAATACAATTAATGACTAACTTTCATTAACAAACAAAAATACGTCACTTGTTTCTGTAGGGGACAAACCGACAGACGTTCAAAAATATAGATTAGAGACATACGCTGGCACAAGAATCAGCGAAACTACAACTGAATCAAGTTCATCGTTATCAGGGACACCTGCGTCGGTGATACAAAAACACATTCCTTCATTTCCAGAGTTTGCACTTGGGAGGATTCATTAAGAACTTTATGTCAAACATCTGAACTACATCTCTGATGCACATAGCGTCACAGATGTCAAGTTGTTGTTGTTTAACTAGAGCTGCTGAGCTTCTCGCTCTTTTGTAGCCAATATCAAGTTGAAGACTCTTGCTACATTCTAGATCTAGGCTTTTCTGCCATTCCGAAATGTGCTGAGTTGAAGTCATGAGCTCCAGTTTCTCCAGCTTGGCTTGTATTTAAAGGATCGCCACATCTGTGACGAAGTATGACGATAAAGGGGAGGGAGTGTTTAATAAATGTGACGCCACATACAAAATGAAAGTGATGATCTTTTCTTTCCAAAATGATGTCGGAAGAAGATAGATTTTGTATCCTCCACTCTCATAAAAAGGTCCCGATAGTCTCATAGCAGATACAGCCGTAGGGGAGTGAAGTGTTAGAGACTTCACTATACTAGGTCCAGTTTCGAGAAGTGGGGTGATCAGTTCCTTTCTTGCTTTTGCCTTCCTTAAGTCAACCCGATACCTTTGTCGCAGAGGCCAGCGATCTAACCACTCTGCCTATCGCACATTCTTCATCCTCATAGTCTAATATTATCCGCAATAGTAAACAATTCCCTCGCAGACGACATATATTAACATTATAATCACAGCTGAAACATCGGATACTTGCTATTACCTTTAACTAGTTTAAACTGTTGTTTAATTATATTTCTTTATTAATATAATATACACCTTTTCAACAAACGATGTTGATCTCAAAGCAAATGGATTTCAGTTTAATGAAACTTTGCCGTGGGATAGTGATAACGAAGATAAATAACTCATTGATAAGGACTTCCATTTTTAACCCCTATAAATTGTGTTTATTTTCTCTCAAGTTTTACATTGTTCTATGAAACTTTAACATCACTGCAGTTATTGACATGTCTACATTCCGTTTAATTTATTTTTTATTGTTTGACATTAAATTTAGCTAAAATGAGCGACATTGTTTATAAAATTTAACAACATTTAACCAGAAAAGTAGTCTTTGTAAAAGCCTGATTAATTAAACACTATCGCACTTAAAAGATGGTTAGTTTGTCCGCATTAGTTAACTATTTACATTCGATTACATTCTTTCTTTTCAGCATTTAAAAAATGTGTGTGTTTTTAATGGTGCGGGAGGGGGGGGGGGGGGGGGAGGGGGGTGGGGGGGGGGGGGGGGGGTGAGAGCGATTGTGACGTCACATCAGAAGGAGGTCTGGGTTTTTGTGACGAAATGTGACACGTGGAGACCGGGGGTGGGGGGATTAAAAATGGCCAAAATTGCATGATGCCATATGTGGACGGCCCCTTATACAAATCTGAATGGGTAAAGGATATATTTTCTAAATACCGGTAATTACAGGCACTTGTTGGACTGAACGAAGGACACCAGACAACAGAAAATGATAAGCTTACCGTGAATCGAACCAAGGACCATCCAAACGGTGCCATAGCCTTGCTGTGAAAGTAAATCGTGAAATGACACCCAGCCAATTTAGCAACCCTATAAAAAGTGATTGTTGATATATTTTCTTTGGTAGCAAAATTTAGTAATGCCCGGAATAAGGCTTATGCGCGATATTCAGCGCATCCAACCGAGATCTCTAATATTAGATAACAGAGAAGGTCATCATTATTCAAAGTAATGCATGATGAAATTAAGGAGGCTCTACGTACCGCATCTAAGAATCGTCGGGAGAGCACTTATGTAGCTGTGCCTCCAAATTAATGAGTAATTTTTTATTTATTTTTTGGGCCAGAAAAGAGACTTCTCAATAATGAGTAGCTGAACTTAGTGCTTTGAACTTGATATTTTGGCAAATCAACTTGTGGCTAAGCGATCAAGGTATATAGACTCATCAACGTGTGAGTATGTACTCTTGACTCAGGAAATGCGCGTTTTAATGAGTTGAACGTTATATATATATATATATATATATATATATATATATATATATATATATATATATATATATATATATATATATATATATATATATATATATATATATATATATATATATATGCGAATGAACTTGTGAATATGTAATTTTGATTCATAAAATATGCCTTTGGGTGAGTTGAACTTGATATATACGAAAATCAACTTGTGAGCACTTGATAACCTGGTGAATGTAATGCTGCACCACCAACGTATCGAAAACGCAGGCGTGGAGATCTTCCTTGTAACTTAGGAAGTTTGATGTCCTAAATTGTGAATTGTGACGTATGCTATGCTAGCTTCTTTCCTATTAACACCAAACACGTAATGTGCAGACTCAGGCTTCTACAGGACTGAAACCACAAAAGAGGGTTCAAAAATTTCACATCTAATATCAGAAGTTGACTTTCTGTTTTATCTTACTCCTCACCAGTGATCACTCTGTTTTTTAATTCTCTTGTAATACCATGAGGCGCACATGACAAGTGTTAAATATATTGAGAATGGAAGTGTGTGCTCATGTAAGTCTGTAATGGTGATCTAACAATCTAGATGAAAGTGAAGTATATAACTATGAATTACTTCATATTATTGTAGAGGAAAAATCTTTGATTTCATTAACAATTAACGGATAGAAGTAATGGAAAAAACAGGCTGTCGCACCTTTAGCTATGCGGCTAAGTGCAAAAAACAATATTAGATAATTTTAAAAAAATTAATAATAATTTTCTAAAATTTACTTAACCTCCTTTTCCCTTCGCAAATTCCTTAAGAACACTATATAATATTAAACTCCACAGACATGAATTATGTATCCACACATGAATGAAATTATGGAACAGGCTGTGAACAGTCTATACTCTATGAAAACTCTTATGCTCCTCGTGGGTTTGAAAATCTGTTCTGACTTCTGGCAAACGTGTTGTTATATTTCGGGTTGCCGATATGTCAGAAGTCGTAGACTGTGTCCTATGACTCCGTTCTCTGGTCCAGTAATCTGTCTTCCATCTTGCGGTGTGACGCTTGCATGTTTGCAGTCATTTAAGTGCTCGTCACTTGCTAAAAGTGGGTGGACTCTCGTAACCCACTCTTAAACTCCGTGCGGGATGTTTGGTTGCGAGTTTTGGATTGGCCGCCTGATGTAGAAAGTATCTGCCTCTAGTCACAAAGCCTTCTGTCACGACAGGTGGTCGCTCTCTTTTATTTCCCTATCATACGACCCATGCGTAATTTTCCTTTAATCTATTCATTCATTGTCTTGCCACGTACACGACATCTAAGTGGCTTAGTCGCTAACATGGTCTACCACCTGGCAACAAACATGTATGTGTGTGTCACGAGTCCTTTGTTATCGATCGCTCTGGCGACATGCTATTGTGTCCCAATGTGGTGACACTCCTGTTGTTTAAACAAGGGATTGGGTATTGAACGGACTCTTTTTATTCCCCATGTGGCCTTCTCCTGCACCAGCCATGATGTCTGCCGAACCAGGTCTATAACAAAGGACAACGCATGATTGTGGGGAATATCAAAGGGTCAGTTTAAGTTACGTAAAAGCCGTGATTAAAAAAGATTACTTTAAAGTGATGAAAGAGCAAAACGTGAGAGAAATAAAATAAGATAGATGATGAAAATGATACCGGGCGATAAAGATAGGCTTACCATATCACATAGCACCACAGTTATCAAGGACTAGTGACAGCACCAAAGTTATCCCAAAAAAAGAATAACTAGTGAGAGGACCCAAAGTTATAAAGAAAATGACTAGTGGATGCACCAAAGTTATCAAGAGCACTATTTGTGGAAGCATCAAAATTAACAAGAAAATTACTAGAAAGCACTAACGTTAACAAGGAAATGAGTAGTGGGAGTACCAAATTTAACAAGAAAATTGTTAATTGAAGTACTAAAGTTAGCAAGAAAATGACTCATAGGAGCATCAAAATTATCAAGAAAAGGACTAGTTGGTGCAGAAAAGTTATCAAGAAAATGATTTGTGAACACCAAAGCGGACAAGAGAACGAATAGTGGGGGAAAATTAACACAACATTGACTAGTGGGAGCACCAAGTACAACAAAATAATGACTGGTGGGAATATCAAAGTTAACAAGAAAATGACTAGTGAGCGCACTAGTTGTCAAGAAAATTAACAATGAGAGCACCAAAGATCTGTCTTTGATGACAATGTTCATTGTCAACTCTTGGTACAGCTGGTGCACAGCAAATTGATAAAAGTGAAACGTTGCTTTCAGTGTCTAATGGCATGTGTACCCTGCATGGTCCATTGGGGTCTTTGAGAAGACATAACAAATAAATAGAACAATTGCTTCCTCGGGATTGTTGTAAAAGCCACTAATTTGAGGCTTTGCATGGGACTACGGCCCTTATTATGTCACACAAACTCCTACAGATACTACTACTGTAAGAGTACATAAAATGCTTTGGCGCAAGCCTCATGCATGAGGTAGCGGAATCTAACTGCAGTGATAGCTCTCATCCTCCATAGGCTGCCAACAAAGAAAAAGGTGAAAGCAGGCAGATTTAAACAAAAAGAAAACTACTACACACTCTGGCATGTCGCAATAGGCGACTAATATGAAACTGCGTGTGACATACAAAGTCATCATGTAAAATAAATTGCAACATAAACCATCACCGCAAGAATACACGAATACTTTGTTGCTAGCTTCCTATAAGGGGAACAGCGGCAGAGGTAGCTTCATACTCCATAAAGATCTAAGAGGCAACTGATGATGATAGGTGCATTTTCATGTTTTTCTTATATCAATTAATCAATCAATACCCATTAGCTCCCCAAGGAGCATATGCCATCAACAAACACAAGCCAAGTCGTCCTGTCACGTGCCATGTCTTTCATCATTTTCACTTCTGTCTCCATTTCTATCTCCGTGTGTTTTTTTGTCTATATTTGCCTCTCTTACCTTCGGGGTTCCAGAACAAGGACTGCTTTGCAATACTATCAACAGGTTTCCTCAATGTGCGTCCTATCCATCGCCAGCGTCTTCTTCTCGTCTCTTTTCTTATAAGTGAATCAATGTTTCATCATCATCTCTATAACAGCAGGATCATCAATGTTCGTTTTTATCAACTGCTTTTTTTCTTAAATTAATGACAGGGCGTACTTTAAATATCTGAAGCAATACATGATTGTTCTAGAAATTTCTCTGCACTGGCACCATGGCGCTATTTTAGATTATTTTGGGGTAAATATTTCCAGAAAGCACTTTAAGTGAGTTCATCCGGAGCGGCCTTGATATGATAAGCATTTTTCTATGATTAGTGTTAACTACTACAACTTCTGCTAGTGGGATTTTTTAATAAATGTTTTGTTAGCGCCTAAGGCCATACTGTACATCTGATTTGCCTTAGAGAATAATAAGCGGTATTTATTTTAGCTAACGTGTCAGCATAATGGAAAATACAACTCTTAAACATGGGGGAAACTTGCATAGGGCTAGCAGACTGTCAGTAGAAGTAAAATTGCTCATTTTATCACTGAGGTATTACTCCAGTTTAGCTATAAATTTAGGCCAACCCTTCTCCCCTTACCCCAAGCAGTAACCTAAATTATGTTAGTTGACGCATTAGCGCAACTCGTGTCACAACAGCGCCTAATTTCGATTCCTTTCCTTAATATAATAGATTATAATCAAACATGTGATTCCTATAATCAATTAGAATAGAATGATTATGCAAATGTGACAGGCAAATGAGAATTGTCAGAACCTGCCTTTCCACTTGTAGAACCCAAAATTATTTCACGCCACTCGCATAGCCCTATCCTCTCTTATTCTAGAGCAAATTAACCGTTATAGCTTCGTGGGAAAAAATATGAAAGTTATCAATAAATGACTGATAATTTCCCTAGGCAAAGTTGACACGCATTAGAAAAGAAAAAAAATACTAAAATGAATTATAAATCGAAGCAGCATGCTGAATTTTACAATTTTGGCATAGAGTGTTACAAGCATTTTATTTATAGCCTGCTGACGTTAGTGCAGCAGACGTAGTAATGCACAGTTCAAGTATTGAACCAATCGAATGCACGAGTCTACTCGTTCTTGACTAGATCTCTCAACGCTAAATGTGATTTCATACTCTACACAGTTAGCCACTAAAGGTAATCTAAGAGATAAAGCGTACTATTTTTGAAGCTTCCTGTTTTCTCAAGTGAAATGATAAAACCCAAAGTAAAATGTAAAGATGGTCTCAAAGCAGATACTGCCGTTGGGGAGTGAAGTGTTAGAGACTTCACTATACTAGGTCCAGCTTCGAGAGGTGGGGGTGACCAGTTCCCTTCCTCACTGGCTTTCCTAACACAAGAGCAGAGCCAGGTACCCATTCACAGCTTGGTAGGCTAGAACTTAATGCCATCGTGTTTAGAACTTTGCAACGAAATACCAGCGCTCTAACCACACTGCCAATCGGACACCTTGCTAAACTACCGTATTTTAATTCATAGTCATACTTCTTCTAAAAGCACCTTGAGCTTGGAATAATTTTTTTTTAAATCTTTATTCCTGAATTTAGAAAATGCACGTGTCGAGGTAACGGTGTTTAATCTCGTCTTTGATCCATCATCTCTGAGCGTGAGCTATTGTGTGGCTAAGGGGGTTTAATAAGTGATTGAACAATGACTGGGGTGTACTGAAAAAACTGTGAGACATCAAAAATTGTATTATTATATTAATAATAACTCTAAGGTAACCGCGGTAGCACAGTGGTTAGTGCACTGGCTTCCTAGCTCGGTGGTCCATGGTTCAATCCCCAGTTGAGGTGGGATTTTTTTTAATTGGGTACTAGAACAACTTCTGGGAAGGCGGCCGGCGTGATGCTGACCACATCACCCCTAATGTGCCGATAGTACACTAGATATGCCACAATGGGCGAGTAACGGGATCCTTTACCTTTGTTATTGTTATTATTTATCAGAATCGAACACACTGCACTCCGGGAAAACCCATAAGTGCTCAGTCTCCCTCAGCAAATTTAGAAGAGTAGGAATGCTGATTGTACCTGTAGCACACTGGTTGTACATACGACGGATGCATCCTCTCTCACGTCCATCTCTGCTAGTCCCACGTTTGATGCCAAACTCCAACAGTCTCAGCCTTGTTGATTCATCCATTGCAGTGGCATTATCCAGCAAGCGATCATTAATTGCCCTTAGTATCTCACCCTTACCCATGTCCAGTGTCCCCACTATGGGATCCTTTACTTTGATGGATCTCTAACCAGAAAAGGTATCGACTTTTATAAATGGGTCATCATCATCATTTCCCGTTAGTTCTCCAAGAGCATAGGCCTTCAACAACCATTTTCCCCCAAGTTCTTCTGTCACGTGCTATCAGCTCAAGGTCTTTCTATGTCGTCATCATCATCATGTTCATTTACGTCTCCAATTCTCTGCTCCGTGTGTTGTTCTCTTCCTCTTTTACCTTGGGGATTCCAGAACAAGGACTTATTCATAAATAAATGCTTACGCAGACTAGAAGATTTGAAATGGTATAACAAGATGGAACTGATGGAAGGGACCAGACAAGCACCATAAGAACAGGCGATGAGGAGAAGAAACGTGTGTTAAATAGGACATACATTAAGAAAGCCAGCTGATAGCTTTACAAGGAAGCCCATGTTCTGGAATCTTTAGGTTAAGATGAATAGAGGCAGCCCCCAAATAACGCTCACAGACAAGACAACTGGAGATAGATACGAAAGGGATCAAGATGATATGGAAAGACCTTGGACGGATGACATGTGACAGGAAGACTTGACACGTGTCAGGAAGACTTGACACGTGACAGGAAGACTTGACACGGTTTTGAAGAGTACTTGTGCTCCATGGGGGTCTGAAATTTATTGTTGTTGATGATGAAGATAATGATAATGATAATGGTGGTAGTGATGGTGCTGGTGATGATAATGATGATGGTGACGATGATGACGATATGGTTCTTTGTTTTGGTTTGGTTTTGTAGATTGTTACGCATTTTCAATAAGCTGTTTTTCCTGTATTACACCCCGGCACAATTACTGACTACATGTAATTATATACTATTGCAGGAAGTATTGCTGCGGGAGTTAACCTGATCATCAGAGGAAGCCACGCAACGTATATTGTTGCGGCTGTGCTTTTGTATGCGTATGAAATATTTATTTGTAGACAACATCACACAATTCACTTATTTAAAAAGGCTAACGGTGATCTTTATCTCTATCACATTTAAGGTTTCTATCAAAATGGCGGATTTTGAGTTCAAACCTCCAGAAGTCTTAATGAGTACCGAGGGTAGAAGAGTCTCAGAAATAGTCATGGACTTTGTTATCTCCTTCATTATCTCAAACATTGGTATAGTCACTAATGTTCTCGTCATCATTGTTTTTGCCAAGCAGGGGTTCAAAGAAAGTGTAAACATCTCCATGACAACCATCGCTGTCTGGGACCTCATCAAATGTCTGGCAGCAGCCTTGCAGAGAATGTCCGGGCCCATTAGCGCGTGGTCAGCAGCCGATGCCGAGAGCTGGACAAACATAAGCGTAGTCATATTCAATTATCTGATCTGTTATTCTAGTTATGTCACAAGTGTTTTAGCCGCTTACGTAGCCGTCGAAAGATGTCTATGCGTGTGTATTCCATTTAAGGTGAAGTGGTTGCTCACCACTAAGGTCACTTTAACCGTGTGTTTATGCATATCATTTGTTATATTTGGGCTATTTTCGGTGATGTTCGGTATTTACGACATCTTTTGGGCTTACAGTAACAGATATAACAAAACAATCGCCTTATTCAGACATAACGAGTTTTACGATGCTAATGAAGGCCCGCTGTTTCAGTATTACAATTTGTCAGGAATACTTTGGCCACTTGCCAGTTTTATTGTCATTGTTATCTGTACAGCAATTATTGTATACATGCTAAGACAGAGTTCAAAGTTTCGTGGTGGTCAAGCAGAAATGAAAAAAGATGCTGCATACCAAATGAAAATTCGAGATAGACAAGTTGTAAAAATGCTTGTGGTTATCATTGGTGTTTATGTAATATGTTTGTCACCACGAATCGCCATATACCTGGTGAAGTGGTATGTCTATGAATTTTACTTTATTAGAAAATACCACAACATTTTTATGTTCGTGTGTTATATCCTTTGGATCTTTGAAATGGGTAACGGGGCTATTAACTTCTTTATTTTCTACGCAATGAGCTCTTCATTCAGAGCCACTTTCTTAAGTATGGTAAAACGTAATGGTGTAAAGCGGTGAAACAGGTAGTGAAATAAAGAATAGTAACACTTTAAATTTATTGAGTGGGCCAAAAGTTCTGATTTCGTTTGTTAACAACTAGTGCTTGGTTATTTTAATGGGAAAAATAACATGACAACGCTGTTAAATTCGTTATATTGTGAATATTTATTTACAATATTTGTGACAAATAATATCCTGCAAATGGCCGACTCTACAACATTCATATCGTTTTGCTCTTTCTAACGAGTTTTCCGTTACTGTTGTCACAACATCCGGGCGTATTCACCAATCATTTAAGTCTTAACATCAAATACTCCAACTAAATTCATGCTGTTGTAATGTGTATCCGGACATCTTAAAACTTCAGGATATTCCCTTAAAATCTAAAAACTGTTCAATGAAAAAAAAATATTAACATAAAGGTTATGGCTATTTAAAACAGAAAAGTTTGTTCGTTCGTTCGTTTGCCGACTATATTGCTGTTATACCCTGTTCAACCTGAAAATTGGTTATAATTGGGGTATATTGTGCGTTAACAGAAAAGTTAACTTTTTGCCTGCCCTATATATGATAGTGTTACGTAAACATAAGAAAAGGCCAAATGACACTTGGGCAAATCGTCAGCGAAATATTTTGTTGAACCGTTGACTGATCTGTTCTTATGTAATAACTGCAAACAGGGGAGGATGTTACTGTATTATAATACAGTATTAATTTTGTGCAAAAGTGCTGGATGTCACAAAAGAAAGATACTGGGTTTTTGACTGTCAATGAAACTTGTGTCAAGATTTGTTTTTTGGATATTATAAAATGGATCTGAAATCTTTTGTTGGATTTTAACGATATAAGTTGCTGGACATGACATGTTATTTTAGTTCGTTGGAGTATGGAAGAAATAAACCCTTTTTTAAAGATATAAAGCAATAAAATGAAAGTTAACATATTGACGGGTCTGCTGTTTTATACTTTTAACAAAAATGTTAATTATGATATATTTATATCAATTCGAGAATTTTCATTTTTTCTTGCATCTGATTATTGGACAGAAGAGCCAAGTCATCTGCAAAATCCAGATCATCAAGCTGTTTAGTCAGATTCCACTGGATTCCATTTCTGTTGTGTGATGTCGATGTTTTCATAACCCAATCTATTGCTAGTAAGAAAATAAATGGAGCCAAGAGGCATCCCTGTCTGTCTCACACCCGTTCTAATCCTAAACGGTTCTGTAAGTTGTCCTTCGTGAAAAACTCTGCATGTCATGTCTTCACAGGTCTTCCTTATTAAGTTAATTAATGATCTTCATGGGAACTCCATAATGCCTCATCAATTTCCAAAGTGATTCTCGCCAACGTATTTCCCACACACACAGTTTACAAACAAAATCGTAGTGGTAGAAACAATTTCAGGTTATCTCCACAACCAAAGGTAATAAAAGTTGCCCTGTTGATAATTACTCAGTATGTAATAACACCAGAAAAGTTACAAAAAGAGCACTAAGCTTATACTCAGTATTTACACGATAGTAATACTCTGTACAGTAATATTCTACACAGACAAATCGAACACAAATGGTAGTACAATTATACACAGACTCAAACTTTCTGTCTTACGAAAAACATTCTTAATACATTAGTAATTTTGAATGGTGGCGCACTTAATAAACTCAGTTTCCCGGTCACGGAAAAATGTATCTTAAGGGGAAAATTATAAGATGAAACTGAGTAACGAGGGATCTCTATTCTATAAAATTAAGTTACAACCCTAATGCATTAAGTGAGTAAGGTGCTTACCGATTTACGAATAAATTCCTACACACACACTACAACTGTTATTATGTCTGGTGCAGAATATCATTTTGTCAGGGTGGCAGAATTCTCTGGAGACAATGACAAGGAGTGTTAGGGACGCCTAGCTTAAATAGTAAGATAAAGGCTGCAGGTGATCTATCGTGAGGTCGCACGTTCAGTGATTTTCACCGTAACAAGACGTAAGAACCCGGTAGCTGTATCCCTTGCGTCCCTTTATAAAAGAAGGAGACGTAATCTATAGCGACACTTAGGCGGTAGTTCGATAGATGCGTTCGGACAGATGAAAGGTTAAGGTCACTTCCCTGAGTGTCCGTTTTCTCTCTGCTCCAACGGATCAGGGAAATTTGCCGTCACCAACAAGAAAGGAAAAATAGAAGACCTTTAGCTAAGTGCCAATGTCCACGTGCAACGGAGTGGAATTTAGCCTGTCCAAAGTAAGATTGACATGACTACCACCAGAGATGAAAAACCTATGGCAAGGCATAAGCAAAGAAACAAAGTTACAACTGATCAGAGCATGTATTTTCCCAGTAGCAACATACGGCTGCGAGACATGGACACTCAATAAAACAGTTGCAAAAAAGATTACATCATTCGAAATGAAATGCTACAGAGGGATGTTGAGAATACCCTGAACAGAAAAAAAGACCAACAGAGAAGTACTGCACTCACTAAATGTAGAGAAATATTGGCTCCTAAATACCATCGCAATAAGGAAGCTGAAATCTTTTGGTCATATAAAAAGACATAATAGTCTGGAAAAATTAGTAATGGAAGGCATGGTCCCTGGACAAAGGGGAAGGGGACGACCTAGACGACAGTGGATCCAGACATCACATAGAGTCTGAACTTGTGTTTGGATGATGCAGGTTGACTTGTCCAGAATCGTGGTGCGTTCAGAGCAGCTGTAATGGAGACAACATTCTGGAGAGAATACGTCACATGATGACTAACAGAAATAGAGTTTGTAGGAACTATTATACAGAAAAGAAGGGGGGGAGGGGGGGGGGGGGGCGGGGGCGACGACGACTATATTAGAAAATAAGAAAGGGCAGACTACTCAGCTAAAAGTGCCAGCAATTCGCATTCAAATTACGACATCAATACTACACAGATATCAACACATTCTCGCATGTATCATCAATACTATCCAGATATCATAACATTCTCGCTTGTATCATCAGTACTAAACAGATATCAACACATTCTCACATAAATCATCAATATTAAAAAGATATCAACACATTCTCGCATATATCATCAATCTTAAACAGATATCAACACATTCTCGCATATATCATCAGTACTAAACAGATATCAACACATTTTTGCATGTATCATCAATATTTAACATATATCAACACATTCTCACATATATCATCAACATTAAACAGATATCAACACATTCTCACATGTATGATCACTATTATACAGATATCAACACATTCTCTCATGTATGATCAATACTATACAGATATCAACACTCTCGCATGTATCATCGGTGCTAAACAGGTATCAACAAAGTCTCGCATATATCATCAACATTAAACAGATATTAACATATTCTCGCATATATCATCAACATTAAACATATATCAACACATTCTCCCATATATCATCAGTACTAAACAGATATCAACACATTCTCGCATGTATCATCAACACTAAACATATATTAACACATTCTCACATACTTGTATATCATCAGTACCAAACATATATCACTACATTCTCAAGTATATCATCAGTACTAAACCGATATCGACTCAGTCTCACATATACCATCAGTACTGAACAGATATCAACACATTCTCGCATATATCATCATTACTAATCAGATATCAACACATTCTCGCATGTATCATCAATAATAAACAGATATCAAAACATTATGGCATGAAGAGGGACACCGAAGGCTTGTGAATAGTAAGTAAATAGAAAAGTGTAACTAAGTAAATAGAAAAGTGTATGTTGCAGGCACTCGTGAGAAATAAATGAGTAGAAAACTAGATATCAGAATACCAACACAAGCGATAGGCTTACTGGGGACTCGAACCCAGGATCACGTGAAACATCAATTATTATGTTTCAATGATACAGTCTACTTAAGTACAGATCGTAGAGTGGTGAAGTGGTTGGGGCCCTTCTTCTCGAGGTAAAGCTACATGGTTTGAAACATGGTAATATCACACTACAATCTTGATTGGTTTGGTATGGTTTTAAAGACCATCTTGATTGCACATGGACAACTCCATCAGTGCTCCGATCTCCTCCCTTAGATTACATAAGGAGGATCTCAGCACAGTGCACAAATTCTGTATCACCAGTGAGAATCCCTATGTGTGTATACAGGAATCACACATTCTATAAATAATTCTGTGGTGGGTAGGTTTCCAAATTTTTAAACTTTGACAGGGCAGTGGCCGTATGTCCTACTATTTGAGATTTCCAACTGCCGAGGGATTTTTAACATGTGCTCAACTTGCACACGGGACATCCTATTTTTTCACCCTTATCCAAGAAGACTAGGCATCCGATCTCACTACCCAGGAGATCAGGGGGGAGGGAGTATGACCTCATTAGGAACTACTGGTTCTGAAAAAAATGTCCATCAATTTTATTCACTGTGCTACAGTCCACCCAGCTGTAAATGGGTAGCTGACTCTGCTCTTGAGTTTATGGAAGGCAAAGACAGTGACAGTGGAAACCGCTCACCTCACCTCATAAAGCTGAGTCTCTAACGGCACACTGTCACTCTGATCTTGAGCCACTACTATCACAAGTCACAGCAACAACATAGTCATGGTGTCAACTTCTATGTCACATTTCATAAGAATGGCAACAACCAGTGACTTTCCATTTGCTTGAATATGCCTCTCAAATATGTCACGTAATTCAGACATCAGATACTTACAATTTTCGATCGACGTCATGGCCGTTAATTTACTTTAGCAACTAATGCTATTACGGTACAAGTCTATAACCTTTTATCTGAACACTCGAAAACCGAAATATTCTGAATATCGGAAGTTTTTTTGGCCTATTTTTCTATCACAATTAGGGCAATTTCTGACTATTTTGGGCGATTATGTGCGATTTTTTCAACGCAGTTCAGGCTTTTTGCTATCAACCATATTGAACGAAAATATCAAACCAGATTCTTCAGATTGAGAACAGGTCACTCTACACTAAATGGCCACAGATACAGAATTTATTCACAAAATATAGCAAAATGTAGACACTGCCCAATCCCGTCTGAGACAGTAGAACACCATCTACTACTGTGCCCTGCACTCCAGGGAATGAAACAGCTACTCCTACCACACAACCCATCCATAGAAAATACACTTTATGGCAGCCCAAAACAGCTTATACGAACTGCGCAGTACCATATAATGGCATCAAGGTCACCAAGAGCTGACGCTCAGTGACAGTGGATCAAAGTCAAGTCAAGTCAAGTTTTATCTGTACTGTGGTGCTAATAACAATAGCAGCATACATAACCACAACAGTGCCTATAACTACTATAAAGTAATACCAACTACAGCAGTGCCTATAATTTTAATGTACTATCGACTTCCTCTTTCTGGTTTAGTGGCAGCCATCTTGCTTCACATGTGACTGGACACAAGGGAGTTTTTTTTCTATTTTTATAGTTTCATGTTCTCTACTTAATTCTCATTTTCTTTCCCTCCTGTCTCTTGTTTGTCTGTCCCTGATGAAGGCCTTGTGGCCGCAACATAGGTTTTTCTTGTCCTTCTCCTTGTAAGACGTATTACTATTTGTGTGGTTTTTTTTTGTGTGTGTGTTTTTTTTCCCATTCAACAGTGCCTATAACTACCATACTGTGTTACCTAAAACTACAACAGCATACATAACTACAACAGTGCCTGTAACAAAATTGGAACACTCAGATCTTATTTGGTGATGTATAAAAATGTTTTTAATTCTGGTATGCAGTATCTGTACAACAAATGTACATCAGTGTTGAATTCGTACATCATGTGCATAGAAATATGGAATAATTGCTTCAATAAACAAAACAATAACAAAGTCGCAGAAAAATAATAACAGGTCCCATTAACATAAAATCCAGCACATTCATCCTTCATTGTGCTAATAAATTCAGCAGTCATTATTTCATTAAATGGTCTTTTAAAATATAGCAGTTCAAACCACAGATGGGACCATATAATTATAACAGAATGATAACTTGTTTCAGTTCAGTCAATGTGGGTATGCAACTCATAAATAAACACCACTACTAAAGTTTACTTATTGCTTATTACACTGCTGCCGTGTCATATTAATGAGTGAATCAATTATCATCTACATGTCAAGAATTTAATATTCAAGCAGTTGAACTCTATGAATCACTTTCCACCTACATGTCAAGAATGTAATATTCAAGCAGTTGAACTCTATGAATCAATTTCCACCTACATGTCAAGAACTTAATATTCAAGCTGAGTTTGTAAAAACTAAACAAATAGTAGACATAAAATTATCTGTACAGTGACAGGTCTCAAAAAATAAAAGTATTAAAAATTTGAATAAAAGTGTGATTATATACCTCATCACGTAAAACAAACTGCTCCAGATAACAATACTGCAACAGCACACAAAAATGCCTTAATGAAGGCGTCCTACAAGAGAAGCAGCTGTAGTTGTGGCACTATACTCCATGGGGAACATAAAGGAATACGATGATGTTGAATGATAATGACATACACTCAATCTACACACAAGTTGTGGTCAATTATTTGAGCCCCCTTAAAGAAAGCCGGCATCAAAGTATCACTGTGCTCTTGAGGTGGTGGTTTCTGTAGTGATTATTTTGTTACACGATCTAGTTGCCATCCCTGTGCACAACCTCATCTTAGTCGTGTGAGAATAACAGCACAAAATGTAATACTTAACACAGACTCCAGCACTTTTCAGCACCTGGTGTGTAAACATTCATTAAATGGAAGCAGAAGTCAGTGCCAAAATTGCTACATTAACACTTAGATTTGAGGAATAAATATCAGAAAACATTTTCAGTTTCCATAAATATAAGCTAAATAGGGTAATATTCAACAAAAACAACCACCAAAAAGCTACAGACTTTTATAAACGGGTGCTTGCGTAGAAAAGAAGGACTGAAATGGTATGACAAAGTCACAAATGTGGAATTGATCTCAAATACCAGACAAGTGCCAGTGGAACAAGAGTTAAGAAGAAGACGCTGGCGATGGATAGGACACACATTGAGAAAACCTGTTGATAGCATTACAAGGCAGTCCTTGTTCTGGAATCTACAGAGAAAGAGAGACAGAGGTAGACCAAAAAACGCATGGAGAAGACAACTGGAAACAGAGGTGAAAATGATGAGGAAAACATGGAAAGAACTTGAGCAGATGGTACAGGACAGGAAGACTTGGTATATGTTTGTTGAAGGCCTATGCTCCTTGGGGAGCTAAAGGGTATTGAACTGAGGGTAATATTCAGCATTAACAAAGATATTAAAAATTGGTCTCTTTAATTCAACATGGACATTCTAAATGACAAATTCAACATAGACATTCTAAATGACAAATTCAGTATAAACATTCTAAATGATAAATTCCAAATAGACATTCTAAATGACAATTTCATCATAGACATTCTAAATCTCAAATTCAACATAGACATTCTAAATGACAAATTCAATATAGACATTCTAAATGACAAATTCAATATAGACATTCTAAATGACAAATTCAAAATAGACATTCTAAATGACTAATTCAATATAGACATTCTAAATGACAACTTCAAAAAAGACCTTCTAAATGACAAACTCCACTTTGTTTCCTAGAATAAAAGCCTATATAAATCAGTGTAGTTCCTAGGGTCTTTGATAAGACAAAGAAAGGACTTCTGCTCCCTCAGGCTTGCACGTCATTCTAGATGACTTATATGAGGTTATGCATTGGGCTGGCAACCTCACCATGTAAAAAGGATATTGACAGAAACCACCACTACAACAGCATGTGAATGTATTGTCCAGGCTTTCCGAAGTACTAGTCACACTGGTGGTTCCATGTTCCATTGCAGATTCCTTCCTTTTCACAAACCATTATGATTCTTCCCTTTTACAAAAGTACAGGTTAGGTTTTTGTAAGTCAGGAATTCACTTTATTTTGACTTGCCACAGATGTGACTGATGAAATACACTTTCATTCATAACCCTCCACTCCCAAAGGAGCATAGGCCTTCAACAAACACATGCCAAGTCCTCCTGTCACGTGCCATCATTTCAAGTTCTTTCCACGTTCTCCTCATCATTTTCACCTCTGTCTCCAGCTCTCTTCTCCATGTGCTTCTTGGTCTACCTCTGCCTCTCTTGCCCTGGAGGTTCCAGAACAAGGACTGCCTTGTAATGCTATCAGCAGGTTTCCTCAGTGTGTGTCCTATCTATCGCCATCGTCTTCTTCTCATCTCTTGTTCCACTGACACTTGTCTGGTTCTTGTCATCAGTTCCAATCTGGTAACCTTGTCATACCATTTTAATCCCTCTGTTCTACGCAAGCACCCATTTATGAAAGTCTGTAGCTTTTTGGTTGTTGTCTTTGTTGTTCTCCATGTTTCCGAGCCATATAATAGTACTGACTTCATATTTGAGTTGAAGATTCTTATTTTCGTGTTCGATCCGATTTCTCTTATCTCCATATATTTCCCAATGCAATGAAAGCTCCTCTTGCTTTTTGTATTCTTATTTTGATATCACTATCTGTCCCTCCAACTTTGTCTATATTGCTGCCAAGATTCTACATCTTGTATTGGTGTTTCTTCAAGTTCAACCCTGTTATCATTACCTGCATTTCTTCTCATTATTTTTGTCTTTTTCCTGTGTATTTTCAGAACCAATTGCTGTGACATCTCATCGAGTGTTTTCAATTTGTCCTGCATCTGCTTATGGTTATGGGACAGAAGAGTCAAGTCATCAGCATATTCCAGATCATCCAACTGCTTAGTTAGAGTCCACTGGATTCCATTTCTGTTGTGTGTTGTCGATGTTCTCATAACCCAGTCTATTGCTAGTAAGAAAAGAAATGGAGACAAGAGGCATCCCTGTCGCACTCCCGTTCTTATCCCAAACGGTTCTGTAAGCTGTCTTTCATGAAGAACTCTGCATGTTATGTCTTCATATGTTTTCTTTATTAAATAATGATCTTCAGGGGAACTCCATCATAATGCCTCATCAATTTCCAAAGTGATTCTCTGTCTACACTGTCAAATGCCTTTTCGTAGTCCACAAATCTGATGTATAGTGGTGAATTCCATTCCAGACTTTGTTCAACTATTATTCTCAAAGTGGCTATCTAGTCTGCACAGGATCTGTTTTGTCGAAAACCTGCTTGTTCATCTCTCAGTTTCTTGTCTATGGACTCTTTTAATCTCTCGAGGATAATCCTGTTTAACATTATTCCTCTATAATTTGTGCACTCTTGTAAATTTCCCTTCTTAGGCAACTTAACCAGATATCCTTCCTTCCATTCTGTAGGTATCTCTTCTTTTTCCCAGACTTTACCAAGTAATTTATATATGTAGCCGTGTCGATATCTGCTTTGATGGCCTCTGCTGGAATGCCATCTGGTCCAGCCGCTTTTCCATCTCTTAGAAGCTTTATGGCTTTCTTTATTTCGTTGGTTTTTCACAGTTAATTTGCAGCTCTTCTTCTGCTGGCTGGATGTGGAGCTGGTTTATTGAGAAGGTCCTCAAAATATTCCGTCCACCTCTTCATTTGCTCTTGTATATTGCTGAGCAGTTTTCCATTCTTGTCTTTTAAGAAAGAAAAAAAAAAAAAAATACACTTTGGACAAATTAAATAAGTTTCTGGTGGTTCTGACAAATAAGGCTGCACTGAAAGTGCTATAAGTCCTTGACGGAAAGCGTATAAAGATCTTAAAAGACACAATTCTAGAAGGAGGGTCTACAGGTTTCTGGATCTCTTATTTTAAAATCAGCGGAATGCAGCAGAGGTAAAATGATGCAGAAAATTTTGATTTCAAAATATGAACAGCAATAATTTAAAAGTGCTTGTAGCAAAACTGTATAGCTTCATCAAGTATTCTGACCAAAAATTAAGCCATAATTATCTGATCAGTGTTTGTCAGCTTTTTGTAATCAACATCAGTATGTCAGAGAGATGGTAAGTGACTATCTGGACAGCACTCAACCAGAAAATTAATAAACCACCACAGTATTATGATATGCCACAACATCCTTTAAAAACAACAAGACTATGTGAAAAGGAACAGGACTCGGACAATTTTGCTTATTTATCCATTGAAACTGGACATCAACATTCCTGCATGAGTCCTGGGTGCATACTTTCCACCACTCTTGTCTTAAGGCATGAGACGTAACTGTGGTCATCAGTCTAGGTGTATTAAATGCTTGTTTATAAAAGTTTCTTGATGACATGTCTAATGAGAAACAGTATTCAGCTATGACACATATAACGTAACGTACATAAAGAAATGTACAGAAATAGTGTTCCGCTCTGACACACATATACTGGAATGTACTCAAGAGAGAATGTGGTGCTCCTTTTATTCACAAAACTTTCAGAGAAGCTTTCCACAGAAATTCAAGAAAATCTGGCTAACTGACATATGTTATGTTAATCCAATGACTATATTTGATGTTTACTTTTTTTTTTTAATGATATTTTCCATTATGTACTGCTTATGACAGAGTGGTCAGAGCACTATTCTCTCGCGGCAAAGGTGCCGGTTTCAAATCATGGTAGCGAAGCACTCTAGTCTACCCAGCTGTAAATGGGTACCTGCCTCTGCTCTTTGAGTTAGAAAAGGACAAAGCAAAGAGAAAGGGAAATGGTCACCCCACCTCCCAATGCTGGACCTAGTATGGTGATATCTCTAACACTTCTCTTCCCTGCAGCAGTATCTGCTATGGGACTACCTTTTTACTGCCTAAAAAAAATTGGTATTCCACAGACATCTGCTGGCATCTACAGCTGCAACAGCAGCAAATACATTGCTGCAACACAGTGATCCAGAAGTCTAGACCCTTGTGGGATGTGTCATGTCCAAACAGACTAGTCATGTGACCTGGTTTACAGACTAGGAAATGACCTGATCTTACCCTGGCCAGGCCAGGCATTGAGCTGGATAAAGTGTTTATTATTACTTATCCAGCAACTGCACAGTGTGCCCTTCACTTGTCATTGTTATAAATTAAGTGGATACTGTTTTATGGAGGCTTTGGTTTAACTGACAAATAGTAAGAGAGGCAGAAAAGAAGACTAGTGCTCTGGACGAATTTTCTATAGTTCTTGATAGCTCCAGTGAAAGGAAGAGAGGCAGAAAAGAAGACTAGTGCTCTGGAAGCACTTTCTTTAGTTCCTGTTAGCTTCAGTGAAAGGAAGAGAGGCAGAAAAGAAGACTAGTGCTCTGGAAGCACTTTCTTTAGTTCCTGTTAGCTTCAGTGAAAGGAAGAGAGGCAGAAAAGATGACTGTAGTGCTCTGGAAGAACTTTCTATAGTTCTTGATAGCTCCAGTGATAACTTGTATGATAGTTTTGAAGATAAATGTTGTCACGAAAGCAATGGTAATGATAAAATTGAAAGGAGAAGTGGACAATTTTACTGATCTAGAATCCCTTTCATGGAACTAGCAATCTCATGACATAAAACAAACTGCCACAGAAACCACCGCTGTAAGAGCAGGTGACTTACTTGGTGCAGGCTTCCTGCAGGACCAGCTGCAGTGGTGGTTCCATGCTCCATAAGGAGCACAAGGGAAAAAATATTTGAGATCTGACTTGCAAATTATTCTCTCATTAAAAATTCAGCTAGTCACAATTAGGGGATACTTCTACAAAGTAGGTTAAAATAAAAAGTAATAAAAGTTTTCAAAAAGAAAAGCAAAGCAAAAATGAACACAAAACATAAGAAACATAAAACAGGAAACATGAAATTATAAATTTTAATAGTACCAGCGATGTTTTTTGCAGGTATTTCCTAGCTCATGTTATTTCAAATTTGTGTAAATTAAAATCGTGTAAACTGCTGTTGTACTATACTACAAAGAATAAAATAACACATTTTTATGTAAACTTAAAAAAACTGGTTTCTGTTCCCGTTTTTTTCTCAAATAGAAAGAAACACACTGTTTAACACATGCCCGTGGGGGAAGAAGGGCCAACAGTCAAGGAACATAAATGTATGGTGCTAGCACACATATATGTGATATGTCACTGCTTTTGAACATTACTGAGAATTGTAGTGAATATTTACATATTTATTTACAAAAGAACATGCCCTATATTTAAAAACAGTAAATTACTACATTTAATCACATGAAAAGAACTATTAAGAACACCAATAATGGTCTTCATTCACAGTTATCTTCCTTTGCATATTTTTTTAAAAAGGAGTTTGAGGGTTTAGAAGGAAAGAAAGGGAAGTGATAATAAGTGAAAGACTGAATTTAACAATAAGAAAACAGCAAAAATTTTAAACAACATGAAAAATACTTCAGGCCACTTATTTTGTTGGACATCAATATTTACTTGGTAAAGTTATAACCAAGCTGTTAAACCACATTTCCCTGTTAGGGTCTATAGCTGCTGTACAGATCGTGGTCATTTATAAGGTGTAGACATTCCCATGTGATCAAGTCTATAAATTACCTGACTCATAGTTCACTCTGAACATTTCAGGCATCAAAATGTCTCTGCTGGTGAGAAAATGACATTGATATAATGAATGTGATGATGATAAGGAAAAGTATAACTATTTACAACTAGCAAGTAACTCGTCAAGAAATGATGGCAAATAATTATGGTGCATCACCTCTGTCACCATTTCTTCTGTTGTCAGTTTCTTCCTTTCCATTTCTTTTCACCTTCC
This sequence comes from Oreohelix idahoensis, assembly GCA_024509875.1. Classification (NCBI taxonomy): domain Eukaryota; kingdom Metazoa; phylum Mollusca; class Gastropoda; order Stylommatophora; family Oreohelicidae; genus Oreohelix; species Oreohelix idahoensis. The sequence goes on along the minus strand of JAMPIV010022322.1, from coordinate 369,850 downwards.
ACTGAGCAGGTAAGCCCAGCAACACACAAGGATAATTAGCAACAGATACATCACTTAAAAGAAACAAAAACCTGTTCCTCTGCTGGGACCTGAATGCAAAACGTTTGCCTGGGAGGCAACCATTCTAACTACTAAACCACCCAGCAGCTTTGGTATCTTTGATTGCAGCTTGGTATATGTGGGTTTTTTTTAATGCCTAACAGAAAAGAGCAAGATGAAAATATACTTAGTCGGAACAAAGTGGTAATAGAAATATTTGTTTCAAAAAATGTCCCAAAAAAATTGATCAATGCACCATTCAGATGACCTCTGCTTCCTGCAAACATATTTACCAAATATACTCGAGTATAAATCGAGAAATTATTTCCCTTTGTGGAAGGACCGCCGACTTATATTTGAGTCAAAGAGTAAAAAAAAAAAGAATTTCTGAAACCGGTCAGTGTGGCCCCCCTACCTTACTTCAGCACACTGGTATCCTTCAGATATAAACTTGCTACTTCATTAATTGGTTTTATCAAAGTATCTTAAGTAAAACACATTTTAAATCCTATTAAGTCACTAATTTAAACTGTAAACCTTGTTGACCAGCCTCCTTCGTTTGATCTATCAACATTACCATTACTTTCTTCACTAGATTCAATTTCATCAGTGTCACTGTCTGAGACTAAATCAGGCCCTTCTTCAATATTCACATACTGATCAAATAACAAGTCACTTCTCAGATCCCAAAGCAAATATTCGACCAGCCGGAAAGCATTGGCTTTAAAAAATTAAAATCACGAAAAATCGTAATAAAAAAAATTAAAAACAGAAGCATTTTAATGTAATGGAAACCTATTTCGCCAAATACTGAGATCTCATGACTACTTAGCAATGACCGACAACAGTAATCAGACTTTCCAGGCGAAGGAATCAACTAACTTTATTTTCAAATGGTTGAGAATTGGGCATGCAGGCTCGTCTGACATTCTGCCCTTCCTTTCTCTCATCTTTTATACTGAATTCATTTATTCTCACATTCATTTCATCGTACATATTATTAGGGCGATTTCAAGCATTTTAAATGGGAAAGCTTTAAGCTGAAAGTGAAAGAAAATTTGCAGCAAGCTAAGGAAATTCCAATGCTATGGGGGATTTCGGAATCAACGAAAAATTCATTTGACTTATAATCTGGTCTTTCATTTTGTATGGTTTTTAAGTCCTAAAGTCTAGAGGTCGACTTACACTCGAGTATATACGATAAGTTGATGTATGAGCATGTTTGAAGCAAAATGTAATTATCAAGGGACGCAACAGTTAGCCCTTGCTTAGATCTGGATTGCCTCCCTCATCAGCATTGCACTGCAACGGCTCACTTCTCTACAGACATACCAAGAAGGCCTTCCCAACTGGAAAGATCTCCTCCAATTTCAGGGCAGAAGCTATGGCACTACTGCAAGCCCTGAAAATCTTCACCAGACCCGAACAACAACCACCAGCTAAGATAGTAATCTTCGCTGACTGCAGATCATTACTGGAATCAATACAAAACACCAGAAATGATAACATGATGAATGAGATCAGATCTGAGCTTAACATCATCCAAAGGTCATCAACCATTGCCCTTCAGTGGTTACCCTCCCATTGTGGAATTGCTGGTAATGAGAAAGCAGATGCTCTATCAAGAAGTGGCAGTAAAATGGAACAATACAGCCATCCATTGCCGTATCGGGAAGCAAAAACCATAATCCACAACAAGTACAAAAATCAGTGGAAGGAGGAAGGGGATATGTACAGCAGAGATGACCCAATACACCATCTAAACAGATACCAACAGACCACAATGTTCCGCCTGAGAACCGGCCACTGCAGATTACTAGGACATCTCTATCGCCTCAAGATATCACACACAAATGAATGCCCATGCGGAACAGGAATCCAGACCCCAGAACACATTCTCCAGAACTGTCCAACCCACGATGAACCGCGACGTGCGACCTGGCCAAGGGGTGCTGAGCTCCAGCAGAAGCTATGGGGCTGCCGTGCCGACCTGGTAAAGACTGTGGACTTGGTCCTGGTGACAGGCCTACAGATTTAGCATGACTACAAACTGAACGCAGAAGAAGAAGAAGAATACAAATAAAGTATGCATAAAGTTCATCAGACAAAAACCTCCTTCTCTTCTGCTGTACTTAATGACAGTAAATAATGTTCTGTCTTCTGTGTTTCTGCTCTATATGTACTAATAGACAGGGTGATTGAAAAGTCACACCCAATTTTTAAATTTTTCTATCATCACTTGTATCTACTGAAAATACGTGAAACAAATGTCAAAACAAGAAGTAATGGCTGCTACTCGACAAATAAGTTTTAATTTATTTTTATGAACAAAATAAAATCTAAAATGGCCAAAAAACGAACATTACGGTAGATAGTAAAAAGTGCTGCCCACTATGAAGTCAAGTGTTGAACAAGTTTTAAACGACCCAGATATCACACTGGGTTATAATATTAATGTGACATAGCATTTTATGTTATAAAATGGCATTCATTTCTCTTGACCTCGACATTTGTTTCATAAAAGTTAGTTGGATTGGAGTGAAGAAATAACGATTTAAAAACTGGAAGTGACTTCAATCACCCCATTGTTTGTAATGGTCAGTCTGGACCAGTTGTCATATACTATATAGTGTGACCTTCCGTCCACGCATCAAGCTTTATAGTAAAAGCATTCAAAGTTACTCATACCTTTGTATAGTGTATAAAACAATCATAGAGTAAAACAAGCAATCTATGGTGGAATGTGCTTCGGCACACAAGAAATTAACTGAGGTTAAGCACTCTTGTAATCATGAATATACATTCACTCTGTGGTCGACGTGGTGTACAGTAATAACTCTAGCTTTGAACTCGAGTACATCAGTTTAATAGGTTGGTTACACACAGTCAAGATTCCTCTTAACACAGAATCTTACTTTGTCTTGACATGAAGTGGTCAAGAGCTCACAACGTTCTTTCCCAAGCACTAATGAGCTACTGCTGTACTTCTGCTCTTCATAAATCTTATCTCTTACTTCCATTCAGACAATTTTCGGCTTCCTCCTGATTAAATCTTCTTACGTCTCACTAATTTGTCTTAATTCCGATGCGATACCTGCCTTGTACTGAACCTCACTCTTTCAACCATGCTAACTCACGTGTCGATCACACATTTTTAAAACCATAATCTTATAAAAGCATCCTAGTATAAACTACTGCAAATTATCTCCCTTTACTAATTATTTCCCAAACATATAACACAAACATAGAATGTAACTAATGTGATATTTACCAACACCATACAATGATATGATCATCTGAAACCCATGCCCAACTTTAGCAGCAACTTTCACTTAAATCTGCTCATATTTTATAATAAAGATTCATATAGTTTGACAAATGCCGAACTACAGAAAACAGTTTGTAACTTACAGTTTCCTGAAGGCGGAACTACTGTCTTTATTGTAGGTAAAAGTAAAAGGTAAAGGATCCCGTTACACGCCCATTGAGGCATATTGGGAATATGGTGTTAGGCCCATACTTTCTTGACCATCAGCACACTAGGGATGATGTTGAAAGCATCACACTGGCCGCCTTAACCTTCCCAGTGTTGCTCTGGTACCCTATTCATGAGGCTGGGTCAACCCCAGAGAGGTTTGTGGTCTAAAAAAATCCCACGTCAACTGGGGATCAAACCAGGAATGCCAAGCTGGGAAGCTAGCGCACTTTATTGTAGGCAAAATGAAAAAAGTCTACTCGTGTTTTCAGAGTGACTGAACTTGAAAAAAATTCCAGAAAATACATCTTTGCTCTAACTGTGCAGATCACTCAATGAGATCCTATATTTTTGGGTAGATTTTGTGAATAAAGTCGAGATTCAATATAATTAAGAATAAAATTATAAAGTATAAATCTTATCTAAGGAAACAGTAATATTATCTACAGAGAAGAAACCAACATCAGTGAGAAAGATCTGGAATTAAATTGGTTGACTTGCACAATACTTGTCTATATGGGTAAAGTGTATCAGTGTATTCCAAAAGGATATCGCAAAAATTGATACTTGACTGTAAACATCTCTCATCAAATGTCTTCATCAAGTGGAATCATGTCATGGGAGGAAAAAGTATACCTCACAAACTGTAAACTCTCAGTATATATCTTTAACAAGAGGAATCTTGTTCAATAAACAAAAAAAAAGGTATACCTTACAAACTGTAAACTCTCAGTATATATTTTTAACAAGAGGAATCTTGTTCAATAAACAAAAAAACAGATATACCTTACAAACATCTCTTATAAAATTCTTCATCAAATGGAATCTTGTTTAACTCTTACTATACGGGAGCTAAAACCGCGTTTTTACGCGCTAGTTTAGCTATCGTTACCGTCGCGCGCCACTTGAACTGGCGAGCCGTAAAATTGGTACTAAACCCGCGCCACTTCACGGGGCTTGCCGGATACTAAGAGTTAAGGAATAACTCACACATTGCAAACTTCTCTCGTTAAATAATGTCTTCAACAAAAGGAATCTTATTCAAAGGAAAAAAGTAAACCTCACAAACTGTAAACTTCTCTCATATGTCTTTAACAAGAGGAATGTTATTGGCAGAAAAAAAAAAGTATACAAGACAAACTGTTAACTTCTCTCATTAACCCTTTACCGTTTAAAACGCCCAAAATTGCCTGAGCGCAAAGTCTAAGCAAACGCCCAATACTGCCCGTGACACTGTTGTCATTTGTTGCCACAGCACGTTGTTGTCATTTGTTGCCACAGTGCAACGAGGTCTCGCTATTAATGAGACCTGAGATATACGGAAATACACATATTCACTGCTGAGCATTCAGTGAGCTTCATTCCGATATTACCAGTGTTTGTTCCCATTGAATTAGAAGAGTCTTCATATGAATCCAGTCATGCCATAATCAGCCCTAGCACACAAAAATTAATTTACATACCACAGGCTATCACTTGCTCATACACAAATCTCTCAATGATGTATTAGAAATGCCCAGTGTCTATAGTGAACTCTGTAATACTGGATCAGTTTCGAGGTTGCATTTGGGGACTCATTATTAAGTAGATCATTATTGCATACAAAGACATGTTATCTCTTGGAAATTTGAACACAAGAGTTTTGCAAAGAAAGAAAGCTGCTAACCTGAAGTATGAAGCAATTAGGGCTCAAGCTGTTATAACAATGCCCCACGTAGTTTCCAGGGGTCGGTGAAGGGACAAAGAACAAGGCAACATGTGGTTGTGCAGGGGACTAGCAACATTATCCTGTAAAACAAATTGTCACAGAAACCACTGCTACAAGAGCATTTGAATGCTTTGAGCAGGCTTCCTGCAAGGGGACCAACAGCAATGGCAGCTCCATGCTCCATAAGGAGTGCAAAGGAAAATGATAATGATCATGGTGATGCTAAAATAACAATATGTGGAGAAGGTTAATCAACTCTTGTTGAACAGTTTAATGAAAGAATGAACGAGCGCATTTCAGAAGGACTGAAAATGCAACCATGACTAACAAAGACTACAACACTTTAGAGGACAGGATTTCAGCTTTGGTGGGAAACAATATCTTACTTACTTACTTAGTCGTTCCCCTTCTACCGTGAGGTGTAGAGATTTGGAAGAGAGAGCGCCAGACTATCCTATCGGCTGTCTTCCTCCTGGCCTGGTTCCATTCTAGTCCTCGGTCCTTCAAAGATTGTCTAATGTTGTCCTCCCAGCAGACTCTGGGTCGCCCTGGGGGTCTGGATCCCTGGCTCTTTGTTTCCCATGCTTGTCGTGGTAGCCGATCTTCTCCCATTCTGCAGACATGGCCAAACCATCTTAGTTGGGACTGTTCTACTTGGGTCTGCTGGGGGTGGGATTTTAGGCCTTGACGTATCGTCTGGTTGCGGGCCATGTCTCTTCTTGTTACTTCAACCACCTTCCTCAGATACCTCATTTCTGAGGTTTGGATCTGGCTTTTGTGGGTTGTAGTCATCGCCCATGACTAGCATCCATTTTTCAAGACTGGGACATAGGTGGAGCGGTATACAGCCATCTTCGTTTTCTTACCAACTTCTCTCTTGCTGAGGAATCCTCGATTTATGGCCTGAAAAAGTCTCCCAGCTGCTGCTTTTCGAGTGGCCAACTCTTCTTTGATTCCTCCCTTTCAGTCTATAATAGCTCTGAGGTATTTAAAGTGGTCGACCTGCTCCAGGACCTGTTCTCCCAGCTTAATCTTTCTTCTCGTGATATCACCATGGATTTTGTTTTAGAGCTGCTTATGACCATCCATCTCTTCTCCAGCTCTTCCTTCCAGACTTGCAGGTTGGATTGGAGATGTGTCTCTGATTTGGGAAACAATATCATGATTCATAATGACTATAGTCCTTGTGACTCCCAGGGGCCTCACAGATGAAGCAAGAACAGGGCCACTGCTTCTGTTAGGCACATCAAAAATAGCCATGAATGTGGCTAGTAAAACAAACTGCTACAGAAACAATCACTGACAGAGCACATGAAAGTGCTCTTGTGCAGACTTGCTGCAAACAGGCCACCTGTAGTTGTTGTCCCCATGCTCTCTTAGGAAACAGACATTCTCTCAATCATGACTATGACCATTTATAGAAGGACATTCAATCACTGATCATAACTCTCGCAGAATCATGACTGATCATGACAACAACATGGTGGTGGTGGTGGGGGGGTGGGGTGGTATGAGAATCAGCACTTAGAAAAAAGTAATCATGACTAAATCATGACCCAACAAATTGAGGAAGGGCAATCACAGCTATGACTAGGTAAAACTCAATCAATTAAATAACTCATTGTACTCTTGCAATATAAACTCCACAATCTTGGTCTGGAACATTGTCTGAACTGCCAGACCTTCTGCTGATTCCTGCTGCCATAGCAGTGTTGGGCCAAACACAATTGCAATATTCTGGGAATGCATGCGGTTTTTATGACTGGCTTCCATGACTCTGAGAGGGAAAAAAAATACAGCATGTCAATATATCCAGTGAAAAATACAACAGTATATATGAGATTCATGTTACAGCTATAACAATTTCATTCACTGATTGTCAATTGTCACTGGCTGTCAATCATAAAACCAATCAGTTGAAGGAACTTCAGTTAAGATACAGCTATTTGTCAATGCAAACTTAATACGCAGTAATAATACTTTCAGGTAAACTATTCCACAAGTGGTCTTCTGCAGTATAATTTGTTTCAAGGCAAAAAGTAGTGTTATATTTATTTTAAAAATTAGCAACGGGTTTATTTACTGTGTATGCAAACTGCTTTACTTTATCTTATACAATGTTCATTCAATGGCCTACTGTAGAAATTTAAGCCACAGAAACTTCAAGCAGAACATAAGTAAGTCATTCACGAGAACAGCACTGGAAACAGACATAAAAAGGACAGAGAAAACATGAAAAACACATTTGATTGATGGCACATGACAGAAGGGGACTTAGTGTGAAGTGACTAAAAGGCTGTGCTCAAGCGGAGGTTGAAGGGTATTGACACTACTACTTTGTGTACATGTCATGAAAACTATTGCATGTATTAATGATGAGGTATTCCATTTTCCTGAATAGTTGTTCAATATTGGGCCAAAACACTTTTCTGACTAGTGACTACTTCTGATAATCAGTCTGCCTTCTGCTGCACCATTTTGTGTAGGGTTTCATTTCATTTAAATGACATCAAATTTTATTTCAGCTTCGCACTTCATCATCATCATCATCATCATCACCACCAATCATCACCAATTTAAAGAGGAACAGAAGGCAATAAAATTTGTTTTACTTTTTTGAAAATAAAAATGTTCTTTAAAGAGCTCAATGATCACTAATTTACTAACCAAATTGATTTTTTAAAATCATCCACACAGTTTTAGAGACAAATATTATATGAATGTAAAACATTTGCCTGAATTTCTGTAAAATCCAATGATTATTCATCTTTCCATAACCTGTAGAACATTGGGATGTCTCTGATCAGTAGACCATAGAAACATCATAAACCTGTAGAACATAAGGATGTCCCTATCCCGTAGAACATAATGATGTCCCTAACCTAGAGAATATAAGGATGTTCCTAACTTATAGAAGATAAGGATGTCCCTTACTCATAGAACAAAGGGATCTCTCTAGCCACTAGAATTCAGGAATGTCCCTAACCCACAGAACATAAGAATGTCCCTCACCCATAGAACATAAGGATGTCCCCAACTCATAGAGCACAAGTATGTCCTTAACCCACTGAGCATAGGGTTCTTGCTAATCAGGAAAATGTAGAAAGGTTCCTAACCTGTAGAATGTAAGAATGTTCCTAACCCATAAACACAGGAATGTCCCTAACTCATAGAGCATAAAGATGTCCATAACAAGTAGAACACAGGGATCTCTTTAACCAGTAGAGAATAGGAATGTCCCTAACCCATAGAACATATAAATGTTCTAACCTGTACAACTTAAGAATGTCACTAACCCATAACATAAGAATGTTCCTCACTCATAGAACATAAGGATGACCCTAACCCACTGAACATAGGGTTCTCTCTTATCAGTAGAACACAGGGATCTCTCTAACCAGTAGAACATAGGAATTTCCCTAACCCACAGAACATAGAAATGTTCTACATAGAAATGTCCCATGTAGAACATCCAGTAGGATAAGGATGTCCCTAACCCATAGGACATAAGGATGTCATTAACCCATTGAACATAAGATTGTAAGGATGTCCATAACTGGTGTGAGGAGTTACTGTGATTTGGGTTTCAACAGGCCCCATTCTTGGTTTCTCTTAGTAAAAATTGAGTTTGCCATTTTTGTCTTCCCTCTATTAAAGATTGGGAAGTATTCTTTTTCTCTCTGAATAATAGGGGTGTTTAGTATGGTTCTGTAGGTAAAGTAATTGCGGGTTTTTTCTATAGGGATTAACGTAAGTTAGTACTGCATGGCACCAGTCTTCCCATTTCTAATAATCGCGATCTTGAAATTCCATTTTTGCGTTGTTAAATTTATCGCGGTCATTTTATCGTGGGGAAGGGGAGATGACCCCTACCAAGGTAACGTCCAACTTAATCACATTTGATTCTACTCACGCTAACAGACGATGTTAGGTAACGTTACGTAGCCGAAACGACGTGCGGTTTAAAGTAAGCAGGTTACCCAGATTCTAAATTTAGAAGATGAGCTCAGGGAAAATTTTAGATTTATCTTTAATTCTATTGGATGTAATGAGACGCCAAGCCTCAAGTAGGTCTGGGGTCAGTGTGGTTAAATTAAAGATATATACGAGCGTTTCTCAATTTAGAAGCCTCTTTGTCTGCAGAAATTCCCGGCCGTGCATCCAAGTAATATTGTCTGCTTCTGGAAAATGGAAGAAACGCAGTATTGGTATGTCTGTAATTTAAAGTAGCGTGGTAATTAAATCTAGTTTCTCTAATAGAGCCTTAGCCTGTTCTAGTGTAATTGATTTTAAAACTAATGTAACGCGTAACGCCATCAATTATTTCTTCGAGGATAGCAGTGTCCATGAGTGAATTAAAGAGATGTTAAGTATGGGGGCTCTGTAAGATTTAATAGAAGGTCGGTAGAAATACACGCATCCTTGATTTAGGGTAATTTACAGAATATTCGGAAGCGCGTGTATTTTATTTCATTGAGAGTTTAATTCTGATCAGTCTTATACTAAGATAATACGGGAACGGATTTCGTAGTGGTTACGGGGATTTTTTTTTAGTAGGAATTCTAGATGGATAGAGGAGATAATTAAATAATTTTCTATCTGTGGAAGTATAATAATTGCAGGGTAACCACGGGGGGTAGAGGTGAAAGGAAATTTATGGTGCCTTAAGTGGCTGTGGAATTAACTATTATGCAGAGTAGTATTTGATTTTTGTGTTATGTGATTTAATGAGTTCTAGGAAATATAGTCTATAGAGATATATATTTCTGTGCATAGAGATGTAATATATAAATGTATTGGTGAAGTTTAATCATTGATGTTCAGTTAATTGTTGGGCATTTTATTGTATGGGGGAAACGATGGTAGCGGCGTATACCGCTTACAGAATTAAAGTAGGCCTAAGTACGGGAGGTTTCCCTAAATGTTTAATGCCTGAGGCAAGCTGTGTATAATCAGTATTTGATCAGTGCGTCTGGATTTTTACTAGACAGACGGGTTTCAGAAGTCATCCGAGTAGAAGTCAAAACCAGGAGATAGGGTATCATTCCGGTTGCTGAAACGAAACGAGAGAAGCAAGGCAGGAGAAGGAGTGAGATTGAAGCAAAATAATATATCAGGGACCTGTAGAGTCTCATGTTATTCTTAGAGGGTAGCCTCTGAGCCATAGAGTGGAAAGTCTATTAAATAGCAGTGCAGAGTGGGACTTAGTGGCATATATCGCTGACAGAGTTAGCAGCTGTGCAGATAGGCTTCATGCAGTGTCAGCAGCCATTGACCATAGATATAGTAGTGTAAAAGATCGTGGTGGCTACAGTTGATGTGCCACCAAATTAGACGGTAGCAAGAAACCAATTAATCATTCTGATTTTCCTCCAAGCAGGGTGAATGAATGAGTGAGAGCGGTTGGGTTCATCTTTGTCGTGTTTATAAATTTAATTGATTCTCTTTGTTGTTTCCAGGTCAGTGCAACCTTGCACGATATATTATTTTGTTACTGTGTTATGAATTTCTGTTGATTTGTATAATAAACTTATTAATGTTCACTGGATCAGCTTCTTTACTATATAGTCCTTAAATGTTGCCTGTATAGTGGTGTCTGTAGTATTAGTTTACCCTTATCTCCTTTAGTTTGTTAAAGGTAGTCAGAGGGCGGTGAGTTTATAGCAATTCTTGAAGTCACGATTTGGCGAGGAAGATTTAATCTCGGTTATCATCCTCGAGCCAATAGACTCACCTTACTTCATTCACTGTCATTTCTCAACAAAATCTATCATCTTAGTCTTTTCTCATACTAGGGTCTTGTCCTGCACTCAGGCATAACTCTAACTTTAATCCAACTCGTGACAACCGGTAGAACGTAGAAATGTCTCTAACCTGTTAAAAATAAGGATACAATTGCTGCTCTCCACTGAGTTCTATTTTGGACCATCTTCATTAGCTGTGCCCATAATGTTCAGGTTGCTTTGGATTCCCCTTCTACCATATTCTCCAGGCTCTCCTCTCCCAATTCTTCAGTTCCCCTTAAGGTTCCAATTAAGGCATGTCATATACTGATTGGTTGTTTCCTAAGAGAAACTTCTATCCATATCAATCTCATTTTCAGCTGTACTGGTTGTTGTTTGGTTCGATTCCACAGGTTTGTGTTTTCAACAGCAAGGGGCAATCTAATAAAGAGGATGCAATGGCCGACTGCATATTTGCATTGAAAAACCAAATTTTATTTTCCTGGGGGCAAAACCTGCTGAGTTCTTTACTGGTATGATAGAGTCAAAGCTGGCCTTATTATTCCTAGCATTAACATTCTGCTTTGTTCCTGCTATGTCAATGGTATTTTCCAAATAGATAAAAATGTGCATTTCTTTAATCACAGTGATAAGGTAGGATATAAATAGCACCCAAAGATAAGATGACAAAATGTCAACAGTACAAAGCTATGATGGGATGTCAATAGCATCCAGTGATGAGATGACAGGGTGTCAACACAGCTATCACAGGATGTCAGTAGCATTCCATGATGAGATGACAGTGTCAACACAGCTATGACAGGATGTCAACAGTTTCTGTGATGTGAGGACAACATGTCAACAATACACTGTGAAAAGATGACAACATGTCAACAGTACCCAGCTATGACAAAAATATAAACAGAACTCGGTGACGACATGACAGAATGTCAACACAGCTATGACAGGATGTCAATAGCACCCAATGATGAGGTAACTGGTTGAAAATATTACATATTGCTAAGACGGCAGGATACCAATAGTACCATGGAACATTTTAGTTTCAATAGCAACCTGGTGACAAGACAACATGATGCCATTAGCATGCTCTGATGACAGTGACAATAGTTCATTCTGAGGTCTAACTCAGGTAAAGTCTGATTTTGCCTTACACAACATTTTCATTTATTCACACAACAATATAATGCACTGTGGATTAGACTTTTAAATCCTCTTGTCTGTGCATAACACTTAGTACCATCAGCAAGGAAGCTTGTACTTTCAGCAATCTCCCTCTTGCTTTACCTTTCAGCCGCCCACTGTAGAGAGTGGGCTTTCAATTAGTTCATGTCACACCTTCCTTTTGTGGCTGGCAACCTCATCATGTAAAACAAATTGCCAAAGAAACCACTGCTGCAGATACATGTGAATGCTTGGGGCAGGCTTCCTGCAAGGGGACCAGCTACAGTGGTGGCATCATGCTCATAGGGAGCACAAAGGAAAAGTATGACACCTTCCTGCCCAATGCCATCCATTCAAGTTCTTTCCATGTCTTCTTATATCGTAGCATAGCTCTGCCATAGGCGCTCAGCATAACGTCATTGTCAATATTTAAGTAGTAGCCTCAATGCCAGATTACCGGAAGGAGGTTTCTAGCATTCTATTAGTAACCGCCATTGCTATAGGATGCGCGTTTTGGAGACAAAAATGTAAAAATGATGCGTTCTATTCCCATAGCTCCGCAGTTTTAGCAACCATGGGTCAGTTACCATCTAGCATCCGAGCAGTTAAGACATCTGAACAACCTTTATGAAATGAAAGAAAAGATCTTATGCCAAGTCTGCATTCGAACATCAATCGTCAGCCTTTTTTGTTGTCCTGTGCTACACCAATTAACAGAATCCCAACGCAAGATAAATATAGAGAATTGAATTCTCAAATGTCATTACAGAGGGTGTAACTTATGAAATCATGTAAGTAGGAAGCCTAGCTTCCAGCCCCATTTTAGTTGAGACATTGTTCAATAGCTGAACTTTATTGTACTCTGTAGTTTCAGTTTAGAGACACATTTAGGCGCATCTTATTACTCAACGAAGAGAAAACGAACTGGACTTAAAAGATTAGGCAGTATAATGACGATCGACGAAAATATGTAATTATTTTTTTGAGTGTGCAGATGGTTAAACTGACGAAAGGGACGTGAACCATAAGACTATCCATAAAAATAGGCAACTGATGTTTCATGTGAATAAATAAAAGAAAATTCATGGGAATCCATCTTCACCCCATACATGTATGAATCTGTATTTTTACTGAAATAAAAGCAACAGAAGAAAACAAAAACAACAAACGAAAATGTACTCAAAAATAAACTTGGAACCCCACAGTCTTGTGTTGATAAAAGGCCTTATTCAAACTGCTGTTTTCATAGATGTGGACTTTGTTTTCCTATAGTCCTTGAGTTTGGGTATCGTTCGTAAACTGTCATTGAAATCGTCAATTATATTGTGCAGGCGTCCACGTTTTACAAGGTTTGACAGTTGGCCATCATGTTCTGTTTTTACTAAACTCCTGACCCAGAGGTCACCTACACATACGCTGTAAAATTATCACTCTACTAACCATTATGCGATCAGCCCCAGACTTTAGCAAAAAGCAAGTCTGGACATGAAGGCACATCGGGCTCAGCATCTGTGATAAAACAGTGACTGCCACACTTATTACCCAGGGACAGTCAGACTTGCACAATTTATACAGTTTTACCCACATTCATTCCTCTTCTTTTCTTTCCATTCTTTTCTAAAAAATGCACTTTTCAAACAAAGCAACCAATTCTTCCAACTCCTTATTCCAAATTTACTAAATATCTAATTATGACAATTTTAATTCTGTTTTTCGCAACTTTTGGTAAAACCGCTATGCACACACTCACCTGCGCAGATGCTGAAAGAGCTCCTTTAAAGTAGCATGATTGCATCTTGGCAGGTCTGACACTGCAGATTTAAATGCTGATAACTTTTCTTTCCTTGCCTCTTTTTCTATAACATAAAATAAAATAAGAAAATGAGGAAGACTATAGTAAGACGTAATGTTTTTACAAAAATTTGGTAAATGTAAGTAATAATTTTAAAAAATTGGTAAATGTAAGTAATAATTTTAAAAAAAAAGATAAATTTCCTTGAAACCTGTCAGGACCTTGTTTGAAAAAGGGACCTGGAAGATAGAGGAATAATATGATGTTGCTGTTTAACTTGGGCTGCTGAACTAGTTGCTCTTTCGCAGCCATTGCCAAGTTGAAGAATGTGCATGTGTTCTGCAACTGATGGGTGGTATTGTTAAGAGTGTTTGTGATTGATGGGGTGCCTGGCAGTAGCTTTCTTCTTTATGTGGTGAGGCCTGGGCAGGTGAGCAGCACATGCTGAACTGTCTTTTATATAAAACCCCAGATCTAAGGGTCTTTTATGTTTGGAAATGTGCCCTAATATAACCGACTAGGTTGAACGGGACGCGCCTCGCCAAAACGAGGCAAAACTTTATTTTTTTTAAATATACATATATATATATATACATAAATTCCTGACCCTATAACACAATCATTATGATTGGCAGCACATGAGTAGATACAAAAACTCTCTACCCAATCCTGTCCTGGGTCTCTCTATCTCAGGTTTGATCCTCCTTCCATGCTGGAGTTCTACTTCAAATATTCATTTCCATATTAACTCTGATTTTACCTTTCTCTCTATGCCCATGTAGAGCCCAATTCATTGATCATCTTGTCTTTTTCTGAAAAAAACCACCACTCTGAGTAGGCTACTACATTTGTATATTAAGCTCTTGTAGGCTCATACACTTAATTTTGCACATTCTGTGGAGTCCAGCCCATTGAAACTTCTCATGTCTAGAGCATAACTGATCTATCCATCTCCTTCATTAGGTCTCAAGATTGATTTCCCCCCATTCCTGTCTGTTCTTGGCACATCTTTCTATTCATCCACTCATTACTCTGCAGCTCCCCAAGGAGCATATGCCTTCAAAAACTTCATGCCGTCACCTAGTCCTGTGCCATCTGCTCAAGGACCTTCCAAGTCTTCCTTATCCCCTTCATCTGCGCTGGCTGACTTATCCATACTTGTTGAAGTTTTCTTAGCTTAAATCTTTTAGTCAGCCTTATGCCCAACCCTCCTTATTCACCTTTGATGACATGCTTGGTAGGTCAGTGTTACTATTCTTTGCTCCCCTTTCGGGCCTTAGTAACACACAGTAACAACCAAATTCATACTTTTTCATTTTATTTGCCAAAGGTATCGTCGGCAGAGCACGATCTCCGTAGCTCCCACGATGATTCTTGTTTGAAAGATAACTCACGGTAGCATTGCAATAGATGGTGGAAATATTTTGTCACCCTGGAAGAGCCACCCTACCAGGGAAGAGGCAAGGGATGTCCCTTAGGGAGTCCATCTGCCAGGTGCCGCCGCACTCACCCTCCAGACAGCCAGTTTTTATGACTGTTTACCCAACAGTCATGCAGTCCCTTGGCACACTGGTTCACCTTAGACTTGGGGTCATTCTATATGACAAAGATCTAAAAGTGTGCTTCAAATGTATCATTCTTGCTTCAAACATGGCAATAGACGATATTACGAATGCCTCAAGATCGTGACGTAAATATGGACGTTACGAATTTCCACCTTTTTGTACTGTAGAACCATGTGTTGACTAGAGTTCTACCGACCTTATTACAGTTCAGAAATTTTTTAGGCCGGGCATCGTAATTCAAATGTGGAAACTTTGTTGACAACACCCTTGTACTGATAATAAGCGTAGAAATTCACGTCACTATTCTGTGCACATAATCTGCCAAGATGGCTGACAGAATTGTAAGCTGACATTTAGCTAAACATTCCTCCTTTCATGCAAATCCACAAGCTACATACATCAATATGTGCCGATTCAAATGGTGGATATCTCAACACATAACAAAATGCTGCACTGCCGCCACTCATAATAAAAAACACACCAAGTCAGTTCAACGCATTGTAATGTTGTGAAAGACGTCAGCCATCTTGGACAGTAAATTGAACATGGATAAGAGAAATACTGAAGGCAATTCATGATCGCCTATTAGAAAATGACACTGCAATCAATGAATCATCAAGGCTAAGTTTGCTGGAATTTGGCATCATACGTAAGACCAGCAGGGATGGATGTATGAGAGGACGCATCCGGCGTATATACAACCAGTGCGCAACAGGAACAATTAGCATTCATACTCTTCGACATTTGCTGAGAGATTGAGCACCTATGGGTTTGCCCAAAGTGCAATGACGTCGATTCTGATTAACTATAACATTAACAACCAAATTTTTTCTATGTTACTCAAAATATTCTTCATAAAGTTTGATTTTTAAATTTCCTTGGGCTATTTCGTTTTTCCCATATGTTTTCTAACCTTCTACTCCATAAGTGAGAATCATTTTTATGCAGGACTGATACAGCTTTAGATTTATTTTCATACTGTAGACTTTGGCTCTCTTTATATGTTGTATAGTAACTGCCATGTCTGCTTTTCCAATCCTCTTCTTGATTTCCACTAAAACACAGCCAATAGCTGACATTACACCACATATGACTAGTGTAGAAGATGACATACTTACTAACAGCATCAGTAAACCTGTCATACATGTGCAAAGTGAAGACTGGCTCTTTCAGCTCACGGAAGAAAAGTTTGAGGGCTCCTGTTAGCACATTGATGTCCCACTGTTCATCATACAGGTCATAAGTATCATCTGTGGAGATTACCAGTTTTAAGTGGTGATATTCTGTCCTGATATGCACAAAATCTGAAGCAATTATAGGTATGTCACTTTCCCAAGAGTAGACCCTTGGCTGGTACATATGTCATAACAAAATTATTTAAAAATTACTGCACTTTATAACCACCTTATATTATCCTCTGAAATATCAACTGGCAGAGTGATTAGAGCACTTACTTCTTGAGGCAAAGTTATTAGGTTTGATACCTGGTAGCGTCACTCTCCTGTCTAACCAGCTGTAAATAGGTACCCGATTCTGCTCTTATATTAGAGAAGACAAACGCAGCTAGGAAAGGAAAGCTGACACCTAGTATAGTGAAGTCTCTAAAACTACACTGCCCTATGGCAGTTTCGGTTTAAGATAACCTTTACTTTTTGTTACCCTCTACAAAATGACAAAATACTCATAGACACATATGTCTAAAAATCAACTTAACAAGAAATAAACAAAACACCAGCAAACTAAAATATTGTAAGCAGTAGATTCTGTTAAAAAACAGATAGTTAGTTGCTTATCCTTTACAGGACGTGGCAATCAACCCCAGCTTTTATTGGCTGTTTGTGTTTTTTCTAGGCAATTTTTTTCATTCAGTAGTTTGCCATTGCTTTCTGAACGGTACGGCGCTTATACCATTGTTAAAAATCCACACAAAGCGATCTGCTACCAAACCGCCTGCAGCAGGTTTCGAACCTGGTATATCTGGATTATGAAACTGCGTTCATATCCATTAGGCCACAGACGCCGACAAAACAGATAACTCATGATGAATTAGCTATGTAAATGCTCATGAATTACAATAAGATGCGATTATTATTATTTTTTAAATAATCTAAAGAGGTGAAAGAATCAATGTTCATATCAATTTTTGAAAAGGGTGAAAAACACAGAAATCGAAGTAGAATATTTCTTCTTCCAAATCCACTGGAACCGTATAGAAGAAAGAGAGGAAAACTCCAAAACAAATAGAAATGACTTCAGAAAAAATTAGAAAGATGACAAGGGCATGAAATGAACATGTAAATGACAAAAATTCTTTATTTTATCACGGCGAAGAAAAATTTTTAACTGGCTCCAGGGTGAATTCAAACACTGCTTAGTAAATTTTTTAAAAATTGAAATAAAATAAAGAGAGAAAAGGAAACATTACACAATAGACAACATGACCTTGATGCAAGAAAGACATGTGCTGCCTTCTTCTTCTTCTTTGATCCATAACCGCCAACCGTCAAAGCAGTCAGCGGCCATCACGCCTGGTGGCGTCTTGTAGGGCAGCAACAAATTGATTCCACTTTGCTCGGTCGGCGGCCATCCTTCGTACAGTGCCCCAACTGTGGTTCATTCTTTGCATCTCAGCTTCCACAGTTCTCCGCCAAGTTGTTTTTGGTCGGCCTCTCTTTCATGTGCTGCCTAATCAGGCCAAAAGTGACATGAGTCACTTCTTGCCTCCACAGACCAACTCACTGTATAATATCTTAAACGAGGTAGCTTCAAAAAGTTCCCGGAATAGTCGACTCATGTTTGAATGAGTGATTATAGTTTTATAAGTTGGTAGTGACCTTGAGGAAATGACATGGCTGATGTAACCTTCACATGTACTCTCGAACAGAGGTTACAGAAGTTTGTTTGTGTGGTGTGCACGTAGCATCGTCGGAGTTGAAAATGTCCTTGACTGAACAACGTACAAATATCAAATTTTGTGTTTTGCTTGAGAAGTCACCCTCAGTGACAGTAACCTAGCTTAATAAAGCATATGGTGATACCGCAATGAAGAAATCGCAAGTTTTTGAGTGGCACAAGCGTTTCTGTGAAGGTCGTGTTAGTGTCGATGATGATCCACGTAGCGGACGACCACCTACCTCAATAAACAATGAAAACATTGAGCGTGTTCGGAACGTTGTTCGTGTTGACAGAAGACTTAGTGTAGAAAAAATAGCCTCAGAAGTTGGAATATCAGTTCGAAGTTGCCACAGTATTCTCCACAATGAACTGCACATGCACCGTGTTTGTCAACACATGGTTCCCAAAATATTATCTCCTGAACAGAAAGAAACGAGATTGACACTGGCTGGAGACCTAATCACTGTGGCTGACCAAGATAGCAATTTTCTCAACAACATAATCACAGGAGACAAGACGTGGTGTTTTTTGTACAATCCTCAAACAAAACGTCAGTCCTCTGAATGGAAATCACCCTCATCTCCCCTGACATAGAAACTTTGTTTGGACAAAAGCAAAGGAAAAGTTATGTTTGAGTTTTTCTTTATTCCCAGGGTACTGTCTACCATGAATATCATTCCTGAAGGCCGAACAGTTAACAAGGAAAAGTACGTTGATATCCTCCGTCGTCTAAGAGATGCAATCAGAAGGAAACGCCCAGAAAAATGGAGAACGAACGCCAGCACATCGATCCCTACTGGTGAAGCAGTACCTCGCAACGAACAATGTGACTGCCCTGGAACATCCTTCATATTCTCCCGACCTGGCATCGCCTGATTTTTTCTTGTTCCCTCGCCTAAAATTGGCACTGAAAGGGCAGAGATTCAAGGATGCTGAGGACATTATCACCAATGCGACAAAGCAGCTGAGAGAGGTGTCAAAGAATGGGTTCCAGGAATGTTTCCAACAGCTGTATGGACGTTGGCAAAAGTCTGTAGTTGCCAAAGGGAACTATTTTGAAGGAAATGTAGCGTAAATAATTGTACTGTTACTTATTTCTATACAAGACAAAAATTCCGGGAACTTTTTGAAGCTATCTCGTATTTCTGGAATCAAATAAATATTTATGGTTAAAATCAGAGTAGTGGCTTAAGGCTCACCTTTATCCACCGTGCAGCGCAACCTCTGGATTTCAGCCATGTTGCCACTTATCCGGTACAAACCATCATGAGTTATTCCTATAATTCAGATAGATGTTCAAGCAGTCAACATATGTACTGTAAAATAAACATGGACAGTGTTTATATTTTTTTTTTTTTTTTGTGTATACTAATTCAGAGAAGTTCATAGTTCAGCACAAAGTGAAGACTGTATAAAAGAATAAATATGCCTCCAATCCCATTTCATTCTGACAAATGAGCTCAAGTAAACAGGAATAAGTTTAACTACAGTATTCTGAGAACTGAATACTACATAGAATTTTTTTTTATATAGCATCAAGGTCTTCTTCTTCAAGTACCATGCCTTGTGGTGTAGGTGATCATGTCCCTCCACAACTTCCTGTCTCCAGTGATGTTTATCAATTCTACTGTTGACGTCTTTCAAAGCCATGATGTCAAACTGTCTAGTATCTTCTGTCTTGGTCACCATCTATGTCTTTTTTGGTTCATCTTTCCTGTTGTCACAATATACTCCGGCTGTCTTCTTCTAATAACATGCTGAAAGAAAGGGGTTTGCTTCTTTCTAATGTGAGTAATAAGCTTCCTCTGAGTACTGGCTCCTTTTAAGACATTCTCATGACTCTCTTTAGCTGTCCATAATATTCTTAATTCTTCTGTAAAACCACCTCTTTGTGGCATCCACGACTTTTTCTGCTTGTTTACTAATTCTTCATGACTCACTTCCATAAGTTAGGATTGGCAGTATATAACAGAGAAGGATTCTCTTTCTTTCTTCCATGTGAGAAAGAGTTGTTGAATAAAATACTTTTCATTTATGGAACACTACTTTTGCCTGGGCTGTTATGCTCTTAACTTCTGAGTTGCATCCTTCCATCTGACTTTATTATGTCTTGGTACTTTATTAACTTGTTTTAAAACTATTCCATTTACTTTGATAACGCATTCTGGAGAAGTCATTTTCTTTTAGATTACTTGTGTTTTTTAGCACAAATGGTAACATCATGAAAGAATGGAGAATAAGAACAAGAAACACACTGCACAAACTACGTAAGCTACGTAACTTTCCTGTGTAGTTCCCAGAGGTCTTCATCACGTATGACATGACTAATGTGAAGTTGTGCATATGGCTGGTAACCTCATTATGTAGAACAAGGAAAGGTAAAGGTAAAGGATCCTGTTACACGCCCATTGAGGCATATTGGGAATATGGTGTTAGGCCCATATTTTCTTGACCATCGGCACACTAGGAGTGATGTGGTCAGCATCACGCCAGCCGCCTTAACCTTCCCAGAGTTGCTCTGGTACTCAATTCATGAGTCTGGGTCGACCCCAGAGCCGTTTGCGGTCTAAAAATCCCACCTCAACTGGGGATCGAACCATGGACCACCGAGCTAAAAAGCGAGTGCACTAACCACTGAGCTACCGCGGCTCCTATAATGTAGAACAAACTGCTACATAAACTACTACTACTACTAACCCCCTTCAGTCATAAAATGACTATGGGAATGTGCCCTTACTGTGATAGACTTCAGCTATTTTTTGTCTGGTGTTCCTTTCAGCGCATTTTTTTCTCTTCTGCTTGTTGTGAGAGCTTCTTTGTGCCCAATCTGTAGTATAAATTACATGTGCAAGAACGACATAAGTGTTTGGTGCATACTTCCTGTAAGGGGACCACCTACACTGGTTGCCCCATGCTCCTTCACGTACAAAGAGAAAGACAAACTATGTAAACCCCTATCTGCTTTGAGCAGGAATTTAAAAAAAACAAACAAGAGAGTTCTGGAATGAACAGTGTGATCTTGCACAAGTATAGTCCAAAAGGGTAATGTTTATTCCAATGCCACGTTTCAAAATGATTTCGGAGAAGAAAAGAAGATTCTGATGCCTGAAGTAATTATCCTATCAGGTAAACAACAAAATTAATAGCAACAAACGTGTAAATGTAGCACATATCACATACCATTAATTACAATTACAGACTAAAGTTACTATCGTTGAGATAAATGATGTTCTGTTGAAAGTGTACTCTCTGTTATGCTTATTAAAATCAAAACTCTTTAACCTATTCTTTATTATCATACTTTCAGATTAAATAACTAAACAGTTCCATTACCTTTTGGCTCCCCATGGAGCAGGGCTATCAACTAACTCAAGCCAAGTCCTCTTGTCCTGTGCCATCAGCTCAAGGTGCACATTGTTGTTCAAGATTTTGTGGCTTAAAGTTTCTGCATGGGGTATCCGGGTCCATGTCCAACCCTCCTTAGTTGCCTGCTATGACATGCTTAGCGGAATACAGTGTTATTGTTCTTTGCTCCCCTTTCAAGCCCCAGTCATACATAGGAGAATTACTTCACAATCATTATCATCACCCTTCTACTCCCCAAGGAGCATAGGCTTTCAACAAACTTATGATAAGTCTTCATGTCATGTGCCATCAGCTCCAGGTCTTTTTATGACTTCGTTATCATTTTCATTTCTGTCCCCAGCTTTCTTCTCCGTGTGTTTTTCAGTCTATCCCTACTTCTTTTACCCGGGGTATTCCAGAACAAGGACTGCCTTGTAATGCTATCAACAGGTTTCCTCAGTGTTTGTCCTATCCTTCTCCAGTGTCTTCTTCTCATCTCTTGTTCCACTAGTGTTGTTCTGGTTCTTATCCATTCCACATTAGTGATCATGTCATACCACTTTAATCCTTCAATTTTATGAAAGTCTGTAGCTTTTTGGTTGTTGTTTATGTTGTTCTCCATGTTTCACAGCCATACAACAGTACTGATGTGACACTTGACTTCACCATGATACTGTATAAATCTATTAATTCACAATTACATCTTTTGTCTTTATTACGTAACACTCCTACCTTTTGATTCTACAGCTGCTATACACTTGTGTACAAAACTTGGTACATTAGTTTGCTCTCTATCACACAACTCATGTAGCCTTGAACCAAATACAGCATCTGAAATGTGAACATGTATAGTTACAGCCAAATACAAAGTATGCCTTAAGTGTAGCTCATAGATACATAAGGCACAGACCAAAGAAGAAGGAAACATGATGATGATGATGATCATCATCATCATCATATTCTTTTGCACTCCCTTAGGAGTATGGAGCCACCACTGCAGCTGGTCCCCTTGCAGGGAGCCTGCATCAGGCAGTCACCTGCTCTCACAGTGGTGGTTTGAGTGGCAATTTATTGCACATGATGAGGTTGCCAGCCTCATACACAACCTCCTATTAGTCACCTTTTACGACATACCTGAGTTTCCACTAGTTTTATTCTTTCTTTGTCTCTTCAGAGACTCCTGGGAACTTGACGGGGCATCAATAAGTATAGTTACCGCCAAATGCATAGTGTGCCTTAAGTCTAGCTCATAAATATAGAAGGCACAGACCAAAGAAGAAGGAAGCATGATGATAAGATGTAAGTAAAGTGTACAAGATGTTATTCCTGAAGAAAGTGATTGTCAGAATAAGGTCACTTATTAGTGCTAACTCCACTAGTAGACATCTACAGTAGGGGTTCTCAACTTTATTTTACTCATGGACCCCCCCACCCAAGCCGCATTTACTTATGTGCCCCCCCTCAAAGTGCTGTTAGCTGGAAAAAAGTACTTTACCATCTTACTTTGACCCCCTAGAAATATGGCATGGTCCCTGGGGAGGGGGGGCATATGGCCCACTTTGAGAACCACTGATCTAGAGAAAGGTATATACAGGAAACAGCACAGTATTTACAATATTTAAGAAGGATAATACTTATCATCATCAGGGCAAGAGAAGTAGAGTTGACCAAAGAACACATAAAGAGGAGAACTGGAGAGAGAAATGAAAATGATGAGACAGACATGAAAAGACCTTGAGATGCTGGCATGTGACATGGAGGACTTAGCATGTGTTTGTTGCAAGCGTATGCTCCTTGGGGGAGCTAAAGGCTACTGATCAACGTACCAGAAATGACGAAGAAAAAGGCAGCCAAAAGGATGAAGAAATAAATATGGAATATATTAAAAAGACATACTCAACAACAGAATGGACCCACATACATACAGGCTAATTAGCAACATGAAAAACAAACAATCGAGGTTGAGGAGATTACATAAAACTAAAGAATGGACAGGAAATCTATATCTCAGTGGCCACAAAAATGGACAGGAAATCTATATCTCAGTGGCCACAAGAATGGACAGGAAATCTATATCTCAGTGGCCACATTAATGGACAGGAAATCTATATCTCAGTGGCCACAAGAATGGACAGGAAATCTATATCTCACTGGCCACAAGAATGGGTAGGAAATCTATATCTCAGTGGCCACAAGAATGGACAGGAAATCTATATCTCAGTAGCCACAAGAATGGACAGAAAATCTATATCTTAGTGGCCACAAAAATGGACAGGAAATCTATATCTCAGTGGCCACAAGAATGGACAGGAAATCTATCTCTCAGTGGCCACAAGAATGGACAGGAAATCTATATCTCAGTGGCCACAAGAATGGACAGGAAATCTATATCTCACTGGCCACAAGAATGGACAGGAAATCTATATCTCAGTGGCCACAAGAATGGACAAGAAATCTATATCTCAGTAGCCACAAGAATGGACAGGAAATCTATATCTCACTGGCCACAAGAATGGACAGGAAATCTATATCTCAGTGGCCACAAGAATGGACAGAAAATCTATATATCAGTGACCAGTAGACAATTTTCCAATTTCAAAGCTGAGGCAAAAGCACTTTAGGACAGCTGCAATATCGATAATTGAAAACAAGGATAGTGCTAAATTCAAGACAACATTCTTCACTGATAAGATTTCCTATCCGTCAAAACTACCATCAGGAACCATTAAAACAGTGAACTTGGGAGCCTTTCAGAAGCACAAATAGAAACCGACTATAAATTCAACAGCGAAAGAACAGTTGACATATCTGGAAATGAGAAGACAGACTTGCCACGACAAGGAAGAAGCAAAATTAAAACAGAGGATGGACAACATAAGAAGAGATAAAAGGAATAATAAAATATAGATTCAAAGAAAAATGGCAAAGAGAACAAGCAGAGTAAGATATATCACAGAAACATTCAACAACATAAACATGTCATCCATTGCAAGTAAATGAGTATCTGTGCAAAATAGAATGGTTAAAATGGTATAACAAGATCACCAATGGGGAACTGATGAAAAATAAAAAGGTAAAAGGGTCAAGGATCCCGTTACACGCCCATTGAGGCATATTGGGAATATGGTGTTAGGCCCATATTTTTTGACGATTGGCACACTAGGGGTGACGTGGTCTGCATCACGCCGGCCGTCTTAACCGTCCCAGAAGTTGCTCTGGTATCCAATTCATGAGTCTGGGTCGACCCCGGAGCCGTTTGCGGTCTAAAAAAATCCCGCCTCAACTGGGGATCGAACCATGGACCACCGAGCTAGGAAGCCAGTGCACTAACCACTGCGCTACCACGGCTCCGATGAAAAATAAAACCAGACAAAAATACCAGTGATATATGAGAAGATGGATAGGACACACATTGAGGAAATCAGATGATTGTAACACAAGCCAGTGCTTGTTCTGAAATTCCCAAGGTAAGAGAAATAAAAAGTGAGACCAAAAAAAAAACACATGACAAAGGAACTGGAGACACACATAAAATAAAAATAAGCCCACATGAAGTTCCTGGTGATCTCTGAGAAGACAAAGAAAGAATAGGATTACCACTTTCTCAAGCACGTTGTACTAGGTGACTAATACAATACCGTACATGGGACTGGCACACCCTTCATGTAAAACTTATTGCTACAGAAGCCACTGCTGTAAGATTATGCACATGCTTAGTGCAAGCTGCCTGCAAGAGAACCATCTGCTGTCATAGCTCCATGCTTCATAACAAGCAAAAAAGAAATGATGATGATAAAAGAGATAAAGAAGACATAGGAAAGAATCTGGACAGTTTGGCACAGGCCAGGAAGGATTGGCTTGAACTTATTTAAGGGCTATGCTCAGCAGGTAGTTGAAAGGTAATGATAATAAAGTTTTAAATAAATATGACAAATTTTTAAATAAATTCTGCTCACGGTACCTCTAATAATGCCCTTCTTGTACAGGTCCTCCTGCAGTGGTCGACGAGCAAGAAATTTTAACAGCTTTGCCCTAATCCTGATCATGTTTTTCGTCCTCTCAACATTATGAAGACTTGTATTGTCATCAGCTGAAGCACTTCTTGTCATAACTGTCATGTAGAGTTTCAAGAGTTTTGCTCCAGTAATGCAGGGAAGTTAATTAACTATTCAAAAGCTAATATAATGCATTCTGTATTATGACTGACAGCAATATCTAAAAACTGAAGGAAAAAAAACATAGCAGGAAGAGTATCATCCATCCATGCCCTTTAAATAATTTATATCAATGTATTTGGTAACAGGCTGACTTCTTCCAATTTATCTGCAATATGATGACTTGCATTTATTTACCCGTAATTTAACAGCCTATGATGACTTTTGTTTTATTATGACTTTCAACAATTTGTTTCTAACTGTGAAGATTTCTGTCAATTTATCTGCAGTATGATGCCTTCTATCAAAGTTCAAACATATTCTTTAAAATATTCAAAATTTCAACTATTAAATTTGTACAGACTGTCATCGACTTAAAATAGGGTTCTGCTCCGACCACCCCGTTGTAAGCTGATGTAGTCGTAAGTTGGAAATCACTATGCACTACAAGAACCAAAAGGATATATTAACGATTAACATGCCTGAATGCTAATATGTGTTGGTATGTTTTGTTACCTTTTTTTAATTGTGAAATTACGCAATGTACAAATTATAACATAAAACTACTGTACAAAACAGAACTGTATGGTGAAAGGAGCGGTCATCATTAGACTTTACAACTGACTGTCGGGAGTCGTCAATAAAAAAGATATAATATGAATCATGCGATGGCCATCGCAAGTGGTCGTAAGACACGTATGTCGTAAGTCGAGGACAGTCAGTAAAAAAAAATTCTCAGGATGCTGACAATTCATAGTACATATTTAATTGTCTATCAAACTGTACATCCATCAACATGTACATCAACAAAACTGTAGATCTAATAAATGACAGGCCTACCAAGTTTTACTCCTACCATTTACATCTACCAAAGTGTATATCTCTCACCACGTAGGTCTGCTGACTTATACTTACTTACTTAGTCGTTCCCCTTCTACCATGAGGTGTAGAGGTTTGGAAGAGAGAGCGCCACACTATCCTATCGGCCGTCTTCCTCCTGGCCTGGTTCCATTCTAGTCCTCGGTCCTTCAAAGATTGTCCTCCCAGCAGACTCTGGGTCGTCCTGGGGGTCTGGATCCCTGGCTCTTTGTTTCCCATGCTTGTCGTGGTAGCCGATCTTCTCCCATTCTGCAGACATGGCCAAACCATCTTAGTTGGGACTGTTCTACTTGGGTCTGCTGGGGGTGGGATTTTAGGCCTTGACGTATCGTCTGGTTGCGGACCATGTCTCTTCTTGATACTTCAACCACCTTCCTCAGATACCTCATTTCTGAGGTTTGGATCTGGCTTTTGTGGGTTGTAGTCATTGCCCATGACTCGCATCCATATGTCAAGACTGGGACATAGGTGGAGCGGTATACAGCCATCTTCGTTTTCTTACCAACTGCTAACTTATATGTCTATAAATTGTTACACCTTTACCTCACAATTTAGAATAGTCTGCTTACCCTTTTCTTTCCTCACTTCTTGAACATCAACATCTTTTGGACTGGACTCTACCTGTAGAATAATTATTTAAAAAACTGACTAGCTATATTATTTTACACTAAATCTGAAATTCTGAAAAACTAACATAAAATAATATTTGTTATAAAAAACGTCCCACAAGCCAACAACACAGGTCACAGCAACAAGACAAAAAAAAAAAAAAAGCAAGAAAGAAAGAAAATAGTTGTGAGCAGATGTAACACTGCATTAAAAAACAATTTAAAGTAAATGAATAATACTAGACCAAGTTGAGAGGTGCACATTTACGATCTAAAATCGCTAGCAAATGAACAAAGCTAGAATAAATCAAATAAATCAGTATGTATGTTTTTCTGAGACATCACCAAGTTTCTAAGAAAAGGATATAAGTAAGACTTATAATACAAGAAAAGTAAACATAAACGTGTGTTACCGGGGCCCGAAAGGGGAGCAAAGAATAGTAACACTGTTCCCTGCCAAGCATGTCGTAAAAAGCGACTAAGGAGGGTTGGGCATGGGGCGGTTACCCCATCCCGTAAAAAATTTAAACCACAAAAAACTTCAACAAACATGGACAAGTCAAATAAAGAAAATAAAACACAGCCATCCAAGACAGGGGAAGGTCCTCTCGCAGGGAGGCGTATGATGCAACACAGAGAAAGCCGAAAGGAGTCTGTGTTGCTGACTAACCTTCTTTCTTCTAGGACAGCGGTTCCCAACCTGTGGTACGCGTACCCCTGGGATTACGCGACAGGACGTTCAGGGGTATGCGAAAAAAATTAAGTAATGGCGGAAAAAAGATACATATGTCAACAGTGTAAAAGACAAGTCAAAAGTTGTGAAATTAATTCAACGCTATACTATACAACATGAACTGTGTGAGACAATCTCCGCCGTTTTTCTTGCGCGCCACTGGCGTGCTGTCTGCTTAGACTGGCGTGTGTGAAAATCTATGGCGTTTCGTATGACCACAATTCAATATTTTTACACAATAGTCTTCATTATGATGACTATGGAATTATAGTTGTGCCGTTGAATATTTCATCAAAAATATGACTTGTTTGATCTCCCACACTATCTATGAACGTCTAATGTCCCGGAAGTAATAGTGTCGATTCTTGACCCAAATTTTACAAACGTGAGACAGTGTTTCTATATACAGTAGGTTTTGTCATTGTTTGAACTTAACTTAAATTGATTAATTGTTCAATTCGTGTATTATCAGATATGGATCAGTGGTTGAAAACCGGCACAGTAAAAAAGCTGAAACATAATGAATGAAAATGGACAACGGCTCTTAGAGTTGTGCGTCCACCATGACCTCTGCGTGACCAACACCTACTTTCAGACAAAACCCCAGCATAAGGTGTCATGGAGACACCCACGATCCAAGCACTGGCACCAACTTGACCTGATTCTCGTCAGAAGGCCACTCCTCAGGTCTGTGCTCTCCACGCGCTCGTACCATAGTGCAGACTGTGACACAGATCACTCCTTGGTTTGCTGCAAAATCAGAGCACAACCAAGAAAACTCTATCGTGTCAGACATGAAGGGAAACCACGCATTGATACCAGCAAGATGTCAGACCCTTTCATGATCGCTCAATTCACTGCGACCTTCAAGAAAGTGCTCAGTAGCCCTCAGCATGGTGATACTATTACAGAGAACTGGGAGCATCTACGGAACACCATTCAAAGTACTGCACTTGCCACCTTTGGTAAGAAAACAGCAAAGTCAAATGACTGGTTTGACGCTTCATCAGATGTGATGGCACCTGTTATTGAAGCTAAGCGCAGTGCTATGAATGAATACAAACGTTCACCAAGTGCCAGAACCCTACAGATCCTGAGGGCTATGAGAAGCAAAGTTCAACAAACTGCTCGACGCTGTGCAAATGACTATTGGCTCCAGCTCAGTGAGAGCATCCAGATCGCAGCGCAAACAGGCAACATTAGACAAATGTATGACGGTATAAAGAAAGCACTTGGCCCCCATAAAAGTAAGACGGCACCGCTAAAAACCATCAGCGGAGAGAAGCTAACCGATAAGGGTAAGCAGATGGAGAGGTGGGTCGAGCACTACTCTGAGCTTTACGCTAGAGACAATACCGTTACGCCTGCAGCCCTTGATGCTGTCAATAGTCTGCCAACTATGGAGGAGCTGGATGCCGAACCAACATTAGAGGAACTCAGTAAGGCCATTGATAGCTTGGCCTCTGGCAAAGCACCAGGCAGTGATGGGATTCCTCCTGATTTAATCAAATGCTGTAAGAGCACGCTATTACATCCCCTGCATAGGATGCTGTGCCAGTGCTGGGAAGAGACAACTATTCCTCAAGACATGCGAGATGCCAAGATTGTAACACTGTATAAAAATAAAGGAGACAGAAGTGATTGCAATAACTACAGAGGCATCTCTCTTCTTAGTATTGTTGGTAAGGTTTTTGCCAAAATCATCTTAATGCGACTACACAAGTTAGCTGAGCGCATATATCCAGAGGCACAGTGTGGATTCCGAGCTGGCAAATCAACAACAGACATGATCTTCTCTCTCCGCCAGCTTCAGGAAAAATCAAGAGAGCAGAAAAGACCATTATATATCACCTTTATAGACCTCACAAAAGCATTCGACCTGGTTAGTAGGGATGGACTCTTTAAAATCCTCCTGAAAATAGGCTGCCCTTCTAAAATGCTGGAAATGATAAAGTCATTCCATGACGACATGAAGGGAACAGTCCAATATGCTGGAAGCACGTCACAGCCCTTTGATATACGAAGTGGCGTTAAACAAGGCTGTGTTCTGGCTCCGACCCTCTTCGGAATCTTCTTTGCCTTACTCTTGAAACATGCATTCAGAGATGCAACTGAAGGAATATGCCTTCACACTAGGTCAGATGGCCGTCTGTTTAATCTTTCAAGGCTGAAGGCAAAAACAAAAATCAGAAGGGTCACTATAAGAGACTTGTTGTTCGCTGATGATGCTGCAGTCGTCACTCAAAGCCAACAGGAGCTTCAGAGCTTGATGAATCGCTTCACTAAAGCATGCA
Source organism: Oreohelix idahoensis (assembly GCA_024509875.1). Taxonomy (NCBI): domain Eukaryota; kingdom Metazoa; phylum Mollusca; class Gastropoda; order Stylommatophora; family Oreohelicidae; genus Oreohelix; species Oreohelix idahoensis. Next base: position 339,458 of record JAMPIV010022322.1, on the reverse strand, counting down.
AGGACTTTGGCCTCACAATAAGTCTAAAGAAAACGAATGTGCTGAGTCAGGATGTGGGTGCTGCACCAGTTATCACTATCGATAACTATGAATTGGCAGTGGTGCACCACTTCACATACCTAGGGTCTACCATCAATGACAAACTCTCACTGGATACAGAAATCGACAGCCGCATTGGCAAAGCTGCAGCTACCTTTGCCCGCCTCACATCGCGTGTTTGGGGAAACTCTAAACTCACAATGAAGACCAAAGCTGCGGTATATATAATGCCTGCGTCACCAGCACACTCCTATATGGCAGCGAGACCTGGACGACCTATGCTAAGCAAGAAAGAAGGCTCAATACCTTCCATTTGCAGTGTCTACGCCGCATTCTCGGCATCTCGTGGAAAGATAAAGTGACAAATGTCGAGGTGTTGTCACGTGCTGGCCTTCAAAGTATGTATACGCTGCTTAGACAGCGCAGACTTCGCTGGCTTGGCCATGTTCGCCGCATGGAAGATGGTCGCATCCCAAAAGATATCTTCTACGGACAATTAGCAGATGGCAAGAGAACAGTTGGGCGACCACAGCTGAGGTTCAGAGATGTGTGCAAGAGAGATATGAGGGCACTGGACATGGATCCAGCAACATGGGAGGATGAAGCTGTCGATCGTACTAAGTGGCGATGCTATTTACGGCACCACCTCAGATTGGGCGAAGAGAGGCTCACACAAGAAGCAGAGGTGAGGAGAAAACGTCGAAAGGAGCACCAGGAAAATAAGCAGCTGAGGGCTGCCACCTCAGGGGCGCATTCCCATAGTCAGTTATGACTGAAGGGGCTATTATTATTATTATAATGTGGAATGTGATCAATCGCCAAGTACTTCTCAGGACATGCCTAAGACTTTGGTGCAGGATAGTGAAAAGATACGATCTTCAGTTTTACATAGAGCTAAAAAGAGAAAATACAGTGACGAGTACATGAAGTATGGGTTTTCGTTTATAGGAGATGAGTGCGATACTATACTGTAATTTATTTTTTTCAGAAGGCCCCATGTCTTTCTCTTTGCATTATTTACACTATTTCTAGGAGGGATTACAGGTAATCCTTCTCCATGTTTCTTCTCCTTCTATTATTTACGTTTTTTCAGCGAGATTACGGTGGAGTTTCATCTCATCTACATCTATGTTCCTTCTCTATGACTAGTAGTCTTGTTTAGTGTTGGTGTGTAGGGAACTGTTGCATTATTATTCTAGACGAAGGACTTTAGATTCTAGATCAGGATTTGCACCAGTGTAGTCTTGTTAAAGATATTGCGTGCCCATAGACGCATTTTCGGGAGTTAAATTATTTGCGGCCATTTTTGCTTCATTTCCGCAGTATAGGGCTAGGACTAATTCCCGTTCCTTTGTCTAAAACCCATGCACGTTGCATCAGAATGATCTAAGGTTCTGATTGGCTGAGAGCTAACTGCAGTTGAAATGCAGAGCTCCCATTGGCTTTAGAACCACGCCGCGCATATGACGTCATGAAGTCGGCGCGTGGGGGTCTTGATAATAAATACGCCCGAATTTCATAAGTTCGGTCTCTAATAAAATTAATTGCCAAGCCGCGTTCCTGATTCAAATTATCGATTGCCTTCAGTGGGAGAATTCGAAATTTGGTAAGCAGAATTTTCGTGGTAAATTTATTTAATTTTGTCTAAGCAAAATAACTAAATTCATCAGTGGAAAACAAGGTGCAAACAATATTACATTAGTAAGAGATAAGCAAGGAAATCTCATCAAGACAGCAGAGGGACAGGAAACAAGATGGGCAGAGCACTTCAGAGAAACTCTGAACAAGGAAATACCAGAGACACAATTGAATGTTCCTGAGGCTGAAAATGATCTAGATGTAAATACAGACATTCCACGAAAAGAAGAAATCATCACAGCAATCAAAGGGTTAAAGAACGGTAAAGCTCCGGGCCATGATAACTTAAATGCAGAGCTATTTAAGACAGACCCTGAGCTAGCAGCAGAACTATTAGAACCACTATTTGCACAAGTGTGGAAAACGGGGACAACACCATCAGAGTGGAACAAAGGAATAATTGTCAAATTGCCCAAAAAGGGAGATCTTGCAGACTGCAATAATTGGAGAGGAATCACTCTTCTCTCAGTCCCCAGCAAAATACTAGGCAGGATAATTATACAGAGAATTTCAAAGGCAGTAGACTACAAACTGAGGAAAGAACAAGCAGGATTTAGAAAGAACAGAAGATGTGTAGACCATATATTCACTCTCAGGAACATTATAGAGCAGTGCTCAGAATGGCAAAGACAGCTTTACATAAATTTTGTTGATTTTGAAAAGGCTTTTGACAGCATACATAGGGACAGTTTATGGAAAATACAGAGGGCTTATGGAATTCCAAGCTGCATAGTGGCAATCATAAAAAGCCTCTATGCCAACTTTACGTGTAGTGTTGGGCAGAGCAACCTAACCTTCGAGGTGAAGACAGGAGTACGACAGGGATGCCCCTTATCAACCACTCTTTTTTTAACAGTCATAGACTGGGTGATGCGCCAGACAGCAGAGGGCAGTCCAAGAGGAATAAGATGGACTACATTTTCTACATTGGAAGATCTGGAATATGCAGATGACATTGCACTGCTGGCACATTCACATCAACACATCCAGGGAAAAACGGATAGACTTAATAAATTTAGCCAGCAGGTGGGCTTGAACATCAATTTAAAGAAGTCTGAGGTCATGACGCTCAATGTGAGCAACCCTGAGCCCATATCAGTAAGGAATCAGCAATTGGGTACAGACAGATACCTTCACATACCTAGGAAGCATAGTAACACCAGACGGTGGGGCAGGCAAAGACATCAACATCAGAATGAATAAGGCAAGAACAGCCTTCTTTAGCCTAAATAACATCTGGAAGTCCTCCCAATACAGCACAAGCACAAAATTAAGATTATACCAGAGCTGCGTGCTTTCTGTGCTTCTCTATGGTGCGGAATGCTGGAGAGTCACAGAGAAGGAAATGTCAAAATTGTCCTCTTTTCACACAACATGCCTAAGAAAAATTCACCGCATTTTTTGGCCGAATACCATCACCAACCAAGATCTGCTTACTCGTAGCAAGCAAGAGGACATGCACACCATCATAGCTGGCAGACGCTGGAGCTGGGTTGGTCATGTCCTCAGAAGAGACCCCGATGCCATCACAAGAACAGCTATGCTTTGGACCCCCGAAGGAAAGCGAAAGAGAGGCCGACCAAAAACAACTTGGCGGAGGACTGTGGAGGCTGAGATGCAGGGAATGAGCCAGAGTTGGGGCATTGTACGAAGGATGGCCACCGACCGTGCAAAGTGGAATCAATTTGTTGTTGCCCTACAGGACGCCACTAGGCGTGATGGCCACTGACTGCTTTGGCGGTCGGCAGTTAAGGATCGAAGAAGAAGTGAAAAGATACGATCTTCAGTTTTACATAGAGCTAAAAAGAGAAAATACAGTGACGAGTACATGAAGTATGGGTTTTCGTTTATAGGAGATGAGTGCGATACTATACTGTAATTTATTTTTTCAGAAGGCCCCATGTCTTTCTCTTTGCATTATTTACACTATTTCTAGGAGGGATTACAGGTAATCCTTCTCCATGTTTCTTCTCCTTCTATTATTTACGTTTTTTCAGCGAGATTACGGTGGAGTTTCATCTCATCTACATCTATGTTCCTTCTCTATGACTAGTAGTCTTGTTTAGTGTTGGTGTGTAGGGAACTGTTGCATTATTATTCTAGACGAAGGACTTTAGATTCTAGATCAGGATTTGCACCAGTGTAGTCTTGTTAAAGATATTGCGTGCCCATAGACGCATTTTCGGGAGTTAAATTATTTGCGGCCATTTTTGCTTCATTTCCGCAGTATAGGGCTAGGACTAATTCCCGTTCCTTTGTCTAAAACCCATGCACGTTGCATCAGAATGATCTAAGGTTCTGATTGGCTGAGAGCTAACTGCAGTTGAAATGCAGAGCTCCCATTGACTTTAGAACCACGCCGCGCATATGACGTCATGAAGTCGGCGCGTGGGGGTCTTGATAATAAATACGCCCGAATTTCATAAGTTCGGTCTCTAATAAAATTAATTGCCAAGCCGCGTTCCTGATTCAAATTATCGATTGCCTTCAGTGGGAGAATTCGAAATTTGGTAAGCAGAATTTTCGTGGTAAATTTATTTAATTTTGTCTAAGCAAAATAACTAAATTCATCAGTGGAAAACAAGGTGCAAACAATATTACATTAGTAAGAGATAAGCAAGGAAATCTCATCAAGACAGCAGAGGGACAGGAAACAAGATGGGCAGAGCACTTCAGAGAAACTCTGAACAAGGAAATACCAGAGACACAATTGAATGTTCCTGAGGCTGAAAATGATCTAGATGTAAATACAGACATTCCACGAAAAGAAGAAATCATCACAGCAATCAAAGGGTTAAAGAACGGTAAAGCTCCGGGCCATGATAACTTAAATGCAGAGCTATTTAAGACAGACCCTGAGCTAGCAGCAGAACTATTAGAACCACTATTTGCACAAGTGTGGAAAACGGGGACAACACCATCAGAGTGGAACAAAGGAATAATTGTCAAATTGCCCAAAAAGGGAGATCTTGCAGACTGCAATAATTGGAGAGGAATCACTCTTCTCTCAGTCCCCAGCAAAATACTAGGCAGGATAATTATACAGAGAATTTCAAAGGCAGTAGACTACAAACTGAGGAAAGAACAAGCAGGATTTAGAAAGAACAGAAGATGTGTAGACCATATATTCACTCTCAGGAACATTATAGAGCAGTGCTCAGAATGGCAAAGACAGCTTTACATAAATTTTGTTGATTTTGAAAAGGCTTTTGACAGCATACATAGGGACAGTTTATGGAAAATACAGAGGGCTTATGGAATTCCAAGCTGCATAGTGGCAATCATAAAAAGCCTCTATGCCAACTTTACGTGTAGTGTTGGGCAGAGCAACCTAACCTTCGAGGTGAAGACAGGAGTACGACAGGGATGCCCCTTATCAACCACTCTTTTTTTAACAGTCATAGACTGGGTGATGCGCCAGACAGCAGAGGGCAGTCCAAGAGGAATAAGATGGACTACATTTTCTACATTGGAAGATCTGGAATATGCAGATGACATTGCACTGCTGGCACATTCACATCAACACATCCAGGGAAAAACGGATAGACTTAATAAATTTAGCCAGCAGGTGGGCTTGAACATCAATTTAAAGAAGTCTGAGGTCATGACGCTCAATGTGAGCAACCCTGAGCCCATATCAGTAAGGAATCAGCAATTGGTACAGACAGATACCTTCACATACCTAGGAAGCATAGTAACACCAGACGGTGGGGCAGGCAAAGACATCAACATCAGAATGAATAAGGCAAGAACAGCCTTCTTTAGCCTAAATAACATCTGGAAGTCCTCCCAATACAGCACAAGCACAAAATTAAGATTATACCAGAGCTGCGTGCTTTCTGTGCTTCTCTATGGTGCGGAATGCTGGAGAGTCACAGAGAAGGAAATGTCAAAATTGTCCTCTTTTCACACAACATGCCTAAGAAAAATTCACCGCATTTTTTGGCCGAATACCATCACCAACCAAGATCTGCTTACTCGTAGCAAGCAAGAGGACATGCACACCATCATAGCTGGCAGACGCTGGAGCTGGGTTGGTCATGTCCTCAGAAGAGACCCCGATGCCATCACAAGAACAGCTATGCTTTGGACCCCCGAAGGAAAGCGAAAGAGAGGCCGACCAAAAACAACTTGGCGGAGGACTGTGGAGGCTGAGATGCAGGGAATGAGCCAGAGTTGGGGCACTGTACGAAGGATGGCCACCGACCGTGCAAAGTGGAATCAATTTGTTGTTGCCCTACAGGACGCCACTAGGCGTGATGGCCACTGACTGCTTTGGCGGTCGGCAGTTAAGGATCGAAGAAGAAGTGAAAAGATACGATCTTCAGTTTTACATAGAGCTAAAAAGAGAAAATACAGTGACGAGTACATGAAGTATGGGTTTTCGTTTATAGGAGATGAGTGCGATACTATACTGTAATTTATTTTTTCAGAAGGCCCCATGTCTTTCTCTTTGCATTATTTACACTATTTCTAGGAGGGATTACAGGTAATCCTTCTCCATGTTTCTTCTCCTTCTATTATTTACGTTTTTTCAGCGAGATTACGGTGGAGTTTCATCTCATCTACATCTATGTTCCTTCTCTATGACTAGTAGTCTTGTTTAGTGTTGGTGTGTAGGGAACTGTTGCATTATTATTCTAGACGAAGGACTTTAGATTCTAGATCAGGATTTGCACCAGTGTAGTCTTGTTAAAGATATTGCGTGCCCATAGACGCATTTTCGGGAGTTAAATTATTTGCGGCCATTTTTGCTTCATTTCCGCAGTATAGGGCTAGGACTAATTCCCGTTCCTTTGTCTAAAACCCATGCACGTTGCATCAGAATGATCTAAGGTTCTGATTGGCTGAGAGCTAACTGCAGTTGAAATGCAGAGCTCCCATTGACTTTAGAACCACGCCGCGCATATGACGTCATGAAGTCGGCGCGTGGGGGTCTTGATAATAAATACGCCCGAATTTCATAAGTTCGGTCTCTAATAAAATTAATTGCCAAGCCGCGTTCCTGATTCAAATTATCGATTGCCTTCAGTGGGAGAATTCGAAATTTGGTAAGCAGAATTTTCGTGGTAAATTTATTTAATTTTGTCTAAGCAAAATAACTAAATTCATCAGTGGAAAACAAGGTGCAAACAATATTACATTAGTAAGAGATAAGCAAGGAAATCTCATCAAGACAGCAGAGGGACAGGAAACAAGATGGGCAGAGCACTTCAGAGAAACTCTGAACAAGGAAATACCAGAGACACAATTGAATGTTCCTGAGGCTGAAAATGATCTAGATGTAAATACAGACATTCCACGAAAAGAAGAAATCATCACAGCAATCAAAGGGTTAAAGAACGGTAAAGCTCCGGGCCATGATAACTTAAATGCAGAGCTATTTAAGACAGACCCTGAGCTAACAGCAGAACTATTAGAACCACTATTTGCACAAGTGTGGAAAACGGGGACAACACCATCAGAGTGGAACAAAGGAATAATTGTCAAATTGCCCAAAAAGGGAGATCTTGCAGACTGCAATAATTGGAGAGGAATCACTCTTCTCTCAGTCCCCAGCAAAATACTAGGCAGGATAATTATACAGAGAATTTCAAAGGCAGTAGACTACAAACTGAGGAAAGAACAAGCAGGATTTAGAAAGAACAGAAGATGTGTAGACCATATATTCACTCTCAGGAACATTATAGAGCAGTGCTCAGAATGGCAAAGACAGCTTTACATAAATTTTGTTGATTTTGAAAAGGCTTTTGACAGCATACATAGGGACAGTTTATGGAAAATACAGAGGGCATATGGAATTCCAAGCTGCATAGTGGCAATCATAAAAAGCCTCTATGCCAACTTTACGTGTAGTGTTGGGCAGAGCAACCTAACCTTCGAGGTGAAGACAGGAGTACGACAGGGATGCCCCTTATCAACCACTCTTTTTTTAACAGTCATAGACTGGGTGATGCGCCAGACAGCAGAGGGCAGTCCAAGAGGAATAAGATGGACTACATTTTCTACATTGGAAGATCTGGAATATGCAGATGACATTGCACTGCTGGCACATTCACATCAACACATCCAGGGAAAAACGGATAGACTTAATAAATTTAGCCAGCAGGTGGGCTTGAACATCAATTTAAAGAAGTCTGAGGTCATGACGCTCAATGTGAGCAACCCTGAGCCCATATCAGTAAGGAATCAGCAATTGGTACAGACAGATACCTTCACATACCTAGGAAGCATAGTAACACCAGACGGTGGGGCAGGCAAAGACATCAACATCAGAATGAATAAGGCAAGAACAGCCTTCTTTAGCCTAAATAACATCTGGAAGTCCTCCCAATACAGCACAAGCACAAAATTAAGATTATACCAGAGCTGCGTGCTTTCTGTGCTTCTCTATGGTGCGGAATGCTGGAGAGTCACAGAGAAGGAAATGTCAAAATTGTCCTCTTTTCACACAACATGCCTAAGAAAAATTCACCGCATTTTTTGGCCGAATACCATCACCAACCAAGATCTGCTTACTCGTAGCAAGCAAGAGGACATGCACACCATCATAGCTGGCAGACGCTGGAGCTGGGTTGGTCATGTCCTCAGAAGAGACCCCGATGCCATCACAAGAACAGCTATGCTTTGGACCCCCGAAGGAAAGCGAAAGAGAGGCCGACCAAAAACAACTTGGCGGAGGACTGTGGAGGCTGAGATGCAGGGAATGAGCCAGAGTTGGGGCACTGTACGAAGGATGGCCACCGACCGTGCAAAGTGGAATCAATTTGTTGTTGCCCTACAGGACGCCACTAGGCGTGATGGCCACTGACTGCTTTGGCGGTCGGCGGTTAAGGATCGAAGAAGAAGTGAAAAGATACGATCTTCAGTTTTACATAGAGCTAAAAAGAGAAAATACAGTGACGAGTACATGAAGTATGGGTTTTCGTTTATAGGAGATGAGTGCGATACTATACTGTAATTTATTTTTTCAGAAGGCCCCATGTCTTTCTCTTTGCATTATTTACACTATTTCTAGGAGGGATTACAGGTAATCCTTCTCCATGTTTCTTCTCCTTCTATTATTTACGTTTTTTCAGCGAGATTACGGTGGAGTTTCATCTCATCTACATCTATGTTCCTTCTCTATGACTAGTAGTCTTGTTTAGTGTTGGTGTGTAGGGAACTGTTGCATTATTATTCTAGACGAAGGACTTTAGATTCTAGATCAGGATTTGCACCAGTGTAGTCTTGTTAAAGATATTGCGTGCCCATAGACGCATTTTCGGGAGTTAAATTATTTGCGGCCATTTTTGCTTCATTTCCGCAGTATAGGGCTAGGACTAATTCCCGTTCCTTTGTCTAAAACCCATGCACGTTGCATCAGAATGATCTAAGGTTCTGATTGGCTGAGAGCTAACTGCAGTTGAAATGCAGAGCTCCCATTGGCTTTAGAACCACGCCGCGCATATGACGTCATGAAGTCGGCGCGTGGGGGTCTTGATAATAAATACGCCCGAATTTCATAAGTTCGGTCTCTAATAAAATTAATTGCCAAGCCGCGTTCCTGATTCAAATTATCGATTGCCTTCAGTGGGAGAATTCGAAATTTGGTAAGCAGAATTTTCGTGGTAAATTTATTTAATTTTGTCTAAGCCTAGGCCGATCAGTAAAGTTTCTTGGGAAGTTTTAGTTTCATTTAATTCTTATCGCCAGAGCCATCAAATACTATCTTAGTGATAGACTTGAGAAACTTAAGAGGTCCATTTACTTCCTTATTGCAGGAATAACGGTATTTAAGATGGTTTGAAAGTTGAGTTGCCGCGGGCGTGCTTGTATTATTGCAAAGCAGGTCTGTAGAGAAACCCGCATCGGCGAATTTTATTAATTTACAGAATGACGGGAGCGTGTGTATTTGTGATTTTATTGTGAATGTAATGCTACAAGTTATTTATATTATATAGTTACCCATCTATCTGTAAGCACGGGAGTGATAGAGGTATTAATTGGAGCAAGTGGGTGCGTTCATTACGGTATATTTATTTGATACGATGTTCAGAGGGACGAGGGGGAGAGAAGCATGTGGTCATAAAATTATAAACACGTGGTTGAACTACGGGGTTTTCAATTTGATAATCTGGGGTTATGTATAACTTTTGACGGCATGTAGATGCTAGCGTAAACAGGGTTATATGTTATTGATTGTGCATTGTTATTCTGTGTATTCAGAAGATGGAGATGAAATTTATTTCCGTTAAGGGAATAATACTTTATTTCAATTTTGAGGTGATTAATCATACTGACGGGAATTTTAGGAATTCCTAGAGAGGGCTAGTTTTATTTTGTATTAATCATTACGGCATTAGTGTCAGCGTAAGAAGTAGGCCACAGTACGACTGCCCAGACCGGGCCAGTGAAAATATTGTTGTTGCTCGGAGTTAGTCAGGCAGAACAGGCGATCTGGGTTAGCCAATGTTTACCTTGTGGGCTCAGGTAGAGAAGGGAACAGGAGAAGAGCGGATGGTGTTGGCATGATTTTTGTATGGAGGTGCATAACGTGTTGAAGAGTCAGGGAGGTAGTGTTATTAGAAATGTATTATTACGGTTTGTTTAGCTGTTGTTTTGTTTTGTCTAAAACAGCAGGTGCCGGCTTTGTGGGGAAAAGCAGAATTTTTGATACCTCAAAATTTCTCCCACGGCACAGTTGTGGCATTCGCAGACACGCAAGTCGTGCGTGAATTGCCAGTGGTGGAAGGAGAGAAAGAGAATACAGTGTCCTAAGGCAGGGAAACCATTTTTCCAGTGAAGAGGATTTTTGTGGATAAATCCTGAGCTCTGACGCTCGTACTGTTACACACGCAGATTGGCATGCTGCCAGCGTTGTTATAATTTTATGTTCGCTTCGTCACGGCCATAATAAAGCCGAAAGCCCATCGCCCAGTCATAGGTAATCGGGCAGGTGAATTCAGAGTGGTAGGAGAAGCCAGCTACAGTCCCAATTTCCAGAATCCAGTGGGGTTCTTTTTTAAACCGTAGTCATCAGTTCCAGAATGGTGGAGAGAGAGAGGGTGACCATACTCTCCACAGAAATCGTCGCAGTGTTGTCCCAAGTATAGCAGATGACAGCTGCTGAAGGTTTTTTTGACGAGTTAATTGTGTAGCAGTGTGCAAGAGATTTCAGGATAGGCTGTGTAGAACCAGAGTCTGCGCAGAGTTGGTGTAGACACTTTGTAGTTGTTCCAGCTGACCGTGCATTTAACATTTAATTTAGAATAGTTGTGGAAGTGGAGGCTCGACAAGTGCAGTGTGGTTTATTTTTGTCTAATCCAAACTTCTGTCCCCATACAGGTTGCAATTGTGGGAGAAGGGTTGGGGTTGATGCACTTTTAACTGTGCTTGATTTTGTTTCAGGTGTGCATCCTCGCACTTTATGTATGGGACATGCATATGTTTGTTTGTTTATAGGTGTATAATAAACTTGTATAAATTGTAGCTGGCATCAGTCATTTCATTTAAGTACAGTAGCTATATGTTGTCTGTATCTTGGTGTTTGTGAATCTTGATATAACCTTATCCCCTTAGGGTAGCTAGAGGTCGTTGACAACTATAGCACATAATACGTCCGAAGTGGCGAGGAAAGAATCAACCTCGGTTCTTAACCTCGGAGCCAATAGTGTCAACTGTTCACATTTCACTATCATTTTCTTCTAGATCTATCTTTTCAGTCTTTCTTCTCACTAGTGTCTTGTCACTGTATGTAGACAGTCTCTAGTCCTAAATCCATTTCGTGACAATGAGGACTGTGCTAAGCCCCACTGTGTAGTGTGTCGGGAAGTATTATCCAATGGTAGCATGAAACCTTCGTTACTCTAGCGGAATTTACAAACAAAACACCCCAGTTATGAAAACATTCTACCCTGCTCCTTCATACACAAGTAAGGTAGCTTTCTCGTGGTAAAGTCCTTTCACAGCTGTTCGAACTTAGACATGAAGTAAAACTTTTTTTTGAAGACCATCCTTTCCAACTTACTTCAAAGTTACACGACTGTGATTGGCTTCAGAGTCTTGCATACTTATCGGATATTTTGCTACAAATAAACAAACTAAATTTGGCACTTCAGAATAGCTCGGTAACGATCTTCAATGTTTCAGACAAAATTGAATCTATGATTAAAAAATTAGATTTTTGGAGGTCGTGTACTGAAAAAGGCCAGCCTGAGGTATTTGAAACTCTGCACAATTTCCTATCTGAGAACGAGCTGCACCTCTCCCAGGAAATGAGCGAGAAAATAATTGAACACTTGAAAGGGCTAAAATCATCTTTCGAGAAGTACTTTCCGAAACCTGGAAAAGAGAACTACTGGATTGTAAATCCCTTTGAAGAAGAATATTTCCAAGCAGACACATTATCAATCAACGAAAAAGAGAAGTTGATTGAACTTTCGACTGATACTACTTTAATAGCTGAATCCAAAGGAACATTCCTTATTAACTTTTGGGGAGACATCAGCAGAGAATATGAACAGCTGACCAACAAGGCGCTTAACTCTTTCATTCCAGAGTTATTTTGCACGCTGTGCCAGACTTTTTTGTGGGCAGAATTTTATAGAGTGAAGTGTTCATCTTTCAGTCTAAATTTTTGTTGTGAATTTTCCTTTGAACATGTACTTATCATATACCAAACTGTAGGGAAATTGATAGAGAATTGTAATATATGTTTTTTGTTGTATTAACACAAGTATGTTCGGTATACTTAAAACATTTTGCATGTAAAATTGAAAAACGCTAAAAATTTGACTGTAGAATACGATCTTACCAAAGACAACTTACTGTTGTAGACAATAAAACTTTCTTTTTAGTTTTCAACCGTCAAGTTAATCCATATACAAAGTAAAAAAGACATGCTTATGGCCACAATTAGTGCATTTAATGTTATTCACACCAGTTTTTCTGAGGTCCTTTGTAAGAAAAAAATAAATTATGCAATCGTGCATTACGTAATTTTCAAACAAATAAAGAAGAATAACGTCATATAAAAACTTTTTTACACTTGTTTAATGTTTTAATAGTATCCCTAGCTTCATCTTCTACCAAGAACTAGTGATTAGATGTTACGGTAGGTCTAGTTTTGTTGCTTTTTGATCGGCCAGAATATGACTACGCCCACTCATCAACTAAATCTAGTATGTCTAGCTTTTCTGCACAGATTCCGTATTTTGACAACAAACTGTGACTACCAAACAATCATCATCAATGTCAGCAATGTTTCAAAGTAGTTTGACACAATTATTTGCTTAGGAGACTTAGAAAATGTAAATATAAAGCGTGACATATTTCTCTAGCAATAACAACGAAAAACGCAAACACGCAAATCTTCACAAATATTGTGATAATAACGTCAAAACCCGCACATGTGCTTATTAACTACAGTCAAATTAGTTGTTTAAATAGTAGCGGAAGTCATTCTACGAGTTTTAATATATGAACTGCATAAAACGGACGATTTTTAGGGTTTATTTGCGATAAACTAAAAACCACGCTGTGAGCGTTGCTCTGGCATGGCGCGTTGAATTTTGCAACGCTCAGAGCGTTGGTCTGGAGTCAAAGAGTTAAGTTTCTGTTGCCATTTACAAATACTGAGCTGGTGGAGAAGGCTTTCTCTTCTTATACCTTTATAAAAAATAAATACCGTAGTAAACTGAATGCAGGTCCAGAATTGAGACTGCATCTTACATCACTTGAACCTGATTTAAAAAAACTATGTGCCTCAAAACCAGCTCAAGGATCGCACTGAACATTTGTCATGGTCACGTGACATGTGTGTTATAAAAAGTGATTTAAACTTTTAACAATAACAACGTTTTTATTATTATTATTAATAAATTAAATGTTTTAATTTATATTGTAACTTCTGATTTTTTTAATGTAAAAATATATGCACTGTTTGTTCACCTTTTTATTACATTGTTTTTTAATCCCGTGGTTGGTCCCTTTATTTCTGGTTATAATCTATAAATTTTGAATAACAGCAACTATATTAATTTCAAATATTTTGCTAATATTAGGGGTACAATTTATAGAAATGGGCTGCCAAGGGGTACGCAAGTGAAAAAAGGTTGGGAACCGCTGTTCTAGGAGAACTTCCAGATTTGGCACCTGGAATGTTCGGACATTAAACGAACAAGGGAAAGTGGCACAAGTAGCAGCAGAGATGAGGGAATATAAAATCGAGGTTCTGGGACTGTGTTAAATAAAGTGGAAGGGGGTAGACAGGAAGAAACTCATCACAGGTGAATTGGTGCTGTCCTCAGGACATGAAGACGAAAGTTCACACCACAGTAAAGGGGTAGCTCTTATGTTATCTAAAGAAGCACAGAAAGCACTCATTGAATGGGAAGCCGTTGGATCCAGAATAATAACAGCTTCTTTTAAAACAGCTAAAAGAAAATAAATGTAAATGTCATCCAATGTTATGCACCAACTAATGACAAAGAAGAGTCTGTGAAAGAAGCATTTTATACTAGACTACAGGAAATTATAGAAAAAGTAAAAAGAAGAGACATCACAATTTTGATGGGTGACATGAATGCAAAGATAGGTACAGTCAACACCAGCTTTGAAGAAGTCATGGGAAAACAGGGGCTAGGAATAATGAATGAAAATGGAGAACTATTCTCAAACTTCTGTGCTTCAAATCAACTGGCTATAGGAGGAAGCATGCTTCCACATAAGAGAATACACAAGGCAACATGGATATCACCAGACCATAGAACAGAAAATCAGATTGATCATATATGCATAAACAAGAAGTTTAGATCATCATTGCAGGATGTAAAGGTATATAGAGGAGCAGATGTGGCATCAGATCACCACCTTCTGATAGCCAAAGTAAAAATAAAACTCAAGAGATATGCAGCAATGCAAAATTATAGACAACAATTTAATGTAGGACATCTAAGAAATCAAGAAACAAGAGACAAATTTGCGGTCACAATATCCAACAAATTCGAAGTGCTCCAACAGCTGGAAGATGCAGAGAATACAGAAGACTATTGGCAGCAAATCAAAACGGTATGGAATGAGACATGTGAAGAAATACTGGGGAAAAGGAAACGACAACAAAAAGCATGGATAACAACAGAAACCATCAATAAGATAAAAGACAGGAAAAACAAGAAAGCAGATTTAAACACAAGCAAAACCAGAAGTTCCAAAGCCAAGGCTCAAGAAGTGTACACAGAAGCAAACAAAGAAGTAAAATGAAGTATCAAATGAGACAAGAGGAAGTATATTGAGGAGATGGCAAGAGAGGCAGAAGATGCTGCAGCCAAAGGGAATATGAGAGAACTGTATAAAAGCACAAAGAAGCTAACGGGGGAAATACAAGCAAACAAGTTGCTTCATAAAAGACAAGAATGGAAAACTGCTCAGCAATATACAAGAGCAAATGAAGAGGTGGACAGAATATTTTGAGGACCTTCTCAATAGACCAGCTCCACAAAACCCCCCGGACATCCAGCCAGCAGAAGAAGAGCTACAAATTAACGGTGAAAGACCAACGAAGGAAGAAATAAAGAAAGCCATAAAGCTTCTAAGAGATGGAAAAGCATCTGGACCTGATGGCATTCCAGCAGAGGCCATCAAAGCAAATATCGACACGGCTACAGAGATGTTATATAAATTACTTGGTAAAGTCTGGGAAAAGGAAGAGATACCAGCAGAATGGAAGGAAGGATATCTGGTTAAGTTGCCTAAGAAGGGAAATTTACAAGAGAGCACAAATTATAGAGGAATAATGTTACTTTCAGTGCCAGGAAAAGTATTAAACAGGATTATCCTTGAAAGATTAAAAGAGTCCATAGACAAAAAACTGAGAGATGAACAAGCAGGTTTTCAACAAAACAGATCCTGTACAGACCAGATAGCCACTTTGAGAATAATAGTTGAACAAAGTCTGGAATGGAATTCACCACTATACATCGGATTTGTGGACTACGAAAAGGCATTTGACAGTGTAGACAGAGAATCACTTTGGAAATTGATGAGGCATTATGATGGAGTTCCCCTGAAGATCATTAATTTAATAAAGAAAACATATGAAGACATGACATGCAGAGTTCTTCATAAAGGACAGCTTACAGAACTGTTTGGGATAAGAACAGGAGTGCGACAGGGATGCCTCTTATCTCCATTTCTTTTCTTACTAGCAATAGACTGGGTTACGAGAACATCGACAACACACAACAGAAATGGAATCCAGTGGACTCTGACTAAGCAGTTGGATGATCTGGATTTTGCTGATGACTTAGCTCTTCTGTCCCATAACCGTAATCAGATGCAGGACAAATTGAAAACACTCGATGAGATGTCACAGCAATTGGGTCTGAAAATACACAGGGAAAAGACAAAGATAATGAGAATAAATGCAGGTAATGATAACAGGGTCAAAATTGAAGAAGCACCAATATAAGATGTAGAATCGTACACATATCTTGGCAGCAATATAGACAAAGTTGGAGGGACAGACAGTGATATCAAAATAAGAATACAGAAAGCAAGAGGAGCTTTCATTGCATTGGGAAATATATGGAGATCAAGAGAAATCGGATCCAGCACGAAAATAAGAATCTTCAACTCAAATGAGAAGTCAGTCCTATTGTATGGCTCTGAGACATGGAGAACAACAAAGACAACTACCAAAAAGCTACAGACTTTCATAAATGGGTGCTTGCGTAGAATAGAGGGATTAAAATGGTATGACAAGGTTACCAACATGGAACTGATGACAAGAACTAGACAAGTGCCAGTGGAACAAGAGATGAGAAGAAGACGATGGCGATGGATAGGACACACACTGAGGAAACCTGTTGATAGCATTACAAGGTAGTCCTTGTTCTGGAACCGCCAGGGCAAGAGAAGCAGAGGTAGACCAAGAAGCACATGGAGAAGAGAGCTGGAAACAGAGGTGAAAATGATGAGGAGAACATGGAAAGAACTTGAGATGATGGCACGGGACAGGAGGACTTGGCATGTGTTTGTTGAAGGCCTATGCTCCTTTGGGAGTGGAGGGTTATGAATGAATGAATGAAGTTTTAATTTTTTTTATTTCCAGAAACAAAAACAAAACAAACAATAAAAAATATTTTTTTAAATATTTTAAACACAGGCTTTTAATGCACTAAAAAGCCACAAATAATTTTTCAAGGAGTATATAGCTTGCAGTCAAAAAATGTAACATCAAATTGACAACAAGCCTGGGGCGCTGATTCTACATGAAATTAACTTCTGCTTTATACTTCATTACACACTTATGGATAAAACATTTAATAGGCGCTTAAGCGCCCCAGGCTTTTTGTCAATTTGATGTTACATCTTTTGACTGCAAGCTATAAACTGCTTGAAAAATTATTTGTGGCTCTTTAGTGCATTAAAAGCCTGTGTTTAAAATATTTTGTTTTTCTCCTTTTTTAGTGTTATTTTTTTTTGTTTTTAAATTTAAGTCAAATGTAATCAATCTGTTAATGACATTATCAGTTTGCGATAAACGAGTCCAGAGCACAGGAGGCGGATTTCATTATTCAGTATATTACACGGAAAGCTAATATTTTTTTGGGTTAAATTTTTTTTTCAAATTTTGATAAGAGTTGTAAATTACATTTTTTTAAATGTAGTTGTCAGTTGTGTGTATGTCTGTGCGCGCATGTGCGATAGTGTGTGTGTGGAAGGAGGGGGGAGAAGTTTCAATATTTCTCTCAAGAGAGACAATCTTGTTGGAAAGAATACACCTAGATTATTTGCAGTTATCGCCATTTCAGTGATGATACAATACAAACAAACAAAATTAAAATTAATTTTATTATTTTTAGGACTGATTATTGTATTGCCATTGGGAATACACAACTATGCCAAGTTTCAGAGTTATTGCTCACCTGGAAGTGATTGAAAAATTGATTGCAAGATTTGAAGGTGACAAGAGAGTTACATACGTTGCAAGCTAAAGAAAAGCCTGTAAAAAAACTAAAATGGCCAATAACCTGACGTTACAAAACCTGACGTTACAAGAGACGGCAAAAATGGCCACCCACTATGAAGTAATGTGTAAACTTACTGGGGAAAAGTCATTTGCAACAAGCTTCATGCGAGTGAACCACTCCAAATTTTCTTTATCATTCTCTGACTGGAAGAGGTAAATGTTGCCAGCACTTACACGTAACTATTAGGAGAAATAAAAAAAACACAACACTGAAAGATCTTACAAGCATAAATACATAACAATAACATGCACACATAATTTTCAATCTGAATGTTAAAAAAAAAAAAGGTGCATACCCTACCATGGTCATTCATTCATTGGCCTCTAGCTTCCCAAGGAGTGAAGGCCTTCAACAAACATATGCCAAGACCTCCTGTGATGTGCCATCAGCCCATGGTCTTTCTATATCTTCCTCATCAGTGTCATTTCTGTCTCTAATTCTCTTCTCCATGCATTTTTCAGTCTACCCGTGCTTCTATTTCCCTGGGTATTCCAGAACAAAGACTGCCTGGTAATGCTATCAACAGGTTTCTCAGTATGTATCCTATCCATCTCCAGTGTCGTCTTCTCATCTCCTACTCTACTGGAACTTGCCTGGCTCTTGTCATTAGTTCCACATTGGTGATTTTGTCTTGAGCTAACATGTGATGCATGAATATTTCAAATCTGGTCAAACAGACCAGATTTTTTTCCCACAAAGCAGCTGAAACTTTCTTGAAAACCATGCACTTATGAATCATGAATAATTAGCAGCAGCCTGTCTGTCAAAAATGCCTGGGGAAAAAATGACAAATTTATAATTTTAAGAATAAATCTGTAATCTGATGCAGCGAGCACGTGGAAGCAGTATAACAGTCACCAAACAATAATGTGCCTTTTTGCCATGTACCCAGACTTCACCCTATTCACAGAATGTTAGCAATCCATCCATTCCAAATACACCCAACAAGGTATATTATGGAAAATGATTAGGTCAATGTTTCCACTCCTTCTTCTTCTTTGATCCTTAGCCGCCAACCGTCAAAGCAGTCAGTGGCCATCATGCCTGGTGGCATCTTGTAGGGCAGCAACACGTTGATTCCACTTTGCTCAGTCGGTGACCATCCTTTGTACAGTGCCCCAACTCTGGTTCATTCTTTGCATCTCAGCCTCCACAGTCCTCCGCCAAGTTGTTTTTGGTCGGCCTCTCTTTCGTTTTCTTCAGGGGTCCATAGCATAGCTGTTCTTGTGATGGCATCAGGGTCTCTTCTGAGGACATGGCCAACCAAACTCCAGTGTCTGCCAGCTATGATGGTGTGCATTTTTTTTTTTTTGTAGAGCTCAAGTGAACGTTTTCCCTTGAGCTCTACAATATTGGTAAGCTCTGAATAAACAAAGAAAGAATAGGCCTACTGAACCCTCATGCATGTGGTAAAAGGTGAAAAATATGAGGTTGTGCATGGGAGGGGGGGGGGGGGCTGACAACCTCATCATGTAAAACAATTTGCCACAGAAACCACTGCTGCAAGAGCATGTGACTACTTGGTGCAGGCTTCCTGCAAGGGGATTAGCTGCATCGGTTAATTAAAATGATGACTTATTACTGCTAAAACTCAACTGACGTTAACCATTTGCTATTGACACAACTCAATGGTATTGTATATTCCTTAATTTTGAAAAAACCTATTGTTATTGTGTAAGCACTCCCTGATATTGCATACCCTTTACTTTCAATAAAGTTAACTTTGGACAAATAAAAATAAAGGATGGTGTTCTGGAAAATGCCCTAAGGTGCCAGATTATTTCTTACACACAGTCCATTACCATACTTATTCATGTCTTTCAACAATGTGCTTTTCCAGCTCTCTTACGCCAAATACTTTACAATGTAATTTCCTAATACTCGTGGCTGATCGCTCAGCAGTGAATATGTGTATAATATTTGTAGTTTCGTAACCCTAATCTTAACCCTAACTCTAAATGGTACGAAATTTACACATTATGTGCATATTCACTGCTGAGCGTTCAGCCACGAGTATTAGGAAATTACCCTTTACAAATTATATATTCCATATACCTTAATCCTTGATAACACTTACCAATATTATACAACAAATCACTGATATTGTAAGGTATTCTAAACAACTCACCGATATTGTATTCTTTTTGCCTGTCAGCTCTTTTGGATTTAAGTCTACATGGGCACCCTGTAGACTCACAACACCCTCTGGCTTGCCATAAGGGCAGCCTTGCTTTTGTGTTGCTGATTTTTGATCCTTGTAAAACACTAAGTTGGATCCCTGAAGAACCACATAAATCTGGGCCCAACTTTTTCTGAAAGAGTACACAATTATAATTGCAGAAGCCTATTTAAATTACCCTGTTACAATCAAACAATATACAGATGATACCTGAAATAAACTGCTTTAATGCAATTTAACCATCACATGAAGTTAAATATTGGGCAGTATAGCAAAAGCTACCTCATCACATAAAACAAACTATTACAGGAATTACCACTGCATGAGCACATAAATACTTTGGTGCAGGCTTCCTGCAAGGGGACCAGCTGCAGTTGTTGCTCCATGCTCCATAAGGATCGAAAAGGGGAATTTTTTTTTAATGTCAAAAGCTGCTGAGGTAAAACTGTGCAAGATATGTTACAACACTTTTTTTTTCAAGTATATACTTTCAGTTCATCAGCTTCTGTTAGAAAAAGCTGTCAGTGGTAACAAGACAATTCTCAAGCAACTTCAGAACAGAGGCCATGAAAACCTCAGTAGAGGTTATAATGACACAGGAAAGCACAGAGAGACAAGTTGCAATCTTTACTGATGCACTGTCAGTAATTGCAACATTGAAAAGCCAAA
Source organism: Oreohelix idahoensis (assembly GCA_024509875.1). Classification (NCBI taxonomy): domain Eukaryota; kingdom Metazoa; phylum Mollusca; class Gastropoda; order Stylommatophora; family Oreohelicidae; genus Oreohelix; species Oreohelix idahoensis. The sequence goes on along the minus strand of JAMPIV010022322.1, from coordinate 318,920 downwards.
ATAATGCAGACCTGGATGATCTAAGATTAGTACTCCACAAACTATGTCAACGATTCAAAAGAGTTGTGATTCAATGGATCCCATCTCATTGTAACATCCCCAGCAATGAAGAGGCTGACAGATTGGCAAAGGAAGGTAGAAAGCTACCTCAGCCTGATGCAAGCATAACTTTCAAGGAGGCAAAGAGTTTTATCAGAATCAGATACAGAAACAAATTGGATGTTAGCATTGCTAAGGAATAAAGTTAATATGTCATGGTATATTGCCACACACAGGCATATAGCCATTGTTATTTGAGGAAATATGTCTATTTATGGTAACTCATGTTTTTGCACGATTTTTAACTTGTATTGAACACTGCATATTTAATAAGTCACCGGTTGTCAATGACGTAACGCGTTTGCGCTAATTTATTCTAACGGCTAATATTCTGACCCTTTCGTATACTTCATTCGTCCAAGCAAGACGTATTTTTCGAGCAACCGGAATTGTGGAGGAATATAGTACCTTTATGTGGCATTAATATAACTTCAAAGGCCGCCACTTGTTTTTCAAAGATCGTTAAGATGATTCCGAACTTATGAAGAAATTCCGCACCTTATAGAGAAGTATTTTATTCAAGAAATATAAAGTCACGTTTTCAGGTCCACATTACTTGGGTGTCGGTGGTTGACACACACCTATTAGTACAGTGGCCAAAACTGAATAGATGAGACCATATATATTGATGTTATGTCACTATGCATGCTTATATACCTATGGACTGACCATGCACTTTTGTTTGAGGAGACAGATGTTCAAGATTCTCCAATTTTTGCCATTGCCTGAATTTTTGTGAAGAACCAAATAAATATTATACGACATGTATCGTGGACCCATCACCAGCAGTGGTGTATTCTCTATGTGTGCTGTGCGTGCTGCGCACACCTATGCCTGAAGGAAAATAAAAATTTAATGTATTATTCTATAAAATATTTCTTTTATAATGTTCTGCTTTCGGACCGCACGCATCAGGATAACGGATTTTCCCGCATAGAATCTATGAGTATATTTAGTTTCAGTGTCCCAGACGCGTTTTATAGTGCAGTTTTTTTGGTTGGTAGCAATCGCCCGAAGTTTCTCGGGTAATTCCGTCACTATGCATGCTGCAGCTTTCGGTTTTACGTTTGAAGACTGGTTTGTGTGGATCGGGGTCATGGCCAGATACGTCAATACAATACGAACATGCGTGCGGTGGTCTTGCAGCTCTCGAGTTGTAAAAATCAGCTGTGTCCGTCCAGTGTTTTTTGTGATTAATTTTTGTTAGTTGCCGGGAATGCAGATTATTACAGTGACAGTGAGTTTCAAGTTGTAAGTTAATTAGTACTTCGGAGATATTGACATATACCCCTAATAACTATCGTTGCGTAATTGAATATAGTTGGTTTTTAAATTAAGAGGGGAAGAAGTTAAATAGTAGGCGTGCATATTCATTTTAAGTAGCAGCACGCCTAGCTCGCATTACCAGAATACGCCACTGATCACCAGACGACTTATGTTCTTCTGCCAGTTTTATGTCCTGTGATGTCAATGCCCTTATGCATTCGTGTTGTCATTATGATGCACTCAAATTAATAGTCCCACTACAAACAAACAAGACCCAAAGACACTACAAGCATCCAGGTAACACACAAAATGATGCATACTACCAGGCAGACATGTGTGGAGCACTGATCTGTTCAACAAGCTTAAGATAGGAACTACCGATGAGTGTAACTGTGGCACTGATAAAATGACTGCTGATCATCTACTTCAAAGTTGCCCAACATATGCGGAACAGAGAAAGCGCATATGGCCGACACCAGTACCATTCGTGGAAAAGCTTTACGGAGATGCAGAGCCTCAAACTGACGGCTGCTTTCTTTGAAAACATTCAAGTAGAATCTGAGAGTGTACAAAGAAGAAGAAAAATAAGACATGATTTATCTATCTGAAGCATGAATTAAATGAAGAAGGAAAAGACAATAAGGAAATGAACAATGAGCAAGTGTGCTGTGAGAGAAATTGTATGACACAGTGCCAACAAATCCGTTAAATAAAATAGTATTTCACAAACAAATATTGCCAGTTGTAACTCTACTGACAGTTTCTTATAACTAAGAAGCACCTGTCAGACCAAGAATGCCGGATGATGACTGGCTTTTTTTTCTTCACAAAAACCATTTACACAAAATAAAATTGCAGCAAAAGAAATGGAGTTCCTGAGAAGTATGTTAGGAACACATGAGCAGCTAAGAAAACAAATAAGGAACTATTAGAGGAAAACATTAATACAAGATCAACGCTAATGAAGTAAAACAAGAAGAAATATGTAAGCCTGCATAACATAGTACAGCTTCATTTGCTTTGCTGTTTTTTATTTAGTAAAAATTATTTAATATTGCAGACTGTCAAAGGTGATACATGATCAGTTTAATGAAATATAAACAATAGTAAGCAGAAGATGCAGTCTCCACGATACATGACGTTGTGTGACTTCTTAAAACAGCTCACATAAACCAGAATTTAAAATGATAAGAAAACAAAACTAGCTAGACTAGCTGGCAATAACAGATGAACTATGAATAAAATACAAAGTCTTAAAAACTGGTTTTGGTTTGGTTTAGGTTTTAAGGACCATCTTTATTGCACATGGACAACTCCATCAGAGTTCCGATCTCCTCCCTTAGAACATACAAGGAGGATCTAAGTACACTGCACCAACTCCGTAGCCCCGGCGAGGATTCCAATATGTGTATACAGGAATCACACATTCTATAAATATTTTTGTTGAGGGTAGGTTTCCGAAATTTTTAATGTCTCTTTATGATTTCCAACTGATGAGGGATTTTTAACATGCACAACTTGAACACAGGGCCTCCTATTTTTTTTCACCCTTATCTGAGAAGGCTAGGCATTCGATCTCCCTACCCAGGAGATCAGAGGGGAGTATGATATCATTAGGAACCACTTGGGTCTCCATAAAAATTTAAAAAACTGAAGCTGTAGTAGTCAAGTAAAGGGCTCATAATTCTTATCTCATTTAGATGAAATCTGAACTGGCCAACAAATTTTTGCAAGAATCTTAAATACAAAGATTGATCAAAATCAGCCCAGCAATATGGGTCATATTCAATGCCAGTGTTTTCTCCCTCGCCACTTATTGCACCGGCACTTGTCTGGGTCTTCGCATCAATCCACATTTAGCCCTCGTAACTCTTAAAACGTAGAGGAAAATTGGCTCCTAAATACCATCACAATAAGGAAGCTGAAATTTTTTGGTCATATAAAAAGATATAATAGTCTGGAAAAAATAGTGATGGAAAGCATGGTCCCTGAAAAAAGGGGTCGACCTAGACGACGGTGGACCCAGGACATCACAGAGAGTCTGAACTTATCTTTGGCTGATGCAGGTCGACTTGCCCAGAATCGTGATGCGTTCAGAGCAGCTGTAATGGAGACAACGTTCTGGAAAGAATACGTCACATGATGATGATGAACTCTTAAAATGTTTCACAGGATGAACTATTTTTTCCTGATTTTCCTATAAACCAATCTTACTTCATTTGCTCCCGTTGAATGTGATTCACTCGGTTCATTCAAGACATGACAGATGAATATAAATTATAAAGAGTTCATACAGTAACTTGTATCTTACTTGACTTTCTTTTTACTGACATCTAAGATCTTGGTCTTGTATAAGTACCCCTCCAGGATATCCTGAAATGATAAGTATTTAATATTACATTCAGGTAAACTCATTCAGGTAAATAAATCAGTGCTTATATATTACAATCAGGTAAACAAATCAGCTGTACACATTGCATTTGAGGAAATAAATTTGTTCTTCACAATACCCTCAGGTGAATTAATCAGGTGTTTACACTACACTCTGGCAAAAACAATAGAAAAAAAAAGAAATAGTTCTTTTTCTCGTCTGTTATTAATAATATACAATCCCAAAGTAATGCTTTTAAAGGGTACCACGGTTGCCAAAGTGGTAAACATTTCTGATTTCTTCATACTTTCCATTTTGAATACAAGCTAACTCACAGGTATATGAAGATAAGAATAATTGGCATATTTTATTTTGAAATCAGAACTGAACACATAAATTGTACATTTATTATATTTTTAAAATAATAAATGGAGAGAGTGATAGTAAAAGGTAATATAATTGCATACATTCATTGTTATCTTTTGTACTCTACTTGTGACAGTAAGCAAGGGGAAAAAGGGGGCAGGGCAAAGAAGAGAAGAGAAATTCAACTCATTGAAAAGAAGTAGGCAAAAATTAATATTATTTTTTTTTTCAAAATTAAAAATATTTTCTGTTCCAACAAAATAAGCAAAAAATGCAACATTTTTGTCAAAACAATACAAATATTAAAGTAACTTTGTGCACAATCAATGAAGAAAGGTCCAAGAAAAATCATCAGTCTTCTAAATGTGCTACAGATGCTAAAAGGCTTAGATGTTGGTTTTGATTCTTCCCACATTATTTTTTTAATGGGTATTCTTGCTCATATATATCATATCATATCATATCATAACCCTCCACTCCCAAAGGAGCATAGGCCTTCAACAAACACATGCCAAGTCCTCCTGTCACATGCCATCATCTCAAGTTCTTTCCACGTTCTCCTCATCATTTTCACCTGTTTCCAGCTCTCTTCTCCATGTGCTTCTTGGTCTACCTCTGCCTCTCTTGCCCTGGGGGTTCTAGAACAAGGACTGCCTTGTAATGCTATCAACAGGTTTCCTCGGTGTGTGTCCTATCCATCGCCATCGTCTTCTTCTCCTCTCTTGTTCCACTGGCACTTGTCTAGTTCTTGTCATCAGTTCCACGTTGGTAACCTTGTCATACCATTTTAATCCCTCTATTCTACGCAAGCACCCATTTATGAAAGTCTGTACAGACTTTCATTCTTGCTCGTACTGTACTATATTATGAGGTGATCTGATACATGGGATTGACAAAAAATACCAAGAGGTGTCATGTGGCAGTCAAGTATTAAAAAGGAAACATTGAAAAAAATTGGCAACATCAGCCAATATATCATGCATAATTTATTTCATAAATTCTTCAGTGTTAATCACACCAGTGAGATGTAACCAGGTAGGGAGGGCAGCAAGAGCTTCGTCTTCATGTGCTGCATTTAAAAGTGCACAAAAATTAAAAGAATGCTTTCAACAGAAAGGTTAATTTCAAGGAATGGAAATAATATGCCAATGTTTTGTCCTAGATGCCAAACTGGCTAAAAAATAGCCACTTCATGAAAATTCATTCTATAGTAACAAACTGGCACTTTTCACCACGGACTAGAGGCAAATGTTTACTTTCTAAAAGCTTCTTTGACCCAAATAAATTTTGTTTAATTATTCTTTCATTTTACAAAATTGTTAATTTGAAAAAAAAAAGTTTCTTCATTCCCCTTTTCATAAACCCGGCGTGATGCTTTCCATATCATCCCTTGTGTGCTGATGGTCAAGAAAATATGGGCCTAACACCATATTCCCAATATGCCTCAATGGGCGTGTAACAGGATCCTTTTTATCTTTTACCTTTTCATAAACATATTTAGGTGATATGTTAACATTCTAAATGAAAAACATGTTTTATAAATAACTTTCTGACCAAACAATGAATTTATATTACAATTTTTTTAAAACAACAGATATACATTATGCTATGTAAAGTCTGAGCATGTGCAATAAATGCCCATCTGCTGCAAGTTAACCCCTTTCTCTGCCAGTATAATCCAAGTGACTCTATTTATGTTTCCATTTCGACTGCTGCCATCCTCCTGCATATTATTTAAATAAATATAGGGGCTGCTGTACAGCTGGTAAAGAAATAAATATATAAATAAACAATAAAATGGTATGGAAATCGTTTTACAAATTAACAGTACAAAGGAAACATGGGACGTTTCGAGTTACACCCTTTGTCAACCACAGTTACATAAAGGCGACAAGGACAAAAAATATAGACAAGTCAAAGAAAAATACTATAGACACTCAAAACACGTAACAGGATGAGAAACACAGACAGGAAAGGCAATACAAAATTTTTCTTTGACTTGTCTATATTTCTTGTCCTGGTTGCCTGTCTGTGAGTGTGGTTGATGAAGGGTGAAACCCGAAACATCCCACGTTTCCTGCATATCTGCCTTCTTCCTTACACTCATAATTTTTCTCAATAAATTACTTTGCAAATGCATCCAAAGTATTTTAAATGGCTGGTTCTAAATTCCTCTCTAAATCAGTTTTCTTTTCATTTACACATTTTCCAGGAACCTTTTCTCTGCTGTTGCTATTTCATAAAACATACCCAATTCTTCATTTATGAATATTCACATTTCAAAGGCCCCAATTCCTTATTCCAACTGCTTATTCAATGTCCATGTTTCTATACCATACAATGAGGAAGTGTCGAAATACCATGTGTTGATTTTAGTTTTTAATTTCTTACTTTTTGTCTGAATGTTATTATCTGTCCACTGGTGAATATTTCTGCCAAATTTTAGCAAAAATAGATTAACAAAGTTATGAAACACTAATCTTTCAAATGTACTTAAATTTGTTTAAGACTGAATGAAGAAAACTCACAACATAAAAAATATTAAAAAGTGCATAATCTGACACCAATTCGTGAGGTGTAGAGGTTTGTAAGAGAGAGCGCCATACTATTCTATCGGCTGTCTTCCTCCTGGCTTGGTTCCATTCTAGTCCTCGGTCCTTCAAAGCCTGTCTAATGTTGTCCTCCCAGCGGACTTGGGGTCGTCCTGGAGGTCTGGATCCCTGGCTCTTAGTTTCCCATGCTTGGGACTGTTCTACTTGGGTCTGCAGGGGTTGGGTTTTTAGGCATTGATGTATCGTCTGGTTGCGGACCATGTCTCTTCTTGTTACTTCAATCACCTTCCTCAGATACCTCATTTCTGAGGTTTGGATCTGGCTTTTGTGGGTTGTAGTCATTGTCCATGACTCGCATCCCTACGTCAAGACTGGGACATAGGTGGAGCGGTATACAGCCATCTTCGTCTTCTTACCAACTTCTCTTCTGCTGAGGAATCCTTGATTTATGGCTTGAAAAAGTCTCCCAGCTGCTGCTCCGGGTAGCCAACTCTTCTTTGATGCCTCCCTTCCGGTCTATGACAGCTCCAAGGTATTTAAAGTGGTCGACCTGCTCCAGGACCTGTTCTCCCAGCTTAATCTTATTTTTGTAATTATGAGCACTAAATTTCAATTGGAAGCTCATCATTGCATTTTAACATTTTTGTCACATTAGATTACACTGACAAACAACATTTTTCTTTCTTATATAAGAATAAGTGTTCTTAGGTCAGTTTCTTGCGCTGATTTCAAATCTGAAATCCGTTTATCTCTATCATGTCGGGTTCTTAAGATATTTGTGAATAAATATATTTTTGGGAAACCGTTATTTGCTCCGTTTCATTTTTACTATATAACTTATTAAAAATTAATAAAATGCAAAATAATTCTACTTTTTATACTGCTAAAAGATGCATGACATATGTTACGCTATTTTTCAAATAGTTACTGTATTTTGAAATAATTCTGAGCGAAATATGGCTTCTAGAAGTTGTAGAATCGGTATCGAAACCAGTGCCTCATGATCCAATCACGTGTCCGATCCCAGTTCCACCATAACAATATCCGTTGGACGTGAATGAACCATCAGAAAGTGATAGTTTACCTGCTTTAGAAACTAATTCTGACTCGGATTATATACCGGTGAATGATGGTGTTCACTTAATTAACCATTCAGAACTTTCAGATCTAATACGTGATCTCGCTCTTACCAAAGGACAAGCGGAATTACTCGGTTCGCGACTCAAAGAATGGAATCTTTTAGCGCCCAATACTCCGATATCTAAATTTCGTCATAGACACAGAGAACTTGTTCAATACTTTGAGATGGATGATGGCATTTGCTATTGCAAAGATGTAAACGGTCTAATGGTGCACCTCGGTCGTGAGCACATAGTCAACAAATGGCGACTTTTCATCGACTCTTCCAAGACTAGTCTAAAAGCCGTGTTATTGCATAACGGAAATTTATTTTCATCAATTCCAGTCGCCTACTCTGTTCATATGAAAGAAACTTATGACAATATGGCTATACTTTTGGCAAAAATAAAGTACAATGACTACCAATGGCGGATTTGTGGAGACCTAAAGGTCATTGCAATTCTCACGGGCATGCAGACTGGGTATACTAAATTTTGTTGCTTCCTATGTGAATGGGACAGCCGCAACAGACAGGAACATTATGCAAGAAAGGTGTGGCCTATCAGGGATCGTATGCAGCTCTGGCATAAAAATGTAATACATGAGCCATTAGTTAACAAAGACGGCATCATTTTACCACCGTTACATATAAAGTTGGGGCTCATGAAGAATTTCGTAAAAGCGTTAGATAAAACGAGCAAAGCTTTCACTTATCTTCGAGAAAAGTTTCCGCAAGTTAGCGATGCAAAGATAAAGGAAGGTATCTTTGTAGGACCTCAGATTAGGAAAGTTATTGCAGACAAACAATTCGAGAACTTGTTACATGGTAGTGAACTTCGCGCATGGATGGCATTCAAATCGATCGTCGATAACTTTCTGTGAAATCACAAATCTGTCGACTATGTGCATATTGTTAAGCAGTGCATAGATGCATACAGAATTATGGGCTGTAACATGTCCCTCAAAATCCATTTGCTTGATTCGCATCTTGACTTTTTCCCTGACAAACTTGGCGAAGTCAGCGATGAACATGGAGAACGATTCCATCAAGATATCGCCGTAATGGAATCACGCTATCAAGGACGGTGGAGTGTGACCATGCTTGCCGATTATTGTTGGATGCTTCATCGCGATGTACCACATGCCATTCACCGACGAAAGTCGACTGCAAAGAAATTCAAGCCTACATAACTGTTACACTTCTTGTATGAATGATGTTATAATACTTTATGCCTTGTTAAAAAAAACTTCAATTGCGTATTTCTAGAGATCCCGACCTGATAGAGAAAAACGGTTTGCAGATTTAAAAACAGCGCATTAAAATTGACCAGAAAAACATAGAAATGTTAGAGAAAGAAAAAAAAAGTTTTTTTTTGTTAGTCAGTGTTATTAACAGCTTTAGTAGATCCTGAACTACAGAAGAAGTATCTAAAAACAATATCAAATTTTGCTAACATTACAACATTTATTGCAATGAATAAAAATTGATAAGATCTCATAAATGTAGTCTGAAAAAAAAGAGTTTAACAATGCAGTGGAATGTATCTGTGTCAAATCTTGTGTTGACTGCTGAATAAATAAGCAGGTTATTAGAAAACTATCAATAAAACAAGGTTCAGAGAAATTAATGGTTTTCTTTATAGGAAAAGTGCAATTTCTTAATAAAACATAGTTTTCAAAGTTAGAGTACGCCTGTGTAGAATGTATTCTGAAAGCTGTTTTGACACATTTAGATTAGATATATTATAAATTATCAGAATTTTGACACATTTAGATTAGATATATTATAAATTATCATATACTGACATCCAAACAGTTATCTCACAAATTAAAACTGAGAATCATAAAGTGTTATATATATTCTGCATTTCTGTATGGTGCAGAAACATGGACGATGAATAAGCAGTTGGAAGAAAGAATTGAGGCTCTTGAAATGTGGATATATAGAAGAATGGGGCGTATCTCATGGAAAGAGATGAAAACAAATAAGGAGGTCCTAGAAAATCTAGGTATGAAAAGAGAACTAATGAGGGAGGTCAAAGTTCGGCAGCTAAAATACTTTGGCCACATAAAAAGGCATAACACCTTGCAGAAGACCATAACAGAAGGGAGAGTTGAAGGCAAACGTGCAAGGGGAAGACAGCGCTATAAGTGGGAAGACAACATCAAGAGATGGACAGGAAAGAGTCTATCAGAGTGCACCATCAAGACAAGAGACAGAAGACGTTGGAGATCCATTACAGCCAACCTTCGTTGTGGAGATGGCAACTGATGATGATGAAATTATCAGAAAATTGACTAATCCTCATTTTCAAATTGTTTTCTAATTTGAACTTGAAATGTGCTGTTCCTCCCATTTTAAGGGACCACTGGAGTTACAGCAGCAAACTTCTCTCTTAAGATATGAGCTTCTCGCTCTTTAGCAGCCAATACCAAGTTGAAGACTCCTTGGTATTATCTACACCGTAGATCTAGGCTTTTCCTGTGGCTTTTCTGACATTCCGAAACATGTTGAGTTGAAGTCATGAGCTTCAGTTTCTCCAGCTTGGCTTGCATTTAAAGGATTGTCACATCTGATCCCAAGCTAGGAGTAAGAAGTGCATGGCATACATTCCCCGCCATCCAAGGGGGCTCTCCAACTATGCAGAGTTAAAATACTGCACTCTGGTTCTGGGCTCTCCCAAGGAATTGTCACGTCCTGCACTGAGCCCCTTCTCAGCTTCGCCTGATTATCACTGGTTTCACAGTGAGATCCTTCTGCATGCAGTGAACCAAGTCAAAGCAAAAGAATTATACCTGGGGCTCAAGTGACTTCTCCAAGCTTAGTGTGCAATGCTGGGTTCTCAACAAGTTTCACCACAGGGGGAATCCCTGGGAGTGTGTGGATGATTTCAAGAGTCACTGAGGATGTAATTAGCCTTACAGAAATAGATTCACTTCCACACACATATATTGTAGCATTGTGCATAGCTGGTGGTCATATAAGGATGACTCCAGATATGCCTCCATGCATACAGGATAGATATAAACTCCACCTCATTTCTGCTCCTCTCCTGTACTCAACTCCTGTATCTCCTCAACATACATCTCAACTCCTGCTTCTTCTCCATACTTCTTTCAACCCCTCAACCTGCAACCATCTTCCACACGTTCATCTACTTTTGCTTCTTCTACACCACAAAACCCCAACATCATGTAATTGGTGACATAAACAGAAGAGGAAATACCATTAACTATAACAATGACGGCTTGTAATAAAAAAGATAATCTCAAAATAGATATTGACATAGGGCAGTGAAGTGTTAGAGACTTCGCCTATACTAGGTCTCAGTTTTATGAATTGTGGTTTGACCAGTTCCCCTCCTCAATACCTTTGCCTTCTCTAACATAATAGTAGAGTCAGGTACCAATTTACACGTTGCTGGCTAAAGCGTATAAAGTTACAAGGTTTCAAACCCGGTAACTTTGCCCCAAGAAGCTACACTCTAACCACTCTGCCACTCAATGCTTGGCTAGTATGAGCCCAAAAAAAAAAAAAAAAAAAAAAGTGTATTCATAACTGACACAACTTACGTCAACTGCTTGCAGATGCAAGGGCCCTGTTGAGTTTGGGGTTATAAAATTTGTAGGTGGTTGAGGATTTAGTGGCCTGTTTGGACTGTGATTGTGGTCCTGAATAGAAGAAAACAAAATAGGGATTTAATAACGCACGTCTAAACACAGACCAGACATATGCTCCCTTAGGTCTATCATAAGAACCTTAAACATTTTTAATACACTAAAAACAGTGAACTCACAAGAATCACCTACAAAATATTAATACACTACAGTATTCCAGAATTAAATAATTCCAGAATTTGAGCACTTCTGGAAGTTATCCTGTTTTCTAACATGCTTTTACAGCCCAGCTTGTTTCACACTACCTAAACTTCATAAAGCTATTTCTTCTACTATTTTTTTTTTTTCACTTGTGGTTTAATTTATGTTACCACTATTACACTTATTTGATCTTTCTGTGGTTCCTCAGTTCGCTCATTTTTATCATACTTTAATTACTTCACTGCATCATTTCTTCTTTCTATCACTTTACAGACCCTTCTATTCCTTTGCTTTTTTTAAAAATATAGTTCTCATGAGTCATTCTGCAGTGGCTAAAAACCTATTGGTTGCTGGTAAAAATCACTGCTCTGTCAAACTACAAACTACATCATTTTAATTTCTACAGAATCCCAAAGAATGTAGAATGAAGAATATTAATACACAGAATCCATTGTGATATAGGAGAAAGCTACTTGAAGAGCAGTAGCTGGGAGACTTTTTCAGGCCATAAATCGAGGATTCCTCAGCAAAAAAGAAATTGGCAAGAAGACGAAGATGACTGTATACCGCTCCACCTATGTTTCAGTCTTGACTTATGGATGCGAGTCATGGGCAATGACTACAACCCACAAAGGCCAGCACCAAACCTCAGAAATGAGGTATCTGAGGAAGGTGGTTGAAGTAACAAGAAGAGACATGGTCCGCTTCCAGTTGATACATCATGGCCTCAAAACCCAGCCCCTGCCGACCTAAGTGGAACAAATACAATGGTTTGGCCATGGCTGCAGAATGGGACATGACTGGTTACAACGACAAATATTGGAAACCAAGAGGCAAGGATCCAAACCTCCAGGATGATCCCGAGTTCGCTGGGGGAACAACATAAGACAATCTCTTATGGACCAAGGACTAGATTGGAACCAGGTCAAGAGGAAGACAGCCAACAGGATAGTATGGTGCTCTCTCTCTCTCTCGCAAACCTCCACACCACAGGGTAGAAAAGGAATGGCTAAGTAAGTAGTATATGGGAAAACTGCCATTAACATTTTAACTCATTTAATATTTTTATTTAAAGTATGGCAAAAACCATACTATTTTGAGGATCAAAACTATGACCACCAGCAGTCCAGAACATCCAAGAAAAGGATTAGATATTTTTTTATGATGTCAAATCAAGGATAAACTCCTATCAATGAAGGCTGATAGGTCAAAGTAATGTTCGTATCAAAAAAGGTTTTGCTGGTAAAAATTGGGTCAGTGGCTGCTAAACTAGTTCAAGTAAGTTTAAAACAAAGACCACTTTGCTTAAAGTTCTAATTTCTAGATCAATAGCTAAATATACAATACCACTGACACCCATGGGCATCGATAAGCCAATGATCACACACTTCTACATTTCAAGACAACTGACATTTTTTAAAATTTTTTAATGTTTTAAAATTTTGCAAGATATCATATTTAAGTAACCTCCCTTTTCATCCTAGGGTGCCAGGAGTCAGAATCCTCAGGAAAATACTACTAACCAAAACCCTAACAAGGTAAAATCTTTAAACATCCTCCGGTGGAATGCAGAAGTGATCAGCAAGTCCCCATACTGAAGTTATTGATGTAGGCTGCATCCAGGAAAGCTACCTAAACCAAAAACAGATTTCAAAATAGAGGATACTTAACCATAAAGGGTAGAGATGGACCGTTGTAAAGGTGGCATCCTAATCACGACACAAAACTTGCTGCAAACTACAGAAATACAAATGCAAACAAGAGGACAAACAGTGGTAGCATGAGCAGACGTTTTGGTAGGTCAGGAAACTATTAAAATATACAACGTATATTGCACCAACAGGGAAACCACGAGGTGCGCAGTATAGGAAAAACTTAATGAACTGGCCGCCACTTAGAAAGGTTGGGGATAGCTAGAGACAGATACCAGAGAAGAAAAGATGGAAGACTGGGAGACAGATAACAACTTATAGTTAATCAACCAAGATAGAAGACCTACCAACTTTTTAAGGCAATGGAAAAGAACAACTGTTCCAGACTTGCCTTTGCCACAGAAGACCTAGCACACATCATTCATAGAACTGTACAAGAACAACACTGAGGAAGTGACCATAGACCAGTAAAATTAGCAGTTAAATCTAAATTACACACAACCATGGCATAAGCCTCTACCACGACGGAACAAAAAGAGAAAAAAAAAGCAAACTGGGAACAGTTAACACCATTAACTGAGAGCCTGGATAAAGTAAAAACTACTCAAGTATGTAGTTTGTGGTTGTAAGTACAAATTATTAAACTTCTTCCAAAACAGGCATGCCAGAGTGCACAATTAAGGAAACTAGTAATTTAAATATTAGTACTATATGTAGCAATAGAACTATCCGTAACTAACCTCCAAAGTCACTAGTAAATTAAATATTTGTACTATCTGTAAAAATGGAAGTAACTGTAACCTCCAAGCCGACAAGTAATTTAAATGTTAGTACAATATGTAAAATGGAAATATCTGTCCTCTTCAAACCTACTAGCCATTTAAATATTAGTACTACACATCTGTACCCTGTTATCCAAAATGCTCAATTTAGGATAAATAGTTATGGACCTGTACCTGTAAAAAGGGAAGTAACTGTAACCTCCAAGGTCACTAGTAAGTTCAATATTAGTATTGTCTATAAAAATGAACATGCAACTTCCAAGTTCACTAGTAATTTAAATATTAGTACTGTAATATCTATAACAAGGGAGGCAACAATAACCTCCAAGTTCACTAGTAATTTAAATATTAGTCCTGTAATATCTATAAAAAGGGAGGCAACAATAACCTCCAAGTTCACCAGTAATGTTTAAGTATTAGTTTTCGTTTTAATACATCTGTAAAATATCTAGCAAACTGGCAGGCAAGACAAATTTACATTGACTGCAGGAACAAGCCTGACACTTGGTAAGTTTGCAGGGAGAGCTGAAACCTGATTGATGAAAGCTGTCTCTAGCTGACCATAAGTCGACTTAGCCCTGGCTGCCTGTAAAGAGTCACCCCCAAACGTGCTGAGGCGATGGCCCTGGGTTTCCCAGTTCACCTTTCGTTGCTGAAGTAGCAAGCAACAGGCAAATTAAAATATATGTTTAAGCAAATGATCACACTGATGCAGAAGCAATTTAGATACTAAAAAATAAAAAACAGAAATGGCGGCAAGCACTGAGACCACATGCTACAAGCAATGAAATATAGAAATAAAAAAGACTTCTACAAGCAATAAAATACAGAAATAAGGTAAAGGATCCCGTTACATGCCCACTGAGGCATATTGGGAATATGGTGTTAGGCCCATATTTTCTTGACCATCAGCACACTAGGGGTGATGTTGTCAGCATCATGCCAGCCGCCTTAACCTTCCCAGAATTGCTCTGGTACCCATTTCATGAGGCTGGGTCAACCCCAGAGCCGTTTGTGGTCTAAAAATCCCACCTCCACTGGGGATCGAACAATGGACCACCGAGCTAGGAAGCCAGTTCACTAACCACTGAGCTACCACGGCTCCTAAATACAGAAATAAAAAAGTCTTAAATTTATCATATCAATATCACCTTTCATCTCCCCAAGGAGCATAGGCCTTCAACAAACTTATGCCAAGTCTCCCTGTCCTGTGCCATCAGCTCAAGGTTTTTTTAAATATCTTCTTCATGTCTGTCTCCAGTTCTCTTCTCCGTGTTTTTCTGGTCTTCCACTACCTCTCTAACCATGGGGATTGCACAGCAAGGACTACCTGGTCATGCTATCAACAGGTTACCTTACTGTGTTACCTATCCATCTTATTTTCACCCTGTGCAGTTCCTAGGGGTTTCGGAAGAGACAAAGAAAGAACAGGCCTACTGAACCTCAGACATGCCATACAAGATGACTAATATGAGGTTGTGCATGAGGCTGGCAACCTCATCATGTTAAACAAGTTGCTATAGAAACCATCACTGCAAGAGCTCATGATTGTTTGGTGCAGGCTTCCTACAAGGGGACCACGTGCGCTCGTGACTGCTTGGTACAGGCTTCTTACAAGGGGACCACTTGCGCTCGTGACTGCTTGGTACAGGCTTCCTACAAGGGGACCACGTGCGCTCGTGACTGCTTGGTACAGGCTTCCTACAAGGGGACCACTTGCGCTCGTGACTGCTTGGTGCAGGCTTCCTACAAGGGGACCACTTGCGCTCGTGACTGCTTGGTGCAGGCTTCCTACAAGGGGACCACTTGCGCTCGTGACTGCTTGGTGCAGGCTTCCTACAAGGGGACCACTTGCGCTCGTGACTGCTTGGTACAGGCTTCCTACAAGGGGACCACTTGCGCTCGTGACTGCTTGGTGCAGGCTTCCTACAAGGGGACCACTTGCGCTCGTGACTGCTTGGTACAGGCTTCCTACAAGGGGACCACTTGCGCTCGTGACTGCTTGGTGCAGGCTTTCTACAAGGGGACCACTTGCGCTCGTGATTGTTTGGTACAGGCTTCCTACAAGGGGACCACTTGCGCTCGTGACTACTTGGTCCAGGCTTCCTACAAGGGGACCACTTGCGCTAGTGACTGCTTGGTACAGGCTTCCTACAAGGGGACCACTTGCGCTAGTGACTGCTTGGTACAGGCTTCCTACAAGGGGACCACTTGCGCTCGTGACTGCTTGGTACAGGCTTCCTACAAGGGGACCACTTGCGCTCGTGACTGCTTGGTACAGGCTTCCTACAAGGGTACCACTTGCGCTAGTGGCTCCATGTTCAGTAAGAAGTGCAAAGGACAATGATGATGATTATTGTTTTCACAAATGTATACGTCTCTACTTGTGGTACTAAAATCAACATACACCTGGCTTCACGACAAACTGCCACATACACATATAGAGATGTTCATATGTTTAGAAAACTCTTACTTCCAAACCATCAGCTAGTATTGTTCATAATGATTCTATGAAAGGTATTTAAACTTAAGCAACTAGGTATTCAATTCAGAACATCATCATCATCATCAGTTGCCATCTCCACAACGAAGGTTGGCTGTAATGGATCTCCAACGTCTCCAATTCAGAACAAAACCCTCTTAATCCTCAAAAACCATCATTTTAATCCTTCTACACTATTCAAGCCCCCATTTATAAATGTCTGTACAATTTTTTTTGTAATTTTTGTAACTGATAGACACACTAAGCCCGAAGTGGTTTTTACTAACTTAACTTATTCTATGAGAAATTATGGCAAACATTATTAGGCTACAATAATTATGGCAAGTATTATTATTAGTAAGGGTAATTATAGAAAGTATTACCAATAAGTAAAGGTAAAAAAAAAGAAAGCATAATTATAATGTAAAACTGATTAAAACAAGCGTTATTAAGTAAAGGTACTTATGGCAAGAGCGTTTGACCGGCTAAGGGGTAGAAGCTACCAGAATTAAAACCTGGAAGCGTCGTGCCCCAGTCCACCTAGCTGTAAATCAGTACCCGGCTCTGCTCTTGAGTTAGGGAAGGCAAAAGGCAGCCACAGCAGGGGAACTGGTCACCCCCACCTCATAATAAAGCTGGACCTAGTATGGTGAAGTCTCTAACACTTCACACCCCTAAGGCAGTTTCTACTATGTGACTACCTTTACTTACAGTAAGCATTATTAAGTAAAATTATAATCCTATTATATATGAATACACTCTAAATGACATAGTCCAAGTTAACTTTGTTTAAGATGACTTGTGTGCCGCTTTCTTTGTCTTCTTCAAGTACCATGTCTAGTGGCATAGGAGATCATGTCTCTTCCTGTCTCCAGTCCAATGTATCAATTCTGCTGTTGACTTCTTTCCATGACATTATGTCAAACTGTCCAGTATTTGTTCTCTTTGTCTTCCCCTATCTCTTTTTCCTTCAATTTTACCTGTTGTTACGATATATTCCAGCTTTCCTCTTCTCATAACATGCTCAAAAAAAAGTGGATTGTTTCTTTCTAACTTGTGAAATGTTTCCTTTGTGTATTGGCCTCTTTCAGGACATCTTCAATACTCTTTTTGGCTGTCCATGGTATTTTTAACATTCTTCTGTAAAATCACATCTCTGTGACCTTTAGTGCCTTCCATACTTGTTTACTAATTAATTGTCCATGACTCACTCCCATATGTCAGGATTGGTTCTATATAACACTGAAGAACTTCCTTTCTTACTTCCTTTGACAAAGAACCCTTGTATAAAATACTCTTCATTTTATAGAATGCTGTTTTTGCCTGAGCTATTCTGCTCTTCACTTCTGAGATGCATCTTCCATCTGTTGTTATTAATGTGCCCAGGTATCTGAATTTATTGACCTGTTTTAAAACTGTTCCATTTACTTTGATTATGCATTCTAGGGAAGTCCTTTTCTTTGAGATGACCATTACTTCTGTCTTTTTGCTATTAAGGCTGAGGCCTTTGCTTTCACCTTCTATCACTACTATATCATACATTTCCTCCATCTCCTTTCCACCTTTTGCTATTAAGACTGTATCATCAGTGTATCTCAAGTTGTTTATATTATGTCCGCCAAATGATATACCTGGCATGTCCTCTAGAGATCTCATTATATTTTCACTGTACAGATTGTGTGCCATATACTACAATCAAATTAACAACTGAAAATAAATTAAGTCAAACGAAATATCCAAACGTGCAGGGCAGTTTATGCGGATCTACCCTATTTGTATCTTATTTCAGTTCTAATGAGCTGCTAAAAACAATTTAGCAACACAGTGAAAAACTAAGCTGTATCCACTTGCCCATTACCCGCAGTGCACAGTATCATGAAAAATGATCAAAATAATTTTATTAAGTGGAGGAATGGCACTGCATTTAAAGTCAAAATGGAAAAAACATATGAAAACTGATATTAGTCTATTTTCTGATAATTTATAATCTCCTCAATCTAAATGTGTCAAAGTCAATGGTCAGAACACATTCTGAGCAGATTTGTTTTAACTTTGAAAATTGTATTTTCTTAAGAAATTGTGTTTTTCATTTTGTTATACGTTTTTAATTGTCTTATAACATCTTATTTATTTACCAATCAACATTGGCACAGATTCTTTCTATTGCATGATAAAACTTCTGTCAGATCAGATTTCTGATATCTTATCAATCAAAATGATTTGTGGCAAATAATGTAAATTTTGCTAAATTTTTGTATACTAACTTTTAAGTTTGGGATCTAATAAAGTTAACAAAAATCTAACCCAATAACAGTTTTATTTATACAATGATAAGCATCCAGTGAAAATTTGGTGCTTATAACTTAAAAAAAAAAAAAAAGATCCTTACTGAATGCTGAACTGAAATATAGCATTAAAATTGAATATGGTCACTGTCTCCATTACAACCAGTAACATTTCACCATTAAGTGCTTTGTTATGTACAAGTATTACTGTTGTTAATATAGCTTTCTAAAGGTCAAGGTAGTCCCATAGCAGATACTGCCGTAGGGGAGTGAAGTGTTAGAGACTTTACCATACTAGGTCCAGCAGAGGTAGGGTGACCAGTTCCCTTCCTCGCTGCCTTTTCCTTCCCTAACTCAATTAGTCAGGTACCCATTAACAGCTGGGTAGATTGGAGCGTGTTGATACCGTGATTCGAACCCGGCACTTTTGCCATGAGAGACCAGCACTCTAACCACTCTGTTAATCGGACGCTCTACTATATCTTTCTACTGTCAATAAATATCTTGTCTGACTGTCTAGACCTGGGGTTGGCAACCAGTTAGTCCTGATCTACCGGTAGATTCCAGTGGGTGATTTGGTAGATCTTTAGGCGACCATGAGGGTTAAAAAAAAGAGAAAGATTGTAAACTAGGGAAATTTTGGACTAGACCTCTTCCGCCGGCATTTAAAATTGCAACGTCCATGGGATCAAATATACTTTTTACACATTCCCAATGAAAACTCTCGAGCTAGCTACTAAAATATATTCATGAATTGCATGAGATAGGAACACGATCTTTTCTTTGTAAGGTTCACCATCCCCACTTCGCCAACCCCTGCTTAAAATTACACACATGCACAGATATACATATATTTTATACATATATATGTGTGTGTGTGTATGTATGTATGTGTGTGTGTGTGAGATCTTTTGAGGGCTCAGTGTAACTAAAGTAGATCCCAACAGCTCCTGGGTTGCCGACCCCTGGTCTAGACTGTGGTAATTTTATGGTGCAGATATGATACTGGGATGGATGCCTCTATAAGCACAGAGATAACGTTCAGTGGTAACCAGTTAACAATTTCGTTATAAGTATATAACAAAAATGTCCCGTGTAGTTCCCGGAAGGTCTTTAAGGAGACAAAGAAATAGTAAGACTGCTGCTCCCTCAGGCATGTTGTAAGAGGAAACTAATATGAGATTGTGCATGAGGCTGGCAAACTCATCACGTAAAACCATATGCTACATGAACCACTACTGAAAAAAATATTTAAAACATGAATGCTTTGGTGCAGACTCCTGCAAAAGGGCCAGCTGCTTCACAGAGAGCAAACAGGAAAATTATAATAACGACGATAATGATGATGTTGATACAGATGTGTTACTGTTTTTTATTTTTTTTTTTATTTTGGCAAATAAAAATAGATGCAAAGACTTTTAGATTTGCTTTTATACAATGTAAAATACTACTGTACCGAGCAAAAACAGAAAGGACAGACAGAAACAAAAATATATCAACATTTTAAACAATGGGACAAATCTACTCATCACAGAACTAAACAAAATAACACTCCATTAAAAAAAAAAACAGTGGTGACTATTAGTGAAGCTGTCATCAACTGTGGTGCCCCAGTGACCAAATGTTATAGTGTGGATAATGATAATTGTCATATAATTAATGCAATCCATCATGCATGCTCTCTTGTATGCGAAGGGTCAAGTACATGTAAGCTAGTAAAAGCTCAAGCACAATGAAAAACCTGCGGCTAGTTTACATCTTAAAAGTCAAGTGCACTGAATGATAATTACATGTGTATTATCTACACAATGAAGGTCAAGTATAATGAGTGGCTTCTCCTAGATGTGGCTAATGCACATTCTAAAAGTCAAGTATACCGAATGATAATCACTAATGCACATATGTGCAGCCAAGTTTACTGAAAGATTTCTCACACATATATCTCAGGTACATGTAGAAATGGTCAAGTATTGTGAATGATTTCTCATACAACGCTTAAGGTTAAGTTTCCATCAGATGCTTTCTCAAACAACTTAACTTATATGTACGTAAAAAAAAAACAAGATTAGTGCAAAGCATAGCTTCTCATGTGTATAAACTTTGATCTATAAACTTAATACAAAAATAAACTCCAATAAAAACTTTGAAGACACCAGACAGTGACTGAAACACATTTACTGTTATGCACTTGTGTTGCACGGGTAACCCGTATAGTTCCAGGGTGGCTCTATGAGGAGATATACAAAGAAAAGAACTCCTGCTTCTTCACGTATGTCGTAAACGGCGACTAGTATGAGGCTATGCATGGGACTAGCAACCTCATCATGTAAAACACTTTGCTACAGAAACCACCATTGCAGGAGCATATGAACGCTTCGTGCAGGCTTCGTGCAAGAGGAGCGGCTGCAGTGGCATCTCCATGCTCCATAAGGAGCGAAAGAAGAATGAATGAAAAGAGTGTTGCAGGGGTAAGGTCAAGATTATCATGACTCTTCTAATAGCCCCTGGAAAAAACATAAAAAACTATTAACAAATTTTCTTTTCTTAGCTAATTGTGTGAACAATGATGCATGAAAACGGATATTATTTCAGGAGACCCAAAAAATACACGGAGAAGAGAACTGGACATATCAGATACAAAGAACATGAGTAAATATTAACATCTTCACTACCGAAACCACAAGTCACCAAAAAAGACAGGTGACAAAATAATTGAGACTTTGCCTTGTAATTTTCAGCTAGCAATTAAGAATTTGCAAATGTTTGTAAATATATGTTTACGCAGAAAAATAGGAATAAAGTAGTATAACTTCATTACCGATGGTAAATTGAAAGAAGCAGACAAGTATCATTGTAACCTGAAGTGCAGAAAAGATGCTGAAAAAGCTCTTAGCAAGCATCACTGGTTAGTTCTTGTCTTGCAGCCCCCAGGGTAAAAGAAAGATCCCCCAAAACATAAGAAGTTTATACTGGACAGAATGCAAAGACAAAAGGACATGGCTAAACAAAAACATCAGAGGAAATATGTTTTACAAATATTGGACTGAAGAAAACATTCCATAGACTGTCGAAAATGTTAACAATTACATTACTATTCCTGAAGTAAAAGGCGACGGTAAGCCCATACTGCCATAGGGGAGTGAAGTGTTAAAGACTTCGCTATATTAAGTCTCAGCTTTATGAGGTGGTATGGCCGGTTCCATTCCTTGCTGCCTTTACCTTCCCTAACTAAAGAGTACAGTGAGGTACCCATTTACAATCTTTTTATGGATGAGTACACCGTCACAGCTGGGCAGACTGGAGTGTGACACTACCTGGTTTTGAATTGGGTAGCTTTGCCTCAAGAAGCTAGCATTTTAACCACTCTACCAACTTACGCTCATTCCTGAAGTATAGCTGTAAATCCTTTGCTCGATATTTTCTTTTAAAACAGAAAGTTTAACAGAAACATAAGCATGAGAGACAATGGGTATATTTTATTATCCCCAACCAGAAAATCCCACCATAATAAAAAGAGTTTTACAGGAACCACCACTACAAGAGTATATAGTGCTTTGGGTCTGGCTTCCTGCAACCAGGCCAGATCAGCTGCAGCAAACAAGGATAAAAAGAAGACAAAGGCTAGTAATATATCCACACTTCTAAATTTTCTGTCCCATTAATCAAATGAAATAAAACCTCACAAAACTATATGAAATTAAACTAAAAATAATTGATGCCTGTATCTAAGAACATATAGAAAAGGTTAAATTGTGGCATTTAAATACACGAGTTTGGTATTAATGCTTTTTTTTTTTCTTAAAGCAATCACATTTAAAATTAATCATTGTTCAGAAGTGAAGTATTCTTTAGGCTTTTGGACATGTTAACTCTTTGACTCCAGACCAACGCTCTGAGCATTGCGAAATTCAATGCGCCATCCTGCACAACGCTCAGAACGTTGCTTTTAGTTTATCACGAATAAACCCCAAAAATCGTCTGTTTAATGCAGTTCATATTTTAAAACTCGTAGAATGACTTCTGCTACTATTTAAACAACTAATTTGACTGTAGTTAAGCAGCACATGTGCGTGTTTTGATGTTATCACAGTTTGTGTGACGATTCGCGTATTTGTGTTTTTCGTTGTTATTGCTAGAGAAATATATCACGCTTTATATTTATATTTTCTAAGTCTCCTAAGCAAATAATTGTGTCAAACTACTTTGAAACATTGCTGACATTGATGATGATTGTTTGGTAGTCACAGTTTGTTGTCAAAATACGGAATCAGTGCAGAAAAGCTAGACACATTAGATTTAGTTGATGAGTGGGCGTAGTCATATTCTGGCCGATCAAAAAGCAACAAAACTAGACCTACCGTAACATCTAATCACTAGTCCTAGGTAGACGATAAGCTAGGGATACTATTAAAACATTAAACAAGTGTAAAAAAAGTTTTATATGATGTTATTCTTCTTTATTTGTTTGAAAATTATGTACATGGCTGTTTGCGCCTTCTAAAAAGTCGCTACTTTAGTTTCGCGCCTTTTCACCTGACGGCAATAAATCTTGTTAACTGGCGAAGACGGGGATTGTTTACGTTGGCGGGAAATATCAGCTGACTTTGGCATGAAAAAGCGTGAAATGTAAACCAGTTTAAGCGCTTTCCTAATAATTGCAGGACTAAACTAGAAATTAACTAGAAAATAACTTTCTGCAAATACTATCGCTATGTGGATTTTCGTTGCTTTTTTCGTATTATTTGCTTTGTAGCAACCGTTACAAAACAGCATCTTCATTTGAGGAAAATATTACTAAGAGTAACGGACTTTCTAATTAAATATCTTAAATTCTATACAGATTAGACAGTTTTAAATTACAGTAGAACTCCATTTATCCGAACCCCAATTATCCGAACATCCAATTATCCGAACACTTTTTCGAGAAAAAAAAATCAGGCGCCACCAGTCATGTTAGACTACATTTTTTAATCTTTTGATGCTGCAAGCTTCAAATGTGTGCAAACAATTTGTAGAGGATGGAATGATCTAATGGTCGGTCGCTTACGTACAGGAAGTCCGTTAGATCATAAAGTCAGTTAATATCTGGTTTACCAATCTAGTGTACGTGTGCGTTCTAGGCAGAACACTGGCTAAACAGACAGTTCAACTTAAAATAATTTTGTCTGCTACTACAGCAGAATAATTTTGGTGTGCAAGTATTTCTCTGTGCGATATGGCATCTTCCAGAAGGCCTAAAGCATATAAAAGGAACCGCAATGTTTTGTCAATTGAAACGAAAACAGAAATTATCAAGAGACTAGGAAAAGGTGAAACTGTGTCTTCACTTGCCTGGATTTTCAATGTTGGGAAAGCTACCGTCTCTGACATCAAAAGTAACAAGGATAAAATTATGAGTTTTGCATCGAAATTGGATAGTGAAAATGGATCGAAGAAACGTAAACCATGAGAAGGGCGAAAGATTTGAAATTGGAAAAGGCTTTGTATATATGGTTTGTGCAAAGAAGAAGCAAAGGGGAAACTATCTCTGGCTCTCTATTGTGTGAAAAGGCACTTCAGTTCAACAATCAACTTGACTGTCCTCCTGACTTTAAGGCTAGCCAGGGATGGTTAAGAAACTTTAAATCTCGTCATGGCATACGAGAATTGGAGATTCAAGGGGAATCTTTATCTAGCGATGCAACTGCCGCTGAAAATTTTAAAGAAACATTCTTGGCTTTTTTTTGGAAGAAGAAGGTTATTCACTCGATGATGTGTATAATGCCGATGAAACTGGCTTATACTGGAAATCATTGCCTAAAAAATCCCTTGCATCTCAGCGCGAAGCAGCTTCCCCTGTGTTTAAAAAGTGCAAAGAGAGAGTAACAATTTTGGTAGCCACTAATGCCAGTGGAAGTCATCGATTACCGGTGCTAATGATCGGTAAAGCCAAAAAACCACGTTGGTTAAAGAATGTGACATGTCTCCCATTGTGCTACAAAGCACAGAAGAGTGCTTGGATGAATAGTGAAATATTTCTTGATTGGTATACAAATCAGTTCATCCCAAATATGAAGAGGTTGAGAGAACAAGAAAAGAAAACTGGAAAAGTAATTCTTCTATTGGACAATGCACCATCTCATCCAGAGACGGATACATTGAATGCAGTTGATACAAATTTTAAAGTAATTTTTCGGCCTCCCAATGTAACAGCACTGATTCAACCAATGGATCAGGGTGTTATAGCAAAGCTTAAAAAGATGTACACGAAGGAAGTCATGCGTCGTTTATTGTTGGCTGAAGATGAAGAAAGTGTGGTGGCGTTTTCCAAAAAGCTTAATCTCAAAGACTGCTGATATATGTTAGCTGATGCTTGGACCACCCTGTCACAAGATAATCTCAACAAGGCTTGGAATAGATTGCTTGGGAAAAAAAGGAAGAAATGAATCTACTGTAGTGGACACAAATGATGATTGTATAAATGAAGTTGTGGAACTGTTTCAAGCAATGCACTGATTTTCGGCCTGTGACAAAGATGATGCACACATGTGGCTAGAAGATGATAATGATTCTGGTTTTCAGTTTTTGAATGACGAAGAAATTTTGTCTTTTGTGCAAGAAGAAAACCAAATACATGTAGTGACCGATGATGAAGACACCTCAGAAGTACATGATGTACTTGTAGATTATGAAGAAAACCCCAAAACGTCGACCAAGTCCTGAAGAGGCCTTTATAGCACTAGAAACAGCGATGGCTTGGTACGAGCAAGAAGAAGACAGCTGTCCTACACAGCTTCTGCTGTTGAAGAGAATGCGGGACTTAGCAGCCAAAAGGAGACTATCCAGTTTGGTGCAAAAGAGGATTCCTCATTATTTTAAATATTGGGTTACATCTGTGCAAGTACATGTATACGTAAGTTGCGCCTGGTTTTGAATCGTTTGTAATGTTATTTTGAAAACATTTCTCTTTCTTAAAAAAAATAATTAATACAAGTAGTACATGCACTGCAGTGTAATGAAAGATTTTGGTGATACAGTGATCTAATACAGTGTGGGTATTATTATTACAGTACAAGTAAATATGTTTTATAGTGTAATTTCCTTGTGATGGTTAATTATTTTTAGAAATATGTGTACATGTACTCGATACATTATGTAATCCAATTATCCGAACATTTGATTATCCGAACGATGCTCGGTCCCATGGGGTTCGGATAAATGGAGTTCTACTGTATAAAGAAATGTTGAGGAGAAATTAAAGATTTTCTCCACCTAATTTCCTCTTTGTAGCATGCCGCGTTAATGTAGGGTAGTCAATTTCACTGGTCAGAGATGACAAAAAAAGTAGCATGAAGGGGCAGAAAAAATATTGGCAAGAGAGATTAGGTATGAATGGGTGCATGTGGATATGAAAAGAGTTGATGGGAGATGATGGACAAGGGCTAGAGACACCATTGGTAAGTTTTAACGATTTATGTGGTTTTGTTTGTGGGCTCTTATTGTTAGAGAACAGTTTAACTCGCTCATTTAAGCTTTTGAGAAATTGCACAACATTTCTCACAGCAAATCTATATGTCAAGAATCATCCTCATTATTACAAACATCAATACAGACATACATGATTTTGTTCATAAAGCTCTTCCCCAATAGGACTTCCTAAACATCGTATATCAGAAAAACTATGTTCAAACTGGATTATAACTCATGGATATGGAATGGACAGCCGTTAGGATAGTCTGGCGCTCTCTCTTCCAAACCTCTACACCTCACGGTAGAAGGGGAACGACTAAGTAAGTAAGTAAGATATGGAATGGGCATGCATGGAGAACAAGGTGGAGAATTTGTATATTCAACATTATCTAAGATTGAAAGACGAGCATGTTGTAATAGAAACATAAGTTCACTGTTTAAATTTATAACGGAAACGCATTTGCTACAAATTTCTCCATCTGTCAACTTACAAATTCCCCCCAGGAAAAAACGAAAGCGTGAATGATATATGAGAGAAATGTTGGGGCCAGGGCAGATTTATGTATATTCAGATTGTTTGGGTGTATAATATTGTGAATAGTAATAGTCATATCTCTGACATTTTGTGCGTATACATATAATAAATTATATCATTATTTTGTTTTAACATAATATTTTCACATTTTTATTTACAATGTACAGCATCAACAGTGTTACTTTAAAAAAAAAATCTGTATTAGTTTATGCCTACGCACTCTGTATAGTACAAGTAATATAAATGTAACCAAGATTAATTTCTTGTCAGTTCATCTTTTAATAATTCCTATTTGAAGCATGCTGCTAAAAGTTTTCAGCGATGTCCATGTCCTATAACATATCTATTTTATATTACTGTATACATTGAGTACAGTTTCTGAATTCTGTTAATGTCATTGCGTAACAATGATGACATATTAAAACTAGAAAAAAAAACTACTTTTTGCACGTTTTCAGACTCTCATATCTTCTGTTGTAATTATAGTACAATGTTAGATTTTAAACAGAAACTTAGAGTAACATACTAACTATCACCAAAACCACTTTTAAACTGGAGTTTCCAACAATAAATTTGCAGCAAAGGTTTAATTACCCCAAATCGAATGTGATTTACTTACTTACTTAGTCGTTCCCCTTCTACCGTGAGGTGTAGAGGTTTGGAAGAGAGAGCGCCAGACTATCCTATCGGCTGTCTTCCTCCTGGCATGGTTCCATTCTAGTCCTCGATCCTTCAAAGATTGTCTAATGTTGTCCTCCCAGCGGACTCTGGGTTGTCCTCGGGGTCTGGATCCTTGGCTCTTTGTTTCCCATGCTTGTCGTGGTATCCGATCTTCTCCCATTCTGCAGACATGGCCAAACCATCTTAATTGGGACTGTTCTACTTGGGTCTGCAGGGGGTAGGATTTAAGGCCTTGACGTATCGTCTGGTTGCGTACCATGTCTCTTCTTGTTACTTCAACCACCTTCCTCAGATACCTCATTTCTGAGGTTTGGATCTGGCTTTTATGGGTTGTAGTCATTGCCCATGACTCGCATCCGTATGTCAAGACTGGGACATAGGTGAAGCGGTACACAGCCATCTTCGTTTTCTTACCAACCTCTCTCTTGCTGAGGA
The DNA here is from genome assembly GCA_024509875.1 of Oreohelix idahoensis. Classification (NCBI taxonomy): domain Eukaryota; kingdom Metazoa; phylum Mollusca; class Gastropoda; order Stylommatophora; family Oreohelicidae; genus Oreohelix; species Oreohelix idahoensis. The sequence continues at coordinate 291,027 of JAMPIV010022322.1, read as the reverse complement.
ATCCTCGATTTATGGCCTGAAAAAGTCTCCCAGCTGCTGCTTTTCGAGTGGCCAACTCTTCATTGATGCCTCCCTTTCGGTCTATAATAGCTCCGAGGTATTTAAAGTGGTCGACCTGCTCCAGGACCTGTTCTCCCAGCTTAATCTGATGTTTTCTTTCTTCTCGTGATATCACCATGGATTTTGTTTTAGAGCTGCTTATGACCATCCCTCTCTTCTCCAGCTCTTCCTTCCAGACTTGCAGGTTGGATTGGAGATGTGCCTCTGATTTAGCAATCAGGGCAACATCATCAGCAAATGCCAGCTCCGAAATATAGACCTGTCTCATCTTCCAGTACCCCACTGAATACTTTCTTGTTCTCTCCTTACATGCCTTGATGACATCGTCCATAAGGAGTATGAAGAGGTAAGGTGATAGGATATCACCTTGTCTTACACCAGTGGTGGTCCTAAACTCTTCCGACTTATGGTTTGCTGTCCTCACATAATTTCTGCAAGACTTGTAGAAGCTCTGTATAGCATGAATCAGAGGTGCTGGAATATTCTTCCTTGCCAAACAGTCCCAAAGTTTGCTCCAGGGGACCCTGTCAAACGCCTTTTCCAGATCTATGAAACAAAGATGCATCTCACTCTTATACTCAAGGGCATTTTCACTCAGCTGTCTGAGTGTGAAGATTAGGTCTTGAGTACTTCGGTTTGCTCGGAATCCGCACTGGACCTCATCCAATTGTGGCTCAGCTAGGCGTCGGAGTCTCTGCTCTAGGATTCTAGAGTATATTTTACCAGGGACACTGAGAAGGGATATGCCTCTATGGTTTCCACACTGTCGATTGTCACCCTTTTTTGAAAATTGGTGTTATGATGGCAATCTCCCAATCCTTTGGTATTGTCTTGTTGTACCACGCTGCCTGTAAAACCCTTAAGAGTAATAGGTCGCCTGATGCTCCCATGAACTTAACCATTTCTGGTGTTATACCATCATGCCCTGCTGCTTTGCCCATCTTGATTTTCTCCAGTGCTGCCTTCAGTTCCTCCATCTTTATGTCATCTTCACCCTCATTGGTTTTCTCTTCTGTGCTAGCGTTTATCATTTCTGATGCTTCACCATGCTCACCATCCAGGAGTTCTGAGAAATATTCTTTCCATCTTCCCATTACTTCCTTTGGGGCAGTAAGCAATTTGCCTTGCTTGTCCTTTATAAATTTGAGAGGGCATTGTTTTTCCTTCCTCATGTTCTTTAGGGTCTTATAGAACAATTTCTGGTATTCTTGTGCATCTTTTTCTAGCTTTTCTCCAAATTCTTCCCAGGACTTCTGTTTTGCTGCTAGCACTTTATTCTTTGCTTCTGTTCTGAGTGTCACATATTCTCTATATTTTTCCATTTGTCCTGTTGTGTTTTTAGCTCCTAAGTATTGTTTCCATGCCATTTTCTTCTCTCTTATTTTCTCTTTGACTTCCTCTGTCCACCAAGGTGTCCTCTTTCTCTTGTTCCCAAGTCGGACTTCACCGCATGCTTCTGCAGCAGCTGTCTTTATGATATCCTTGAATTTAATCCAGAGGGTTTCCAAGTCATCAGGTCGTTCTTCTGTGTTGCTCACCGCTGCAGCAATAAGCCCCTGATACCTGGTCTTAATTTCTGGCTCTCTCAGCTTGTAGGTCCTAATGCTCATTTCTCCTGCTCGTTTACTTGGTTTCTTGCGTGATGTTGGGCAGTTCCTAGGCTGAGCAACTCTTTCAGTTGTTCTTTTGATTGTTAGCAGGTAGTGATCACTTCCAATCTCTGGCCCCCTCCAGACTCTAGCATCTCGGACATATTTGAATGAGCTTCTCCGAACAATGGCATAGTCGATCACTGACTTCTCATTCTTTGTTGGTTCACATCTAGTGTATGCATGTATGCACTTATGGGGGAACTTTGTGTTTGTAATGATCAGATTCTGCTCACTGCAGAATCTAAGAAGTCGCTTTCCATTGTCATTGAGAGTATCTTCTCCATATCTTCCGATAACTCCACCCCATCTAGCATGGTCATTTCCAACTCTGGCATTAAAATCTCCGAGCATGATAACTTCATCTAGGCAGTCATCCACTGTCCTTTGAAGCAGCTCGAAGAATTCCTCCTTGACCTCTGCTCTCTCATCCTCATTTGGCCCATACACTATGACCAGGTTGACTATGGTTTCTCCTTCTTTTAGTTTTACAACCATAATGCGCTCCGAGACAAAGTTCCATCCCTTGATACTATCTTTTGGTTTTGGGCCACAATGCAACCCACGCCCCCTTTAGCTCTTTCAGACATGGGTACACCACTGTAGAGCAGCGTGTTGCCATCGAGATCCATGACTCCTTGTCCTTTTTTCTTTGTTTCCGTTATAGCCAGGATTTCTAGTTTTGCTTTCCTCATCTCTTCCACCAGCTCCTCTTCCTTCCCATTTATACTTCTTGTGTTCCAAGTTCCATAAGTCGTAGTCCGTAGTCCGTTCCAGTTCGTCGCCTTTAGAATCCGTCCGGTTTTCTCTCTTGTGTTGCTAGTAATCATGATTTAAAGCAAACAGGTGATTGGCCTGTTGTGCCTTTGCATGGTGGAGGGGCTGCCTCCTTACGGCCTCCATGCAGGCCGCCCTTCTCCTTTTTCATCCGGGCTTGGGACCGGCATTGGCGGAGTTGAATGTGATTTAACCAAGATTAATTACTTGTCAGTTCATCTTTTGATAATTCCTATTTGAAGCATGCTGCTAAAAATTTTAAGCGATGTCCATTTTCTATAACATATCTATTTTATATTAATGTATACATTGAGTACAATTTCTGAATTCTATTAATGTCATTGCGTAACAATGATGACATATTAAAACTGAAAACAAAAATTACTTTTTGTACTTTTTCAGACTCTCATATCTTCTGTTGTAATTATAGTACAATGTTTGTTTTTAAACAATGGATGGGTTTGAAAAAAAATCGAAAAAAGGTGATTCGCCTTACGAGGACAAAAGACAAAGAAAGTAGTCTACGTTACGGCCACAAGGCCTTCGTCAGGAAAAGAAAGAAAGTGAAGGCTAGATAGGAGACACAAGAACTTAAAGAAATATAAAAATAAAACCTAGGTACTTCCCTGAAGGCGAAGCATGGCTGAAAAGGAAGTTTTTAAACAGAAGCTTAGAGTAACATACTAACTATCACCAAAAGCAGCTTTAAAACTGGAGTTTCCAACGATAACTTTGCAGCAAAGGTTTAATTACCCCATATCGAATGTTTAGTGCGCTTCGACTGGAATTCCCAAACGCCGGAAAGAATTTGACCCCATGACCAAACAGTAGCAGAAAAGAACGCGGGGAACTAAAAGCGCGTTGACAAACAGCCGTGTGTAATGCACGATTGCATAATTTATTTTTTTCTTACAAGGGACCACAGTAAAAACTGGTGTGAATAACACTAAATGTACTAATTGTGGCCATAAGCAATGTTTTTTTTTACTTTTTTTAACTTGATGTTTGAAGACTAAAAAGAAAGTTTTATTGTCTACAACAGTAATTTGTCTTTGGTAAGATTGTATTCTTAAGTTAACTTTTTAGTGTTTTTCAATTTTACATGCAAAAGGTTTTAAGTATACCGACCACACTTGTGTTAATACTACCAAAGACGTTATATATTACAATTCTGTATCCATTTCCCTACAGTTCGGTATATAATAAGTACATGTTCACAGAAATAGATTAACATAAAATTTACACTAAAAGACAGTACACTTCACCGTTTAGAATTCTTCAAAAAATAATTATGGCACAGGGTGGAAAATAATTATGGAGTCAAAGAGTTAATCTACAAGAAAAACTTAATATAAAATTTAAAAAAAATAAAATGTAACATAATTTTAAAATATAAATAGTACTTACGAGTTGGCCGTCAAAAAGTTATTAATATAAAATGAAGTAAACATAAATTTACAAGGTTTAAAATATACAGTATATAATGAGCTAAAAGTAGAGGGTAATAATATAGCAAAAATGTATACAATGTTAACTCACCCTTAAGCGGGTTTTCATCTAAGAATAAGAGAAGTTCATAAAGGATGGTTTTATATAGTGATAACAAGTTTATGATGGGTGGCTTAATCAAAAATAAGAAATTTATGAAGGACTGTTTTATACGAGCATAAAAAAGACCTACATGCGATCTAGCTTTATATAAAAATAAGAGGATAGATGTTATAAGGCATATCTAAGGATAAGACAAAATGAAGAAGACAGACAAAAATACATGTCAGGATTTTTGAGTGCATGGCAGATCTTGTATTCTGTCATTTTCATACATCTTTCATTATTTCTCATGTCTAGTTTGCACATAAAACTAATTTAAGACTTCAAGGTCTTTTATATTTGGGCATGCACCCTAATATAACCGATGACAATGTGTCTAGGTTAAAAATTCTATTTATAAAAAAATCTAATAAATATCATGTCTAGTTTACCTATGACTGCTATGGTTTCTGTTTCCATAAATTGTGCCACAACTGTTGGTGACAGACTTTATACATAACTGCTTTAATCACAGAAAACCAATTTGATAAGCTATTTTATTTTATTTTTCAAACAGGGGGACAGGAGGAACACTTTTAATGAAAGTACATCACGCCATACCTTTTCCTGATTGACTTTGTGAATGAAATGAGGACTGCCATTTTCCTGAACCTGCTCACACTCAGTAGGAACACCTGACCTCTCTTCCCTGACCTGTGCTGAAGAGGCAGCTGTTGACAAGTTTGACTGAGGAGTTTTTAACTAAAACAAGAGTCAGAAATGATTTATTAAAGCATCTTATTCACTGCATAATAAAACAAACACACTCTTAAAATAAGCATTTGTTCTTAAAGTTGAAAATAATGCCAACAATTTTACATACAAATTCAATTAACTAAACCAACAAAACTATCTTTGTAACATATCACTTAAAATCTACCACTGGTTTTCCAGCCATCTTTAGTTCATATATATATATATATATATATATATATATATATATATATATATATATATATATATATATATATATATATATATCAGGGTATGAGCCTGATAGAAATATGCCAGCTTCATTTAAGAGTTAAAAAAATATTACTTCCTATATGCAAGGGCTGTTATCCACATCTATGCAAATAGCTTAGAAGATGCAAACACACACATACAAATATTTAACACAACCATAACTACATATCAAAGGATTATTTATTGGAAATAATAATCTATATACAAAATTAACTACTTACAGGTTTGTGAATTGAGCTTCATAAATATTGAAATATTTTATTAACACTGTTGAAAATTATAATACAACAGGAAAAATGTTATGGATATAGTCTGATTCAAATGCACTCTAGCTTCTTAAGACATACTTGCTCAGTAAAATGTGCATATAGATAATCCACCATATTGAGGAAACCTGTTGATAGCAATACAAGGCAATCCTCGTTCTGGAATCCCCAGGGTAAGAGAGGCAGAGGGTGGCCAAAAAACACACGGAGAAGACAACTGGAGCAGAAATAAAAATTCTTCTTCTTCTTATACTCTCAGACGTCAACTTGAATATGTTCAAACAAACCATTGGTCAGCTTGAGGCTACAGTATTTGCATCTCCATAGGGTTTTTCCCAAGAATGGTATTAGTGACGACCATATGTGCTTTTTCTGTTCCTCATATGTCAGACATCTTTGAAGAAGATGTTCAGCGGTCATTTTATGAGTGTCACAGTTACATTCATCGGTAGTTCCTATCTTAAATTTGTTGAATAGACAGTATCCCAATCTGCTGTGGCCTGTGTAGAGTCTTGTTCTCTCCTGTAGAGGTGGTAACATGCATCATATTTTTGGTGGTCTGGATGCCCTGTTCTTGTATCTGTTTCTGATCAAACTTCTGGCCTCTTCAAAAGTTCTGCTTGTATCAGGCTGAGGCAGCTTCCTACCTTCCTTTGCCAATCTGTCAACCTCTTCATCGCCAGGGATGTTGCAATGAGATGGAATCCATTGTATCACAACTCTTTTGAGTCAGAGTCACCACCCGACCTAGCTTGTCCATCATAACTTCACTAACATATTTTGCACTGGCTGGAGACCAAAACAGTTATCTGAACAACATGCAAAAATTCATTTATGCCAGGTGAAGATTTGCTATTTATGCGGTACAGGCTTTCAACAAATTTACTTCAAGCCTTCCTGTTCTGTGCCATCCGTTCAAAGTCTTTCCAAGGTTCTTTAGCTATATTAAGTCTGTGTCCAATTCTCTACTCCATGTGTTTTTGGGTCTCCCTACATGTCTCTTACCATGGCGATTGCAGAACAAGAACTGTCTTATATTACTTTCATGTCTCATTATATTACTTTCATGTCTCATTATATTACTTTCATGTCTATTATATTACTTTCATGTCTCATTATGAGTTAAAATCCTGGTGATCCAAATTGTAACTTACAAATAACAAGAATCAAGTATGTGAAAAACAGTAACTAATCATGACATTATTTACTACAAATAAGGCCAGAGCATTATAAAAACAGTAACTAATCATGACATTATTTACTACAAATAAGGCCAGAGCATTATAAAAACAGTAACTAATCATGACATTATTTACTACAAATAAGGCCAGAGCATTATAAAAACAGTAACTAATCATGACATTATTTACTACAAATAAGGCCAGAGCATTATAAAAACAGTAACTAATCATGACATTATTTACTACAAATAAGGCCAGAGCATTATAAAAACAGTAACTAATCATGACATTATTTACTACAAATAAGGCCAGAGCATTATAAAAACAGTAACTAATCATGACATTATTTACTACAAATAAGGCCAGAGCATTATAAAAACAGTAACTAATCATGACATTATTTACTACAAATAAGGCCAGAGCATTATAAAAACAGTAACTAATCATGACATTATTTACTACAAATAAGGCCAGAGCATTATAAAAACAGTAACTAATCATGACATTATTTACTACAAATAAGGCAAGAGCATTATAAAAACAGTAACTAATCATGACATTATTTACTACAAATAAGGCCAGAGCATTATAAAAACAGTAACTAATCATGACATTATTTACTACAAATAAGGCCAGAGCATTATAAAAACAGTAACTAATCATGACATTATTTACTACAAATAAGGCCAGAGCATTATAAAAACAGTAACTAATCATGACATTATTTACTACAAATAAGGCCAGAGCATTATAAAAAACAGTAACTAATCATGACATTATTTACTACAAATAAGGCCAGAGCATTATAAAAACAGTAACTAATCATGACATTATTTACTACAAATAAGGCCAGAGCATTATAAAAACAGTAACTAATCATGACATTATTTACTACAAATAAGGCCAGAGCATTATAAAAACAGTAACTAATCATGACATTATTTACTACAAATAAGGCCAGAGCATTATAAAAACAGTAACTAATCATGACATTATTTACTACAAATAAGGCCAGAGCATTATAAAAACAGTAACTAATCATGACATTATTTACTACAAATAAGGCCAGAGCATTATAAAAACAGTAACTAATCATGACATTATTTACTACAAATAAGGCCAGAGCATTATAAAAACAGTAACTAATCATGACATTATTTACTACAAATAAGGCCAGAGCATTATAAAAACAGTAAAAAACAAAGAATAATAATAAGAGGAAGAAAACATCTTTCAAAACTACCTCGTCCTGAGATGAATTAACTTTTCTTGGAGGCTTCCACAGTCTCTCTCCTGTTTCTCGATTCACATAAAACAATCTGCCTAAAGTTCTGTCTTTGTATATATCCCATGGTTGATCTTTAGCCAGGACTCTCACAAACTTTCCATCATCAGGCACAGGCGGAGGAGCAGTTCCTTGAATTAATTCTAATGGTACTGTTGTTGGTTTAGTCAATGTTTTAGGGGGTGGATATTTTTCACTAGGTCCAGAAATATTCTGGTTGGAAGAAATGGACAGACATACTTTAGATACATATATGCTATTTTCTTCTAATTTAAGAATTAAAAAGAATATAAAATATATCCATAAAAGATGTCCACAAAATTCTGGCATTTTTTTACCCTCCCCTCCTCCATGTCCACTTTTAATTGACTCCTCCCCCTTTGTGGACATCCACTCCACATTGTCTTGATTAAACACATAAGCTTAAATTTTTTTATCACCTACCTATTCTTAAAAATCTAATTATGAAATCACAATAATTGTGATGTTGGTTCACATGAGAGTTAATATACTAAGGTTGTTTGTTCCAGAGAACAGGAGAATAGAAGTTAAAACCTCTTCGTATTAGAGATTTTGAGTCCAGAAGGATTGGAAGGCCTGGCAAGAGGTACAAAATCCGAAGAACGTTTATTTGGGTTTAGCTGGACAGTAAGAAGCTTTCGAAGACAAGAGGGTTTGTTACTCTTGATAGATTTGTATGTGAGTGAGAGTTGCCATGTGGTTCGTGAATTTGACGTCCACTTTCAACTTAAATCCCCCCCCCCCCCCCCAATCCACTTTTTACATACCCCTCCCGCCCCTGCTCCTGTGGACGTCTTTTACGGATATCCCCATATGTTTTACTTGTGTTTCATTGATACAGAGTTAAACAATGTTAGAGAACAAGCTGCAGATTATTTCAGCAGGAATGTATCATTTCTCATAATCAAAATGATGCACTTTAACACTGATTATACGAGGATGAGGGTAAAAGAGATAGAAAGAGACCAAAGAACACATGGAGAAGAGAACTGGGGACAGACATGAAGAGATGAAGAAGACATGGAAAGATCTTGAGCAGACGGTACAAGACAGGAAGACTTGGCATGTGTTTGTTGAAGGCCTGTGCTCCTTGGGAAGCCCAAAGGTGATGATGATGAGGATGACGCAAGTGTAGACATTTAAAACATCTATAGTGATAAACATCTATTACTAAGAACAATTTAATTAAAATTATAAAAATTACTCAGATATGGTCTTTCAAAGCTAAGCATATAAAATTCTGAATTACTACATACCGTGTTCTTAATGCCAGCAGCCTCTCGAAACTTATCCAAGTTAACATAATCCCCATCATCTCTTGTGCTGGGTGCTTGACATGATGCATTTACATAGTCTCCATCGTTCTTTACATCACCTTTTCCAAAATTCTCTTTTGGCTTTTGATGATTTGGCTGCCTGAAATCTGAAACTTCTGAATATTCCTCATCATCACTGCTATCTGAAGAGCATTTAAGGGACTCAATTGAGTCCTCAACAGTTGTTTCTATTTTGTTTGAATCTGCAAGGGCTTTTCTGAGACTTTTCTGAGGCACAACTGTCACATACTGCGCTGGCACAAAGAAAGGCTCCCCATCTGCATCAGAAGGATCATACACCTGCCACCACTCATCATTTGTTTTCTCAATAAGTCTGTACACATCTCCAGTTCTGATTTCTAATGGACCAGTGTCATCTGAGTATATGAAATCATAAAGTACTTTCACAACTGCTTCTGTTTCTGCTGACATGCTTGGCAGGACCTGAAATTAGAGGGAGTTGGCTTGCAATATTTAATGAAACATACAGAATGTACCATTCAGAATTTTATTATTTCTCAACATCCCCAAGGATCTTGCCCAATTGTCTCTTTTCACGTGTAGTCTGTCACTAATCTTTGTCCATTATCTCTCTGTCCTTGGACTTTTTATGAAACTGTGAGTGATAAACCAACTTTACCAATTAAAATAAAAGGGAAGTTACAGGTTCATATCCTGTTATCCCAACACTCGAAAACTGAAATATTCTCAAAATCAAGTTTCTTTGGGCTACTTTTGAACACATTTTGGATGACTGGTTGATTTTCAAACACATTTTGGGCAACTTTGAGTGATTTTCAAACACATGTTGGGCAACTTTGGGCGATTTTCTAGCACAATTTGGGCGACTTCAGACTACTTTTTGAAGGATTTGGGCGACATCTGGAAACTGAAAAAAAATCAGGTTTCCGAAACACAGCTGTCCCCGACGATTTCAGATAAAATGGACCTGTACTAGAGCAAGTTAAGATTTCTCAATCTTGAACACATAACAGCAGACGGTGGCAGATGTGAAAAATAAACCAAGAAGAGAATAGAAATGGCCAAAACTACATTCAACAATGTGAGACTGATACTAACATTCAAACAATTAACTCAAATCAAAATAGAGTAATCAAGTGTTTAATATACTCTTCATTACTGTTGGGTGTGGAAACATGACAATGAACATGCAGTTAGAAGAACTGAGACCCTTTAGATGTATATAAATAGAAGAAATATGTACTTATTTACATTTTTTTATTTTATGAAAAAAAATTACCTGCTCAGCCTCGCATCCGTTATAATTAGGATATGTAGTGTCCCTAGTTCCAGATTATAATTTAGATTGCCAATACCTGGGTTTTGAGAGGGGTGTATTTCATAGAAAGAGAAGAAAATAAATAAAGAAATCCTAGAAAATCTAGAAATGAAATGAGAAATAATGATTGAGATCAAAGTCAGACAGACTGGTCTAGATATTTTGGTCAATAAAAATACATAACACCTCGCTGAAAAACATAATGGATTTTTTATTTATGATGATGATGAAAAATATCCTGTTCAACCTCAAATGGGTTATAATTAGGATATAAAGTATCTTCATGTCAAAATAATATATTCAATTGCTGTTATGCAAAAGTGGCATCATATTTCCTGTCCAATTACAGGTATAACTCGCTTTATTGCGCTTCGCTTTATTGCACTTCACAAATATTGCTTTTTTTTTTAAATTTTTCATGTTTATTTATTAGAACGTGCCTTCTTCTTCCAATAGATTTTGGCTCTCCATCACCAAAAAGATTACGATTCCCTGAAGGCTCAGACAATGAAGATTAGCATTTGTTTTAGCAATAAAGTATTTTTAATTTTACAGTACATTGTTTTTTTAGACCTAGCACTATTGCGCAATTAATAGACATAGTGTAAACATGATTTTAGGCTTGTATATGCACTGGGAAGCCAAAAGGTGGGTGTGACCAGCTTTATTGCGATATTCGCTTTATTGCGGTGGTCTGGAACCGAACCCGCAATATTTCTGAGGTATACCTGTATTGTAAATGGAACAAATTAAAATTACCAAATTGTGTGTATGTGTCTGTTTATTACTCTAAACTAGCAATTTCATTATACTTGTCATGGTGTGACACAACAACAGCAAATAATGTAAACCAAGTGGGAAAAAAAACAATCAAACAAAAACGGGCGAAGGGGTGTAAAAGCCTGAGTTGTTTTGTTTGATATTTAACATACTTTCATTTGTCATAAGTAACACATTTTATAAGAATATCACTAGACCTTCACTTTCCCTGCCATATCCCCACAAATCACTAACTGTTTCTGTTAAATACTGTCTGATTAGACCTATATTATGCAGTTCCATGGGTCTGTGTATTCTTAACACCTGTTTAATAGGTATGAGTGAATTTGATTCCCTGTTTTTCGCACCTGTTACATTTTAACAAGAAATGCTGTATATTACTTACTGCACAGTAAGGTTTTTCTTTTCTGAAATAACCCTTTACTGGCTGCTGTCTGAGAAGTTTCTTGTTACTGGGAATTTTCAATTCCCTGGATATCTGACATTTTCTTTTTGGCGCCTTGAACAGCTTAAATTTATGTTTTCCTTTTGGATATTTTTATCCCACTCTGCTGTCTATTCATCTGTTATTATCTCTTAGGCCTAATTAACTTAAGCCTTACTCATCCCTACATTTATTGAACCGTAATGGAAAAGAATTAAGGCAAACGTGCAACAAGAAGACAGCGTGTGGGAAGATAACACCAACAGATGGATAGGGAAAAGTCTATCCGAGTGTATCATCAAGATAGGAGACAGAAGATGTTATCCACTGTAGCTTCGATACGAATATGGCAGATGATCAGATAGGTAGGCCTAATGATTATCAACAGATTCCGACTGCTTCTTACCACTTAAAATTTTAAAGGTAACGAAACAACGATGCCCATATAACATCTACATTAATGTTACTTAACTTATTCAATTATAAAATAATTGTAACGTACCGAATGATCAAGACAAGGGCAGAGTATATCATAGTACGAAAAATTAACAAAATTACCAGTTTGTTTCTCTCTACCACCAATACGGAAGTTTGTAATCGGCCATTTCGTTGACATTTAATTACCACACCGCAGAAACCTGACTGGCTTTGTTTTCATTGGCTAGTTTTATGTCCTGGAAAGAATAAATGAATTGTTTCAGTGAATGACGATTACACGGCACATCTTTTTTTTTTTTTACATTTTTTAATGATGAAAGATGAATAGTAAAATGGGTGTTTTCCAAACACCCGGCGCTTTCTCACTCTTCTCCCCCTTATTAACAATATGACAGGTATGATGGACTACCATTCTATCCTAAATATAACTCGTCAGAGGTTGAACAAGATATATTTTTTTCTTCGTATTTTATAAAATATATTTTTCAACTGTAAAAAAAAAATATTACTCAAATAATAATAATAATAGCCCCTTCAGTCATAACTGACTATGGGAATGCGCCCCTGAGGTGACAGCCCTCAGCTACTTATTTTCCTGACGTTTTCTCCTCTCTTCGGCTTGTGTGAGCTTCTTTTCGCCCAATCTGAGGTGGCGACGAGAATAGCATCGCCGCTTAGTGCGATCGGCAGCTTCATCCTCCCACGTTGCTAGATTTATGTCCAGTGTCCCCTCATATCTCTCTTGTACACATCTTTGAACCTCAGCTGCGGTCGCCCAACTGTTCTTTTGCCATCTGCTAGTTGTCCGTAGAAGATATCTTTCGGGATGCGACCATCTTCCATGCAGCGGACATGGCTGTCGCATGAAAATATAATTAATAGTAGGTAAAGCTTGACAGCTGTATAGGCGTGATGGACAATAGTGCACACGGACGTGTGATAGTGGTGCGCAAGAGAGATAGGCAGAAGGCACAGGCTGAGTCAGTGAGTTCTTCACTAAGAAAACCACACACACAGCTCTTCTTGTTTTCTCTGGCGACAATATTACTCTTTTGCACACACTGTGTCACTCACAAATAGTAGGGTAAAGGAGTAAAGGTAGATTGAGGATTTTGGTAGTCTGAACTGAACGAACAATCCTATCGAGGTTGACTCAATTTTATTCAATTTAGAAATGTAAATAAATCAATAAGGATTTTTACAGCAAATAATAATAAAGATTATCACGAGAAAACAAACTCACAACAATTTGATGATTTTAAAGAAGAAAAAAATTATTACACCAATAGTGAAAACAAGGATTATGAATGAATTGTGTTAGTAAAGTTCCCGGCAGGCCTGATAGGCTTTTGCCGGAAAATATGTGAAATACTGTTTGTGTGTAAATGAATGTTTGTTCCTTTGTTCCTTTGGTGTGAATGTTGGAAACAACTTATATCCTGGGGTTCTCTTGGAAAAATATATCGTAATCCAATGCTTGAAATTAACTTCACTGTTCGAATAAGGTATCCACAATGGGCACAGAATCTGAACACGATTTTATAAATCCAAGATTGGTGTAACGTATCCACAGTTGATGAGATATCCACAGATAACGAATTTGCTTCCAGAGGTGGGATGGAGGGTTAAAATGGGTGGAGTATGGTAGGGTGATGGTTGTTAAGGGTAATATCTGGTGTTGAGAATCGTTGCAATAATTGCAGTAATTGAAGTAATTGAAATGATTGAAATAATTGAAGGGAATTATTGTGACTGGTGGACGAGGACTATATGGCCACTGGCCAAAGGTAACCTCTTTTCAGCAATACGAGACAAGACTTTGCACTGCATAAATCCGCTCCGGAATTTTAGTCTGTTAAGTTAAACTAGAGGGCACTATGTGTGTTTAACTCAAGTCTCCCTTATGCACAGTTTTACTTTACAAGACTAAGAAATGCGTCTTACTCTTCCAGTATGCTTCTCACCAGTGAAGTCTAAAAACTAGTTTCTTAAAGAAAGAATTAATTTCGATTTACCCGCTACATTTTAAGGTAGAAGTATACCCAGAAAAGCTTAAAAAAAATAAAAATCCAACAATTTTCATTTTCATGCTTTAAATCATCGTCAACATGTTCTTGAACTAAAAATAATTCATAGAAGCTTAGAGATACTCTGGTTTGATAGGAATCAGTGTTTTTCTACACACGCCCCCTTGAGTGATTTGCATAGCAACCAATGTTTATAGTTGGTTACCATGTGAATAATGACCCAACAAGAAGGTGCGTAATTGTAAAACTGCGAAATTATAATTATACATAGGCAACAGGAAAAACATATTTATAACTTTTCCACGGGGAATCACTCAATGATTTTTTGTGAATTTTTCAAAAGTGTGTGTCTAGAAAGCTTTGATCGTAAATTTCAACATTTGTTACATGCATAGTGCATTTTCACCAACATCAACTCTATTTATTGCTAGTTTTATACTGATTTGGTATAATAGTAGTTAGCAGAGCTTCTTTTGTTCACAATGAGAAATAAGACAAAGACTGGGAGGCGTGTACACCAACAAACCGTTGCCTGAAAATGAGACACCTATTGTCGATAGTGACGCTATAAAACCTCTGTGCTCCTCAGCAAAGAAAATAAAGGTCATAAAGGTCCAAGAAAGTGAAGGACAAGCTAAAAATGACAACAAAGGAAATGGGTTTATCCTTATGGATGTAAAACTACTGTTTGGGTTTTTATGCGCTAACTTTAGATGTGACAAATGTTATCAGTACTCACTGACCTGTGAGATCGTCGAAGAGACTCGGAATGGCTTTTGTCATGAAATCAGTATCAAGCGCACAAACAGTGGCGAATGGACTGCCAATTTCAATACTTCTGATGTTTCATCTTCAGCTACTCACAAACAAAGAAGTAAATGTGCGAATGGTGGCATTTGTGCGTTCTATTGGGAAAGGCCACAGTGCATTGCAGAATTTTTCGATATACATGAACACAAGTCAACGCATGGCAAAGAAAGCATACAGGAGAACGCTGCACAGGATCTATTCAGCAAGTAAGGACATTGCAATGGAAAGACCCTGAGAGCACTGAAAATGGGATTCATAGACACTGCAGCTGCAGTAGAAGGAGACCTTTATTCAACAGGAGCTCATTAAACTTCATTTTGTGAGTTCTTTTTCTGTTTTTCTTTGTTTTCTCGGAATTGTCTTTTTAGCATAATTGGTGATCTTTGAAACAAGATATCTCTGGATCTGTACATTCAATTGACATGAAAATTAACACAGTTGGTTATCATATAATCTTACAGATTATGACCTAAAATGGATACAATTGAATTCAAAATTTTAGTTTTATGACCATCATGCATATATAATGAGGCACAAATATCAAACATTCAAGAAATATAAATTTTGAAAATTCATTACAAATCAACCTTTCGGTCAATATCTGTTATTTTAGGTCAAAACCTCAAGCTATATATACTAATTCAATTTGCCAAGTTTCAGTCAGATCCTTGTAAAAATAACATAGTTATGATGTTTTAAAAAAGGTGTATAATTTATTCACTACGGCGGCCATATTGGATAGCTAATTTGCATAATTAATGAGGTCATTATGTGGACAAAAATGTTAAGTCCATACTAACACTATACCCATGGTTGTTTGATTCTGAAAGGAAAATTTGAGTTTTTTACCCTACAAGGTAGTCTACTACCTTAAACGTTCCCACGATAGCCAAAAGTATCGCTGCAAATTAGTTTACATATTGAATGTCACTTGTACGTGCGGTGGTTCCGAGCTCAGAAGTTTTAACAATGAGGAAGAAGACAGGCATTCTGCGCGTGCAAAAAGCCCCTATTAGTTGTCCAATCTGAATATTGTGTTTTGGAGACTTTCATATCGCTTTCTCTTCAGGCTGTGCAAAGGTCTTTCTAGTTTTATTGGTCCAATATCCATTTTTACAACATATCGTTACATGTTATGCAAAGTCTAAGATAATTCTCGACTTACATTGCCCTCTAGGGCAAACCCATAGGTGCTCATTCCCCCTCAGCAAATGTTGAAGGGTATTAATACTGATTGTTCCTGTTGCGCGCTGGTTGTATAAACACCGGGTGCATTCTCTCATACGTTTATCCTTGTCAGTCTTACATTTGATGTCAAATTACAGCAATCTTAGCCTTGATGATTCATCGATTGCAGTGCCATTCTCTAATAGGCGATCATTAATAGTCCTCAGTATCTCTCCCTTGTCCATATCCAATGAACTCTCTATGAGTGTTCTTGAAGTTAGTCTGTCAGCTCTTTCATTGCCGCGTACCACTGCATGACCAGTATAGTAGATCCACACCAGTTCCTGAAGATTCTTGGCTTCAATGGGGGTTTTCCATTCATGCCCTAGCCATCCATTTTGGACCTTCCGAAACATGGACTGAGAATCTGACACAATAACTGCCCTTGTTAATGAAGTTTCAAACAACCACTTTAGGGCTGAAGTAGCTGCCTCTGCCTCCATTGTCATGCTGGAGGTTGTTGTCTTGTAAGCCTCGTTCTGTTCAGCGACGATTCTGCACTTTACTCTAGCCGAGAAGCCCCATCCTGAGTTCTCACCACGGACTACAGACCCATCAGTGTGCACAATGGCATCATCATCCGCAGCATTATTATGTATCAGGTGATTTATTTCTATCTCTGCTTTCCCATCACCCCAGGCTCTGCACTCTCTGCCAAGGCTGATGATGACTTGCTGGTAGTTCGTCCAGTTTCTCAAAAATGAATTAATTATTCTTCCCCTTGAAAGTTATTTTTTTCAAACTGTGGTCACCTGTCTACAATTGGTCAAACGTCGGAAATGTTACTGTTTGTAATTTTTCTCGCCACAGGGGCTGAATGTACATGAGATTTAGGGAAGAAATATAATCTGGCTCGATAGGCCCAGTTACTGCATTTAGTCTTAAAGTTCGTGAGATGGGTACTCTGTCTCCTTCTGGATGCAAACAAAATGCCGGACAGGTTGTAACTTGGAAACCCCTGTATTTAAGTACAACATGTTTCTTCTAGGTTATTCTCATATATACTGAAAAACCGCTAGTAGATTTTGGGCTTGACCCATATACTGTATAAAAGGAAGAGAAACATACAAAATACTTAATCATAACAGTATTCACAATCCTATCCTACCTCGCATAAAATATAATATTCACTTCGGTTATTTAACTTAATTCGAACTAACAATTAATCACTCGACAATACTAGTCACTATAATTACCTCTCACAGAACTACTTAAGACTATTCTCCAACGCAAACTGAGATTATAAAGTAATCTAGAAACGAAGCTAGATATGTCTAGAGAAACTGCGGAGTCTGAATGAATGAAGTCTAAACTGCTGGGGTTTAAATATAGGAAAGAAAGAAATTAGACCAGACTTAATACATTTAGCACCTACGTCCAGATTTATATATGTCCTGCTCATTCTGCGAATCAAACGAATTCTTCACACTGAAACCGAAACCAGACTCTGGCAAATCGAGCAAACCGTCTCTCTTAGATCTTGTGTAACATGATTTACCAGACCGTGCGAGATTTTCTTCGCTCGAGAATTCACACTATTTACTGCCTGCAGACTATGGTCATAAACGCAATATGAACGAGCTCGTCTTTGATCTCAAATCTTTCACCGTGAATAATTAACTTATAGGCGAACAGATCAGGGAAAAGTGATAGAAAATGGTCTTCCTTATTACCCCTGTCGAGAAAGAATTAACACGATTCGATCTCTCATCAAAGAACTTAGCTAACCGCAATAAAATGCGTTACTAAATTAGAAAGGAAATGATAAAGGTTAGAATTGCTAACAATCTAGCGTATGCGAAAGAAAGGTAAAAGACAAGAGTAGAATAAAGAATAGATATCTGAAATCTATTAATCATAATATCTCTGCCACAGACGTCCCCCCTTTAAGATATGAAACCATTCCATGTCTACTTTTATGGAAATAGATTTCCTATATCAGTAGCTTCAGGGTGCCTGTTATCTTCACTATCATCTCCCCCCTCCGTCTCTGTCCAATTCTTACTCCGGTCTGCTCCCAAAGTTTTCTTTCTCTGGAATGTCTTCCTTGTGCGCTTGAAAGAGTGTCGCCGCTTTTGACATTTTTGAAAGATTCCGTGTGTTTGCAGTGGAATTTCCATGCCACTATCGTCATCTTTGTCAGTTTTGGCGAACGCCAGGAGATGTTTGGAGGTTGGCACTGGTCTTTCCAAGTATTTCTTTAACAGATTTATATGGTAGACCTTCTCCTTTCCTTTAATAGAGATCTGGTAGTTAGCCTTTGAAATCTTTGTAAGGACGGTAAACGGCCCTTGCCAACCGATACGTAGTTTGTTGTTCCCGGTGGGGAGTAACAACAAAACTTTCTCTCCTGCTTGCAATTCTCTTTCTTTCGCGGCTTTCCTGTATCGGTTAGCGTGCTTTGCGCGTGCTCGCTTAAAGTTGGTCGTTGCTAGGTCCCATCCTAGTTTTAACCTTTCCTTTAAATCCGACACATATTTACTGGCTGAGACAACTGTCTCATCAGCCTTCTGGTCTGTCAGCGACTGAAGTAAGGCTTAAAGCGGCCCCTTAATAGGTCTGCCGAATAAAAGAGTAGCTGGCGGAAATCCTGTGGAAGTATGTGGGGCTTCTCTGTAGCCAAATAAAGCTGCAGGAATACAAAGATCCCAATCTTCAGGTTTCACTTGTCCCAGTTTACTGAACATCATGTTGAGGTTTCCGTTGACACGTTCTACTAACCCACTTCCGGCCGGATTATAAGACTTTGTGTAGATGTGCTGGTTCCTCAAGATCTTAACGATCTCATCCATCAACAGGTTTCGGTATGGAGATCCGTTATCCGTCAACACTTGTTGAGGGAATCCCAACAGAGTAAAAATCTGCACGAGGGCTTCTGCGACATGCTTGACATCCGCGCATGTTAGCGGTATAGCTTCTGCCCATAAAGTGCATGTGTCGACTAAGGTCAGGATAAACCTGTTCCTTCTTTTAGTCCTTTCTAAGGGTCCTAAAATGTCGATCACTACCCGTTCAAATGGTGTTCCCATTATTGGCATTTCACCCAGGGAAACTGGGGGTGTCCGTTGCTTGGGTGGCACTGGGCACAGGATTTCACATACCTGATAATATCAGTATTCATTCCTGGCCACCAATAATGAGTAGATATACACTGATTTGTGGCGTTCTGTCCCATATGTCCGCTAAAGGGAAGAGAGTGCCCCATTTCTAAGATTTGGCTTCTGTACTGTTTCGGTACTAGGAGCTGATTGTAACCTTGTTCAGGCTTGCCCGTTCTGCGATAAAGTACGCCATCCTTACAAAAAATGTTCCCGTGGTGTCTGGGGTCCTTAGCCATGGGCAGTTTCCTAAAGCAGGGTGCCAAGGTAGGGTCCTTTTGTTGCGCCTCTTTAAGTTCCTTAGGTAATAAATTTGGCGCCGGCTCCCTTTCCTTCTTGGTTTGCCCTCTTGTAGTTACTGCTGCCACACTTGGCTCTTCCGGTTTCCCAATAAACACATATCTACCGCCAAGTATGACTGGGTAGATCGGGTCATTCATAACAGCCGCTTTGATCACACCTCTGACAAAATCAGAGTGGATCTCAACCAATGCGATGGGAAGCGCTGTACTGTTAGCAAGCATCCGATGCGTTTATCCTCGGTGAGCTCGCTCTGATCATATGTCTCGTGCACAGGGGTTTTCCCTTTGTCACCTTGTCCTTTCTGACCGCGCTGCCATGTAGGACGGTTGGGTTGATCAGACTGTTTGTTGTTGGTGGGGAACTTGTTTTTGCAGAAATTAGACTTTTCAGGAGAGGGGTTTTGGGGTCCAGTTTCTCTGTGGTTATTTTGGTGAGAAGAATGGGAAGATTGATCTATGTTATTCTTCCGAGAAGGCTCTTCTGTCGGTTTACGTTTTGTGGCCGGCAGTTCGGCCAGCACATTGTGATATCGCTCAGACTTTTCCAAAATGTCTTCCAGCTTTTCTGCTCCCTGCTCAGCTAAAAATCTGCGGGTGTCACTTGACAACGTGTTTTTTTAATTTGTTCAGTTAAAACAAATTCCTCAAGCCCTTCATAGGTAGAGGCAAGCTGTGAAAGCTCAAGACACTTTGTCAAGTATCCCTTCAGACGAGAAGAGAACTGCTGAAACGTTTCAGAATTCTCCTTCCTGCTGTTCCAGAACAGTTGCAAAAATTTGCGAACGTTCATTTCAAACCATTCAAGCAAAGCTTTCTTCAACACGTCGTAATTGTCTTGTTGGCTGCTTTCCAGTTTTGTATACACATCGTAAGCAGACCCTTTTAGGGCTTGGGAAAGTTTCATACACCAACGCGACCTCTCTAAACCGTACAGAATTGCCATTTTCTCAAATGTTTCTAGCCACGTGTCAATCTTCTCATTAGGACAAGGGAAAGATTCTAGAGTGAAAGACATAGCGGTGAGTTGAGGAGATTGAGTGTTAGAAGGATCAGTTAAGGAAGAATGAGGAGAAGACTCTCCATTGCTGGAGGTAGAGGCAGCCCCATGGCTTTGGACTTCTAGAGCCTTAAGAGCCAACTCATGCTGTCGTCGTTGCTTATTTTCTCTTTCCAAATGCTGTCTCTCCTTCTCTCTTTCCTCATGCTGTCTCTCCTTCTCTCTTTCCTCCCTCTCCTTCTCTCTTTCCTTCTGCTGTCGTTCTTTCTCTCTTTCCTCATGCTGCACCCTGCGAGCTTCCATTTCTGCATCAATTTTCTTCTGCTGTAAAGCTTCGGCTGCTTTTTCCTTCTCCCTAGCTTCTGCTTCTTTCTTCTCCGCATCATATCTGTCAAGTTCGTCCCTGACAAAAGCTTTCGCTTCCTTTCCATCCAATCCGTCTTCCCTGGCTTCCTCTCTAAGCATCTGCATAAGCTTTGCCCGCTCTGCCATTGTAAAGAACTGACTGAGTGTTAATCGAGAAGGAAGTAAGAAAAAGGATACACTGGTTCACTACCACTTACGAGAAAATACAACACAAAAAGATATATTATTTAACTGGGATACCTCCTCCTATATTATTAGTATGTAACTATCGCTGCTATTAATTGGCAATAAAGGCTCTAAATGCAAGCGACTCTTCCAATTAAATGGTAGTTAAGATTAATCACTAACAAAAATAAGTTGCTACAGTGGAAACAGAACAATTATTGCAAAAATTTAAGGAGAAAAAAAATTCCCTTAATTTTAAATCCACTACAAGTTCACCCCTGAAGTCAGATCGGGTAATGGAGGCAATTAACAGGACGAAAAAAATAGTCCGTGTAGCGAATTCTGTGAGATAATCGCTAAATTCAGTAAGATTTTAATCCTATAATAATAAATACACCCGACCATAAGTGTCTGCTTAAAGTCGTCTCTACGCCAGTATAGCGCTGCCTTTTGTGCAGAGGAAATGCTTATAAAAACGATCCCGCTGTAAAATCTAACACGCTTTCTTAGTTTCGGTTTTGATTCTCACAATTAACGATCTGCCAGAACTGTGACACCACCCTACCGTCTGAATTAACGTAATATTTTAACTTTAACGCTCAAATTAGTAGTAACTCAGACATTTTCCAGTAGCAAGAACGAAACGATAGTAATAATTAACGCCAACACTACCAACGCTTGGCAAAAACCCCTCTTCGCTCTGCATGCAGGACTAATACTATAACCTCTCTGTTGGACAAATCAGAATATATAAACACACAGACAGTGTTCCATTCTCACCGAGTAGTGTATTTCTGACGTAACACAAACTAGTTGGTTTATTTGAATGGGAAAAAATGAGAGGGAGGGGAAAAGATGGCCGACTTTTGGAAAAGTTGAAATTGACGATTAACAGTGACAAAACTGAAAATCTAAACGACAAATATTAGGGCCATAAAAATCATATATAAAGATAGCTTAGGATCCCCTGAGCAATAATATGTTGTAAAATATATAATTATTAGCCTAGATATTGAAATAATACTATATGTCTACGAACGCTAAGACGGACGGACTGTGTTTTTGCTCATTTATCCATTACGTTAGTTGGGGACGCAAGTTTAAAAAAGAGGCATTAGATTGATTCAAATCTGATTGGTTGATAGAAGAGTATAGGAAGGAGGGTATTGGTTAGGCAAAAAAGCTAAATATATTTTAAGACTCATTCCTAGAAGTTTGGCTTTTGTTTTTTTTTAAATTTTGAATTAAAAAAGCTAGACCCTCGCTGATTGGGCCAGTCTGATAATATTGGCAAAAGCAAGCAAAGGCTTGTCGCCAGTTGATACAGAAGTTTTTGAAAGCAAGCTGCGTTGAGAACAGCAGTGCCTAGAGTGAAATAATAATTCTTGGCAGTCTGGACCGGGGGCAAAGCTAAACTTACCTTAATGCATTATAATGCCAGTCAACGTATGTTTGTGATATTTCTTTGAATTGTGGTAAGAATGACTTTATTAATATTATTATTACAACCAAATTTGGTGTATGAGATACTGCTTGTTTGGGAAGGCGTTACGACTTAGTACAGGGTCCCCAGCAGACTTATGCAGGGCCTGTGGTGTTGCACACAAGCAGTAAAAATTGACATGAGTTGTATAACTTAAAATGATTTCC
This sequence comes from Oreohelix idahoensis, assembly GCA_024509875.1. Lineage (NCBI taxonomy): Eukaryota > Metazoa > Mollusca > Gastropoda > Stylommatophora > Oreohelicidae > Oreohelix > Oreohelix idahoensis. The sequence continues at coordinate 268,332 of JAMPIV010022322.1, read as the reverse complement.
AGTTACCAGTGGGAAGGCTAACCCACACAATTCTATGGGAGAGAATGATTGTTGCAGTGTCAGAGACGTTGTAGCCATTAGGGAAAAGAACAGGAGCACTGGTATGAGTTGTTATCTCAGAAGAAAATGGTTGACATGGGGTGGTCAGAGAGATCTGACCCTTTTCTTTTATTGAATTATGCCATGTATTGATTGTGGAAAAATATTGTAGATATGTTGTACAGAATCATAACCTTGTTTCAGGGTTTTTTGTTCTGGTGCTACTGTGGTACCAGGACCCTGGTGATTTTACTAGAGAGAGAGAGAGAGAGAGAGAGAGAGAGAGAGAGAGAGAGAGAGAGAGAGAGAGAGAGAGAGAGAGAGAGAGAGAGAGAGAGAGGTGAAACTTTATTGGACCAAGCGGTCTACTATACTATTCTACACCAGGGACTGTGTCAGTCTGGTCATTCAAGTGAACGAAAGGAAATTGTCAGCATCATATCTACTATCCACCTACAGTTAAGTGCCTATGTGTCGGCACTTCAACGGTCATCCACGGACTTTCTTAACATAGACATAAAATCTTTGATTATTAATTAATTTTTCCCCAAGATACTCAAATAAAGAGGGGGAATGATGCCAACACCCCACCCCACCATTAGTTACCAGTGTAGAGAAATACCTAAATATAATTTGATTATAATAGTCCTTTGTATGGACAGAAGATCCATTGTGTTATAAATATTTATGTAAATAAAACCATAAATTTCATTTTGTTGTTGGTCCTGACTCAGAAAATTCTGAATCAGGGCAAATAAATTGAAATCTAGTATATTACACAAAATTCAGCCACAGACTTCCATAAGTTATATAATAGAGTGTTAGTTTGTTTGTGGTATTGACCCTGTCATATATATCTACAGTATATGTGATAGAATTTAAATGTATTTGTAGTAATTTTACTTACACTACATTACACTCTTTCAAAACCCTAGACATTATACGTAGCTATCATACATACTAGTCCAGAATAAGTCTGATTGAGGTCATAAGGTGGAAGCAGAAAGGCACCCTGAATACTCAACCCAAAATTTGTTATAATCAGGGACCTTCACAGCTGACCTCATTCAAAACACTAGAAATATTGAATAATAACATCTATTAACATCAAATCCACCACATATATTGGTAGGCTTGTCCGAGATTTGAACTTTTCATTAGTTAAACTTCCCCTAATACAGGTATAGGAATCCCATATAATAAAATTAAAAGTATTCTTTTGTGGAATTAAATAGTGGATGATCTGTTGGTGCCTGTAGTTGTTGTTTAATTAGAGTAAATAGGTTACCTTAGTATATTGTTAACGTTGCTTGATACAATATGGCTGATTTGGTAAAGTTCAGATCTGCTGCTGTGCAGACTGCCAGAGACATGAACATGGAGGGTCAAGTCTTGATTGACTATGTCACCTCAGAATGTGATAAGTTCATTGCTAGGGAAGAACATAGGTTGGCTGAAGAGAGGAGAATGCAGTTAGAAGATGCTAGGGAGATTAAGAAATTAGAGATGGATAGAGAGGCTGAGATCAAGAGGCTCCAATTTGAGGAGAGAAAATTAGAAGCAGAAGAAAAACGACTGCAAAGGGAAGCAGAAGAAAAGAGATTGGCTGCCGAGAGGGAAGCAGAAGATAAAAGATTACAAAGGGAGCATGAGTTGCGACTAAGGGAGTTAGAGTTGCAAGGCCATGCTGCCAAGACCACAGGTCTCTTGGGATTTCCCAAGAAGACATAACGGCACCCCAATATCAGAGGGTAGATGGGGGCGTCTAGCACTGCTGCTCTGATTATTCCTTCCACATAGCGAGTATATACTGGAAACAAAATGCGCGTTTTTCCCCACATCTGCAGAATTTAGTTCCCATACCGAAAATTGCGCAATGAAAAAGATTGCAACTTTGATGGGAAAAGATGTAACAATAATGTGAAGGAGGTGGGGATAAGACAATTCTCAGGATTAATTAAATTTAAGCTTTACCTAGTTGTGGTGAGGCACACTCCGTTCAAGTTAGACAAAAGGTCCATCGGTTATATTATGGCATATTGTTATTGTTCAGAATTGACACCACTGCACTCCGGGAAAACCCATAGATGCTCCGTCTTCCTCTGCACATGTCAAAGGGTATGAATGCTGATTCTTTTCATATATAGTTGATTGTATACACGCATGCTCCATCCTCTGATATATCCATCCCTGCTTGTCTTACCTGTGGTGCCAAATTCCAGCAATCATAACTGTGTTAATTCATCAAATGCAGTGTCATTCTCTAACATGCGATGGTTAATTGTTCATAGTATCTCTCCCATATCCATGCGTTTCTACTGGTACTCTTCAGGTTAGTCTGTCAGCTCAGCGTACCCATGCATGATCATGACAGTAGATCCACACCAGTTCCTAAAGGTTTGAGTCCTCTGTACCGGGTCACAGTGCTACAAAGCTGTAAATGGGTACCTGACCCTGCTCTTGAGTGAGGGAAGACAAAGGCAGCAAAGAAGGGAACTGGTCACCTCCACCTCATAAAACTGGACCTAGTATGGTGAAGTCTCTAACCCTTCAGTTTCCTACAGCAGTATCTGCTATGGGACTACATTTACCTTTGTCCAAATATGTTTAAAAAAAATACCCCTGTGGCCTAAACTAGCGGTGGCCGTGACGTAATCAATGTCGTTCATTCATTGTTAATTCATAGATCTTCAGGGAGCTGAAGGATGATGATGCTGGTACTACTCGGGCATCAAAATGTCCATCGGCAAAGCTTCCAGACTAAAGTACATTAGGTGCTGTCAATATGATCCCCACTGTACTTTATAAACATTAAAGTTAAAAATACAAACAACAGGTTCAAGCCACTTTTCTACTCTAAATCCCATCTTAAATCAAATGAAGAGACACAAGCAAAGCAAAGACTAACTTCTTTTAAAATAATTACACCTTGTATCACCATATGTGATAAGGACATCAATACACAAGTGAACCAGCCATTCACCATATGTGATAAGGACATCAATACACAAGTGAACCAAACGTTTCATAAACAGTAATATGGAAATTATTCAGTGCGTCATTATATATTTATACATATCATATTATAGCTGTCTTGTACTTCTGTTTTGGTCGGCTATAATAGATCTCTAACATCTTTTGTCTCTTGTCTTGATGGTGCGCCTGGTAGACACATTCCTGTCCATCTCCTGATATTATCTTCCGAATATAGCGCGGTTTTCCCCTTGCATGTTTGCCTTCAACTCTGCCTTCTATTATGGTCTTCTCCATGGTGTTATGTCCTTTTACAGGGCCAAAATATTTTAGCTCTCAACTTTATATTGCTGACCAGATATGAGTTCACATATTGCTAGGGGTGTTTCTTGAAATGTAGTCAGGCATAACAATCAGCATTTATTCTTTTGTAAACTTTATTCTTTGTGGACATTCAGATTCCATAGATGTGATCTCTTATATAGGATTCTCTATCTTCTTGCATGTGGTATTCGTTAAGGGACAGAAGGGCAAGGTTATTGAGAAAATTCAGATGATCAAAATGTTTCATCAGAGTTCACTGGATTCAATTTCTATTGGTTGTTTTCGTTATGAAATGTAATTATGAAAAGAAATAGTGATATACGGCATCTCTGCTGCACACACATTCATACCTCAAAGGGTTCTATATGTCGTCTGCCTTGAAGAACTGGGGGGGGGGGGGGGGGGGGGGAAGAGAAAGAGAATAGAAGGGGTGTCAAAAAAGATACCTTTTTACACTTTTATTGGTCAAGAGAACAAAATTCTTATGGTGCAAATGTCACTCCCATTAACAGATGTTCTCCATTTTTGCCAAAATCTTGCGGAAGATATAAAACTATAAGAAACCTTAAACTTTTTAATTACATAATATGAGTTATAACAGTTGAAAGAGCACATGATAGTGACTGACACAGGCTCCACTGAAATGGATGAAGAAGACATGGAAAGACCTGGAGCTGATGCCACAGGACAGGAGGACTTGGCATAAGTTTGCTGAAGAAATATGCTCCTCAGGGAGCTGAAGGAGGATGATGCTGGTCCTACTCGGGCATCAAAATGTCCATCGCCAAAGCTTCCAGACTAAAGTACATTAGGTGCTGTCAATATGATCCTCACTGTACTTTATAAAGAGCTATTTAAGACAGACCCTGAGCTAGCAGCAGAACTATTAGAACCACTATTTGCACAAGTCTGGAAAACGGGGACAACACCATCAGAGTGGAACAAAGGAATAATTGTCAAATTGCCCAAGAAGGGAGATCTTGCAGACTGCAATAATTGGAGAGGAATCACTCTTCTCTCAGTTCCCAGCAAAATACTAGGCAGGATAATTATACAGAGAATTTCAAAGGCAGTAGACTACAAACTGAGGAAAGAACAAGCAGGATTTAGAAAGAATAGAAGATGTGTAGACCATATATTCACTCTCAGGAACATTATAGAGCAGTGCTCAAAATGGCAAAGACAGCTTTACATTAATTTCGTTGATTTTGAAAAGGCTTTTGACAGCATACATAGGGATAGTTTATGGAAAATACTGAGGGCTTATGGAATTCCAAGCTGCATAGTATCAATCAAAAAAAGCCTCTATGTCAACTTTACGTGTAGTGTTGGGCAGAGCAACCTAACCTTTGAGGTGAAGACAGGAGTACGACAGGGATGCCCCTTATCAACCACTCTATTTTTAACAGTCATAGACTGGGTGATGCGCCAGACAACAGAGGGCAGTCCAAGAGGAATAAGATGGACAACATTTTCTACATTGGAAGATCTGGAATATGCAGATGACATTGCACTACTAGCACATTCACATCAACACATCCAGGAAAAAATGGATAGACTTAAAAAGTTTAGCCAGCAGGTGGGCTTGAACATCAATTTAAAGAAGTCTGAGGTCATGACGCTCAATGTGAGCAACCCTGAGCCCATATCAGTAAGGAATCAGCAACTAGTACAGACAGATATCTTCACATACCTAGGAAGCATAGTAACACCAGACGGCGGGGCAGGCAAAGACATCAACATCAGAATGAATAAGGCAAGAACAGCCTTCTTTAGCCTAAACAACATCTGGAAGTCCTCCCAATACAGCACAAGCACAAAATTAAGATTATATCAGAGCTGTGTGCTTTCTGTGCTTCTCTATGGTGCGGAATGCTGGAGAGTTACAGAGAAGGAAATGTCGAAATTGTCCTCTTTTCACACAACATGCCTAAGAAAAATTCACCGAATCTTTTGGCCGAATACCATCACTAACCAAGATCTGCTTACTCGAAGCAAGCAAGAGGACATGCACACCATCATAGCTGGCAGATGCTGGAGCTGGGTTGGCCATGTCCTCAGAAGAGACCCCGATGCCATCACAAGAACAGCTATGCTTTGGACCCCTGAAGGAAAACGAAAGAGAGGCCGACCAAAAACAACCTGGCGGAGGACTGTGGAGGCTGAGATGCAAAGAATGAACCAGAGTTGGGGCACTGTACGAAGGATGGCCACCGACCGAGCAAAGTGGAATCAATTTGTTGTTGCCCTACAAGACGCCACTAGGCGTGATGGCCACTGACTGCTTTGACGGTCGGCGGCTAAGGATCAAAGAAGAAGAAGAAGTACTTTATAATCATTAAAGTTAAAAAAACAAACAACAGATTCAAGCCACTCTTCTACTCTACATCCCATCTTGAGTCAAATGAAGAGACACAAGCAAAGCATAGATTAACTTGTTTTAAAAAAAATAACACCTTGTATTGCCATTCACCATATGTGATAAGGACACTGCTCCCCCATATTAAACTTAACAGTAAATTAACTCTTCAATGTTTGATTTAGCTTAAATTGTTGGCCCCCAAGAACTACTATGACATTTCTGCCATCGATGTTAATAAAAATTTGCAAAATACTCTGCCCTAGATTAAGGAAGAAGAAGCAAATAAACATCATACACTTTCTAATTAATCTGAAAAGCACTCAGCAGTTTTTAAAGAGAGCGCTTATAGAAGTTATAGCAACATCCAGCAAGTATAACACACGTGAACAGAATTCTGTGACTAACAAAAGAATGAACACTTTATTTGATGATACCATGTACAATGAACTTGAAATGTTATATTTACAATATATGCAGGCTTTCTCAACTTTGTACATATAACAATAATTTTTACATATAAAGAGAGAAACACATACTGTCATTTGAAACTGTTAACAAACAAATGTGGAGATATCAAATACAATCATTCTAAACTGTATCTCATTTTATTGCAAAATAACAGATCAATGTTAACTCATCATCAACTCTCCTTGTCACACCCCAAGATGCATTAAGCAGGGGAAAAAAAAAGACTCCAGCGCTGATGCAAAGGAGACTCGTCTCTAAACCAGGGGCAGGCAAGACGTTTGTTGCAGTTCACCTTGAATCGCTGAGAGATTTTAGATGGACGGCCTGGTACATAAAATTGTACATATTTTTTTCTAATTCATTAACTAAATCTTGTTTTTTTTTTTTTCACAGGTATAAACATTTTTTTACACCAAAATTTGAAGACTTTGTTGAAGCAATACAGTGCAAATCATCACCATATAAAGCCTAAGTTATTACATCTTTCATAATGCTAGCATTCAAATATTATGTTTGTTTGATTTTATTCTTATGTATATTTTTCCTTGCCAAAGCACATATTTTATTTTGTCTTCAATAATGAACATTTTTGTTTGCTTTAAACTTTGTTCATTTCATATGCAGCGTGGAGTTATTTTATTATTTATAGTTAAAAAACTATAAAAGTTGCTACAAGGAAAAATTTTATTTGGCAGAGTGTAACCTCATTGAAAATAAAGTAGATTTTGGCATGCTAAAGTGTGCCCAGGGCTGCTCTAAATATTCAATAACATATCTTCCACATCACCTACAACAATGCTCTGAAATTATAACAAAGAAACTTTTAAATGTAACATTAACAATTATAAACTAACTTGCGTGGCTTAAATCACACTTATCAAATATTATTTCATTGCCTTAAAAGAATGTCTCAACAATAACACATTGTTAAACGTGCCATGCATTTAAGCAAGATAGGTGTTCATGCAACACAGCTTTCCCAAGATCACAGCTGCCTGTTTGTTATTACTGAATATAAAGTGTGCCTGATAGTGTTTACAAAACTGTTCATGTTAACAACATGACTTTAAACTTTTACAACTGGTGCATGTTAAATTAATGGCTCTATTTGGCTTTTACATGATGAAAGACATATTTTATAGATGCGTATGACGAGGGACGGTCAAAAAGTAATGCCCCGTAATTTTTAATTTCATTCAATAGGCAAGAAAACAGATAAAATTCACATTGAAATGTAGCCCCAAGTCTGAACTTCAAAAATTTATTTCTCAATGTAGTCTCCGTTATTTGTTACAGTTTTTGTCCATCTTCTCACAAGGGCATGTATCCCCGCACGGTAAAAATTTGTGTCCTTTTCCCTAAACCACTGGCGCACGGCGCGTTTAAGGGTCTCGGTGTCCTCAAAGTCATGTCCGCGAAGATCTTCTTTCAGTGGTCCAAACAGATGGAAGTTAGAAGGTGCAAGATCGGGACTGTAATGGGGATGTGGTAATAATGTCCAGCCAAATTCTGCAATCGCATCAATGGTGCGTTTAGCGGTGTGTGGCGTGGCATTATCGTGCAACAGTAGTGCAGTTCTCTGATCTTTTAATGGGTAAAGACGCCGAAGACGACCTCTAAGTTTCTTCAAAGTTTCAATGTAACGGTCTGCATTCACCGTGTTTCCCTGTTCCAAGATTTCGAGAAGAATCACACCCTTCTCATCCCAAAACACGGAGGCCATAACTTTCCCTACAGATGGTGAACTTTTGAACTTCTTTCTTGTCGGCGATGTTGTGTGATGCCATTCCATTGACTGCCTCTCAACATTCTGGGTACCCACCGTGCACAAACTTTTGAATAACCCAGGTCTTACCTGTTACTGAAACAGGTTTAATGCATACAGTGCAAAGAGTAGTTTGAGGAATCCTGCTAAATTTACAAATTCCACTCGTATTTTTATCTTAGGTGAAAAAATAGGAGGCATCAATTTAACACATGACTCTATTTTTCCCACCACATATATTTCATAATATAAATTAAAACTCCATTACAAGTTTTGTGTTCCACAAATTATAATGATCAACAAACTGTGTGGTTGACAAACGAAAACTCTGTGAGGTTCATTAAGTAGGGGAAATTTCTGTCCAAATAACACATGCAAGTACCTGGGGACTGAGATCTAAGTGTGCTCGCTTCATGTGAAAATCTTTCACAAGGCAAAACCTGATAAATAAGATATATGATCAAGTTCACCCTGAGCCTGGAGAACAGTTTTGTGATCCTTGAAAACCTCATGGGGGAAGCCACTGACAATCACTCATAAAAATTGGAACAAACTAATTGAAATGTGCAAAGAGATTCCTACAAAATAAATGAAAATTATACAAAGATTGCTTTATAGATACCACACAGAACCCGATAGAAGAATGAAAACCTATCAAACGGAAAGTTAATGACTGAAGAAGGGAAATAAATCACATTATCATGGGAGATGAAAAATAAAGTAAATAAAGTACAAGAAAAATAACACTGACAAAATGATGAAAGAAGGCTGCACAAAAGAAAACAAAAAAACACACACAAAAACTGACACTGTAACACATTAACTACTGCGAGCCGCTCTGACCGTTGTAGGAATCTCACCACTATAGCCGCCGACTGCTGGGAGCGTGAATATCTATTTAGTAATAAAACAAATTAAAAATGCACCAAAATACTTTCTGATCTGATTCGAGATTTTAAGTTACCACCAGAAAACAAATTCCCAAAGCGTGGTTGTTGTCGAACACTGGAAAATTGTTAGTATATTCATATTTTTCAAAGTTTCAGATTAGTTACCAAATCGTGTGAAACTGTTTACCATGGCAACTAGTGATAGGGCCATAAAAAATGCTTGTCCACCTGCTGAATAGGCGAGAAATTTGTTTCAATAATCGATTGATAGATCTAGCAATGAGGACAGGAGTGAAAACTGTGTGAACAGTGATTTTGATAGTAGTGGCAATGCAAGCAGTGATGATAGGGAAAATATTGCTAGTCCTCAGCCATAGGTGGGCCGTAAAATAGCAAAGACCTCTGTTAGAGTTAGAAGTGATGCAGGAAATAATGTAACTAAAGAAAGATAACTACGGCAGCAAGTTAGTGAGGGTGAAACAACAAATAGTTTGTCCCAACACGTGAACCAGGTCTGCCTGCAAATTTTGAGAATTTTTAGAAGTGGTGTACATGTGATTATGTAAGTTACTAATAGTGTAAATATTAGTCAGTATGTGTGTTCTTGGGCAGAAAGGCATTAACTGCCTTAGAAACAAGCACTTTGTTGGTAAGTTGATAATTTTAACAAATATTGAAACTTTTTTTTGCCTGTCAATCATTTAATATTATTAATAATATTTACCATACCATGTAAACATACATTTTTTCAGCTTGTTGTAATAGTACATTAATTTCTCTTTAAAAAGATGCATAATTCATATAAATCTGTAAATAAATTAAGAAAACTACAGCTTAATTTATGCATACACCTACAGGGTGAAAATGGGAACAAAATTTAATTACGCTACTGCGTGTTTTTCAATTTGGTAGTTAATGTGCTAGATGCTTTATCACTATCTTACACCACACCTGGTCAGTAAACTAACAAAGAACCAGCAAGAATCTTTAATTTACTAACTGGCAACAATAATCCTCCAATAAAAAGCAAAAAAAATTACTAAAGAATGAAAGCCTGCAGGTCATCAGTGAATTCCCTACAAGCCATGAAATCTAACATGTATTCCAGTGCACAAATGTTTCATTTTTTTCAAGAAAATATGGAAAAAATAGGTCATTCTGAAGAAACAGAAGGAAAGACACATAATTAAACTTTCAAATATACACAGCTGAGCTATATACAGCACCTGGTACAAGGCCTAACATTTCTTACAGTGGCTGGAAAAATTCTAACAAGAGCGATGCTAAATAAAGGTACCTTTAGATTATCAACTTAAGAAGGAATATGCAAAACTCTGAGCAGGAATATACATGCACACATCAACACTAAGAACTATCAGTGAAATCTAATGAATGACAGATACCTCTATATATCAACTTGTGGATTGTAATAAAGTATTTGACAGTACAGATTCCACAGTACTATGAGGAATAGAACACTACAGACACTTATTATGATAGGTCAAAGATTTCTATACAGACCACATAGAGAAATTCTCAAAGCCAGTCAGATGATGACAAATGAAAGAGGACTGGAAAACAACAATAACACATTTTATAAACAACTAACGGATTTTAGTTTTTGCAATAAGAATGCCAATGCCAGGGTTAATAAGACCAGATTTGTTTCTTAGTTTTTGCAATAAGAATGCCAATGCCAGTGTTAATAAGACCAGATTTGTTTTTCATTTTCTCTCTTCCCAATACAGAACTCAGTAGCTTCCTTAAAGGAAAAGAACACGCTGATCAACATAAATGTTCAATCTGTCTTACGTTATGCCTTGGAAACGTGACATCACTAAGAATATCCTCTAACTCAAGACCTTCACAAGCATACTCCATATAAGAAAGCCAGAGTAATAACAAACACAGATGTGTGGAAGAGAACCAGCAACAATCAAAACCACTGGAGATTAAAGAGATAATAGGAGATGGATAGGACAAACTCTCCTTCCAATAAAACCTTACAGTGGCTTTTTGCTTTTTTTCAGCCATGCTTCGCCTTCAGGGAAGTACCTAGGTTTTATTTTTATTTTTTTTTATATTTCTTTAAGTTCTTATGTCTCCTATCTAGCCTTCACTTTCTTTCTTTTCCTGACGAAGGCCTTGTGGCCGTAACGTAGACTACTTTCTTTGTCTTTTGTCCTCGTAAGACGAATCACCTTTTTTCGATTTTTTTTCAAACCCACCCATTGTACTCCACGTCTTACCGCAGTTCCCCTCAACTTCCAATAAAACCACACATACCCTTAGCTGGAACATGTAAGGGAGGAGTATAGTGGGGATGTTTAGAAGACCTGGAAAAGAAAAGTGGAAGAGGAAGCCAAAGCAACCACAGCCTTGCAGATAGAACAAAAAAGGACTGTGTAAAGCATAAAATAGCATTTACAGACTGAACAAATAAAAATTATATTTAAACATTTACATTTAAACAGAAGTTTTTTCTTGTTCAATTATATTGCACATGCAAAAATAATGGACCAACTACAAAAGCCTTTTTATAGCCAAGTTTTGTCTCACAGGCCACAGGTTGAAAGTTTTTCCATTCTTTTATAAGTCTGTCTTCCATTCCTTTCTCTACGTTATAAACAGTGAATTGTGATAGAATTTCTCGTTGCAGAGAAGGAAACTGTTGTGAACTGAAGCGTCTATGTGATGTATATGGAAGTTTTGCAGTCGACAGGAGTACAGTCAATCACTGGGTTCAGAGAATCAAAGAATCAGGAAGTGGAGATACGGAGCTCCTTGATCGGCCGCGCTGTGGACGTCCTGCAACAGCCACCAACTCAGAAATGTTGAAATGCGCTGAGGGCATTATTCTTACTGATAGGCGAATCACTACTCAACAATTGGCCTTACAGCTGTCAGTCAGCATTGGTAGTGCAAATGCAGTTATAAAAACTCTCGGTTTTTCTAAGGTTTGCGCAAGATGGGTTCCTCGAAGTCTCACAAATGACCACCGATTGCAAAGGAAAGCAATTTCTTCTGAATTGTTGGAGTGTTTTAATGCTGATGGAGAGAACGTTTCGGCTAAGATCGTTACAGGTGATGAAACCTGGGCACATCATTTTGAACCTGAGACAAAAAGACAGTCAATGGAGTGGCATCATCCGCAATCACCACGAAGAAAAAAATTCAAGACAATTCCTTCAGCTGGAAAGGTCATGATCACTGTCTTTTGGGACATTGAAAGTGTGATTCTTGTGGATGTTATGCCAAGAGGAGAGACAATCAATTCGCAAGCTTACATTAAGACATTGAAAAAACTCAATCAACGTTTTCGCAGAGTTCGGCCGCACAAGAATCCAGCAGACCTGCTTCTCCTTCACGACAATGCGCGACCTCACACAAATTGTGTTGGACTGTACTACCCGTTCCACCCTATAGTCCCGATTTGGCACCCTCTGATTTTCATCTATTTGGTCCACTTAAAGATACACTCTGTGGGACAAGGTTTGAAGATGATGAAGGAGTGATTCATGCAGCGAAGAAATGGCTACATGATCAAGACAAAATCTGGTACGGGCTAGGAATACATGCACTTGTTTTGCGCTGGCATAAAGCCGTACAAGTTGATGGGGATTATGTTGAATAATACCGATGTTTACATGACATATCCATGTATATTGTGTATAAATTTCATGCTTTTTGAATAAACAGCTCCTGAGAAAAACGATGTGGTGCATTACTTTCTGAACGCCCCTTGTAAGATAATGTGTACATAAGATTAAATGACCAAGAAACTTAAGCCCGACTAAAAAGTATAACAATGTTTTCAGCTTTAGGTTAATTAACATTGTTAACAAATTTGTTCATATATTAATCGGTAAAGATAAACACATGCATATTGAGCTAATCCAGCAATGTCTGAGAAACTGAATACATTAGAATCACTCTTCAGAAGAAATATTGTTTAATCACCAATTCTCTTTAGGTCCTCAACAAAAACTTGCCAAGCTCTTCTGTTCTGTGCCACCTGTTTGAGATATTTTCATGTCATCTTTATATCTTTCTGTCTCCAGTATTCAGCTCCCATGTGTTTTTTGGTCCCCCCCTTACATTTTCTTACCCTGGGCATTCCAAAACAGGGATAGCCTTGTAATGCTACCAATTGGTTTTCCAAATGTAAACACTATTTCTGCTTCTCCATAATAATAACAATTCATAATAACAGCAGTGACAAAAACTGAATTGTACAGAGTAATGTATATCAGGGATATCCTGTATGCACATAATGACAAGAACAAAGGCCCCAATGATTAGCACAGCATGAATTCTTCATTATAAGATGGAATTTGCAGTGCCAAATATAAACATAAAAATTAAGACCAACAACAATAGCAGAGCACAATTTTGGAAATTAAAATGGAACAACCAGAGAAATTTTGCCTTACAAAAGTGCACTGGAAGAAAATGAAATGAAACAACAGGAAACATGAAATCCACAATTCAAGTGTCAGAGCTTCCTGGAATGCACACTGTTTGAACTCTGTCGACCTGTGGGTGTGACTGGTCCTGAGGTGGCTATTTCCCATGGTATTTCAAATTCTCTGGAATTAGAAAATTTTAAAACAAAAAGGTGAGTATCTTACTTGCTACTCAAGAATGAATTTTAAGAAAAGAAACAAATAAAATCAGCATATCTGCAAAATGGAATTATCCTCTACAGCAGGGGTAGACAAGAAGCTTGTCATAGGGGTATGGGGAATTTTTGGTAAATGACTATCCTACTCAACTATTCCAAAAGTATTAGTGTTAGTGAAAAGAGTTGTGGACTGGAGATAGGACAGCTAGTCTTGTTCTCAATCAAATATAAAGCAAGAAACAAATTGGAGACTAAACATGAGATGTACCAAGAATAAAACTGTCGCCTGACAAGAAACGGAATCAAGGTTCTTACAAAATTTATTTGACTGTTCTGATAAACATTTAATAACTTTATGTTGTTATTTACTGAATTAAGTTTTCTTTATAAAATATTGATCTGTTTTTTCTTACATGCAAATGCAAGGTAAAATCCAGAACTTATTTCTTTTCATATTCAAAACACTTACGCTGGAGACACATAAGGTACGGGCTGGCCGAATGCCATTACTGGTATTAAGTCTGTTTTTTCAATATATTTCACTGAAAAAATAAAGAAAATGCATTAGAAAATATAACATAATGTCAGTTCAATGGTAATATTATACTAGTTTATTTAAGAAGTTCATATTTAAGTAGCTCAAACACCCTCACTCCCCTCCCCTCCACTTCATTGTGGCCAACTGCTAAACACAACTATACAAAATCAACTTCTAGGCCTTTCTCTACACCTCCATTTAATTTGTCTTAATCTTCTAATAATATTTAATGAAGGGTTTTTCCTCTTTTGACATTAACATTCACTAATGTCATCTTGTCTGATGTTTATAAGCTCCAATTACTCATAACTCAATCGTGTAATCAACCCAACTATATTACGAGTACATTTAAATTTTGACACCCCTACTTCCTCCATCAAAAAAAAAAATTACTTGGTAAGTCTGCATGCTGTTCCAGCTTATTTAATATAGTTTTTTTTTTATTTAATATGAATGACAAACACATCTGTAGATGTTTTATTACAATCTTGTAAAATGTCTTCCTCCCTTTCAAATAAGTTAAGCACCACATATACTCGAGTATAAGCTGAGAAATTCATTTCTGTTTTGGACCTTAAAAAACGTACCCCCCTAATTACAGTAGAGAGAAACAACAAAATTCATCAAATCAGTTAGTGTTGCACCCCCTCCCCGCCGCATACTGGGTTGCGTTTTGTAGGCAGAAATGCAGGATGCCATTCCTGTTTTTCATGCAAAACAGGCTAAGCTCCGTCTCCTGTAACTTCAGAGTTAGTGGTCACAGAAGGAGATGTGGTGGAGAATGGTAGAGATGTGACAACGCTGGAAAACACTAAATGGCTACGTTTAGTTACTAATGTGATGACTGGGATTTTTTTCATACTGCAAATAGTGAGAAGAAAGTTGATATAATTTGCTATGTTAAAAATATGTCATGACTTCTTGAGAACATACACAATGATATTTAACTCTTAAAGGCCAAAAAGACGCTGGTAGCGTACTTCCGTGAACCCCCTAGAAGCTGATTTAAGGCCCAGAGCGTCACTTTTGTGTTCTGTACAATTTGTTCCGTATTTTCGTAATTTGGTATTTTAACATAACGGAAGTTACTCTTTTTTTATTCAGAAGAGCACTATCTTTGAGTTGTGATTCGGAAACACGCTTGTTCTAGCTAATTTCACTGTGAAAAAACGTTAAATCTGTCAGCTTTTGATCAGGTGATTATTGTTGTTTATACAGACAATGTCTAGCGAACCAATCACATCATGTTTATCAAAACGTAGGTCTTTTTTATCTGTAGAAAAGGCTAGGGAATTGTGTACGTTTGATGAGTTTAGTGAAGATGATGTCATTGATGATTTCAAATTTGACATTAATGAAGAAGCTAGTTCTAGTGACGAGGGGGCGTGGTCACAGCCAGGCCCTAGTGCTACAAAACGACAAGTTTTGACCAAATCATCGACAAAAAGGGGGAAAAGCATTAGTACCAAGGAGCAACAAGGGGCAATTGGTAATGAATGGATTTCAATACCAAACATCAGTATTACAGAGACCCAAAACGCTTTCAGATTTCTTCCCAAATATGGTCGCAAACCAGGAGTACACGATGACTTAGGTCTTAGCGAGGAATCAACTCCTTTTGACTGCTATAGGACATTGTTTACTGATGACACTGCAAATTCAATAGTACATTCTGTAAATGAGTTTGCAAAACTTAAAGTTCTTAAAAATAATCCATCCCTAAAAAGATCAAGATTTTTCAGCTGGACAGCACTATCAAACTATGAGTTGTTAAAATTTATGGCTACAATAAATGCTATGGGCATTGATCCCAGACCTTCTATTAGAGACTATTATTCATCAGAAACTGATTGCCTTTTTGCTCCATTTTATCACAAAAACTTTGAAAGAGATAAATTTTTGTCTATCTATCAAACAATGTTGCATGTGGGAGAGCCTGATGCTGAGGGGAAAAGTAAAGTGGAGCCATTCATCAACTCTTTGATTGAAAATTTCAATAATGCCTTTACGCCCTTTGAAAATGTTTCGGTTGATGAAATGATTGTAGGATTTAAAGGGAGATGGAAATACAAGCAATTTAATGCAACTAAGCCTAGTAAGTATCATATAAAGAGTTTTGGTCTTGTTGACAGTACCACTGGGTATGTTTTATCCCTGCTTACTTATTATGGAGCGGATACCTCATACGATCCAAGCACAGACACCAATAGTGGGATGGCAATAAAAGTCTTTGGAACTCTATTACAGCAAATTGGAACTGGTTATCATATATTTGCAGACAGGTTCTACACAACAAGGGCACTCATTGACTATTTGCTTCAGCAAAAGCAATACTATACTGGCACCCTCCAGTCAAACCGAATTGGCTTTCCATTAGAAATAAAAGCACTTTCCATACCACACATGGAATGGAAATGCTGGCAAACTAAAGATTCATCTTTGCTTTGTATTGGATGGAGGGATAAGAAAGCAAAAAAGCCAGTAATCATGTTTCCACCAAAACAAATATAGGAATGACTACTACGACAAAACCAAAGCCAATAACAGTCCATGACTATAATCAGAGCATGAATGGATGTGACCGTGCTGATCAAATGCTTGGGTATTATGGCATTCACAAACGACGCAGCAACAAGTGGTGGAAAAAAATATTCTACTGGATAATGGAAATTACTTGTACCAATGCTTTCATCCTCTATAGGCTCACAGGCAGTAGAAAAATGACATTAAAACAGTTCAAAATACCTCTGATTGATGCTTTGCTTCAGTGGGCCGCAGATCTAATGCCCGAGCCACAGAGGCGTATCAAGGCAACCCCTGGAAGACCAAGGACAGCCAACCCAATTCAGAGGCTTGAAGGAGCTAAGCATATGATAGCTTACACAGAAAAAGACAGAAGATGTAGAGTCTGCAGCAAACCAGATTCTCCAAAAAGAACAAATTTTATTTGCGAGGGTTGCGATGATTATCCTCACCTCCACCCAAAACACTGCTTCAAGATATGGCATACACAAGCCACCATTGACTAAAATGTAAATATCCTTTCAGATAAAATTGTGTACATATTGTTTATGCATAATAATGTAAGTACAATACAATATATGATTTACTTTGAATTTGACCTTTTTGTTTCCAAATTTTAATAATGATGGTACGGTCCGCTGGAGAGTCTCTTAAACATTAACAAAACATCACAGAAAGCTGAAACTTGTAATTAATATTCATATATGGATTAGTGTTATTTTAAAAAAAACCATGGAGCACTTTGGATAATATTTCAGTCTTTATGCATGGGTTAGTGGGTACATTTTTCATTCACTAAAACAAATTTTTAAAAAAAAATTGTTTACATTATTACTCATAATTGAATATAATATGAAGAATTGCACTTAAAAGCCCCAATATTATAATTCTAAATATATTTATCTTTACTGTGAAACATAATTTGTGTGTCTTTGTTGTGTAATATCAACACTATATGATTTAATTTAAAAGTTCATGCGGCCTGAATATCTTCTTTTTTCTTTTAATGATCGTCTGTAAAACATTAACAAAATATTACAGGAAGCTTGTAAATAATATTCATATATGGATTAGTGTTATTCTAAAAGATGCTGGAGCACTATGGATAATGTTTCAGTTTTTATGCATGGGTTGGTGAGTACATTTGCAAGGTAAAGGAACCCGTTACACGCCCATTGAGGCATATTGGGAATAATGGTGTTAGGCCCATATTATCTTGACCGTCGGCACACTAGGAGTGATGTGGTTGGCATCACGCCGGCCGCCTTAACCTTCCCAGAGTTGCTCTGGTACCCATTTGAGGCTGGGTCGACCCAGGAGCCGTTTGTGGCCTAAAAAATTCCCACCTCATCTGGGGATCGAACCATAGACCACTGCGCTAGGAAGCCAGTGCACTAACCACTATGCTACCGCGGTTCCCATATCTTGTAATACATTAAAAATGTTTGAATCCATTTTATTAGGCTGTTAATTATGGTAATTATTAAAATAAAAACATACACTTGATACAAGATACAAATGATATACGGTAAATAAAAAATGTCCTCGTACTTTCTGTCATGCGCACTCTGGCATGCACAGCTTTTAAAATCATTTATTGTAAATACCACCTGCATTTGGTTTTTTAAAAAATTGTCCTTAAGGTGCTATTACAACGAGTTTGAAAAGAATGTGTACTTCTTAAGAGGCAGGCTTTAAGGTGAAAGTGATAGAATTTGCAGAAAGCCATGGCAATTCCAATCCAATGCAGGAATTCTGATTCGACAAAAAAAACTTGTTCGAGACTGGCGTAATATAAAACAATCGTTGCAAGAAATGAGGAAAACAAAATGAGCCAGGAGAAGGAACAGTGTCATTTATGGCTCTTGAAGAAGTAATAAATTACTGGGTTTTAACTCGGTGGCAAATTAGTTGCACTATTACTTGAGGATCAATTCGAGTTCGTGCCCTTCAACTGAAAAGGAGTATCAAAATTTCTTGCATCTGTTTTTTTTAACTTCAACTTATATTCGGCTCATACTTGTTGGCAGGTTTTTAAGTCCCAAAGTCTAGGGGTTGACTTATAGTCGGATCGACCTATACTTGAGTATATACGGTAATTCACTTGCCCAGTGGATTAAGATTAGTTATTAATTTCGCTGCAGATCTACTAAACTCAGGAACTTGAATGGAAACATGAACTCACAATCATGAATTGAAGGTAAAAATGTTTCTGCATCAGCTTCATCCTGACTGGCCCTTATTTCATCCTCTCTTTGTCTCTGCAACTTCTCTGACAAGCGCAGCTCCCGCAGTCTTTGAAGATCCCACCTGTCAATGAATTTAAAATTCCACAGTGTTGTTATTGGCCAATTACTGAACTCAAGACTGCTAAACAAAATTTCACCATAATTTATCAAAGCTTTCAAAAGCATAGCAAACCTTACTCAATAAGGGCCTTATGCAAATCTTGAAAAATCAGACAGTCAGAAGTTATAGCAGTAATAATAGCAGTAAAAAAATTGTAACAATTTAGTTTGTGACTGTGGCTGATGAAGGGTAAACGCTTACGTGCTCCACGTTTTTGGTGCACTGTTCGATTGTAAATCTGACTCTATACCTATTTTTCATTTTTATTTATTTTATTTTTTAAGAAACTATAAGCAGAAGAGATATGTAGATCAGAACCAATGAACAACTACTGATAGCATAAAAACCCAACAGCAAGTGAAACTGCACAGCTCAATCTGAAACTTTGGAATGGAATCTACTGTAAAATAAGTGGGTGTGGCAACAAAATAATACCTGCAGAAGATTAGCAGACAATGATGACGACAGTAAGCATATCCTGGAATGAGGTGGATGAGACAGTCAGCAGAACAGTCTAAATCAAATCAAAAGTTACATAGGTCCATTCAGAAGCATTGGGAATAAGTGAAGATAGAAAAATTAAGAACTGTAAATCTTTCATTTCAACAGTCACCAAAATATTAATTTTGCTCAGTACATTGCTTCTTTATTGAGTACTGAAAGATCAACAAATAAAAAATAAAGCAAACAAGGAAAAAGCAAACAAAGGATATTAACTCTATATATATATATATATATATATATATATATATATATATATATATATATATATATATACTCAGCGTATCTTTGGGGGTTTCCCCAGTAAGTCATACATTTCTTGTGAGGAGTAAAATTATGTGAGGGCGTAAAAGTAAGATAAAAGCAGCAAATGTAATTTTTGTTAGATAAACAAAAGAAGTATTAAGGAAGAAAAAAAAATTTTTTTTTTTTGGTGTGTGTGTGCATTCTTGTGACCGACCATATAAAATATGATTCTTTAGTATATATATTTAACACATTAAACACATTTGGACCGCAGACCGCCCACAGCGGCTTTCTAAGTTTAGTAAGAAAGCGAATGAAATATGTGACGAAACACTTTCCGATCTGGTTCGAGATTTTAATTGACCACCAAAAGACAACATCCATAAGCGTAGGTAAATTTGTGCCTCTGAAAATTGATATTATATTCATATTTTTCAAACGTTTCAGGTTAGTTACCAAATCGCAAAACTGTTTACCATGGCAACAAGTGATAACGCCACAAAAATGCACGTACACCTCGTCTAACTGCTGAACAGGCTAGAAACTTGTTTCAGCTATTGATTGATAGATCTAGCGACGAGGAGGACAGTGAAAACAATGTGGACATTGATTCAAATAGTGATTTTTCTGGCAGTGATAACAGTAGTAGTGACAATTCAAGCAGTGATGATAGCGAGGATATTATAAGTCCTGGGCCATCGGTGGGTCGTAAAAGAGCAAAAACCTCGGTTAGAGTTACCAATAGTGCAGAAAATACTGTAGGCCTAACTAAAGAAAGAGAGCGATGGAAGCAAGTGACTGAGGAATAGTTTTTATTTTGTTCCAACTCGTGAACCAGGTCTGCAAGCAAATCTTGATGCAACTTCCTCTGTGCTTGATTGCTGGCTTACATTACTGACACCAGATGTTTTACATTCTTTGGTCAAAGTAATAAATGAATATGCTGACATAAAGAATTCAAAACATCCATCTTCAAAAAGATCTTCGTCTGCTGCTTGGAAACCTGTCACTGACTATGAGCTTTTGAAATTTTTCGCAGTAACAACTGCGATGGGTTTAGATAAAAAGCCATCGGTAAAAGATTATTGGGCACAGACACCTCATTATTATACACCCTGGTATGGCAATATGTTTTCAAGATCTAGGTTTGAAATAATTTACCATACAATGATGCACGTTGGAGATGCTGATTCAGAAGGGAAGGACAAAATAGCCTTTTTTAAATTTGCTCGTTGCAAAGTTCCAGGCTGCATTTTATCCATTTCAGAATTTAGCCATTGATGAAATGGTTATTGGGGACCCAAAGATGCAGCAATAGAGAATGCAGTCAGCGACCCATAGCTGACTGCTTGCGTCAGGGTCAGCGAACCAGAGCTGATCAAGACCCTACTCCACCTCCAAGTGGTGGTCCTGGAAACAAGCTGCATCACTGCAGTCTGGCTGAGAGAGTAGGGGTCGAAGTGGGAAGGCAAACCCGGTCCCAAAAATGCCGTGCTGAAGTCGACCGAAAGGTGCAGATATCGCAGCTTCGCTGTAAACGGACACAACGTAACCAACGTCCTTTTCAGGACGAACGAGGAAGAAGAAGAAGAAATGGTTATTGGGTATAATGGACGCTGGAAACACAAGCAGTACAATGCAACAAAGCCAAGCAAGTATCACATTAAGACCTTTGGATTGTGTGATTCTGCCACAGGATATGAGTATTATGTATTGAAAACTTTGGGAAGAATGCATCATATATTCTTGCTAATGACTCTACAACAAGTCAAGCAGTGAAGGTATTTGATTTCTTGCTACAAGGAATTGGGAAGGGCCACCATGTATTTGCTGACAGATACTACACTGTGGATACACTGATAACCTATCTGTTGAGTAGGGGCATTCATTATACTGGCACAGTCAACATCAACAGAAAAAACTTTCTCCTTCAACTGAAGACCCTCTCCCTCCAGCACCGAGAAGCCAGGTGGTACAAAAATGATGATGGATCTCAGATATGTGTTGCTTGGCTTGACAAAAAGGCAAAGAAACCATGTATTGTTGTGTCCACTGAAACATCAGTTGAGATGGTGCAAGTCACAACTCTACGTCACAACTTAGTCGAAAAACCCAAACCCAGTACACTGGTACAATTTTTGCATGAATGGATGTGACCACAATGATCAAATGGTAGCTTACTATGGCAATATCCAAGGAAAAACTAGAAAATGGTGGAAGAAAATTTTCTACTGGATTATAGAGGTGTCCCAGGTAAATGCCCATATATTATACACCCTCAGTCATGCTGATGAGAAGTCAGTGTCATTGAACATTTTCAAAGACAAACTGATTGATCAGTTGACTGAGAAGGCTGCCTCCATAACTCCACCTGATCTAGTAGCCACCAGTGGCAACAAGAAAGATAGGAAATTTTTAGGAAACAAAGTTAAAAGATTTGAGGGTGCAAAGCACATTGAGGATTACACCGACAAAGATAGGAACTGTATAGTGTGCTCAACACCTGCGAAACGAGCCCGAACAAATTTTTATTGCATCGGTTGCCCCGAAACACCCCATCTCCATCCAAAGAGCTGTTTTAGGCTGTACCATACGCATGATCCTTCAGCTGTAACTCACTAAAGACATTGACATACTGTAAATAAGTTATAGATGTGTTTTCTCAAAGGTGCTATTTATTCAAAATTTCTGAGATTTTTTGGAAGTGGTGCAGGTGTGATAATGTAAGTCATTAATAGTGTATTTATTAGCTATTGTGTGTGTTCTTGGGCTTGTTTTTCTTGTCATTGGATATACTACATGAAAATCACCAAGAAAAAAACATTAGCTGCCTCAGGAACAAGCAAGTTGCAGGTAAGTTGAGAATTTAAAAAAAATGTTGCATGCTTTTTCTTTCTTTCAATCATTTTATATTATTGATAATATCTACCATTCTAATTAAACATATATTTTTCAGCTTTAGGCAATAGTACATTCATTTATCATCAAAATGACATATAATTCATAAAAATCTGTTTAAAATTAATAAATCTGCAGCTTAAGTTCTCCAAACACAGACAGGGAGAAAATGGGGAAAAAATTTCAGTCATTTCTTTGGAAGTGGCATAGGTGTGATAATGTAAGTTACCAATAGTGTAAATATTTGTCAGTGTGTGTTTTCTTGGGCTTGTTTTTCTTGTTATTGGATATACTACATGATAATCACCAAGAGAAAGGTATTACCTACCACAGAAACAAGCAATTTGAACATAAGTTGATAATTTGGAAACAAATTTGAATTGATTTTTGTCTGTCAATCATTTTACATTACTAATAATATCTACCATATTAAGTAAACATTCCTTTTACCAGCTTTGTGTTAGCCAGTGAAAAACACATTTTACTGTGAAAAATATGATGATGTTGCCAATTAGTCAGGTTGACAAAGGAGCTGAGAAAACACTCACTTCAAAACAATGCTTCAAATTATGGAAAATTTGATGATTTCTAGTTTTATATGCAGGAAAAAGTAATATTTCTTCTTTGTTCATCCTGAAAAGGACGTTGGTTGCATTGTGTCTGTTTATAGTGCAGCTGCGATATTTGTGCCTTTCGGCCAACACATCTGACTTCAGCACGGCATTTTGGGACCAGGTTAGCCATCCCTCTTCAATCCCTACTCACTCAGCCAGACTGCAGTGATGCAGCCTGTTTCCAGGACCACCACTTGGAGGTGGAGTAGGGTCTTGGTCAGCTCTGGTTCGCTGACCCTGATGCAAGCAGTCTAGCTATGGGTCGCTGACTGCATTCCTCGCTGTTGACGTGTCTTAGGTCCAAAAGTAATATTTAAACTGACATTGAAAAAACCCATATAATATAGCAAAATAAAGCAATACCAAAGAAGTCAGCTATAACTAGTGAAAACGCTACCCTGACTGGCTCAATGTAAATCAAGGAAAACACTAAGCTGCTCTGAGCAGTTCGGAGAAGATTAAGAGTTAATATTTTGGCAGGGAACATTACATTAATATCATGAGAACAATTAAAAGCTTGCCTTTTCCGCCGTTTCTCTTCAAGTTCATACTTTTGATGTCTCTTGAAGTACGCTTCATCTGTAATATTCTGCAAAGGAGCAAATCATGTATTAATTAATTGTAACTTTTTTTTTTTTTTTTTAAATAAATAGTAACCTGATTCCATCTGAAACAATGCTCAGCACTTTAACCTTGATCATACCAAACTTCATGAAGTCTGAACATACAAATTACACTATATTTAAAAAAAAAACCACATTACATACTAAATCCACCCCCAAAATGTTTTCTCCTGATCTGCTCTAGCACGATTGTCAGCATTAAAGGGGTGTCCCTGCTTCACAAATTCCCACAGTAGCATGCTGAACAATGACTCAGTAGCATGCTGAACACTGACTAGAATTTTCCAGCTGAAAATGACACTATGAACTTGAAACTGCAGTGTTTCCACTCCATGCTCTGAAGCTTAATGGTGGCAGTATAGTGTAAAGCCACATCTCATAACCAGTAATGACTGGCATTCAAAGCTGTGTTTCTCTACTATACAACACTCCAGGAAACTCAAATGAGCCCTTTTTCTTTTTGCAGCTTTGTTGTGTCTGTTAATGCACAAGGCAACATCTTGCACAGACCTTAATATGCTGTCACACCTCAACTACAACATGCTGCACAATACCATAGGATAATATAGCGCCAGCTGCTATAAGTAACAAATTGATGTAGCATACAAATCCTCAGAATTCCTAATGAAACCAAGTTTTCAAGAGGGCTGCCTTTTGAATTGTCATAGTTTACCTCCTGTTGTGTTTATGCCTCGAAGTATATCACAGTCAACACTACAGCTCTCTGCTGAATACATCAGCATTTTGAGTTTTCAAAGAGTTTCAAATTCTGAATAACAGGACTTGTAACCTATTTTTTTTTTTGCAGACTAAAACAAGGTATGTAATGCTACCAGTGGTTATGATTTTACAAACTGCACTTAAAATGGAAATTATGTCGGTATTACATTTTTTTTTTAAATGTTCGATTTATTCAATAATATGAAAATTACATTACTTTAACCCATTGTTCTTTTAACAAAATACACGTCAGTCTAAAAATAGTAAATTTTTTTTAAATGCATAAATTCTGCAAATAAAGTGAGAGAACTGGAGTGTACCGGACACAATCACAGCAACATATTTGTGATGAAGTACTGAGATTCTGTCTTTCAAATGGCCCATGTCTTTTTCTCCTTGCAATTTTTTTGCATTTATTTCTAGGAGGGATTACAGGTAATTCACCCCATGTTTTTTCTCCTTCTATTATGTACGTTTTTCAGAGTGAGATCACGTTGGAGTTTTATCTCATCTGTTTATGTTTCTTCTCTATGACTAGTAGGTGGAGTTTAGAGTTGGTGTGTAGGGAATTGTTGCAGTTGTATTCTAGAAGAATGACTGTAGAGCCTAGATCAGATTTGCACCAGGTTCTTTTTTGTAAAGATATGGCATGCAGCTAGACATATTTTTTTGGATTTTAAATAAGGCGGTCATTTTTGCTTCAATTGGCAGTAGAGGGCTGAGTACGTTATCCCGTTTCTTTGTCTAAATGGGGAATGGGGGAGAAAGTGACCTGTTACCCATGCACGTAACACGAGCGGGCAGTAACATCAGAATGGTTTATGATTTTGAGTGGCCGAGATCAAACTGCATTTGAAATGCAGTGACCATTGGGCTAGAAACAAAGCCGCGCAAATGACGTCAAGAGGTCAGCGTGCTGATCTATGATGATAAATAGGCCCGTAATTCATCGCCCGGTCTCTTAAATGATAATTGCCAGCCGTGTACCACAGTAAAGTCGATTTGCCTTCAGTGGGAAAATTCGAGTTTTGGTAAGCATGATTTATTAGCGTGGTACTTTATTGATTTTAATTGCGAGTCCCAGCCCGATCAGTAAGTTTTCTTGGGAAGTTAATTTGTAATTTAATTCTTAACGCCAGAGCCATCAATATTATCTTAGTGATAGACTTGAGAAACTAAAGAGGTCCATATAATTCCTTATTTAAGGAAGGGCAATATCTAGGAGGGTCTAAGAGTTGACTTTGAGAAAAAGCAACTGCAAAATGGGAATGCTTAAAAACAAGCATACAATCAGCAAATGCAAATTTACCTAAAAAGGAGTCTAAGAAAAATCAAATTTGGATGACAGATGACATCTTGAATAAAATGGCAGAAAGAAAGAAAGCAAAAAACACTCCAGAATATAAAACAATAGACAATAACATAGTACTATGTGTAGAGAAGCAAAAGAACGGTGGATAGAAACAAAATGCAAGGAAATAGAAGACTTGGAAGCAAAGCACATGACAAGAGATATGCATGAAGAAATAAAGAAATTATCAAATCGGTCGCGGTTTGCACAAGGAGGAAGCTGTATCAAGAACAAAAATGGTGTAATATTACTTGATGAGAAAGACATATCAAACAGATGGGCAGAATACGTAAAAGAACTATTCGAGGACAACAGAGGTAAAAAACCATCACCAGATTCTAATGAAGGCCCAAACATTCTCAGATCAGAAGTAGAGAATGCCATTCATATGATACAAAAAGGAAAATCAGCAGGCATGGATAACATAAAAAATTGAAATGATAGAAGCTCTGGAGAGCTTTACAATCACAGAAATATGCAACGATATATACAATACAGGATATATACCACACGACATGAAGACATCAGTTTTTATAACATTGCCCAAAAAACCAAATGCAACAGAATGTTCAGACTTCAGAACAATCAGCCTGAGTCATGCAATTAAGATACTGCTCAAAATCATACAGGAAAGAATAAAAAGTAAAGTAGACAGCGAAATCCAAGAAGAACAGTTTGGTTTTAGACGGAACAGTGGAACAAGAGAGGCAATAT
Source organism: Oreohelix idahoensis (assembly GCA_024509875.1). Taxonomy (NCBI): domain Eukaryota; kingdom Metazoa; phylum Mollusca; class Gastropoda; order Stylommatophora; family Oreohelicidae; genus Oreohelix; species Oreohelix idahoensis. Next base: position 241,810 of record JAMPIV010022322.1, on the reverse strand, counting down.
TTTGCCTAAGAATATTAGCAGAAAAATATACAGAGGTCCAAAAAAGTATGTATATGTGCTTCATTGACTATAAGAAGGCTTTTGACAGAGTCCATCATGAGAAAATAATTGAATGCCTCAAAGACATAGGTATTGATGGAAAGGATATAAGAATACTCAGTAACCTTTATTGGGGGCAAACTGCCACAGTAAGATCGGGAAGGAATTATTCACCATACATAGACATAAAAAGAGGTGTCAGACAAGGTTGTGTGCTGTCCCCCTGCCTATTTAATTTATACAGCGAAAAAATTTTCAAACAGATACAGGAAATACCAGGACTGAACATCAGTGGAAGGTCAATAAACAACCTTAGATATGCAGATGATACCGTGTTGTTAGCTGAAAGCGAACAGGAGTTACAAGAACTAGTGAAGCAAGTGAACAGTATAAGTCATGAATATGGCCTCGACATTAATATTGAGAAAACAAAAACTATGATAATTAGCAAAACAGACAATAAACCCACATTAAAGATAAGCCTAAATGGGAAAATCCTGGAACAAGTCAAGAGCTGCGTATATCTTGGTCATATAATAACAGAAGATGGCAGATGTGAAACAGAAATCAAGAAGAGAATAGGAATGGCCAAAGCTACATTCAACAACATGAAACATATATTGACATCCAAACAGTTATCTCACAAATTAAAACTAAGAATCATAAAGTGTTATATATATTCTGCATTTCTGTATGGTGCAGAAACATGGACGATGAATAAGCATTTGGAAGAAAGAATTGAGGCTCTTGAAATGTGGATATATAGAAGAATGGGGCGTATCTCATGGAAAGAGATGAAAACAAATAAGGAGGTCCTAGAAAATCTAGGTATGAAAAGAGAACTAATGAGAGAGGTCAAAGTTCGGCAGCTAAAATACTTTGGCCACATAAAAAGGCATAACACCTTGCAGAAGACCATAACAGAAGGGAGAGTTGAAGGCAAACGTGCAAGGGGAAGATAACATCAAGAGATGGACAGGAAAGAGTCTATCAGAGTGCACCACCAAGACAAGAGACAGAAGATGTTGGAGATCCATTACAACCAACCTTCATTGTGGAGATGGCAACTGATGATGATGATGATGAAGAGTTGACAGGTTACGGGCGTGCTTTGTATTATTTCAAAGTAGGTCTGTGGAGAAACCCGCATCTCTGATTTATGTAAATTTACAGAATAGTCGGGAGTGCGAGTACTGTATTTTATTGTGAGTTTATTTGATAAGTACATACTTATACACGGGAGTACAGTTGTGGAATGGTGACCACGTGGGTGCCGGTATTTATGAATATTATTCAGGACGATATTCAGAGGTGTGAGAAGGCGGGAGCACGTGGTGTATAATTTGTGGCAGTATGTAGAGGCTAGCATGTAATGATATACATTATTTATTGTGCATAGTTGTTCTGTGTACTCAGAAGAGGTGAGATGTAATTTTAAAGGGAATTATATTTGTATTAAATTTTATGTGATTATTTTACGGGAAGGAAATTTTATGAATTCCTAGCGAGGTCTATTTTATTTGTGTGATCATTGCTGCATGTAGGGTCAGCGTAGAAGTGGGCCAGAGTATTGTTGGACAGGTAGTTTGATCTTCCGTGTAAAAACTGTTGTGGTTCAGGACTAGTCATGCAGAACAAAGAAGATCTGGGTCAGCCGGGCTGCGAGCTATTAACCAGATTGGGGAATGTTTATTTTGGAATCGGGTAGAGGGAAGAGATGGGAGTTGAGTGGGGGAGAGCTGACATTTTGGGGCATGATTATCTTGTAGGGTGGTGCATAACGAGAATCGAGTAGGGGAGTTAAGTGTTAAAGACTTGGGTGTTAAATGTTTAAGTAAGGGAGTTATTTGTTATGGAAAGATAGATTATGGATGTGTTGTTCAGCTGTTGCAATTTTTTCTGTCTAAACAGCAGGTATAGCGGTGCAGTGGGAAGAGCGAAAGTTGCCAATAACTTTCCCCAAGGCAAGATTTGGCAAAGAGGGGTTTGAGATTTTGCCAGAGGCGGACGTAGAAGAGAAAACCCGTTTTTCCCAGGCAGGGGAAGACATTTCTCTAGTGGAATAGGATTTGTTGGATAAATCCTGAGCGCTGAGCTCATTCTTGTTACACACGCAAATTTGGCATGCTGCCAGCGTTGTCGTAATTATTTCGCTTCATCCCGGCCATAATAAAGCCGAAGGCCCATCACCCAGAGAAAGGTAATCGGGCAGGTAACGTCAGAGGTGTTAGGAGAAGCCAGCTACAGTTCCAGTCCAGAATCCAGTGGGGTTCTTTTAAACCTTAGTCATCAATTCCAGAATTGTGAAGAGAGAAAGGGTGAACATACTCTCTACAGAAGTCAGCGCAGATAGGCAGAACTGATACAGTTTTGTTCCAAGTATAGTAGATGACAGTTGCTGAAGTTTAGTCTACAGTTGCTATAGCAGATAGACAGAACTGAGAGCAAGTTTATTTAAGAGCATAGCAGAGGTCAGCTGCTGAAGGTTTAGAAGAGTTAGTTGTGTAGCAGTGTTCGGGAGATTTCAGGATAGGCTGTGTAGAACCGAAGTCTGTGCAAAGATTGTGTAGACACTTCGTAGTCGTTCCAGCTGACTGTGTACTTAGAGTTAAAATTAGAATTTAGAATAGCTATTTGAGTGGAGGCTCAACATCTGAGACCCCACCAAGTGCAGTGTGGTTTATCCGGTTTAATCTTAACTTCTTTTCCCATACAGGTTGAAAATTGTGGGTGAAGGATTTGGGATGAAAACTCATTGTAACTGTACTTGATTTGTTTTCCAGGTGTACACACACGCACTGTATTTCTTGAGACATGTATTTGAGTTTTTTTTTTCTATTTGTAAATAAAACTTGTACATTATAGCTGGAATCAGTCACTTTATTTACGTACAGTAGCTATCTGTTGTCTGTATCGTTGTGTATGTGAATCTTGAGTTAACCTTATCCCCGTAGGGTAGTTAGAGGTAGTTGATATTATAGCACATAAGACGTCCGAAGTGGCGAGGGAAGAATCAACCTCGGTTCTTAACCTCGGAGCCAATAGTGTCAACTGTTCACATGTCACTATCATTTTCTTCTAAATCTATCTTTTCAGTCTTTCTTCTCCCTAGGGTCTTGTCACTATACGTAGACAGTCTCTAGTCTAAAACCATTTCGTGACAATATTTAAATATTTTTGTACTAAGTAGTTTGTAAATTAAATGACACTAATATAATAAAACACTGACTCAAACCAAATTGCTTACCTCTGTACCTTCTAACTGATACATGTTTGTCATAGGTTTAAAACGCCAAGTTGGAGTTTCAACTGTGAATAGAAAAAAAAAGAACAACATTGTAACGTAGGGTTCTTAAACGATGGCATGTGTACTACAACTGGTTGGCTTGTCACTGCTCAATGGTATGTGGCTTTAGTCGTTTCGAAATCATAAAAATAAGTAATTAAAAAAAATTGTTTTTTAATTATTAAGCACTACGCAATACAAATATATACTAGTGGTACTACTGGCAGCAGTTTATTATCAATCCTCTCTATCAGTCTGTCTTTCTAAACTTCAATAGTGGATAAAATATCATTTAGAGTGGAGCACCAGAGCCGCGGTAGCATAGTGGTTAGTACACTGGCTTCCTAGCGCAGTGGTCTATGGTTCGATCCCCAGATGAGGTGGGAATTTTTTAGGCCACAAACGGCTCCTGGGTCGACCCATTCCCAAATGGGTACCAGAGCAACTTTGGGAAGGTTAAGGCGGCCGGCGTGATGCCGACCACATCACCCCTAGCTTGCCGACGGTCAAGATAATATGGGCCTAACACCATATTCCCAATATGCCTCAATGGGTGTGTAAGTTATTTAAATTTCAACCACTCAAATACAGGCAAAATATTTTTTTCTTTGAATCATTATAATTAAAAGTTGGGTGCTGCTGAGATTATTTTTTTTAAGCGCTCCATAGTCAGATTGATTTGAATGCTAGCCTCTTGTCACAAAGGTATGGGTTCTCCAGTTAGGTAAACCCATAGCAGATACTGCACTAGGGGAGTGAAGTGTTAGAGACTTCACTATACTTTGCCCAACTTTATGAGGTGGGATGACCAGTTCTCTTCCTCTCTGGCTTGGCCTTCCTTGACTCAAGAGTCAGGTATCCTTTTGCAGCTGGGTAAACTAGAGCATGGCAATACCAGGTTTTGATTCCAGTGGCTTTGCTGCGAGAGGCAAGTGCTCTAACAGCTTAGCCAATCAGATACTATCAACATGCTAAAGGAATTATAACAGCAATTTATCATCAGACGAAGGCAAATGCATCTGTTCCACACCGTGTGATCTGTTACAAAACAGTAACAAACCACTCAAAGAATCCTGCTCTTCATAATGAAATGTGACTTTCCTAACAGGCATATGCAGTAAATTTATTCTGCCAAATATAATAAATATAAATTAAAACGTATGTTCAGACTCAGTGATTCTGATTACAAATTACACAGAAAACCTGAAAGAGGAAACAATAAAGGCTTTAAACAAAATGGACATTGAAGACAAGTTCCAAAGAAACTGGAACACTATAACAGAAACAACATAACCAATATTATCTCAGTAAAAGACATGACAGAACTAATCACCCGCAATGATGAGAAAAAACAATCTAGCTGGATGGAACATTTTTTTTTTTAGAAATTCAAAACAGGAACTAACTACTATAACAGAACATCATAGAACCTGGAAAGGAACAAGTAAACAAACATCTCCCTTTTAAGCAAGAGATCATACAAGCATTAAAATGGCTGAGAATTGGAATGGCTCTAGTCTGGTGGTATTCCGCCAAGAAGCATTAAAAGTTGATATTCCTGCCACTACAAAGATGTTGAACTACCTCTTCAAGAAAATCTGTGAATACGAGGCCATCACCAAGAGCTGGAAGTAGAGGCACATTATTAAACTACCCAAATCTTAAAAAAAAAAGTCACTTGACGACATACAGTAGCTAGCAAGGGAAGTATAATACCTCTGATGTGACCATAACAAATTCTGACTAGTGATGCTAGACCAGCAGCAAGCAATCCAGTTGCTTAGGGTGTCTACTTTAGAAACAATGAGCTCTATAAAGATCTACCTTGATAAAATCATGGTTGTTTTCTGAGTTCAGTGGATCTGGATATTGGATTATGTGCAGCCTACATGTAACTTTAAGGGCATGCACTACAGTGAAAACTAACTTTTCTTCTAATAACATTTTCAAACTTTTTATATACTCAAAGGACACAGTGTATGTTCATGAACCAAATTCTACAGTTCATTTTGTTTAAAAAATGTGGTTACCACGGTAACCAAAAAATAAAACATCTGTCATATTGGATTTTTAAACAAATATTTAAGAGACCATATCATATGTTTCCTGTTGTCCAAAGCTTATCAAATTGCATACACATGTAGTGACTGACAATTAAAAAATTTTGTCAGAATTTTGATAAGTTTAAAATTCTATTTTTAATTATTTTTTTAAAAATCATGTTGACGACACACCCACTATATTTGTACGAAAAAAATATATTAAAAATTACCAAAATTCTCTTCTGATAAAATAAATAAATATATATATGTATATATATATATATATATGCTTGCCAAATTTGATAATGATTTGTCTGATACCATTTGAGATATGTATTTTTGTGTGAATTAAAACTAACTTTTTTAGAAAAATGCAGTTTACTCACCGAGTGCCTTGTGTTGTCAAATATACTCCATTCTGGGGGGCCAAATGTCTCTAAAATTGTCCAGCATCACATGCTGCACCTCCTTATCTCGCCTTTGGTCTAATTTTTCTTCTTTTTACAAGTTTGTCAGCCTCATATTTCTGGCTGTTGGCCAGACGTTTCCATTGTCGCACCTGTCCAAGGCGTTTCGAGTTTGTTCCAGATGCTTGGTCACACAGCTTTTTTATTTCTGCACTGGCTGATAAACCAAAGTTGAACTCTCCAAATGGCCACAAGGACACTGAATTTGACTTTTTTGTTCATGATACAAATTTCCACTTGCTGCAATGACTCCATATAACACAGTAGAGGCTTTCATTTGGATTTTGAGTTGCACCTAGCTCACACTGCTTGAGCAGATGTTGATCAGTAAGATGCTCATAAATAGGGGCTAACTGCTTATGGAGCAGGTTGTAGTCTAGCAAAGTGTGAACTAGGATCTCGTGGGGTCCAGCAACTTCTCCATTGGATATGGAAGCCTGATAGAAACACCAGGAGTTTTTGCCTGACGGACAAAAATTATGTTGGGGTTTGTCATTTGTTGAATACCCATGGTAGAGAGAAGCCATGATGGCTTGTTTCATCTCTGGGGCTGTACTATGCTGGTGGATGGCCCTGGTGTAGTAAATACCCAGTTTTCATATGGCATTTTGGGTCAGACGACCATGGCAATTTCCCCCATGGGTGACTTTTTGTTTCCTGCAGTCAGTAATGAGTGTCCCAGCGCAGTGCCTAATCGATTTGCGACATGGTTGACGCACTCCTCTTTGGTTATGTCAACTTCTGGACCATATGGTTTGATGTCGCAGAGTCTGTTGTAGGCCTTGGAATCGCCATCTGATAGCAAAACAGTGTAGCGTAGCTTGTGATTTACCACTGAATGAAGCCAGAGAACCTCACAGGCTTTTACCTCCATCATTCTGGCTGACCCTTCATAATTACGGCAGCAGTCCTTCAGATGCTCTGCTTTCCATTGTTCAAATTTGTCAGGCTGGTTTTTCAGTTGCCACTGTCCAGGAGTCTCACAGGTGTGACAGAAGGAAAACATAATGTGCGTATCGATGACCATGCCAGTCAAGATGTCGGTAACACTGCCAAGACCTATTTGTGATATATGACCTCTAGTTACCCAAGTTCCATCAAAGCTGACAGCGATGTCAATGACTTCTTTTTTATTGATGGTATGATGCAGAATCTTAGCATGTTCAGCTCGGACGATACGGACAGCACGTTGAAATACTGTAGAGTTGTGCATGGTATCCAAATGATCAAAAAATTGATCTGCATATTTATGAAATGTTCTCTGGTGCAGGCCAGGGAGGTCCAGGTTCTCACAGAAGAGACTGAACATAGATGGGCCCATTCCAGACATGAGGGCACCAAGAACAGCAGATTTGTTGATTGCATGTCCTCAAGGCCACGGCCTTCTGGTTCCCTCTCGGATGTGTACGTTCCAGAAATTGCTTTTTCACATGTGTGACACACAACTTCCAGGAAGAGAGAGAAACCCTTTGACTTGGTGTTGTCAGTTCTTGTGTGCAATGTGCTCTGCTTGCACACGTTGTTGATGAAAGAAATGTCCACAATGGTTCTGTACGTAGGTTTAGGTTGGGCACAGACAGTGTTATGAGGAGCACCATTCTTGCTCGCGCTCAAGTTCATTTTTATATGAGATCGACTTGGGCCAGGGGTAAAAGGCACTACTGGGTCAGCGATTAGAACTATAGGCCTATCAGATACTGGTATGTAGAAATTCATTGATAATGAGCCTATATCAGTTTGGTTATCATTCACCGTTGATTCGGACGCACCATTGTTGGAAATTATACACTGCCGACATGTTCTAGCAGCAGAAAGCTGTTCTAGCCTTGCTGTCATACCCTTTCTTCCAATTTTGAAGTAATAGAACACAATTTGATGAGATTTAGACTGTAATCAAGAGAGAACTGTTGATGAAAAACATCACGTTGCACCGAACAAAGACTTATTTTGTTTATGGCGGAAGTTGTGGTTGTTATCTTCCGGAATAGCGCTGGCCAGTCAGCGAGTTGTTATGACCAATGAAAAAGATAAACGTGAATAGGTTATGAATGAGGGAATGAGTTCACTGCGTGGCCACTCCTTATAAGGAAGTTAGCATAAAATAAGGGGGGTTTTGAATGCCTAATCCTGCAGAGCTATGAGAAAGAAAGGTTTTTAATTTGCTATAATCGGGGAGATAAAGACATTCCCTTTTCATCGATACCACATACACCACGATGCTGAGAGCGTAACTAAGGTATTATTGAGAGGAAAATCTTGCATTTTCAGCACAAATTTGCAAACTATAGCTTGGGGGTAGTGCGGAAAATATGCTTTTTGACACACCAAATGCATTTTTTATGTCATAAAACCTTGCTCAATCAATTCCTCAATGATTATTTAATAGAATAAGCTCAAAAGTAAAATACTGATATTTTGTACCTGAAACTCGACTTTCACTGCTGTGGATGCCCTTAACCCACTCACCTAGCACCTTATGACCCAGCCATTCAAAGATGTACATCCACCCAAGCAAGCCAAAAGGGCAATGACCAACTTAAATGAACACTTAATGCAATGATCTTAAATTACATTAATAATAAAACATGAATTATGCAATACTAACTCTTCACTAATAAATAAAGCGACACACCATTTGTTAAATTACCTGGCAACATTATTCCAGTAAGCTAATGATTATTATTTTTTTTTTTAAATTAGGAAACAAAAACTATTGCAATTACCTTCTGATTGTTCTTGTAGCTTTTTAGCATCAGGACTGGGGCAATGGTTTTTGGGATAGTAGAGATGATATAATGTTTCTGTTTGCATGACTGGATAATCTATAATTCTTTCTTCCTGTTCTGCGGGACTGACATGCTCATTGTCTGCTTCTTTTTGGCTTCCTGAGTCATCTGAATCACCATGACGATCATCTTCATTTGTTAAATCAGATTCACTAGAAGATTCCTCCTCCTCTTCCTCCTCCGCCTCATCATTTTCACTGTCTTCTTTCTCTGCCTCTGGTACAGAGTTTACTGGTTTCATCAATCTTTGTCTTTTGTGATAGGGGAGCTTCCTCTGTGATAGTTTTAGTCTGTGACCTCTCCTGTGGTTTTTTTTAAATTCTGTACTTGATATCTCATTTAGCCTGCAAAATGACAATGGTTTTGCAGTTAATCTTTTATGTCAACACACTCAAACTTTATAGACCTTATAAGCATCCCCTTTCACCTGCATACAATGGAAACTAGCAATCGCTATATAACATTAAAAAACAACGCTAATAAAAAATGCAAACAAATTAAATATTAAATGGCTACAGAGAAAACTTATTTGACATTTGAATTTTCAGTCATATTAAGCTTCATAGTAGCAGCTATTGTGATAAGTAAATCCATTTATGATTTATAATTCACAGTGTAATTACTGTTTATATGGCTCACATACACCATCAGCATAGTTTTTTGGTTATCACTGCTTAGTTTTAAGATATATGCTACAGACCTGATACAACGTGTGTGGCAGAGTCCAACTTTGGCACTACATTATAAAGGAGTCTGCATTGTATCGGATTTCATTATTTTGACTTAAATCAATGTTTGACCGTTGATTCGGACGCACCATTGTTGGAAATTATACACTGCCGACATGTTCTAGCAGCAGAAAGCTGTTCTAGCCTTGCTGTCATACCCTTTCTTCCAATTTTGAAGTAATAGAACACAATTTGATGAGATTTAGACAGCAACTGAAAGATGTCTAGCATAAGCACAAACAACTATCATCACACGTGAATAAAAAAAAGTAAGTAAAAGATATATTAATCATGTACACTGTTTATTCTGGAGTATGACAATAAACATTTCGCTCAAATGTTTTGTGCTTTTATTGCTAAATGACAACAATTTATTTATCACCCTATCCATGTATATCTGCACTCGGTTTATTGTCAGCGCATTTTAAAAAAAGGAACGGTTTTACAAATTAACGTTGTGTAAATAACATAATCATATTTACCCTTTATGCTGCGTTGACTGTGAAGTGGCTACTGGTTTTACTACATTTTCTAATGGTAATGTCCCTGAAACCTCCCGAGACTCCTCCTTGTGCTTTAATATTGACATCCGTCGCTCCATCCGCTCTAGTCGACATTGTAGCTATGACATTATAAAACCAAACTGACTATTAAAACAACAAGATTTCAAAGACAGACTTACATGGTCAAATTTAAAATTCAAGACTACTATTTACAATAATTAACATTACAATGCAAGATTTCAACTTAATGAAAAAATCGTAAAAAAAACTTTGATAAGAGTACCAACAGCAAAAACAAAAAAATAATAATTATGAACATCAAATGATTTTTTTTTCACATCAGTTCTCTGCCCCAATACTGTTAAGAGAATAATATAGTCTATTTCATAATAATGGTTTGCACCTTTTTGCCTTACATAATAGGCCTACTCATATTATGTTGGCCCATGGTAAAAAGAGGAGGAAAAAGCAAAATAATGTCTAAATTATAAATATCAATTTACACATAAACATAAATTGGCCTATAGTTACCTTTTCACAAATGTATCTTCCTATGCCAAATATCACTCTCATTTTCAGAGTTTTGCTTTATATTCCTAAATATAAAACTAATTTTAAAAATTTCATATGTGATAAACTATGTGGTACTGCTGTATATAATCCACAGCACTTATGATATACTTATAGTATCAAACACACCCATCCTAAATGTGTGTAGGCCTAATCAAGTCAATTTTCAAGCTCCAATATAACCACATATAGAAACAAAATATCTTTTTAATGGCATGTAGATAATGTTAATGTGTTGGAAAAGGACTCCAGCAAATACTATGTTCCAAGAGCAACTTAGCGTTTCTGGATGGCTTTTTTGCACATTAATGAAATGCATTTCTAGTCTCAAAATGAATGTGTGACACAATGAAAGTGACTCTTCTGTATCAATGAAGGTGTTAATCCTGACATTAGGCTATGTTTTATTAGGCTTTAAAAAAAAATCTATAAAATGCATGATTAACGCTTGCAACTGCACATGTTTTAACAATTCCAGAACTGAAGTGACGTATGAATCACCAGCATATATTTCGACGTAGCCTAACTTTACCTAGCCACAAGTAGCCTACTGCCCACGACTTGATTAGTTGCTCCGAAAGAGAAGAAAGGGGATGGGGGACTGGGGGTGGGAAGAACTCCCCTGTACTTAAACTTATCAAATTCAAATATCTTGAAGTTTTGCTTTATTAATATCTCAAGACAATGCTATGGACTAAACTCGGCGATAGCCAATTATATAGGCCTACTGCCTCTTAAAAGGTAGAGGGAAAAAAAACTATACAACGAATTCTTTACTACAATAACACTTACCGCATCTTTAGCGGAGATAAGGGCCTTGATTTCCCTATCTTTCTCAATGATTTCATTCTGCTGACACTGAATAAGTTCTGCTTGACTCATAAGTAAATCTTTCAAGCGACCCACTTCCTCACTAGACCAATCCAACGAAGCCATTGCCGCAGTCGAATTCACTGCTTTGTTGGTTACCTGTGACTGATCAGTTAGACTACTAAGCACAGAAGATGAATCGCATTTGTTTTCACTTTCTTTGGTCTTTGGTCCATTTGTATTACAAAATCCGTTTTCCGTAAGTTCATCCTCTTTCTCCTGTTGCGCGTATTTTAAACTTTCCTGGATAGCTAGCGACAATTCCATTTCAAAATCTCCAACGCCATTGAGAATATGAGATTTCACAGCGACTCTCCTCCTTGGAAACAGTCTGCCTTCTGGACGACATTTAGGTTCTTGTGCAATGCTGGATTTCATGCTTGCTCGTTTCATTAATAACTTTATATTTTAAGTAAAGATAACTATGACACCGAATTAAACTGCATTTCGCTAAATCAACTCGAACTCTTCCACAGCTACTATTATTATTATTCTCGCTACTATTTCGACGCGTAAAAAGTGAAGAGTTCTCAAATTTTCACATACTGAAACGAAACAATTCTCCTTTTTAAAGACGTGTTTAATATTCTTAAACTAGTACCAGCTCTAGCTTCTTTCCACTACACCCCAACCGAAAGGGGAAAAGACAAAATTAAACATGAAATGATGAGGAAGTATATAATGTTTGGTTCTCCTATGACGCTTAAATCTTCTCAACAGATACTATACCATTTTAAATGTAAAACAAATTAACATTCAAATAATTCATCATCATTCACAGGTTTGTAATTTTTAAATTTTGCCAGGGCAGTGATTTAAACTGCCGTGGGATTTTTAACTTGCACACGGGACCTCTCATTTCTTCGCCCTTATCACTACCCATGAGACCGGGGGGGGGGGGAGTATGATACGGTGGCCATATTGTTCAACACAAAAAGGAGGACAAATGCCATTTTTTGGTCCTAAAAAGGAGAACAATATTTTTAAAAGTAGGACACATTTGTTCGATAACTACAAGATGCAGAAACATATTTTTTTTTTTTACATTCAAACAATAAGCTAATAAAATCACACTGATTTTGTGCCTACTTATATTTTTCTGATGATAAAATTTTCTTCAACAAAGTTGGGCTACGTTTTAAATATGCATAGAAATCAGAGCACGAAAGCTCCTTGAAATTGTACTGCACAAGTATAGTGCCTTTAATGGAATCTACACTCAACATGTTCCTTTCTTTTGTCCACAGACCCTGCATAAGTGAAAAAAGTCTCTCAACATTGGCGGTGTGCCCAGGAATTGCAAAAATAAATTGTGCAAGTCTTAAGAATTCTGAATGCAGTTCAACATTTCTCGATTTTTCAAAATATTTAGTCCATTTCTGATGAGCCAGTAGCTGACTGAATTCTTCATGACTGATATGACTTTCCACACATTTTTTTAAATTGTTCAGTTGGTCGAAGCATTTTGTGTCATCAATGTGAATGCCTTTATCATTTAGATATTGCAATGAGGCTTCCACATCTTTCCACACAGGTACTTCATGCAAGGTCATCCAGGAAAAAATCTTCTAATGGCTTTGTCCATTTGTCTAAATATTCAATACAACTGGAATAAAGGAGCTTCACATCTTTTTGAAAACTCACACAAATGATCAAGCCCCACTCTACGTTTCTGTGCAATTTCTGACTTAACTTTAAGAGGCACAAATTATTGACCTAGACGTTCAGTAAGAATGTCTTTCAGTGCGTTTAAACTGTTGCAAACCTCAACAATTGAGTTGCTTTCTCTTTCAATCTGTTCAATATGGCACTGAAAAACACTCATAAGTGAATGGACCAACCACAGATACACCTCTGCCAAGTTTTGTTCAAAAAACCTTTTGATGACTGTAGGTGGATTGTCTTGTGACTGAAAAAAAAGCCTTCAGTACCGGAAACATCTGGATCATTTTTGCAACACATGGGAATAATGACAGCCACCTTGTTCTGCCATGGTTGAGGAATTGTCTGTATTCTATGTCCACAAAATCACAAAATTCCTTCAACTCCTCTGTTCGAACTGTATGAATATGAAAATATTGGTCAACCTTATTAAGAATATTTTCAATATCAATGTCAAGTTTTTCAACATCATTGTGAATGCAGTTGTTCAAAACATGTGCTGGACAGCCTACACCAAATAAATTTTTCATCTGTAACACAGTCTTTAATTTTGCAAACACATTGTTACCCTCTGCAATTCCACCAAACATTGTGTTACAGTTATCACTAGTAAATGCAACACACTTCTCCAAGAGGTCATATTTTATCATGGTGTCTGTTACATATTTTGAAATTGTTTCTGCTGTCTCATTTTGTGTATTCTGCAACTCAATTAACTTAGACTGTAGACCATAAAACGTGTACTGCCTTTCTAAGAAAAACCTTGAGATACGCAATTGACCTAGATTTAAAATTCCATTCATGTCATTTTATACACTACGTTACAAAAAAACGAAAGACAGATGGACTAAAGATAGAAAGAAAGGGAGGGGCTGAAAGCCGGAACGCAGGCAATACTACCACAGTCACGCGATACACAATTGCTGCCATCACGCGTGTAAGGCCACAAGCACTAGCTTTTTTTTCAAATCGACAGTGATAAAACGAGAGTTAGGTTTTAAAAAACTTACAAAACGCTTATTAGGAAACATGACATTCTACTGTTTTATGTCTGAAATCCTGACATTAGTATGACAGTACAGCAGACACCCTAAAGTTTGGAAGTGAGGAGGTGGCAACAGCACGACTATCCTAGAAGAAAATACAGATTTTGAACGCAGCCCCTTAGCCCCATTAAATTTATATATTTGGGTTCCTTAGGACTTGCTGACAAATAATATGTTAAACGTTACGCAAATAGTCTAGGAAATAACAAATTATAGCCAAAAGAAATAGTGAGGGATGTCAGACAACACCCAAATCAGAATCGCTCAGTGGCAGATTTTCAACACACCATTATACGGGAAATAGGCTGACATGTTACCTCCTATTTGATTGGCGGAAAATAAATGTAAGGCTAAACACGATTAGTCGGACTGTAAATACTACTTCGTTGTTGTTAGGGGAAACGTGAGTAGGAGTACTTTTTTGAAAAGCTGTGTAAACATGGCACGATTGGTTAGACCTGCCAATATAGTCAATCAGAGGCGTCAGGTCAGCACCACATTTGCAAATAAACTTACTACAGAACCAGTGCGTTGAGCGCCAGTGCATATTTTTCTAAATAAAAGCCTGGGACATCGGCAGATTGAAATTGTGCTATATTCATTGCCAGTCAACGTAATTCTGTATTATTTCCATGAATTGTGGTAAGCTTGAAATATTTGATATCTTTTTAATGAAAATTGAATGTAAATTGATAATTTATGTCTGTATATATGTGTGGTTCAGTAGCGAACATGAGGTAAAGCCTCTATAGTGCTCCAGCCTGAACAGAAGGTGTCGGAGGAAAGTAAAACTACATGGAATTGCCAAACAGTACACTGACACCTATATTATTGACTAGAAAGAAATAATGCTGGAATTGCAGAGGCGTAATAACCATTAGGGAGGAATATACTGGTGAAAATTGTTTCAGATGAAGATAGCAGTTGGCCTACCGCTCTGAACTCAGTGTTTGTTATGTGTTGTGCTCAGTGTAGAAATAGAGTATAAATTAGTTCTGAAGTAGGAGGTACAACCTTCTTGTTTCAGGGACTGTGGTCCTAAAGTTATTGAGCAGCACCTGGTCAGAGCTTTGCTGAATCCAGAGGGGACAGCATACTCCTTGGTCCATATAGCAAACAGTGAGGTGTCTCCAGAACACAGGGGAGCAATCGAGCAGAGGAGTCTTTTCCTGCCGCCATCACGAAAGATAAGCCTATGTGGCCAGCGGAGCTCAACATTATGTAACCCCATCTTAAACTGACATTGTATAAAAATAAGAGGGGAAATTAATTGTTTTAATGAACGGAACTGAGAACATCTCCAATACTAGTTCCAACAGAAACAAACACTTGAAGTCATGATGACAAATAACAACATAGCTTGAAAAAACAAAACCAGTATTACCTCATATTACTACTACACAACTGACACACATAGGATAATATTAATAAAATATGTCACTACAAGATTCATATTGATAAATTCTGTACATATAACTTGTAATTAAAATTGATTGTGATTCCTGGTTCACTTTGTATTTGAATCAGGACACATATATATTAGTGACAGTAATTAATACATATTTATATTTGAAAATTTACCAGTGCCTCATTTAAGAATAGTCTTATAGAGTGTTAAATGTGTGTGAGTGTCACAGTGTTGTCACATGTGGTGGAATAAATTAAATTGTTTATCTGTCTGTTGTTGTTGTGACTTACACTTCATCATATACATACCCTAGACATTCAACGTAGTCATCACAATATTCCAGAATAATTCTGACTGAGGTATAAATATGTGGTAGCAAGTAAGGTCATCTGTAATACACTACCCTTACTAGATACAGATACCTTCACAGCTGATCTCAGTCAGTACACTAAGTCCCCTATAAATATTTATAATATCCCACTTTACCACATATATTGGGGTCTCGCTCCAGGGATATTGAACTTTCTCCTGTTATAGATATTGGGAATAATAAGAATTAAAAGGTATCCTTGGGTGGAAATAAATAAGGTTGAGCTCTCAGTGCCTGTAGTGTCCTTAGATAATTATTGAAAGATTGAATTGTTACATTTGTATGTTAGACAATGGCCGACTTGGCAAAATTTCGATCTGCTGCTGTACAGACTGCGAAAGAGTTAGGAATGGACGGGCAAATTATGATTGCTTATGTCACTGCTGAATGTGACAAATATATTGAACGGGAAGAAAGAAGATTAGAAAAAGAGGCCGAAAGAAAATTAGAATCGGAAAGATTGGCCGAAGATAAGAGAATAGAGGCTGAAAAAGAAATTAAGAGGTGACAATTTGAGGCTGAGACTAAGAGGTTGCAGATTGAGGCTGACAAAGAGGCTAAAGCATTGGAAGCCGAGGAAAGAAGACAGGCTGCAGAAAGAGAAGAGAAGAAATTGGCTGCAGAAAGGGAAGCCGAGGAAAGAAGATTGACTGCAGAGAGGGAAGCAGAAAAGGAGGAGAAGAGATTACAAAGGGAACATGAGTTACGACTAAGGGAGTTTGAGTTTCAAGGCCATGCTCCTGAAAAGGGTGCCAGTCCCTTTACCTCTGATGCCACTGCTAGCCAGGGAGCCTCAACCTCAGCTATGAATTTTCATTTAGATCATTTCGTTGAGAAAGACGATGATATTGAGAGCTATCTAAATAGATATGAACTATTGGCTACCACATATGGGTTAGAGAGAGAAAGGTGGAGCTTAAAGTTATCTCAAGGTCTTCGTGGGGCAGCTTATGAAGTTTTTGCCAAAATGAGCAGAGGTGATCAGGAAAATTATGACATGCTAAAGCAGGCTCTTTTGTTAAGATATGAAAAGAACGCAGAATTTTATAGGAAAAAATTTAGGAATGCTAAACTACTGTCAGGTGAAACCTATCACCAGTTCTCTGCACGGTTAGAGACGTACTTGGAGAAATGGACTTCTCTGGGGAAAACCCAAGATCTTAAGGAAATAGTCCTTATAGAACAATTAAGAGAGTCCATGGCTCCAGACCTGAGAAAGTTTCTCATGGAACAAGGTGCAGAGAGGCTGGGTGAGTTGCTAAATTTTGCTGAAAGGTATCAAGCAGCTCAGGCAGAGGTATCAGGTAACAAAAAGAAACAGTTGGAAAATTTTAGGGCACCACAGAACTTTAATAAATTTGATCCTAGAGATCAAAATAAAGGTAAGCACCAATTTGATAGGCCACGGTATGACAATAAAAATAAAACCCCACAATTCGATGAAAGGAAATATGATGAAAGAAAATCTTTCAACCAAGGGAAAAGGTGGTGTAAAAATTGTAAGATGAACAATCATGACACTGACCATTGTAGAAGGAACCCTATTGTAATGGCCACCCTTCAGGTCAGGTCAACCTCAAGACAGGAGGAGGATATTATGTTAGATACCACTCCAGAAGAGATGAGGAAGGCACAGGCTGGGGATAAGACCCTCAAGCCTTGTTTCAGGAAATTGTCAACTTGTCATACAACTCCAGGCAAGGGAGATTTTTACATGAAAAACAAGTTGATGTATAGGAAGACTGGAGCTAGATCCAAAGGTCAGGGACAGCTGGTACTTCCTAAAAGATATAGGGCAGAATTAATAAGGAGCCTACATGTGAAACCAGATGGGGACCATGAAAAAATAGGTACCATCATCCAAAAGGTGGCGCACAATTATTATTGGCCCAAAGCAAGATGGGACATTGAGAATTTTGTAGAAAGGTGTAGCATAGCACATGAGGGAACACCCACAAGTGGGAACATTGATCAGGACCTGGACACGCCACGGGGAAACCGTAGGCCTGACAATAGAAAGAAAAATAAATTTGATAAAGTGGACCAAATGGAATGGGAAGCCCCTTTTCACGGACAAGCTTCAATTAACTGTTTTACAATGGCCACTATGCGGAGAGTGCAAAAAGATGTCTTACCCCAGGATAAGCCGAAAATCCCTCAATCGGACTTAAACAAACTGGAGGAAGAGGATGTAGAGAGGAAATCTCTCATCAAGAATTCTAAGTGGGGAGAAAGCCCCAAGAGAAAAATTGGTAGCGGTCGTTTTGTGACTGATAATTCTGGGAAGAAAAATCATCACTATAGCGCTTCAAGTGGAAGAGACCATACCGGTGCATGGACAAATAGGTCCACAAAATTAAAGGTCCATATGTAACGCTGTTAAGAACGTGGACTGATGAAAAAGCAGAGGAAAATATTACATCCTCATACCAATATGTGAATGAGCTGACCACTCGTTTAAAAACTGGCTGGAAACTTGCCAATGAAAATTTAAAACAAGCCAGGAAGAAACATGCTGCCTATTATAACAGGAAAGCGAAAGACAGAGATTTGGCTGTGGGAGAGAAGGTACTGCTTCTTCTCCCCGGTAGTCAGAATAAGTTACAGATTGGATGGCAAGGTCCATATACAGTTCTAGAGAAGGTGTCTAGAACCAATTATAAGATAGATAAGAAGGGGAAAGAAAAAATCTATCATGTGAATCTCCTGAAGAAATATTTGGAAAGAGAACATCAGGAAGAGACACACTTGTTGACCTTGTCCATTACAATGGAGATGAAAAAGGAACCACTTTCATCATTTGAATATCCATTACACCCCTGTGAGACAGCGGCACAGGTGAAAATCAGTACACATTTAACGAAAACTCAGAAAGAGAGAGTACAACAGATTCTAGATAATCATACAGAGGTGTTAACAGACCGACCTGGGCATACAAACTTATTGGAATATGATATGAAACTGATAGACCCCACACCTGTCTGTATGAAACCATATTCGATTCCTTTTGCTAAGGAGAAAGCTTTGAAGGAAGAGATAGACTATTTGTTGAAGGAAGGAATTATTTCACACAGTGAATCTTCGTATAGTTCCGGTGTTGTACTCTTAAGGAAGCCCTCTGGAGAACATAGACTCTGTATAGATTACAGGAGACTGAATGCTATTACAGAAGGACAGGTGGATCCATTGCCGGATACAAATCAGCTGTTTGCCAGACTAAATAAAGCTAAATATTTCTCAAAAGTGGATCTGAGTAAAGGATACTATCAGATTCCAGTAAAACCTGAGATCAGACAAACTTGTTGGATGTAAACAATTCGGAGGAACGTAATGAATCCCTGAGTTGCCTCTTTGATTGAGGATATTCCGAATGTTTCATACAGGCTAATAAGATTATGGGATCCACTACGAAAACTCTGCTATCACCAGGTATATGTTATCTCCTCATAACGTACATTTTGGGAAAAATCTAATGTTCTCTGGACACGTCATTGCGCAGACTCAGAGAAGAGAAATGGTGAATACGGGTTGTGATGCAGCATTAAGACAAGCAGTCACACTTGCGGCTGTTCAGTAACATAACCGAAAAATATTATTGGTTGTAGAGGTCTGAGGCAGATTTCATGAGTAGTGCTTACTCTGAATGGACCCAACTACATAAAACCATGATAGCACAACAGCAGAGTAAAGTCAAGTTGACTTACATTTATCTATGTGTATATAGAATAAAGGACTGACATAAGATGTCTGTTTTAAGAGGGGAGATGTCGTGAAATATTCTAATCCACATATATAAATTATCACGTAAATGTAAAGCCTAACAAATAACTTCAATAAAAGGAAAGAAGAATGGTAAAGAACAGTGCTGTCACAATGACTGTACTCGAAATCCCCCTTGTTTTCTACTTCGTCTGCAAATTGTAACGTTTCACGTTGATAGTAAAAGCCTACTGCTTCAATACCCACTTTCTACGATAAAACGTGTACTGCCTTTCTAAGAAAAACCTTGAGATACGCAGTTGACCTAGATTTAAAATTCCATTCATGTCATTTTATACACTACGTTACCAAAAAAACGAAAGACAGATGGACTAAAGATAGAAAGAAAGGGAGGGGCTGAAAGCCGGAACGCAGGCAATACTACCACAGTCGCGCGATACACAATTGCTGCCATCACGCGTGTAAGGCCACAAGCACTAGCTTTTTTTTCAAATCGACAGTGATAAAACGAGAGTTAGGTTTTAAAAAACTTACAAAACGCTTATTAGGAAACATGACATTCTACTGTTTTATGTCTGAAATCCTGACATTAGTATGACAGTACAGCAGACACCCTAAAGTTTGGAAGTGAGGAGGTGGCAACAGCACGACTATCCTAGAAGAAAATACAGATTTTGAACGCAGCCCCTTAGCCCCATTAAATTTATATATTTGGGTTCCTTAGGACTTGCTGACAAATAATATGTTAAACGTTACGCAAATAGTCTAGGAAATAACAAATTATAGCCAAAAGAAATAGTGAGGGATGTCAGACAACACCCAAATCAGAATCGCTCAGTGGCAGATTTTCAACACACCATTATACGGGAAATAGGCTGACATGTTACCTCCTATTTGATTGCCGGAAAATAAATGTAAGGCTAAACACGATTAGTCGGACTATAAATACTACTTCGTTGTTGTTAGGGGAAACGTGAGTAGGAGTACTTTTTTTGAAAAGCTGTGTAAACATGGCACAATTGGTTAGACCTGCCAATATAGTCAATCAGAGGCATCAGGTCAGCACCACATTTGCAAATAAACTTACTACAGAACCAGTGCGTTGAGCGCCAGTGCATATTTTTCTAAATAAAAGCCTGGGACATCGGCAGATCGAAATTGTGCTATATTCATTGCCAGTCAACGTAATTCTGTATTATTTCCATGAATTGTGGTAAGCTTGAAATATTTGATATCTTTTTAATGAAAATTGAATGTAAATTGATAATTTATGTCTGTATATATGTGTGGTTCAGTAGCGAACATGAGGTAAAGCCTCTATAGTGCTCCAGCCTGAACAGAAGGTGTCGGAGGAAAGTAAAACTACATGGAATTGCCAAACAGTACACTGACACCTATATTATTGACTAGAAAGAAATAATGCTGGAATTGCAGAGGTGTAATAACCATTAGGGAGGAATATACTGGTGAAAATTGTTTCAGATGAAGATAGCAGTTGGCCTACCGCTCTGAACTCAGTGTTTGTTATGTGTTGTGCTCAGTGTAGAAATAGAGTATAAATTAGTTCTGAAGTAGGAGGTACAACCTTCTTGTTTCAGGGACTGTGGTCCTAAAGTTATTGAGCAGCACCTGGTCATAGCTTTGCTGAATCCAGAGGGGACAGCATACTCCTTGGTCCATATAGCAAACAGTGAGGTGTCTCCAGAACACAGGGGAGCAATCGAGCAGAGGAGTCTTTTCCTGCCGCCATCACGAAAGATAAGCCTATGTGGCCAGCGGAGCTCAACATTATGTAACCCCATCTTAAACTGACATTGTATAAAAATAAGAGGGGAAATTAATTGTTTTAATGAACGGAACTGAGAACATCTCCAATACTAGTTCCAACAGAAACAAACACTTGAAGTCATGATGACAAATAACAACATAGCTTGAAAAAACAAAACCAGTATTACCTCATATTACTACTACACAACTGACACACATAGGATAATATTAATAAAATATGTCACTACAAGATTCATACTGATAAATTCTGTACATATAACTTGTAATTAAAATTGATTGTGATTCCTGGTTCACTTTGTAGTGGAATCAGGACATATATATTAGTGAAAGTAATTAATACATATTTATATTTGAAACTTTACCAGTGACTCATTTAAGATAGTCTTATAGAGTGTTAAATGTGTGTGAGTGTCACAGTGTTGTCAAGTGTGGTGGAATAAATTAAATTGTTTATCTGTCTGTTGTTGTTGTGACTTACACTTTATCATATACATACCCTAGACATTTAACGTAGTCATCACAATATTCCAGAATAATTCTGACTGAGGTATAAATATGTGGTAGCAAGTAAGGTCATCTGTAATACACTACCCTTTTTAGATACAGATACCTTCACAGCTGATCTCAGTCAGTACACCAAGTCCCCTATAAATATTTATAATATCCCACTTTACCACAGTAACACTGAAGTACAATCCATTGATCTGAAAGAGTTATGATGTTTTACAGTATGAAAAGCAAAAGCACCCTCGGCCACGGCAACTTCAAACTTTTCTTGGCTTATTTCTTTAGTAAAAAATGTCAGTTTTGATTGCAAACATTCAGACGCAAGTGCTTTCTTATGCTTTTCTGTTTCTATATATTTTTTTATAAATCAGCTGCACCTTTATTTGCTACTGATACAAATGTGCCGCCTCTGCATACAAGACATTCTGCTTCATACTCTTGTCGACCACTGGAAAAGCACTGAAATTATTTTTTTCAGTTCATTTATAATATTATTTGTAATTTGCAATAGACAACGAAATTATAATTGACTAAATCCAGCCCCAAGTTCTTATTCATGCCGTTTTGTCTGTTATATTTTCCCCTAACAAATGCCAATAAACATAAACAGCGTTTAACCTGGGTTAAAATATGATAGTAATCTATTATAAACTATCGAACAACATGACAACTTACTGTAGTGTTGTTGGCAATTTGCGCGATCCGTCGATTTTGCGGAGATAAAAATTCTTAATTCTGGCAGAATTTATGTACTCAGAAATTGGATTCCAGTAAAGATTTTTCAAAATGGTGTCTTTCATGTGAGTAATTTAGCCAATCACATAAAAGCTGGATATTTCAACATTTAAAAAAATCCGGCCGGACGCTCAGTTTGGGCGTGAAAAGCCGGGCAAATCCGGGCGTCTGGCCACCCTAGAGTATGACATCATTAGGACCACTGGTTCTGAAAAAAAAGTATCCATAAAATATATTCCCTCAAATGTGAATCGAACATGGTACCTCTAGAACTCGAGGCGGACACCGTACTACTTAGCCACTCCGACCCCAAGAGCAGATACCACACTAAGTGGGGCAGGAGGGGGCCCCAAAATGTCAGATCGTTTCTCTGCGAATGCATGTGTCCTATTATTACACTCTGAATCCAGTCTTTCTCAGCCGATACTGTCAATTGCATTTTTGTTTTAAAATCCAAAACGTTTCTCTTCTTCAGCTATATGGTCACAACTAATTTTAGTGAGTAGCTGAACATCTTCTTGTAGGCATAAAACTATATGCTACTTATCTCTTTCCTGAAACCCATGTTGCACGGAAGCAGCTCCGTTAAAGTTTGAGAGCAGAAGGTGTTAAAGTCATTTATGAAAGATTTGATAAACTGGCAGATCTACTTGACAGGCTGTCTGAAGATACAAACCAAATACAGACACAAGAAGTCTACATCAAAATGTTTTTAATTTCAGTTTTATAGCTTTGTTTTATTCCTGGAATCACGTTCTTGGAAAAATTGACAGCTTACAAAAACGTTTAAAAGATTCATCAATGAACACCAAAGATGCAGCACTTGATTTGGAGTCTCTCGAGTACGAGTGACTGTTTGCAAAGAAGCAGTTTTGAATGTGAAGACCATATGCAACAAATGGGGGATCAATTGAAAGGTCGATGCGTGATGTCCATGAACTAGCTCAAGACATTACACTTACAGCAGAAGATGAGATTGCGCTACAGACATTAATAGCAAAGAACTGTTTCCGGAGATATGCGACTGCAGGATGCTACTGTAATTGTGAACTGATTCTGTTCCAATAACTGCTTTGGAATTACTTTCATTAATGGTGTCTTAGGGAAATGATGTATTCCCAAACTTATGGATAGCACTGCAAATTCTGCTAACAATTTCTACTTCAGAAGCCAGTTGTGAGCGTTCTTTTAGTTAAATCAAAGCTAATTCTTTCGTATATTCGAGAGTCTATGGGACAGGAGTGTCTGAGTAATCTGGCGCTTCTTAGTATTGAAAATCTCGAGAACATTTATTTTGATCACATAATTGATCAATTTGCAGAAATGAAGGTGCGAAAGATCAATGTGTAGTAGAAAAATATATATCTATGGTGTACTGCTTATACTGTCAATAAAAAGCTTATTAAAAAGAGCGGTTTATTTCTTTTCTTTTGTGTTTAAGTAATTCTTACATTTCATATTTTCACAATAATTCATGCTGTTGTTCTTAATATAATTCAAAATTCACGACAGTGTTTGATATAGTCCTTTTAAACTTCCTTTCGATTTGTCTACAAAATGAGTATGTATTTTATCTGGGGCGCATTTTTTTCTGGCTCGCGCCGTACGCTAAAAACCCTCGGTACGCCAATGCAAGTGGGAGATGAGCATTCAGGCCATCAGAAAAACAATACATATTGCCAGCTCAGCAGAAAAGAAGTGTGACAACTGTCAGACTCTGATTCATCAGCGGACTTATAATGATCCAAGCAATGGTCACTGCCAAAAAAAATTGAAAACACTAACCATCCCACATTGATTCCTGATATTAAATTCCCAGTTTTAATATTTCTAGGGGTCACTTTTAATTAAAACTTATGTAGAAGCCATAAATACAAATTATAATAAAGTCATTAATTTATACTAGGCTTGAAAATATTTCAGTGTGTGAACATAAAATGTGCTGCAGTTGACAGCATTATTGGCTACTGACAAATTTTATAATAATAATAATAGCCCCTTCAGTCATAACTGAGGTGCCCCTGAGATGATAGCCCTCAGCTGCTTTTCCTGTCGACGTTTTTTCCTCTCTTCAGCTTGTTGTGTGAGCTTCTTTTCGCCCAAACTGAGGTGGTGCCGCAGATAGCATCACCCCTTGGTGCGATCGGCAGCTTCATCCTCCCAGGATGCTGGATTTATGTCCAGTGCCCTCGTGTCTCTCTTGCACGCATCTTTGAATCTCAGCTGTAGTCGCCCCAACTGTTCTTTTGCCATCTGCCAGTTGTCCGTAGAAGATATCTTTCAGGATGCGACCATCTTCCATGCGGCGGACATGGCCAAATAAAACAGCTACAAACTTTCATATTTGGATTCGTGCCTAAAACAGAAGGATTGAAGTGGCATAACAAGATCACTAATGTGGAATTGATGGCAAGAACTAGAGCAGTGCTAGTGGAATAAGAGATGAAAGGAAGATGCAGGAGATGGATAGGAACCACACTGAGAGAAACAATTATCGAACAGATGGTAGGCAACATTTTCCTGTTGGTCTGGAAGCTTTTCCTCCCACTCGTTCCTGTATCTACTCTATCAGGAAGTCCACTAATCTCTTCACTTTGAGGTAGTTTTTTGAACCCTCCTCTACCAGCCTCTTCAATCCCAGAGATACTACAGTGAGATGGGATCCACTGCATTACACCTTTTCTGAACTGGCAACATTGTCTGCACAGCGTTGGTCTAAGGACTTCTAGGTTTTTTATTTCTTTGAATCTTCAGTGCTATTATTAATGTCAGTGCATCTGTTAAAACCATTACTTGAGTCTCAGTGCTTTCCGTTAGTTGTGATTCTGTGCCAATGCTTTTCATGTGCATTCATTCAAGTTTTGATTTAGCTTATGCAGGTTATATTTCTTCATGTTGTATTTAACTATAACTACTAAGATTACATATACGGATCAGTGATATTGATCATGCTCACCAAATACCTACTATGGAAAGTTACTAAAAGAAAACATATCAGAGGGACAAACAAGATTCCAAGATCATTGCTAAATAACAAAAAGTTTAAAAAAACAAGACATGCAAAATGCACTGGACGCATAATTAAAAAGCATGTTCTGGAATCAGAATACCAGCAAGACAAGATTCCTGGAAAAAACAGTGAGTAAACAAAGTAATGGAATGCAAAAAAAAAAAAAAAAAAACAACCAAGACGCTCGATCATCAAAGCCAGTTGAAATAAAGAACTGTGATACATGCTCTTCCATAGACACACTATGGATCAGCTAATTCAATTGGAACATGAAGTAAAATTAGGATTTCCAATTTAAAAAAAAATAAGGTGGCAGTATTCTTAGATATAGCTAAGGCTTATGATGAATGCTAAAGAGAAGGTGCTCTCTTTAAAATGAAGAAGATGAGAGTAACAGGTAAAATATATAACTATTTAGAGAACTTCCTGCAAGATAGATATTTCACTGGTCAGGTAAACAATGATAGGTCAGATCCGTAGGAACAACAAAATAGAATACCTCAAGAATCAGTACTAGTGTCGCGAGAGGTGTGGATGTTATTAAAATAAAGACTTTCCTGGACACAAAGGTGTATCAGATGATACCAGGATAGTGCCAGATAAAAGACTGGTCTTATAAGAAATACCCCCTTCTCTGAAAAGAGCAAGGGTGTATCGACATCAATAGTGGGGTCAAGCTATGTAAACCTTCAAGTATGATGATAGTGTTGGGTACTGAAGATCTATCTGCTACCTCTCTAGATCCCACCTTGATTAATGAATATACTTTTGTTTTAATGGCTAGTTATCTAGGGGAAAATTGAATAAATTATATGTAATAAATCTCAATACCCTGGCAAAGGGGCGACCGACCCCAACCAGGCGCGTCCACGGGTGGCGGATAGTGGAACGACCTCCAGATATGGTGTGTCAGCTGTGAATTAAGTCAGCATTGCTGGACGAATAAGCAGTCGCGGACCAAACGGCGATGTCCTCCCAGCAGGACGGGGAGGGGTAACAGGTGGCACTGATACCCCCACTGAAATCCCCCATATGTCCTACGACGGGTGCATCAAGCGAGTAAGAGCCGCTATAAGCTCTAGCCACGGGGAAGGTAAACCTCGGTAAACAAACCAATCTGCTGCCTTGCAGCTACCACCGGGAGATGGAAAGGCTATGGGAGACAACCCTGAACAACAAACACAACCCGGCCTGCCGAAGACGGAGTGTGTTAGCTACGGCGCAGACACCGGGAAAAATTAGGACACACACGCTTTTGCGGTATGGAGTCATGCGACAATCTCGACTTACGTCATGGCGTCGCTCTTATCAGCTACAACCGGGGAGGAGCGGAGCCGGGCCCCTAGCCTCGAAAGGGCCCACCCAAGCAACCGGTGCCTTTGCCAACCAAATGGTCGGGGGAAGGCAAAGTAGAGCAACTGACCAACCAACCCACTATCTTACAGTGGCTCAATAGAATGCAGAAGGAGTGAGGAACAAGAAACCGGAGTTACAAGAATTCCTCAGGGAAAATAACATTGATATAATCTGCATCCAAGAAACTCACCTAAAAGATACCCAACGATTCTTTGTACGTGGATACCAATCCTTCCGCCAAGACAAGGCAAAAAGAACTAAGGGAGGAATCCTCACACTGATTAAAACCTCAATCCCAGCAGTAGAGACACACAGATCTGGTGAGGACGAACTTGAATACATAACAGTCCAACTACTGCTGCCCAGTGGAGATTTAATGATCACAAACTGCTACAGCCCTCCAACCACAACTCTGGAGCTACACAAAGTGAAGCTTGCAGCATCGAGACACCTCATTATGGGTGACTTCAATAGCCACTCACCCAGCTGGGGCTATAACGCAACAGATCCAAGAGGAGAAGAGGTGGAAGATTGGATGGTAGAGAATAAACTAATTCTAATAAACCAACCAGAGGATAAGCCCACCTTCTATTCCAGAGTATGGAAAACAACGAGCACACCAGATCTTGCTATGGCTACAGATGACATACATCGACTCGCCACCAGAACTGTAAATACTCAACTTGGGGGAAGTGACCATGTACCAGTCACATTACAGATATCTGAGATAAGAAGTGCAGAAGAAATCAATATGTCTCCTAGCTGGAATTTCAAAAAAGCAATCTGGGGATTTTTTAAAGAACAAGTCGACAATTTCTGTCAGAACATTGCCCACTCAAATAACATCAATAAAAACATCTCCATCATCAGTGAGGCAATCATCCAAGCAGCAAAGAAGTCAATTCCATGGGGTAAACGACGAGACTACAAACCATACTGGAGTGACAACCTGGGAAAACTCCATAGTGAATTAAATAAAGCACGAGAAACTATGGAGCAAAATCCCACATTAGAGAACACACAGAGGCACAACAGCATAAAACAAGCCTTCAATGAACAAAAGAAAGCTGAAATCCAAAGGAGCTGGCACCAGAAGACCAGCAGTCTCAACATGGAAAAGGACTCGAGCAAGCTATGGAATCTGACAAGAGTACTAAATGAAGAAACAACAACCAGCTACTGTAAGACTGTCATCAAGGAAAATGAAAAATACCACACAGGAAAGATGGCAGCAAACATCCTGGCAGATTTCTACAAGGAAGAAAGCACCACATCACTTTCACATGCACGTATCCAAGAAGTACGTAAGGAAGTAAAAGAAAAACTGAAGCACCAAAACCCAGATATCTGCATGAAGTCACCCCTTACTATGAGAGAACTCAGTGCTGCCATAACAAAACTAAAGAACAGAAAAGCTCCAGGAAAAGATGGCATCACAAATGATATGATCAAGAACCTTGGACCTGTAGCCAGGCACAAGCTCCTCCTAATCTTCAATCAATCATGGAGTACTGGAAAATTTCCAGATCAATGGCGAGAAGCAATCATTGTTCCCATCAGAAAGAAACAAAAGGAGAAAACAAGCAAGTCCAGCTACCGACCAGTTAGCCTACTGAGCTGTCTAGGTAAGGTAATGGAAAGAATGGTGAACTCAAGATTACTGAAACATCTGGAAAAAAAAACCATCTGCTTGATAACACACAGTCAGCATTTAGGAAAAATCGCAGCACCGAAGACCAACTAGTATATCTAGCCCAGGAAGTAGAAAATGCCTTTCAGGAGAAAAAGAAAGTGCTGGCGGTTTTTGTAGACTTGACAAAAGCCTTTGATAAGGTATGGAAAGAAGGACTCCTCCTTAAGATGCTCAACAGCAAAATTGAAGGGAGAATGTTCAACTGGATACGGGACTTTCTTCGATACCGCACAGCAAGAGTAAAACTTGACGGGAAACTGAGCCATCGCGTCACTCTACAACAGGGTGTGCCACAAGGAGGAGTTATCTCCCCCACACTTTTTATCATATATATAAATGATATTGCAGAGAAACTGTCCGGGCATATCTCCAGGGCTCTTCATGCTGACGATTTTGCTGCCTGGTGTGCTGCTGAACATTTGCCTACTGCGAAGTTCAGGATGCAACCAGCGCTAAATACCATCGGTAAATGGGCATCAGATTGGGGAGTACAGATAAACCTCTCCAAGACAGTAGCAACCTGCTTCTCTCTGTCAAATCGCCGAGAAACGATCAAACTGCAGCTAAATGGAAGTGAACTTCCAATCGAGGAAAACCCAACATACCTAGGAGTCAAGTTGGATAAGAGACTCACCTGGAAGCCGCACATAAAAGCAGTAGAACAGAGAGAGCAATAAGAAAGCTCTCTATTATGAAGAAACTGGCTGGCACAAGTTGGGGGGCAAATACCAACATACTTAAAAAAGTCTATACAGGCACAGTCAGACCTGTACTTGAATATGGCATGTCAGCCTGGGCCACAGCATCTAAAACAAACACAGAATGTCTAGGGAAAGTGCAAAATTCAGGCCTTAGACTAATCACTGGAGGGATGAAGACTTCTCCAATCCAGGCAATGGAGCAATACACCAACATCCGCTCTCTTGATGACAGACGTGAGGAAAAGGTATTCACTCACAGTGAGAAGCTTCTACGAATGCCAAGTCATCCAATGCATGCCAAACTCCATAGTGTGACAAAGAACAGGCTGAAAAGAACCAGCTTCCTAAACATCTCCAAACATCTGCATCGATGCCATGAAGACCTCCTCCCAAATTGATCTACTGAGATTGAAATGTTAATTGATTACGAGGAGCCAGACGACTGCCATGGAAATATATCTATCATCACAGAAGTCCCTGAAATAAAAAAGAAAGGCCACCTGACCCCTCAACAACTAAAAACTTTGGCTCAAGAAATGATTGAAGAAAAGTACAACCCGAAGGAGTGGAAACATGCATACACAGATGGATCTGCTGAGGGGGCAGTAAAGAACGGTGGAGGAGGCATTTTTATAAGATTCCTAAATGGAAAGATCATCCGAAAGGCCTTCCCAACTGGAAAGATCTCCTCCAATTTTAGGGCAGAAGCTATGGCACTACTGCAAGCCCTGAAGATCCTCACCAGACCTGAACAGCAGTAACAAGCTAAGATAGTAATCTTCACTGACTGCAGATCATTACTTGAATCAATACAAAACACCAGAAATGATAACATGATGAATGAGATCAGATCTGAGCTTAACATCATCCAAAGGTCATCAACCATTGCCCTTCAGTGGTTACCTGCCCATTGTGGAATCGCTGGTAATGAGAAAGCAGATGCTCTATCAAGAAGTGGCAGTAAAATGGAACAATACAGCCTCCCATTGCCCTATCGGGAAGCAAAAACCATCATCCACAACAAGTACAAAAATCAGTGGAAGGAGGAAGGGGATATATACAGCAGAGATGACCCAATCCACCACCTAAACAGACACCAACAGATGACAATTTTCCGCCTGAGAACTGGTCACTGCAGATTACTTGGACATCTCTATCGCCTCAAGATATCCCACACGAACGAATGCCCTTGTGGAACTGATATCCAGACTCCAGAACACATTCTCCAGAACTGTCCAACCCATGATAAATTGCGACGTGCGACCTGGCCAAAAGGTGATGAGCTCCAGCAGAAGCTATGGGGCTGCCGCGCCGACCTGGAAAAGACTGTGGACTTCGTCCTGGCGACAGGCCTGCAGATTTAGCATGACTACAAACCGAATGCAGAAGAAGAAGAAGAAGAAGAAGAATCTCAATACAGAACATTAACTTAATAAGAATTATTAAGCAAGACTGACTGAAATTATTTACAATTTATCTTTCATATACCGCTTTATTTTTTTCGGTCAGGAATTCTAAAAAAAAATCAAATGGTATTTACATCATTAAATAAATAATATGGAATGTACTTTTCCATAATGAATAATAAGGTAAAGGTAACGAGATAATGTCAATTACTTTCTTTCCTAATACTATAATCACTGTCCCTGGACTGTAGAATTCACTTTATTGAACAAATGTCCTACATATATCATCCTTAAATGTTTTCTTTATTATGTTTGGTTTTTATAACTTTAATTTTTGGCTGGATTTGCTGTACAGTGGAACTAGATTCCACCTATCTTATTAGATGATGATCTGCATCCAACAGGCCAGGATTACACAAACTGCAACTCCAGGCTGGGAACGTGGTATGGCTCTAGGTATATAAAGAGCTGTAGGCACCAACAGACTTCCTCTACAATGGATGTTTCGTACTTTGTAATATTGAGATAGAACCATCAGGCAATAATACACAAGCTGATACAGGCCTTCAATGGGAAATTTAGGTCTGCTTCTAGATCACAGCGGCTAAAGACTTTGCAGTAACAGTTTGCGCTCGATTCATTCAGCTTGGTACATTTAAATTTTGTGGCGGAACTCCTCTAAGTTCCAGTTCTATATATAGCGCCATGTCCGCCCAATCGGAAGCACAGTCCAAATGTGTGTTTAAGAATCAAAACCTAAACGTTTTTCAGCTTGCCCGTATAATGTGACTAAGTTTAAATATTCTATATCTAATGTATTACTGGGCCGATTTTAATTATTTAAAGTGATATTTAAACTGCTAATTTATCTCTATCTTTCTATATCTTTGTTGTTTAGTTTTTACATGGCATTTAAATCTATGCAGTCTTTAATTAGCTAAATCGGGAACTATCCTGATGTAGAAATATCACTAAAACCAATTTTCTCTTTAAATGAATTACTATTATGAGGCCGTCTTTATACCTACTTATTAAGTAATATCCCAGATGTTATAATAGTTTTGTATTTCCCTGTATATATCGTTATTCTTTAAGAAATAAAATAACTCCTTCCTATCAAATACACAGAATAGGCCCTTTCTGTCCAACATAAAAAAGTTTCTTTATACATACTAGAAAAGGAGCGTCCTGATTAGCTATTCTATCGGTCCATTTATCCTATAGTGAGCGCAGTAAATATGACCGTGTTGTTAGACAGATTCAAAATACGACAACTAGCTCATTAGCTTTTCATTATAATGGTTAGAATTTAAAGATATGAAAAATAGTCACAGTTTGCAGATGATGTTGCTACATGCAGAATTGGAAAAAAATCTGCAAAAATTATATAATAATCTGCAAAAGCAAAAAAATAAAGTATGTAAATGGATGACAACGTGGGGATTTCAGTTGAATGCAAATAAAACAATGAGAATGACCTTCAGTAGAGTTGTTAAAAATAAGATTATGGACATCACTATTCAAGGGCAAAACATTATTACACTACAAACCACTTGATACCTAGGAATGACAACAGCTGAACTGGAATAAATATATAGATAAACTAGTGGAGTCTTGCAGAGGATTAGCTAACGTGTTTAGATGTTTGAAAGGTAATGGATGAGGTGCAAGTACTAAGACAATGCTCATGTTTTATAAATCTTTTATTAGAGGCAAAACAGATTACAGAAGTACAATATATGACTTTGCATCAATGAGTGCTACCTTTGGAATAGCGGAGGAAGGAATTAAGACTAAATTACATGAACAAAGTTATGTTAGACAAGTCTCACTCAGCATATACAGCTTTTACCAAATATCAACTAGTAACTCAGGTCAACCCAAGGAATACCAACAGGATGGAAGTGCATGGAGGAAATTGTCCACCTGGACACTTTAAATACATCAATTAATAAAAGTTGTGAAAATAAGCCAGTGGTACCACCCTGGAAGCTCAAGAAACCAGACACGGACTTCCACCTTGCAGAAATACTTAAGAAAACAAATAAATTCAGAAAATATAAAAAACGCAGCCAAAAAATACAAGGGGATTGACATAAGTCTTAGGCCTGACCATGAAGGACATGTAACAGAGAGCTGAAATTTTGTATAGTGTTTATTCCTTTTCAATATCGCTTACTTACTTACTTAGTCGTTCCCCTTCTACCATGAGGTGTACAGGTTTGGAAGAGAGAGCGCCAGACTATCCTATTGGCTGTCTTCCTCCTGGCCTGGTTCCATTCTAGTCCTCGGTCCTTCAAAGATTGTCTAATGTTGTCCTCCCAGCGGACTCTGGGTCGTCCTGGGGGTCTGGATCCCTGGCTCTTTGTTTCCCATGCTTGTCATGGTAGCCGATCTTCTCCCATTCTGCAGACATGGCCAAACCATCTTAGTTGGGACTGTTCTACTTGGGTCTGCAGGGGGTGGCATTTTAGGCCTTGACGTATCGTCTGGTTGCGGACCATGTCTCTTCTTGTTACTTCAACCACCTTCCTCAGATACCTCATTTCTGAGGTTTGGATCTGGCTTTTGTGGGTTGTAGTCATTGCCCATAACTCGCATCCATATGTCAAGACTGGGACATAGGTGGAGCAGTATACAGCCATCTTCGTTTTCTTACCAACCTCTCTCTTGCTGAGGAATCCTCGATTTATGGCCTGAAAAAGTCTCCCAGCTGCTGCTTTTCGAGTGGCCAACTCTTCTTTGATGCCTCCCTTTCGGTCTATAATAGCTCCGAGATATTTAAAGTGGTCGACCTGCTCCAGGACCTGTTCTCCCAGCTCAATCTGATGTCTTCTTTCTTCTCGTGATATCACCATGGATTTTGTTTTAGAGCTACTTATGACCATCCCTCTCTTCTCCAGCTCTTCCTTCCAGACTTGCAGGTTGGATTGGAGATGTGCCTCTGATTAAGCAATCAGGGCAACATCATCAGCAAATGCCATCTCTGAAATACATACCTGTCTCATCTTCCAGTACCCCACTGAATACTTTCTTGTTCTCTCCTTACATGACTTGATAACATCGTCCATGAGGAGTATAAAAAGATAAGGTGACAGGATATCACCTTGTCTTACACCAGTGGTGGTCTTGAACTCTTCTGACTTATGGTTTGCTGTCCTCACATAATTCCTGCAAGACTTGTAGAAACTCTGTATAGCATGAATCAGAGGTGCTGGAATGTTCTTCCTTGCCAAACAGTCCCAAAGTTTGCTCCAGGGGACCCTGTCAAACGCCTTTTCCAGATCTATGAAACAAAGATGGATCTCACTCTTATACTCAAGGGCCTTTTCACTCAGCTGTCTGAGTGTGAAGATTAGGTCTTGAGTACTTCGGTTTGCTTGGAATCCGCACTGGACCTCATCCAATTGCGGCTCAGCTAGGCGTCGGAGTCTCTGCTCTAGGATTCTAGAGTAGATTTTACCAGTGACACTGAGAAGGGATATGCCTCTATGGTTTCCACATTGTCGATTGTCACCCTTTTTGAAAATTGCTGTTATGATGGCAATCTCCCAATCCTTTGGTATGGTCTTGTTGCACCATGCTGCCTGTAGGACCCTTAAGAGTAATAGGTCGCCTGATGCTCCCATGTACTTAACCATTTCTGGTGTTATACTATCATGCCCTGCTGCTTTGCCCATCTTGATTTTCTCCAGTGCTGCCTTCAGTTCTTCCATCTTTATGTCGTCTTCATCACCATTTGTTTCCTCTTCTGTGCTAGTGGTTATCATTTCTGAGGCTTGACCTTGCTCACCATCAAGGAGTTCTGAGAAATTTTCTTTCCATCTTTCCATTACTTCATTCGGGGCAGTAAGCAATTTGCCTTGCTTGTCCTTTATAAATTTGAGAGGGCATTGTTTTTCCTTCCTCATGTTCTTTAGGGTCTTATAGAACAATTTCTGTTTTTCTTGCGCATCTTTTTCTAGCTTTTCTCCAAATTCTTCCCAGGACTTCTGTTTTGCTGCTAGCACCTTGTTCTTTGCTCTGTTCTGAGTACAGTGCAAACCGCATAAGGCGATCTCGGATGTGGCGAATTTCTGTTGTGAAGAACAATTTGTTTATCCCCGGCAATTTTTCTTCTTTGTCTTTGTAAAAAACTTCCGGTTAAGCGGAATCCGTTTATCACGAATTTTCGGATATGCCGAACGATTAAACGTGTCCCGACTATATAATTTGATCTGCTTAAGGCGAACTTTTTTTCAAATACAGTATCTGGACATTTGTACAACTTTTCGGCTATTTTCGGAAATTGCGCGCTTCGTCAGTGTTAGAATTTGAGTTATAATAAGAATAATAATAATAGCCCGAATCATAAAAAATAAGGATCGGTACAGAAAAATGTTTTATGGTGGACAAGTTGATTGTCACAGAATGAAGAACCGAAAAGCCACGTGTGATGTGGTTGACACGGCACTCCTAAAATGGTTCACCATGGCGAGATCAGCAAATGTTCCTGTAAATGGACCTATATTAACTGCAAAGGCAGAAGAGTTAGCACTTCTGGAAGGTCGGACTGGCTGGAAATGTAGTCCTGGCTGGTTGGGTTGTTTTAAAAAACGGCACATTACTTACAAAGCCGCGGTACCATAGTGGTTAGTGCACTGGCTTCCTAGCGCAGTAGTCTATGGTTCGATCCCCAGATGAGGTGGGAATTTTTTAGGTTACAAACGGCTCCTGGGTTGACCCAGCCCCAAATGGGTACCAGAGCAACCCTGTGAAGGCGGCCGGCATGATGCCAACCACATCACCCCTAGTGTGCCGACGGTCAAGATAATATGGGCCTAACACCATATTCCCAATATGCCTCAATGGGCGTGTAACGGTTCCTTTACCTGTTTTTTTTTTTTTTGGTGTGGGGAAAGGCATTCTGTTAATGAAACGACTACCGAGTTATGGACGGAGGAGGTGCTAAAACCAGCCATGAGTAGGTATAATTCCGTTGATGTGTTTAATGCTGATGAAACTGGATTGTTTTGGAGATTGCTGTCTGACAAGACTTTTTCCTTCAGAAATGAAAAGTGCCGGGGTGGGGAATGGGAAGAAAGAATCACAATTGTTGTGTGTACAAATATGGATGGTTCAGATAAATTGCCATTACTTGAAATCGGTAAATTAAAAAATCCCCGCTGTTTTAAAGGTTGGAAAAAATTGTGTGTTGATTATGCAGCTAATTCAATAGCCTGGATGACATCATACATTTTCACCAAGTGGCTATATGCATTTGATCATTCTATGGAACATCAACATCACAAAGTTCTTTTGGTGCTTTACAACTGTTCAGCCCACATAAATGTTCAAAATCTAAAAGCAACAGAACTTTTATTTTTACCACCAAATGCGACATCCAAACTTCAGCCTTGTGACCAAGGTATTATTCAAAATCTGAAGGTTCATTATAGGTCAGCAATGTTGTCCAAACTTGTAGGTCACATTGATGCAGTACAGAGGAAAATTACATACTTTTTCATTTAAGAGTGCTTTATCATTTAAGAGTGTGCAAATTCTAGAGATAATGATGACTGTGGGTTAACGGTACAAACTATTTCACAGTTGGAAGTTTCAAATTGCATGGATAAAACTAACATGTATATAATGCAGGCTGGATGCCAAGATGATTTAATTTATCATTTCTTTGAATTTAAGGATGTCATGGAAAGACATTTTTATTAACTCAAGTACAGGTACTAAGTAAGATACAGAGGAAAATTGCAGCTTTTTCATTTCAAAGTGTAAAAAGTGCTGTTATTCTCTAGATATTTGTGCCAACTTTGTACGAGTACATTAACACTTTTGGTGATTTACATATTTTCTGTGTCATACGTCTGTCATATTCAACGCTAATTCATTATTGTATTGTACGTTATAAATGCATTACCATATGCTTGAACTCTTATCTGGATAAGAGGAATTTCTGATAAGAAGAACTATTTCTTGGGTCCCTGGTGAGTTCTCCTTATCAGGTCTGCACTGTATCACATATTCTCTATATTTCTCTATTTGTCCTGCTTTGTTTTTAGCTCATGAGTATTGTTTCCATGCCTTTTTCTTCTCTCTTATTTTCTCTTTGACTTCCTCTGTCCACCAAGGTGTCCTCTTTCTCTTGTTCCCAAGTCGGACTTCACCACATGCTTCTGCAGCAGCTGTCTTTATGATGTCCTTGAATTTAAGCCACAGGGTTTCCAAGTCATCAGGTTGTTGTTCTGTGTTTCTCACCACTGTAGCAATAAGCCCCTGATATCTGGTCTTAATTTCTGGCTCTCTCAGCTTGTAGGTCTTAATGCTCATTTCTTCCATTCGTTTACTTGGTTTCTTGCGTGATGCTGGGCAGTTCTTAGGCTGAGCAACTCTTTCAGTTGTTCTTTTGATTGTAAGCAGGTAGTGATCACTTCCAATCTCTGGCCCCCTCCAGACTCTAGCATCCCGGACATATTTGAATGAGCTCCTCCTAACAATGGTATAATCGATCACTGACTTCTCATTCTTTGTTGGTTCACACCTAGTGTATGCATGTATGCGCTTATGGGGGAACTTTGTGTTGGTAATGATCAGATTCTGATCACTGCAGAATCTGAGGAGTCGCTTTCCATTGTCATTGAGAGTATCTTCTCCATATCTTCCGATAACTCCACCCCATCTAGCATGGTCATTTCCAACTCTGGCATTGAAATCTCCGAGCATGATAATTTCATCAAGGCAGTCATCCACTGTCCTTTGAAGCAGCTCGAAGAATTCCTCCTTGACCTCTGCTCTCTCATCCTCATTTGGCCCATACACTATGACCAGGTTGACTATGGTTTCTCCTTATTTTAATTTTACAACCATAATGCGCTCCGAAACAAAGTTCCACCCCTTGATACTATCTTTCTAGTTTTTGGCCACAATGCAACCCAAGCCCCCTTTAGCTCTTTCAGATGTGGGTACACCACTGTATAACAGTGTGTTGCCATCGAGATCCATGACTCCTTGTCCCTTTTTCTTTGTTTCGGTAATAGCCAGGATTTCTAATTTTGCTTTCCTCATCTCTTCCACCAGCTCCTCTTCTTTCCCATTTATACTTCTTGTGTTCCAAGTTCCATAAGTCGTAGTCCGTAGTCCGTTCCAGTTCGTCGCCTTTAGAATCAGTCCGGTTTTCTCTCTTATATTACTCGTAATCATAGTTTAAAGCAAACAGGTGATTGGCTTGTTGTGCCTTTGCATGGTGGAGGGGCTGCCTCCTTACGGCCTCCATGCAGGCCGCCCTCCTCCTTTTTCATCCGGGCTTGGGACCGGCATAAGCGGAGTTTTCAATATAGCCACCGTCTTAATTGACACACTGCCATCTCTGCTTGACCTTGAAAAGACCTTGGGAGTAGAACACCCTATTTTTCAAACTAAACCAGTCATCACATGCCAGTATAACCTCTTCATCGCTGTCAAAATGATTTCTTTTTAGCAGCATTTTAAGATTTGGGAATAGAAAAAAGTCTGATGGAGCCAAATCTGGAGAATATGGTGGATGTGGAAGAATTTCAATATTCAAATCGTTGGCTGCTAGCTGCACAAGCCATGCTTTGTGAGAGGGCGCGTTGTCTTGAAGCAAAGGAAGATTTTGAGTGCGCGTTATCCCTCGTTTCCTGGTCACAACCTTTCTTAGTTTTGTGAGAAGATCTGCATAGTACTAGGTACCACAAAGTGATTTTTGTTTGCACAGAAACACCAGAGAAAACAATGTAGTTTTGAAGCCCTTGGTAAATCATAAAATTTGGTACTTTATTTTTTAAAATAGGACAACAAATAAAAAAGTTATAGCATTTTAAAAAGTGTGGGGATTTTGCAACATTGAAAAAGTTATTACATCACACCAACTTCAGAACACTGCCGTCTTCTTAAATATAATCTTACAATTTTCTCTGACAAACAGCATATAGTCTGGAATACACTGATCACACAAAGAAAACTATAGGGCTACATCATGAATAATTATCAATATATTTGAGACCAAAAATTGCAAATCTGCAAAACACATTACCGAAAAATATAGTTTGTTGAATGAAAGTCAATATTTACAACATCATATTTCAAAAAGTATAAAAGGTACAAACTTTAAATTTCTACATATTAATCTGCATACTACATGAATATATCTCAATTTTTTTCAGAGGATTTAAACATCTACTTGTTCTTGTATAATTTTTAAAAATGTGTCCAGAGGCCAATTTGTCGCAGGGGAAGAAAAAATTGTGAAAATGAAGAAAATTTTTTTTTTTAAGATACTGTCCATATTTCATTTAAAAAAATTTGTAGGCAATAATTAACAACATCTAAACAATAATTAGCAACATCTAAACGCTATATTTTTTTAAAACAACTGGTTATTAGCATTTAAAAAGACATTTTTTAACTGGAGAAGAATGATCATGGTGCACTCTTTCCCTGTGAGAGGGCAATGAAGCCTCAAAACCTAAATGCTTCAGAAGTCCAAAATAGAATTCTTTGATATTTCCTGATAGTTTAATGTCCTTATCATTCAATATTAATGTCCTTATCATTCAATATTAATTATCTGTATCTTACCTCTACACCTCACTGTAGAAGGGGAACGACTAAGTAAGTATCTTAACTGAGCCTTAAGATTTATAAGGGCATTTTGTCCTTTACAAATTTTATCTACATCCTCCTTTGTGGTGCACAGACCCCCTTGGCTTATGATTGTGTTATATAACTCTAACTTCTTCTCTGCATTTTTAATATCTTTCTCTTTTTTCCTCCTATTGTTGTCAGTTCTTTGCTGTTTAATTTTTTCTTTGACTGCCCTCTCTGACTCTACTCCGTTTTTTCCATTCCAGTCTATGTTTTGGGTTCTTCGTCGTCACTCTTGCATTCTCTACTTTTATTTTATCTGCTCCTTCCTCTTCTCCATTTCACTTTTTATCTGTTTGTAGTGTGTTACTTTGTGGTCTGTAGCTTTATGAAAAAAAAAAAAAAAATACAAGCAGTCTACCTCAAGCCATGTTGCATTCCCATCCTCCTTCAGATAATAAAGTTGTGCAAGGACCTTGTTTGTCAGATTGACAGCTGGCACCTTTGGACGGCAACCCTTCCCAGTCATTAAAAATGGTTTTTCATAGCATTGTAGTAGGAGTCATTTGGAACAATAAAATTCCAGAAGTTATTTTTTTTTTTTTTACATGTATAGAGAATTACATGTACTATTACTATTACTGGCTTGTTCTTGTTCAGAGTTTCTTCTTGATTTTTTTTTTCTTCATATTATTTGGAATTGAAAACAATATGTATCCTAATTATAACCCATCAGAGGTTGAACGGGATATTTTTCATCCTTAATTTAAAAAAAAACAATATATATATATATATCTTCTTTTCGGGGAATTTTAAGACTATCAACTATTGGCTGCGAGTCCGGACATTTCAGTACAGCATCAGCTACTTTAATTATGACATTGTCCGGTCTCCTAGCCTTGACTCGATATGTCGGCAATTGGCTTTTGGCCTTGCGATATCCTTCGCTTTTGAGATCATAATTCACCCTATTATGTTGCAAAATAAACCTTCATTCAGTTACACATTAATAAAAACATGCATTTTTTATTCAGATTGGTAACTTTCTTAGCTTTTCAAGCTCGTGAAATAATTAGATTGATGCGTGAATGTCTGAAGTGGTGATAACAATTTAATCCACGCTGTTACACAAAAACTGTGCGATCGTGTTAAATTGCTAAATAATATTAAAACTATTGTAAATTTTACATTTGAAGTTCAAAACATTGTTAATAAGTGATATACTTATGTATAGTCAACCTCAGATCAGAAGATGTGATGATGTTTGAACAAGAGCCAATATAAGTGGCGTCCCGATCTTGATCGACATCAGGAGTTATCACGGCCCGTGGAACAGCCTCGCTCTGCATCCTTCGCTAAAATTTCTAGGCCTAACTTGAGCGATACAGAACTTACTCAAAGTCAATTAGCTCGACTGCCAAATATCAGAAGTCTTTAAAATTTCACACGAATAAAGGAAAATGGCTCCCAAATCTTCTCATACATTGCAAACAATTATAACACCATTTAAAATGTCAAATTTGATAAAATTTCAACTTCACTTCGAGATATCAACGTTTTACACTTTGTTTTCTACAGTTTGCAATATATGAAACTAAAGATACACTTTTCCCCCTAAAAGTTGTGAAAACAGTGTGCAAATTAGTGGTTTGGCGGTCGAGCGACCCTCATTTGAATGAAGCGGGGTGAGACGAAAAGGTTCGGAGTCCGTAGCAAACTACGCATAACGCTGCTGTTTGTTTTTATTAGTTAAAAAATACTTCAATAGCTTTTATTTTTTTTTAATTAATACACTTCAAAAGAGAAGAAGATAAAGAGTATCATGATATAAATTTTATTACAATCTGCTTAATAGCAAAGGGACAGTGACGACTTAAACTTGACGAATTTCCCTCAGTTTTCTCCACTTTCAACAGCTCGAAGCGGGCACTTTGTGGTACCTAATAGTACTGTCCATTAACTGTGTTGCCACGAGGTAGATAATCTTTCAAAAGGACACCGTTGCCATCCCAAAAAACAGTGAGCATCACTTTTCCTGCAGATTTCTGCGCCCTCGGCTTGACAGGTGTTGGGGAGCCCGGGGTTTTCCATTGCATGCTGGAAATTTTTTGACTGACACTTTTTGAGCAACTGTTGACAGCAATTTACCTCCACAGTCCTCCGCCAGGTTGTTTTTGGTCGGCCTCTCTTTCGCTTTCCTTCAGGGGTCCAAAGCATAGCTGTTTTTGTGATGGCATCGGGGTCTCTTCTGAGGACATGACCAACCCAGCTCCAGCGTCTGCCAGCTATGATGGTATGCATGTCCTCTTGCTTGCTACGAGTAAGCAGATCTTGTTTGGTGATGGTATTCGGCCAAAAGATTCGGTGAATTTTTCTTAGGCATGTTGTGTGAAAAGAGGACAATTTTGACATTTCCTTCTCTGTGACTCTCCAGCATTCCGCACCATAGAGAAGCACAGAAAGCACGCAACTCTGGTATAATCTTAATTTTGTGCTTGTGCTGTATTGGGAGGACTTCCAGATGTTATTTAGGCTAAAGAAGGCTGTTCTTGCCTTATTCATTCTGATGTTGATGTCTTTGCCTGCCCCACCGTCTGGTGTTACTATGCTTCCTAGGTATGTGAAGGTATCTGTCTGTACCAGTTGCTGATTCCTTACTGATATGGGCTCAGGGTTGCTCACATTGAGTGTCATGACCTCAGACTTCTTTAAATTGATGTTCAAGCCCACCTGCTGGCTAAATTTATTAAGTCTATCCGTTTTTTCCTGGATGTGTTGATGTGAATGTGCCAGCAGTGCAATGTCATCTGCATATTCCAGATCTTCCAATGTTGAAAATGTAGTCCATCTTATTCCTCTTGGACTGCCCTCTGTTGTCTGGCGCATCACCCAGTCTATGACTGTTAAAAATAGAGTGGTTGATAAGGGGCATCCCTGTCGTACTCCTGTCTTCACCTCGAAGGTTAGGTTGCTCTGCCCAACACTACACGTAAAGTTGGCATAGAGGCTTTTTATGATTGACACTATGCAGCTTGGAATTCCATAAGCCCTCAGTATTTTCCATAAACTGTCCCTATGTATGCTGTCAAAAGCCTTTTCAAAATCAACAAAATTTATGTAAAGCTGTCTTTGCCATTCTGAGCACTGCTCTATAATGTTCCTGAGAGTGAATATATGGTCTACACATCTTCTGTTCTTGGGGTAGGGGTCAGACAAAAGCTGGTACCCTGGTCCTCCAGGTTGGGGGTTTTAGCATAGGGTTGACACCCCTGTCTATGTAAAAAAAACAATGAAGTTACGGAAACAACATCAAATGAACAAACTTTGCTGCGGGATGGACATTCGGAGTATGTGGCTCGTATGACTGTCAGTGGTGAAGTGAAGCGCCCCACATTCATTTCAACCTTATTCCGCTTATATAGGCCCTAACGAGCCAACTACGTATGCAACTATTTAACTGAGTTTTGCCTTTCTCAGGTTTATGCATTATACAGGTTCGAAGTATTTAAAACTATATAGGCCTACATTACCATTTATAGAGCCATTCATCATCATATATCAGGGTGAGCATTAAGGCGTAGGTCGTCAATGAACATGCCCAGACATCTTTGCGATGTTGATCCCTGATCCATCACCAGATTTGCAAAACATATGGGATGAACATGAACTTGTTACCTTAACTCTTCCTTATTTTTATTTTTGAAGAGCTTTTCCGTTTGCATGATTTACAATGATTTTATTTCCCGTTGTCCATTAGGACATCTCTTGTTTAAAATATAAATTGTTCAAGACTCCAGCAAGAACGAGTCAGGTATCTATAGAACTAAAAATTCCTAGCAATAACTTGAATAAAAAACTTCTTAGACTGCAACTAGGAATTAGCTATTTTAGAATAGAAGAACCTTACTCTGCAGAGTGACTAGAAAAAAAAAAATATAGAGCATTTCCTACTAAAATGTGGGAATTATGAACAGCAGAGAAAACCAATATTAGATTATTTACAGACATGCAATTCATCCATAACTGTGGAATAGGTGTTGTGAATAGATAGATCTAGAGAATTACACAATTTAGTAAATAGAGATCAATGACGGCGTGAGGGTAAGGGGTAGTCTGATGGGTGCTCGTGTGGATGATGGCAGATAATTGGTGGAATGGGTGTCCTCCCAGACACCCCTCGTGCTGTATCACCCTTTGTCACCTTGTTAACTACAGGGCAGTTATAAAAGACTTTACTTTTTTCTTTCTTTCTTTTTTTTTGTATTTGTTTTTTAGGGCAGGGCACACACACACACGCATACATTCACCCAATTTTACACTTTTGATTTACTGTATTTGGACTGAGTCGAGGGGGGAGAAGATATTATATTTAGATATCGGAGATCATATTATTTTATCTTGAATTAGCTACATTATACATCCTAATTATAAACCCATCAAGTGTTGAACGGGATACTTTGTCTTAAAATTTTTTAAATTTATATTTCAATCCGCCTGTCTCCTGGCTTCAGACCAGTATGTCTTCGTTGAGGGGCGGGGCACTTTTTTTAAAATCCTGAAAATTTCGTATATAATTAAATGTGTTTACTCAGCCTCATATAAGTTCAATATTTTGTTGTAACAATATCTCCATTTTAAGTAAGCGAGTCGTGATATTTTTTTGATGCCCAACCGCTTCATGTAAGCATAAAATGTTCCCGCTATGCAATAAAGGCTGAGGGACCCCTGACCTACAGGTTAACAACATTCAACAAATTTACGAGGATGTCACGAATAAGACAGTAATTCTATTAAATCGGACAAAGAGGCAAAGGTGTATAAAATGAGTCAGCAAGGAATGCTGATCTTGAGAAAACCTAACTTGAACCTAAGTAATACTGAACATCGTAGAGCACTGAACGGGTAAAAGAATGATTAACTTTCCCATGTATTTTGAGAATGATAACCTTAAAGGTCAGAACTTTATAGGATTATGGATAGGAATCTACGCTTTGTTTCGCATAGACAATGATGTTAGTGCCGGAAAGAAACTTAAACAAGTTCTCAATTTTCTTAAACGGTGGGAAACCAACGAACGACAGTATCAGCAGGTGTGGAAGGATGCAAAAGAGGATTTTCGGAAACATGGAAAAAAAGTAAAATCTCGATACAAGTAAGCGTGCAGATGCTTTTATTAATATTGTCAACGGAAAGAACACTGATGTATTGTCTATGATAGATTCCAAAAGAAAACTTCAAGCAAAGGAACACAGCAAAATTAGCTCACTCACTGAAAACAGTA
Organism: Oreohelix idahoensis; assembly: GCA_024509875.1. Lineage (NCBI taxonomy): Eukaryota > Metazoa > Mollusca > Gastropoda > Stylommatophora > Oreohelicidae > Oreohelix > Oreohelix idahoensis. Next base: position 197,238 of record JAMPIV010022322.1, on the reverse strand, counting down.
ATTTTATGTGGCTGACAAGAAATTGCTCTAAGAGGCACAAACGATTCAAGTCCCATTTCTCTCTTCGAACCAGAACACAATGATGACAACTTTAGGGCTCTTTTGCGATACCGTGCTAAAGGAGGAGATATAAACCTTTTAAGTCATATTACTTTGTCATCTGGTTCTAGAAATATGTATACTAGTCCAAATATTCAAAATTAAGTTATTGGTATTTGCGGAGATATAATACAAGAGTCCAACGTTTCTCGGATAAATAATGCTAAATATTTGTGTACTCTAAATGGAGAAGCAGAGATCACCACCATCATCTACTTGTTTTGCTCCTTTTGGAGCATACAGCCACCACTCATGATGATCCATTTGAGTAAACCCACGCCTTGTTGATTCATCTATTGCAGTATCGTTCTGTAACAGGCGGTCATCAATTGTCCTTAGTATATCTCTCTTATTCATATCCAGTGTCCCATTATGGGTGTCGCGAAGCTAGTCTGTCAGCTCTCTCATTGCCGCGTACCCCTGCATGACCAGGATAGTAGATCCACTCCAGTTCCTGACGACTCGAGGCATCTATGGATGTTTTCCATTCATACTGGTAATAAATACCATTCCACATTCAAGGAAAGGTCGACAATGATCTTAAAATCACCGCATACTCAGACAGTCCCGTTTGTTCTTGACACAAATACGAAAGGTGCAGCCCAGCAACGACGTATGTACAATGTAAGGGGCCTCTGGGCACAATGAACGTTTCACAGCGTTGACAAGAAAATTAGACAGATCAGATCTTAGCCTTCGGACGCATCGAGACAATCATCCTAAAAGGGCTTTGAGAAACTTAAGACGTGATATAACGTTTAATAGACGAATAAAGGAAACTAAAATGATGTAACAGAAATTAAAAGGACGTAACTCGGTATTTCGTGGTAGGGCACAATAACAAAGGTCGAGGTGTAGTCACGTGGTGGCCTTCAAAGCATGTATACACTGCTTAGACAGCGCAGACTACGCTGGCGTGGCCATGTCCGCCGCATGGAAGATGGTCGCATCTCGAAAGATATCTTCCAACGGACAACTGGCAGATGGCAAAAGAACAGTTGGGCGACCACAGCTGAGGTTCAAAGATGTGTGCAAGAGAAACATGAGGGCACTGGATATAAATCCAGCAATCTGGGAGGATAAAGCTGCCAATCGCACCAAGAACTCCACCTAGACCGGTCCCTAGCCCGGTTGAAAAAGGAGGAGGGCGGCCTGCATGGAGGCCGTAAGGAGGCAGCCCCTCCTTCATGCAAAGGCACAACAGGTCAATGCGAAACTAGAAATCCTGGCTTTAATGGAAACGAAGAAGAAGGGACACGGAGTTATGTATCTCTATGACGACACGCTGCTCTACAGTGGAGTCCCCATATCTGAAAGATCTAAAAGGGGTGCGGGTTGTATTGTGGCAAAAAAACCCAAAAGGATTGCATCAAGGGATGGAACTTTGTCCCGGAGCGCATTATGGTGCTACAGCTAAAAGAAGGAGAAACCATAGTCAACCTTATCATTGTGTATGGGCCAAATGGAGATGAGAGAGCAGAGGTCAAGGAGGAATTCTTCGAGCTTGTTCAAAAGACTGTGGACGACTGCCTGGATGAAGTTTTCCTGCTCGGGGATTTCAATGCCAGAGTTAGAAATGACCATGCTAGATGGTGTGGAGTTATCGAAAGGTATGGAGAAGATACACTTAATGACAATGGAAAGCGACTCCTTAGATTCTGCACTGAACAAAACATGATCAATACAAAGTTCCCCCATAAGCGCATACATGCATATACTAGATTTGAACCAACAAATAATGAGAAATCAGTGATCGACTATGCCATAGTTAGGAAGAGCTGATTCAAGTTTGCCCGGGATGCTACAGTCTGGAGAGGCCCAGAGATTGGAAGTGATCACTACCTGATAACAACTAAAAAACAACCGAAGGAGTTGCTCAACCTAGGAGTTTACTATCATCACGCAACAAGCTAAGTAAACGAACAGAAGAACTGAGCATTAAGACCTACAAGCTGAGAGAGCCAGAAGTTAAGACCGGATATCAGGGACTTATTGCTACAGCAGTGAGAAACACAGAAGAATCACCTGATGACCTGGAAACCCTCTGGCTTAAATCCAAGGACATTATAAAGACAGCTGCAGCAGAAGCATGTGGTGAAGTCCGACTTGGGATGGAGAGAAAGAGGACATCTTGGTGGGCAGAGGAAGTTAAAGAGAAAATAAAAGAGAAGAAAAAGGCACGGAAACAATACTTAGGAGCAAAAACCCCGCAGGAAAAAAAAACTGAAAAATATAGAGAATATGTGATACTCAGAACAGAAGCAAAGAACAAAGTGCTGGCAGCAAAACAGAAATCCTGGGAAGAATTTGGAGAAAAGCTAGAGAAAGATGCTCAAGAAAACCATAAATTGTTCTACAAGGTCCTAAAGAACACGAGAAAGGAAAAACAGTGCCCTCTTAAATTTATAAAGGACATGCAAGGCACATTGCTTACTGCCCCAAAGGAAGTAATGGAAAGAATATTTCTCAGCAAAAGAGAAGTTGGCAAGAAAACGAAGATGGAGCGGTATCTCCACCTATGTCCTAGTCTTGACTTATGGATTCGAATCATGGGCAATGACTAAAACCCACAAAAGTCAGATCCAAACATCAGAAATGAGATATGTGAGAAAGGTGACTGAAGTAACAAGAAGAGACACGGTCCGCAACCAGACGATACGTCAAGGCCTAAAAACCCAGCCCCTGCAGACCCAAGTAGAACAGTCCCAACTAAGATGGTTTGGCCATGTCTGCAGAATGGGCAAAGATTGGCTGTAACAGCAGGTATGGGAGGCTAAGAGCGAAGGATCCAGACCTCAAGGACGACCCATAGTCTGCTGGGAGGATAACATAAGACAATCTCTGAAGGACTGAGGTCTAGAATTGAACCAGGTCAGGAGGAAGACAGCCGATAGGATAGTATGGCGTTCTCTCTTCCAAATTTCTACACCTCACGGTAGAAGAGGAACAACTAAGTAAGTAAGATCGCACCAATTGGAGATGCTCTCTACGGCATCGCCTCAGACTGGGCGAAAATAAACTCTCACGGCAAGCAGAAGAGAGGAGAAAACGTCGAAAAGAACATCAAGAAAATGAGCAGGGGCGCATTACCAAAGTCAGTATGACTTAAGGGGCTATTATCATTATAAAAGGATATATATATATATATATATATATATATATATATATATATATATATATATATATATATATATATATATATATATATATATATATATATATATATATCTTCTTCTTCTCTTCTTCCGTCCTTAGCCACCGACCGTCAAAGCAGTCAGTGGCCATTACGCCTAGTGGCGTCTTAGGGCAACAGCAAATAGGTTTTCTTTGCCATTGTTTCCCATCACGCCTATTGGCATCTTTAGGGCAACGGCAAATCAATCCATTTGCTGTTGTTTCCGTAATCGAAGTGACTGGCAAACGGGTGATCAGCCCGTTGGTATATATATATATATATATATATATATATATATATATATATATATATATATATATATATATATATATATATATATATATATATATATATATATATATATATATATATATATATATATATATATATATATATATATATATATATATATATATATATATATATATATATATATATATATATATATATACATACAGGAGGGGAGGGGAAGGAAAAGAACATCAATTTGACCAAATTAGAAATTTATTCCCCATGCAAAATTGCCAAATGTAAGTATATGCCATGGAAAGGAGTGGGATGGTGCGAAAGCTTCAAAAGGCATACCAAAGTGGGGTGAATTATGAGTATATGACAGTATCAGGTAAAATGGGGCATGGCAAAAGGAGAATTGAACAATTACCTGGTGAAATGAGACAAACCTCAAATTAAAAGCAGAAATTTTTATTAAATTTCACTTACGCAATAAAACAAAATGCGTTTATTTTAAATAACTGTTTAATTAATACTGTACTCTTCATTAATGGCCCACTGTGCTAAAATTTAAGTACTGAATAAAATCTGCTCAAATGAATTTCATATCATCGCCATTTTCCTTTCCACTCCCTAAGGAGCATAGAGCTGTCACTGCAGCTGGTCCGTTTGCCCGAAGCCTGCACCAATTAATCACATGCTCTTGTTGCGGTGGTTTTTGTAGCAATTTGTTTTATATGATGAAGATGCTAGCCTCATGCACTAACCTCATATTAGTCGCCTTCTACGACATGCCTGAGGGAGCAGTTATTCTGTTCTATTCCTTTCTCATCAGAGACCCGCAGGAACTACACGGGCAGATAGGTTGTAATAACTTAATAACACAGTTTCATACAGATAAAGCTAAAAAAGAAGGAAAAGAAAACAGTATATTGATATGCAATCGACTGAGATCCACATTAATTGATAACATGTCCTATCTGAGATTTGTAGGTACCGGAAGTTTTTTTTTACAATTCGTTGAAAGTGGATTCGAAAACATCCCTTTCTGTACCTAAGAGACTGGGGTAAAATGGGGCAGTATGCTCCATTTCTCTTGATCCCCCACACATACTAAGTGTGATAGATAAACCAGTGGGTTTCTTCACAATTTACTTATCTAGTAGGATAGCACAGTGTCACTACTGTTATTTAAAGTAGTCATTACAATTCACAGTTTGTCGAACTATGAGGATGGATGTTGTTGTATAAAACCTATAAAAATGATACAATTTTCACAGGGCCAAAACGCAAAACGGGAAGTTGGAGGATAAGAAAATAACTCATGGAAAAAGAAATCACGAAACTGACACCTACTTTAGAATTATAATGTTTTTAATGGGACCAGTTGTGATTTATCAATATGTCCCATTTCGCCTACGCCTTAAGTCTCTCCGCCTTCCTCATATATAACGGAGAAGATTATTTTCCAGAGCCCACTTGGTGATGGGACCCAAGGGACGTGACCAGTCCACCTGGGTGGTAGTTACGCACGGCACCCCAAACGCTTGTCTGAACCGGTTTGACAATCCTGCTTGTGTAAGCCGTTCAGCTTCGTTCTTAACTGTTTCTTTTTTTAAAGACAAAAGGCACTTTGTGTGGTCTGTGGCACTATAGAATTGCATTTGTTAAAAGATACAAACATGCTTTGACAATACTGTATTCCTTATGTCTTATACGGTACCAAGACAGTTTAGATCTGTTGCGAAGTTCTTGACGTGCGGTAAAATCTGACTTGCATTAAATGTTTCAGGTACGTTTGTAACCTCAGTAGGCGTTGTTTGCAGTCAGTAATGATTAGACCGGCAGCGTGATATCATTGCACCCCCCAAAATAATGTTACTACCACTCTGTATGGCAGCTACTACTAGTCTCAAAGTTTAAAAAAAATATATTAAAAGTAGTACCATAGCAGATACTTTCTTTGGGGAGTGAAGTGCTAGAGTCTTCACCATACTAAGCTCAGCTTTGTGAGGTGGTATGACCAGTTCATTTCTTCACTGCCTTTGCTTTTGTGGCGAGAGGTTTTATTTGGCTGTAGGATCAGTATAGTACTGAAAATTACAGAAATAGAATTTCTGCAGAAAATGGTGAAGTCCCAGTGTCTGAGAGAACTACTGGTATCACAAATTAGTTATGGCTACTGTGAATGTTCTGATCTCGAAACAATAGTAGAGAGGAGACCGACATAAAGTGCCACTTCCGCTGTGTAACCAACTGTGATATTAATAAACAAGGAAACAGATTTTACTTAACAAAGATAAAATTGACAAGTCGTTCAAATACAATTTCCTTATTATTTATTTAGTGTATACACTATCTACTCTTGTGCTGAAGGGTGAATGTTGAAAAATGGAATGTAATGGATTTGTAAGTTTACAAATGATTCACATATATTTATATATCATCATCATCATCATCTCAGCCCGTAACCCGTCATGGGTCGTAGGGGTGCCATGGTGGAAGCATCAGCAGACAGGGTCCTCCACTGCTCTCTATCCTCAGCAATGCGTACAAGTGTGGAAAAACCGTGTCCTGCCCATTCTTTGATGTTATCAGCCCAGGATTTTCTCTGCCTTCCTCTTCTCCGTTTACCTTCGACTGTTCCCTGAAGGATCGTTTTCGAAAGGGAGTCATGACGAGTTACATGCCCAAACCAGGCAAGCTTTCGACGTTTCACTATTGACAAAAGTGGTTCTTGGTGGCCTGCATAGGTGTTTATTTTCTTTCTAACATAGACATTTGTTTTGTGCTCTTTATAGCAAATGCGCAGAATTCTTCTATAACATTTATGCTCGAAAGCCTGAATCCTTCGCTCCGTATCTGCAGTGAGTGTCCAGCCCTCACACCCATACAAGAGAATAGATAATACAAGTGAATTGTATAATTTGATCTTCACAGGAAAACTGATGTTACTTTTCCAGATCACATTCAACCTTGTCATGGCAGCTGAGGCCATCTCAAGTCTTGTCTTGATTTCTTTACTTGATCTTCCATCACTACATGTAGTGGACCCGAGATATTTAAAGGTGTTAACTTCTTCTAACGTTTGCCCATTTAACGTAATGTTGGTCGGAACATGTTTCTTATGGCTATTCACCAATATCTTGCTTTTTTCTATATTAATTTCCATCCCATACGTTCTTGTTACTTTCTCCAGTCTAGAGGTAAGGTCTTGAAGTTCTGATTCTGATCCAGCTATCAGATCAATATCATCAGCAAAACGTAGGTTGCACAGAGGTCGGCCTCCAATCGATATGGTTGATTTATAATCGTAGAGAGCCTCCTGCATAATATGTTCTAGATATATATTAAAGAGCACTGGTGACAGGATACATCCTTGGCGAACTCCTACAGTTGTTTTGAAAAATTCTCCAATGTCGTTGCTTGCAAAAACAGCACTGCTTGCGTCCTTGTATAGTGCTTCAATGATATCTATGATGTTAGTATCAAAATTGAATTTTCTCATTACTTATATATATATATATATATATATATATATCTATATATATATATATATATATATATATATATATATATATATATATATATATATATATATAGATATTACAAGTTTTCCAATTATAGGAAACAAATTTATATCAGCTGTGCTGTTAATCACTTATAGTAAATGTATCAGCTGTGCTGTTAATTAAGTATATAACATTTATCAGCTATGCTGTTATTATTGTCTCTTTCTACGCTAAATCACTTTCTCGTCACTGACACTAATTTTTGCTCACAATGCTGACAGAAATGGTACTAATGTGTACTCATCTCTTAGAAGTTCTTGGTTTGGTTGACACAAAACCGGCTGTAGATCGTTCCTTTAGCCCACCCAAGACTGAGGGGGACCAAAGATGAAGATTCTTTGCAATCTCTATGCTCCTGCGGAGTTCCAGGCAGCTGGATTGACGACCCACGATCTCAGTTTTTATGACACGAATAAAACCTGTAACAAGGAAAAATAGGGGCTAATTTCTGTCATCAAGCCCACCTATTTCTAATGTGGATGAAATGAGCGTGTGCCTCGGGTGTCTGCATGTAGGATGAATGACAACATGGCTCAGTATGATTTAGCAATAGCGAGACAAGACAGGTGTCTACTTGCAAAACATTCTTTCTGATAACTTAATACATGGATACATTCAATAATATAAATTCAATACATGAATACATCCAATAAAGTCAATACATGAATATATCCCATAATATATATTCAATACATGAATACATCCAATAAAGTCAATACATGAATATATCCCATAATATATATTCAATACATGAATACATCCAATAATATGTACACCTAGGTGTGATACAACCATCTCCTTTCCCCCTATAATATACCAGGCCCTCTCTGACAAGTGCTATAATATATCCTAACAATATTGTTATGTTCTTATGATAGGAGTATATGAGACGAGGACTGTTTGGTTATATATCAGGTGGGAGTTATAGGAGACAATAGATTGGAGTTAGATGAGACAATAGATTGAGTCCTAACAAGGACTGTTGTGGTTATATTGCAGTTGGTCTGAGATAATAGATTGAAGTAATAGGAGACAATAGGTTGAGTCCTAACAAGGACTGTTTTGGTTATACAGTGGTGTGATAATAGTTATATAGGAGTAGGTTGAGTCTGAGATAAGTTGGTCTGAGATAATAGATTGAAGTAATAGGAGACAATAGGTTGAGTCCTAACAAGGACTGTTTTGGTTATATTTCAGGTTGGAGTTATCTGAGACAATAGACTGAAGTTATAGGAGACAATAGATTGAAGTATGAGTCCTATTAGTCTTCGTCTATTCAATCATATTAGGAAATAAAATCATTATACCTAATTCCCCCAAGATACAATCAGTAAACTGATACGTTCATATTAAAACAATATATGTTAAGTATATATATATATATATATAGGTGTATCTGCTGTAGGCCTATTTTCCTACAAGTTTATAGTAAATTTATATTTACCCTCCAAGATTTAAACAGGCCAGATTTTGACTCGACTAGCGAAGCAGGCTGCAGGTCAATGCCCTCAGGTAAGCAATAAATCAAGGGTGACAGCTTCTCTCCTCTTCAGTCGGTCGGTTTCTCTGGCGTCGTGTCTGGTTGCGTGCCTTTGCATAAAATCTCGCCCGATTATATAGGTAGGTGAATGCTTAAGCAAAGCTTTTGGTTGGTTCCTGGCGGTGCAAGCTGATTGGTTTCCTCCGGTTTAGTCTCATGCTCTGTACAGCCTAATTTTATTCAGTTTTTCTCCGCCATCTTGCGTGAACAAGATGGCCACGGGCTTAAGTTTTTTTTCCCTGGCGTAACTTCTTGTAATTTATTCCGGCTCAGCAACTGTGCGTTGATTGGCTGGGCTCTCGACATAGGGATTTAACAAAGTAGTGTGTTTACAAAACTCGTTCCCTGTTATTTTGTCCAAGATTTGCACAACTTATTAAGTGTTCTAGTGGCTTTTCATGTATACTACTGGACAAAAGTTAAGGGCCGCCATTCAGTTTAGACAAGGTTTATATAATTCTTCGTGAGCAGGGTCGATTTTCCAAATGTCCGGTAGCTTGAAATCTCTCAAGAAGTCTCTCAATGGTAGAGTGGGACACTGCTAAACGTCTTGCAACATGACGAACAGATTGACCATCCTGAATCCATGCCATGGCTCGACCACGGTCTACAGTGCTGAGACTTCTCCTTGGTGGCATGGCTAATGCAGTGATCATTTCGACCACTTCTCATACTGATTTATTGCATACTGTGATGAAGTACTGAGATTCTGTCTTTCAAATGGCCCATGTCTTTTTCTCCTTGCAATTTGTTCACTATTTCTAGGAGGGATTACAGGTAATCCACTCCATGTGTCTTCTCCTTCTCTTATTTACGTTTTTCAGAGAGAGATTACGGTGGAGTTTTATATTATCTGCATTAATGTTTCTTCTCTATGACTAGTAGGTGGAGTTTAGTGTTGGTGTGTAGGGAATTGTTGCAGTATTTTTCTAGAGGAAAGACTATAGAGCCTAGATCAGATTTGCACCAGTTTTAGTCTTTTAAAGATATTGCGTGGCCATAGACGTATTTTCGGGAGTTAAATTATTTGCGGCCATTTTTGCTTCATTTTTGCAGTATAGGGCTGGGACTAATTCCCGTTTCTTTGTCTAAATGGGGGTAGTGATTTTACCACGCGCTTGCAGTAACAGGATGAGTCAGAGTTGTTTACAATTTTGATTGGCTGAGATCTAACTGCTTTGAATGGCAGCGCGTTCATTGGGGCTAGAACAGAGCAGCGCAAATGACGTCAAGAGGGCAGCGTGGGGGATCCTAATTATAAATACGGAAAGTCATAGTCGGTCTCTCTTGTATAATTGCCAGCCGCGTGCCAGAGTCAAATAGTCGATTTGCCTTTCAGTGGGAAAATTCGAATTTGGTAAGCATTATTTATTAGCGTGGTACTTTATTAATGTTTATTGCGAGTCCCAGCCCGATCAGTAAGTTTTCTTGGGAAGTTAATTTTTAATTTAATTCTTAACGCCAGAGCCATCAATACCATCTTAGTGATAGACTTGAGAAACTAAAGAGGTCCATATAATTCCTTATCTAAGGAAGGGCAGTATCTAGGAGGGTTTAAGAGTTGAGATGTTACGGGCATGCTTTGGATTTTTTCAAAGTAGGTCTGTAGAGAACCCGCATCTGTGATTTATGATAATGTACAGAATGGCGGGAGCGGGTGGATTTGTGATTTTATTGAGAGTTTAATGCTGCTAGTTATATATATATATAATTAGACGGAAGCACGTGGGTGCTATCATTTAATGAATATTTATGCAGGAGCACGTGGGTGCGTTAGTTACTGAATATTTATTCGAGACGATGTTCAGAGGGATGAGGAGGAGCGAAGCACGTGGTTGTAACTACAGGGTAATTGTCAACCTGGGTTATGTATAACGGTTGGGCTGTATGCAGATGCTAGCATAAACTGGTTATACGTTATTGTTTGTGCATTGTTGTTCTGGGTATTCAGAAGACGTGAGAGGTACTTTTAAAGTAAATAATATTTGTATTATCATTTTGAATGTGATTTATATTCCTGTACGGGAACTTTAATGATTCCTAGGGAGGGCTAGTTTATTTGTGGTAACAGTGCTGTATTAGTGTCAGTGTTGAAGTGGGCCACAGTATTTTTGCACAGGTAGATAGAGCCTCAGTGAAATATGGTTGTCGCTCAGAGTTAGTCATGCAGAAAAGAAGATCGGGGTCAACTGATGTTTATTTTGGAATCGGGTACAGAGAAGAGAGGTAGTTGAGTGGTGGGGAGCTGACTTTTGGGAGCATAAATATTATGTAGTTGCTGGATTGGGAATAGACAGGGGTGTTACGAAGTCGGGGAGTTAGTGGTTATAGAGATTGATGTGTTGTTCAGCTGTTGCATATTTTTTTGTCTAAACAGCAGGGGTAGCGGCGCAGTGGGAAGAGCGAAAGTGCCAATCACTTTCCCCACGGCAAGAGTTGGCATCTCAGACAGAGAAGGGTTTGAGATTTAGCCAGAGGCGGACGAAGAATAGAAATACGTTTTCCCAGGCAGGGAAGACCTTTCTCCGGGGAATAGGATTTGTTGGAAATCCTGAGCGCTGAGCTCAGTAAATGTTACGCACGCAAATTGGCATGCTGCCAGCGTTGTCGTAATTATTTCGCTTCGTCCCGGCCATAATAAAGCCGAAGGCCCATCACCCAGAGAGGTAATCGGGCAGGTAACGTCAGAGGGGTTAGGAGAAGCCAGCTACAGTTCCAGTCCAGAATCCAGTGGGGTTCTTTTAAAACCTTAGTCATCAATTTCAGAATTTGTGGAGAGAGAAAGGGTGAAAATACTCTCTACAGAAGTCAGCGCAGATAGGCAGAACTGATACAGTTTTGTTCCAAGTATAGCAGATGACAGTTGCTGAAGTTTAGTCTACAGTTGCTATAGCAGATAGACAGAACTGAGAGCAAGTTTATTTAAGAGCATGGCAGAGGTCAGCTGCTGAAGTTTTTAGAAGAGTTAGTTGTGTAGCAGTGTTCGGGAGATTTCAGGATAGGCTGTGTAGAAACGAAGTCTGTGCAGAGTTGGTGTAGACACATCGTAGTCGTTCCAGCTGACTGTGTACTTAGAGTTAAAATTATAATTTAGAACAGCTAGTTTGGAGTGGAGGCTCGACATCCGAGACCCCACCAAGTGCAGTGTGGTTTATTCTGTTAAATCTTAAATTCTTTCCCCATACAGGTTGAAATTGTGGGTGAAGGGTTGGGGTTGATGTTGAATCATTTTAACTGTGCTTGATTTTGTTCGAGGTGTGCACACACGCACTTGATTTTTTTGACATGTATTTGAGTTTTCTATATGTGTAAATAAAACTTGTACATTATAGCTGGAATCAGTCACCTTATTTAGGTACAGTAGCTATCTGTTGTCTGTATCGTTGTGTATGTGAATCTTAATTGAACCTTATCCCCTTAGGGTAGTTAGAGGTGGTTGAGGCCATAGCAATTTAGACGTCCGGAGTGGCGAGGAAGAGTCAACTTCAGTTCTCAACCTCGGAGCCAATGGTCTCAACTTTCACATTTGCACTGTCATTTTTCACCTGAATCTATCCTTTCAGTCTTTCTTCTCGCTAGTGTCTTGTCACTATATGTAGACAGCCTCTAGTCGTAAAACCATTTCGTGACACATACCAACGGTGAACACTCTTTCATCATCATCATGTGACGTATTCTTTCCAGAACGTTGTCTCCATTACAGCTGCTCTGAACGCATCACGATTCTGGGCAAGTCGACCTGCATCAGCCAAAGACAAGTTCAGACTCTCTGTGATGTCCTGGGTCCATCGTCGTCTAGGTCGACCCCTTCCACTTCTTCCAGGGACCATGCCTTCCATCACTGTTTTTTCCAGACTATTATGTCTTTTTATATGACCGAAAAATTTCAGCTTCCTTATTGCGATGGTATTTAGGAGCCAATGTTCCTGTACGTTTAGTGAGTGCAGTACTTCTCTGTTTGTCTTTTTTTCTGTCCAGGGTATTCTCAACATCCTTCTGTAGCATTTCATTTCGAATGATGTAATCTTTTTTGCAACTGTTTTATTGAGTGTCCAAGTCTCGCAGCCGTATGTTGCTACTGGGAATATACATGCTCTGATCAGTTGTAACTTTGTTTCTTTGCTGAACACTCTTTACCGATGATCATTTTCCACGATCATTCAAATTCAACTCACTTTTTCACCTTTTGAACTAGTGGGGCGTGTTGCAAAAACCTTTTTGCAGCAACAATGGCAATTTTCACGTGCGGGTTAAAGTGACCCAGTTTTTGGACATTAAAAAAAATTAACCTAGTGTACACAGAAATGTATACACATTTCTCTGAGCTCAGTTTTAATGACATTTTCACTTGTCTTTACAGTTTGCCAATCAATTATATAAACCTTGTCTAAACTGAATGGTGGCCCTTAACTTTTGTCCAGTAGTATATTTTGTGTATAAGCTTCTCATCTGTTTTGTTAATTTTCATACTTTTTGTCCAGCCTGTACTCACGGCATCTGTTGTTTATTGCTGAATTATTAAGAAAAAGATTGGGAGCTGGCCGAAGTTGTAAACTGTGTAACAGTTTTCGCTTATCTAGAAAAGCAAGTGTGGTGAATGCGTACATGACCTTGGCCCTTAATGATTTAATTGCAGTCATAGACCTACTCCAGGTACAGCAGAGTATAATAATATTATAATGAGCTCACGAGGAAGTGAATGAATCTTTTTGTTGTGCGTGGGTGGAACGACCCCCTTTCACTGTGGTCAATGACATATTTTCAGCCAATCAAAGAAACCATTCGGTGTGGAATGAAAAAATGGCTGCAGATGGACCAAATGCAGACGGTAGTGATGAATTTGATCCCAGATCAGGCGAACTAGAATGCACAGAAGAACATATCGAAAGTGAGCTGAAAGCTCCAGATCAAAAATAGTAAGATAATTTGTTTAGTTACAGTATGTTAACATTCGATGCCGCAAAGAACTAAGATTCTTGCAGTCATATATGCGGGTCATTTCGTCCACGGTATGTTCACTCGGACCTTTCACCATTGTATAGTGAATGTATGGTTGTGTGTAACTCAAGTTACTGTGGTAGTTTTCCAATTTACAGATTTGCAAGGTGGTATCGAGTCATATTGCTGTCGCAGCTCACATCATATTTGCTCTAAGCGATGTTTTAGTATCATTAAGTCTGTTCTACTGCATAAATCTTATGAATCCTGCCGTTACAACTTTAAGCGGAAAAAGTGTTTACTCACGACCAACAGTTGCGGTGTTTACTGATGTGTGTTACGTTACTGTTAATGTGACACATCGATCACAAATTTTGAACTAACCAACCATTTAAGGTAAAAGACAGAGGGAAAAAAAGTTAATAAAAACCTCTCCTTCGCGATGTCTTGCATTAAAAAAAAAATACATTCATGAGTACAAGGTTTGATAGATGGCTAGGGCATAAACTGTTATTAGTGATTGAAATGAAAAATCAGTGGGCCGCATTTCCGATTTCGCCCAATGTCTATCGATCCTTCTTCTTCTTCCGTCCTTAGCCACAAACCGTCAAAGCAGTCAGTGGCCATTACGCCTAGTGGCGTCTTAGGGCAACAGCAGACAGGTTTTCTCTGCCGTTGTTTCCCATCACGCCTAGTGGCGTCTTTAGGGCAACGACAAATCAGCCCATTTGCTGTTGTTTCCGTAATCAAAGTGACTTGCAAACGGGTGATCAGCCCGTTGCATGTCTATCGATCCAGCGACCAGTTAAGTCGCCCATGTCGTTAAGGTAGGATTCTTAAACCTTATCCCTTATTACTGAATTCTTAAATCGATGTGGGCAACTGAATTGGCCATCGGGTGGATTAGACATTTGGGCTAAATTGAACATAGGGTCTACTTGCTACACTTCTTCATTTCAACTTTATACTTTACTGTGCAGTCAACCATCGTGTCATAGTCTTGTCAGAAATGATTTAGGTTAGGATTAAGGTTAGTATTAATGTAGTAAATTAACAGAATTATTGTTTATTTAAAGAGAATATGGTTAGAGGTAGAATGCGGGGGGGGGGATCTTTCAGTTTCGCTCAACTGGCTATCAGTGCATGATGCCTAGCCAAAGTCAGTTTTGCACATGTGAGCTCTCTTTCATCTGCAGTTACAGCTTGCAGGACAGCATAACGATTACCATATTAGTATTAGGATCCCCAATTCATTTTGTTTCTTCTGTCAGTAATTGTTTTTGAAAGAAGCTTGACAGAGGGTGGGTATTAGGGTTAAGATTTGCATTAACTTCAATTTTTTTCAGATTTGTAGCCATTTATTACTTCATTAAAAAAGAAAAAAAAACCGGAAACAAAGTTATGGTTACCAGTTCATCAGGATTTAGCATTAGACTTATACTTAGAATGCAGGAGTATCTGATTGGCTTAGCAGTTAGAGTGCTTTTCTCTCACAGCACAGCTAACGGATTTCGGGATCAAAACCAGGTGGCGCCAGGTTCCACTATACCTTGCTGTAAATTGGGACCTGCTGACTCTGCTTTTGAGTTAGGGAATGCAAAATGCAGCGAGGAAGGAAACTTGTCATCCCAACTAATTTGTAGTCATTCAGTTACTGATGTCTTTGCTTGCTTTGCCTCTGGTGTTATTATGCTTCCTAAGTGTGCTTGTATTTTCTAGTTCTTGCTCACTTATTTTTTATAGGTTCAGGATTTCTTACATTGAGTGTCACGACTCTGTTTTTTCTTGGATGTGTTGATGCGAGTGTGCGAATAGTGCAATGTCATCTGCATATTCTAGATCCTCCAATGTAGAGAATGCTGTCCATTTTATTCCTCTGGGGGCATAATTGGTGGATGTATCGTTAGCTATTGGAGTGACATTGCGTGTTTATCCCCCTCGATTGCCTTTCATTGGTATTAGGGTTCGATAGAAACACAGCCGCCAGCGATAACCTTAACTCTTAAAGGACAAGAGGCCAGTATTCAGGGCCAATTTTCCAGGGGCTCCTGATGGGAGACCAGTTTTTGAGGCCAGTGTATGTGGACTAAGTTTCTACTTTGTCCAATTTTATATTTTATTAATCCTCATTAAATTTCCTTTACACTTATATATCTTCTTCGTACACTTTCAGACGTCAACTTGAATATGTTCAAAGAAAGCAGTGATCAGCTTGAGGCTATTTCTATCACGTCTATATATGACATTACCATACTTTTTTCAAACGTGGAAAGAACCAACCCTTAAACTTGATATAGACACTCAAAGCGTCAGAAAATTCCTTACCTCAGACATGGGAAAATGACCGCATCCTTTAAGAGTTAACCCTACTCCTGATGCAGCATGCAGCAAGGTGGCAGACTTCACAGAAAACTGGAATTCAACTGCCATCTTGTTGCACGCCAGATTAAGGCTAAATTTAGTGGTAGTGTAGTAAATTAAGAGTGCTATTAAATGTTCATTTAAAAAGAGTGCGGTTAGGGATTTAGTGTTACAATTTAGGATTAAAGTTAGGCTAACTTTATCCCTAACTCTTGCCCTGTTTGCAGCAAGATAGTCGACCAACCAGTAAACTGTGATTCAACTCTTGATACATGTAGGACTGATTTTATAACCAGATTATATTATCCCAGGTTTTATAACCAGATTATATTATCCCAGGTTTCGATGTTATTGGAAATAATTTTATTGTTTGTTCATTGTTTATTTTTTCAGCTGGTATCATGGGCGATTGGACAGGCAGACAGCAGAAGATTGTCTTCGAAGTAGTGGAAAAGTTGGAAGCTACCTCATTCGCGAAAGTGACAGCAAGCCTGGCTCATTTGTACTTTCATATCTGGGTCACTCAGGGCCACCCACACATTTCAGGTAGTGTATCCACATCTGTCAAGTACTTTGTGACTTTTGAGTATTTTTATGAGTATGCTTGTGTGTGCAAGGATATGCAGAGTTCTCATGGTTTGAAAGAAAATGACCCAATAGTTATTACTGCACACACTCTGACTTTTACAAATGTTGCTAGCAACTGAACTCTTATTTCCTTTAACTTACAATCTTTTTTCTTTTGTGTGTTATGGATAGCTAGCAGTTTTGATGATTTTGTGACTTATTACATTGTTCTTTCTTAGGATCATTGCCATGTGTGGTGACTACTACATTGGAGGACGCCAGTTTGAATCTTTATCCGACTTGATAGGTTACTACACTGCTTGTTCATGCCTCTTTAAGAATGAGCAGCTGAAGTATCCTGTTTCTCCAGCAGTGGTAAAGTATTAATGAAAAAGCTCATAAATATTTGCCACAGTGTGTACTTTATGAATAGTTAGTGGTAAATCCTGATACATTGTCCTGATGTCTGCACAGGGTAGTTCAGGTGTCTTTGCACATAATTTGAACTTTTAATTGTTTTTTTTTTAGTCTGTTATTAGCTTTCCTTTGTAATGAAGATCACACTAATCATTATTTACTCCTACTCTAGTCTCTATTCATTCTGTCTTTGAATTTTTCCTGTTGTTACATTTTCAAATTCCTGTGCGATACCTGACACTTGAAGTTTTTCCAGGGAGGAACAAATGTAGTCATTTGTGCCATTAAGTCTGGTTGTGGATAGACTGATATGAAAAATGAAACTTTGAGGGCATGTTTTAAGAATACTCCATTTGAGAGGACGGTAATATGCAAATGAAGAGCAATTCGCCAGATTATTAAGCCAAACAGTGAAAGCAGAAAAAAGATTAAAAAACACCTTTTGCCAACTAATAAGCTATCAATTAGCAACATCAGTTAGGAGCATGGATGCTTACGAAGATTTTGAAAGAAATGAAAACCCTATTTATTTATTTGACTGCTTTAGAACTAACTGATCATAGCAGAAAGACTGAGATTAATGTTAGTTTTTAAAAAAAGGCTCTATTTTATTGTAAAGATCCAGAAATATGGCACTCAATGGAAGTGGCACTATTTTGTCCAAGGAAAAAGGAAATATGTAAGACACCAGAGAGTATTTAGAAGGAATAAACTAAAGGATAACTGCAGATGTTTCAGAGCTTAGAAGATGTTGAATGAGACTGGCACATTTTTCTTTCATATATGCCCCTAAACAAAATGTTTTGAGGCAAGCATATTCCCACATAAAAATGTGAACTTAGCAGTATGGAGGTAATAAAATCACAGAATAGAAGCTCATATCACATATGTATTAGTGAAGTGTTTGGATGCTGACGTCACATGAGAATTAAATACAGGAAGACCTAGCATGAAATGACCATTTTCTGGTGGCCCAGTTATGCTTAAACACAAGGAACCATAATCAGTAGCAAATATGTTTGCATTGTAGACATACTATGGGGAAGGACATTTTAGAAGCCCACAGACTGCTGTTACCCAGTAAATCCCAAGTGCTGTGAGAGCTGTGTGATGTGGAAGATCCTTACATCAACACAGTTGGGAAAGATATAAATGCAGATGCAAAATTCTGCTTGATTGGATGTAGTCTGACTGACGGCAGTTAATTGTAAGGAGTTTAGTACTCCAGAATCATTTTTCTCAAATCAAGAAGAAAAGACAGAAACATTAAACATTGATCACAAATATCATTCTTCTTATTGCCTTTCAGCTCCAGTAGGAGCATAGGGCTTCGGTTAGATCCCACTGAAACAATATACTAAAGGGAAGAATCTAAATGGGGAACTACTTATGTCAAATGGGTAGACGGATTGTTCTAGATAATTGTTAGTTCAGTGAGTAATAATCAGAATATACTTGGAGTTTATAATGGATATAAGTCCGGCAATCTTTATAGTGTTGATTGTTTCAGGTAAACTGAAAGAATTTTTTAGTTGTAAAATTTTATGAATAGGCATAAACTAGCAAGATCCAATTTCGTGAGAACTGCAGTAAAAATTTGATTTTAAAACAGTTTGAACAGTCTGTGTTTGTACGCTGATGTGAGTGGCAGAGTCCACATTGGTAAGCTGTTTTGGCATTCTGAAGAGGAGAGCCATATTTTTTAAAATGTGAAAGCCTTTATGTTTAGGTGTGAGTTGATGTATATTTTGGAATCATTGTGGTTTAAAACAGCATGTCAGATACAATTGTTTGTGCTTAGATGCAAGAAGATGTTTTGTATATTACATATTTCTTTAGATGATATAGATAGCTTCATAATTTAGTTTTCAAATAATTTTTCAAACAAACCAAAGAATTTTTATGGATTAATTCATGTGAAGAGTGAGCTGAAAGCCTGTTCTTTAGAGTGTTGTTTTATGAATTATTTTGATTTGAATCCATAACTTATGGTATACTATTTTTTTGTCTTCTTACACAGCCTGTAGATAACAAACGAAGGGTTTTGGCAATGTTCTCCTACAGAAAAATGCCAGAAACGGATGAACTTAAGTAGGTTATTGTGATGTAAATAAGTAATTTGTATTCTCTTAAAGCACAGTCCTCATAACTAGGTGAAACATGTTTCCAAATTTTTGTGTAGCTGCATCAAAAGCCATTTTGACATATATTGAGATATTTATTGAAAGCTGAACTGAACTTTGATACATGCTTCTTTCAGAGAAAAGATTTTTTTATTTATCAGGTCTATTAAACCGTGTGTAGTAATTTAAAAAAAAAAAAGGAAGATATGAGTTAATCATAAAATATAAAATATGTGTCCTTTGTAAAATTAGCATTTATTGACAAGTACTGGAATGCATTTTAGTTATTAATGTAAAACGTAATTAACATGTGGCTAATCTATTGTATTTTATTTAAAGCATGAATAACCTCCCTTTGTCTCACTGTCTCTTTCTTTGTCATTGCTTGTATTTTTTTTTCTTTAAATGTGTTTGATTAAAATGCACACAGGTCCCACTATAAGAAAACCTAATTAATTCCTGAAAAACGGTTCATGAGGCGAGCAATCATAAAGCGATCCAGACACTTCCATTATTTCTTACAGGGAAAATTCCATTACTTAGATTCCAACCCTTAGATTTTAAATATCTACAAAAAAAAAATACCATCAGCAACTTTATTGTAATCCTCCTTTTTATTTATCATTTAAAACATCTTTAATATATAAATATAGAACACATTAAATATAGTTTAACAATTGTGTTCATTGTTTTGTGATATCTTGTGTGTGTATGAGTAAAACGATTCACACCACTGTTGGACAATTTTTGCTGCATCACCTTGAAATGATATAAGCTCCATTACACTTTTTAAATGAAATGATAACAGATCAGTCATAAAATGAAAAAAAGTTAAACGGTTCAATTTTTAAAGTAGGTTTTGCAGTATGAAAAGTTGATGAGATAGGAGACAGGAGAATTTGGAAATCAGTTTTGTGGTGAAGGCAGTAATCATGAAGATGGAGATAAACTTTGAGTCTCCAGAAAGTATTATCATCAGAAGCAAAGGAAGCAAACCTGTTTTGG
Organism: Oreohelix idahoensis; assembly: GCA_024509875.1. Taxonomy (NCBI): domain Eukaryota; kingdom Metazoa; phylum Mollusca; class Gastropoda; order Stylommatophora; family Oreohelicidae; genus Oreohelix; species Oreohelix idahoensis. The sequence continues at coordinate 177,210 of JAMPIV010022322.1, read as the reverse complement.
ACAGACCATCAAGGATATTTATTTAGGGGAAGAGAGGAGTCAAATTTATGGAGTCAACACATCCAGATAATGATTTATGCTTTCTTGTGAACTGGAATGATTGTATATCTGAATCTGGCATTTGAGGAGCGAAGTTCAGGTTACATATTTTGGATGTTTTTCTGATAAGTGAAGACTTATATATTTTATTTTCACATACCAGGACCTGTGTGTATTTTACTGTCTTTGAACATTAAATAGCATTGCAGTGCTGCACAGAACAATGAAGATAGTGAGTGTTGGTTATTTTCTGGTTTCAGCTTTGACAAAGGTGATACATTTATTGTTCACAATGAGTTAGAAAAAGACTGGCTGTGGGTGACGGCTGAAAGGACCAAGGAGAGTGGGCTTGTTCCAGCTCAGTTTGTAGAAGAATTGGTAAAATAATTGTTAAAGCTATATGTTTATTTCTACTTATATCTGAAGCAATTAATTTTTAAACAGTGCTGAATATTTAGCATCTTAAATAAATTTTTACTTTAGCCAATGAAGGTTTGGTGTTATGGTGATGTTAGTGTGTGTGTGTGTGTGGAAAAATGGGCTGTGGTGGGAAATTTAGCAGTTTTTAAAATTTAAGTGAAACCATTTTTTTCTGTTCTTTGGCAGCGAATGTCATTTACATGTTTTCTGCAAACACAATCTGTCTCAGTTTTCTCTGTTATTGACATTTCTCAGGCAGTTGGTTATTTGCCCAGACACAAAAATACCAGTTATAACACCCACCACTTCTCTTACAATTGCATGTTTGTTCAAGGAATATATTTGTTCTGGAAATGCACATGGCAACATCACAGATACATGAGGGAAAATATTTGTGTGAGTGAGTGAGAGTAATGAATAATAAACTTATGTTCTTAAGCACAAATGTTAAGGCTGTACTTATGTATGCACTGGAAACATGAAAGTTACATAAAATAAGACATAACTTTTTATAAGTGAAAGTGTCTGAAAGTTCTTTCTGAATAATGTGGTCAAATTTAAAAAAAAGAAGTTAATTTCAGTCCCGAAGAACATAAATATATTAATTGTAAGTTTTGCATTTTTGTATCTGATATATCATTTTCATGAATGCAGAGTTAGTTTTAAGTGAAAACAAAATATATATATATAAATATATATATATATATATTTTTTAAGGTGTTTGCTACTTTTTTTTTTTGTAGCACGCTGCTTTCAACCATCTACCATATATATGGAGCTGTTGGTTATATCAGGACGTGTTTCATTTATTGTAATATGTTTTTGTTTGTATTTATTTTAAGCCAGCACATTTATTTCAGCTAGCTGCAGCCATTATTTAAGCGACGTCATAAAAATGTCAGAATTTTACGGTTTCAACTGTCACATTATTATTAGGAATATAATGAGCAGAAGTGTTCAGTATCTTTCATTTTTAGTGTAACCAACTCCCTATCCAGAATCACTTCCCTTCCCCACATTACGAAAGTTCTTATTTACTTAGTCTTATTTACTTACAGTCTTGTAATGGGGATCCAGTGGAAGGTCTTCCGTATTTTCATGGATATATTTCCAAAGAAGAAGCTGTAGATAAGCTCATGAAAGGTAAGTCAGATACATTATGAATCTATCAGTTGAGAAGGATGGCTTGCTGCTTTTTTTTTTTTTTTTTAACGTTTAAACAAATGAGTGAAAGTTGCTGTTGTATCATTTGTTATTCTATTTTTTTTATTCTTTAAAGTTCACTGCAGCAAATGCAGTCTGTTTCTGATCTTGTGTATATATTATGGGCTCTCTCCACTTGACATTTCTATGTAATTTCTTGATTGTTTCAGTGTTGTTCATTCGTCATCTTCTAGGACATTTTACATTCATTTTGTACAGCATACTCCTTTCTTGTTTGTGTATTATTCCCATTCATTTAGCGTTCCTTAGCTATCTCAGTTTGTTCAGGATCATTTTGCTAATAGTTGGGCGTTATTTTGTTTATTGTTTTTGAAATGTCCTCCTGTCTTGGCATAATCATGTTTATTATTTATCTGATTAATGAATAGACCTCTAAATTTTCTGTATCTTATTTGACTTTCTTAAAATGTTTGGTCTCATTGTCAGCTGTGTCCATTAAGTTATTGCTTATCCACATCACAGAAAGTGTATTGCCTTAATTCATTTACTACCGATAACACTCAGACTACTCTCTTGTTGGGAGGTGTAGGATACAGTGGGTGAAAATATAGCACTACAGCTGCAGTGTGAATACAGAATACTTCAGAGTAATCCATGTGTCAATGATATTTAATACCAGTGATTGAAAAAAGAAGAAATATATATACACTAATTATATGCTATTGGTGCCAATGACTCGTTGTTCACTGATGATGCTGCAGTCTTCACTCAAAGCCAACAGGAGCTTCAGATCTTGATGAATTGCTTCACCCAAGCATGCAAGGACTTTGGCCTCACAATAAGTCTAAAGAAAACGAATGTGCTGAGTCAGGATGTGGGTGCTGCACCAGTTATCACTATCGATAACTATGAATTGGCAGTGGTGCACCACTTCACATACCTAGGGTCTACCATCAATGACAAACTCTCACTGGACACAGAAATTGACAGCCGCATTGGCAAAGCTGCAGCTACCTTTTCCCGCCTCACATCGCGTGTTTGGGGAAACTCCAAACTCACAACGAAGACCAAAGCTGCGGTATATAATGCCTGCGTCACCAGCACACTTCTATATGGCAGCGAGACCTGGACAACCTATGCTAAGCAAGAAAGAAGGCTCAATACCTTTCATTTATGGTGTCTACGCCACATCCTCGGCATTTCATGGAAAGATAAAGTGACAAATGTCGAGGTGTTGTCACGTGCTGGCCTTCAAAGCATGTATACACTGCTTAGACAGCTCAGACTATGCTGGCTTGGCCATGTCCGCCGCATGGAACATGGTCGCATCCCAAAGGATATCTTCTACGGACAATTAGCAGATGGCAAGAGAACAGTTGGGCGACCACAGCTGAGGTTCAAAGATGTGTGCAAGAGAGATATGAGGGCACTGAGCATGGATCCAGCAACATGGGAGGATGAAGCTGCCGATCGCACTAAGTGGCGATGCTATTTACGGCGCCACCTCAGAGTGGGCGAAAAGAAGCTCACACAACAAGCAGAAGAGAGGAGAAAACGTCGAAAGGAGCACCAGGAAATTAAGCAGCTGAGGGCTGTCACCTCAGGGGCGCATTCCCATAGTCAGTTATGTCTGAAGGGGCTATTATTATTATTATGGTGCCAATAATTAACATAATGAAATCTGCCAAAGTGTTGGCTGGAACGTGTTGGCCAAATGGAGTCAACAGTGTGGCTAGAAAAATGCACATTTAACACCATTGGGGTTGTCCAAGAAAATGATTGATGGACAGCATATAAATGGTTCTGAAAGAGATGGAATATGTAAACTTGGGGAGGCCATTAAGGATAAAAAGGAATGGAATGGAACTGTGTTTGCAGTAAAGAGCCTTAATGGCTTGAGGAGCCTAGATGAAGTATAGTTCTTTAATACACCGCCTGTCTTTAAGCTTCTGTTTCATTTTCCTGTTCCGATTTAATTATACATGTTTTTAAGATATGTTTTTTTATTAACTAAGCATGATTTCTCTTTGTGTGTTTATTTGTTATGGACCACAGAGGGTCAGAATGAAAGTATTCATGCTAGTGCATTCACAGTTTGGCATGTTTTTTAGTGGTAATAGACTGTACAAGTTGATGTGAGAAAAAGCAACATAAAAAAAATTACGAAACAGGTGACGAGATATGTTTAGGAGAAATTTGATTGGAGGGTCACCTTTATGAAAGGGGCTGTGTTGCATTCCATTTATGCATGTGTTTGAAGCTGGTAGAGGTGTGGTCAAGTTATATCTCTAGGGGAATGTTAATTCATCTATAAAATGAAAACTGCTAACAGCGACTGGTCGAAATGTCAGATGAATACTGCTGACAATTTATATATTTTATTGACAAGTACATACACTACGTAACTCCATTTACGATTAAAGATTCATGATCACATAGTTTATAAGGGCCATTAACGTTCATGTCTGCATAAACACAGCATTACCGGTGCTTTCGTCACTTCTTCGTACAGTCTGTCTGATAATGGTCCACGATATGATTATCTATTACTCAATCGTACAACATCGTTAAAATACTTCCTGGTTAATAATAAACAGCTGGCATACATATGAATCAACACCTTCCTTGTATGCAGACACACTGGCGGACATAAGAACTTCAGAAAAAATACACATGGTGCAGCCGCTTCAGCTGGCAATACTTCCAAAAGTCAACTGTCGTTCCTCTGCACGCGCGACGTAATAATACTGTTGCATTTGCTGTCCATTACCCTGTAATAATTTCTGTTCATTTTTCTCTGATCACATTATTTAGACATTACAAAATTACATTCACTACCCCAGAGGTACCCAGCCGTGGTGTCACCATAATTTTGCAACAAAAAGTATCACTTTTGGTACAATATTTCTTAATAAGAAGAAATCAGAATCTCTTGACAGACCAAGGGTATTCCAAATTCTTGTTTACACTTTAGTAGCAGTTCTGCTTTGTCTTCGATTAAAAAAACATAATTAAAAAACTAGTTTTATATGAAATTTGCTTTAAAGTACACTAAAATTAGAAAATAATATTTCATATGTTAAAACATGTAAGCATTTCAAATCAATCTGTCTGTTACTGACTACTTCACACCCCCCCACCCCCCCTCCTTTCAATTTGGTTGAAATAGATCATATTTTTTTCATAGATGTTTTTAATATAGGTTATTATGGGCAAGCTTTGCCATTAAACACTTAAATTTTGTTTTCAGATATATTTGCACCTTAAAGCAAATTGTCATTTAAAAACTTGTTTATTCAATTTTAAGAATAGTGCAATAAAATTTGATAAAACTATTAACAAATAAATTTAAAGTTCCATCGAATGAAGAGTTTAATAGGAGATGGAATGACCTCTTGAAACTGGGCCATACAAGCATTGTAAACAGAGATCAGAAATGAACTCTAAACTGTTAGAGAAAATCTGTTGGTGACTGAATCATAATCCAAAATGCTAATGAAAGAAGTAGTTGTTAAACTTCTGTCTGTAAAAAAATCAAACTACGTTTCATGTTTACATTTATTTCTTCCCTTTTGAATTGAGAGATTTTTCTCAGTCCATCATAAAGAAAAGTGAGAAGTTGTTATAAAACTTAATTTAATGTTTATTGTTGTTTTTTTAATTTCAGCTGGTGAAGGCAGCTATTTAGTTCGGCCTAGTGAAAACTCACCTGGTGACTATTCCCTGTTTTTCCTATGTGGGAAAGAAGTGAAACGGTTTCGCATAGAAAAAAAAGGACGATATTTGCATCTTGGTGGTCGTAACTTTGATACGTAAGTTTCTGTTGGCAGTATAGTGTGGTAGCAAACGTGTAAGAAAACTCACGTGTCTTTTTTTTTAAGCTGATGCAGTTTTATACTTTTCTCATAATGTGAACTTATTATCTTGCACCATAGAACATAAAGTTGACAGTTATGTCTTTGAACTAGACAGCAAAGTATTAAAAAATAAGAATAGTTAGTGTTCTCATTCAGTGATGAATTTTATGTTAATTATAAATAAAACACTAAAAAACAGTTCAGAAATACATTATTATTAGTCAATTTACTAAAAGGACTTATTTGTCTTTGTGAAAAAAGCAGTATATGTGGATTTTTTTCTTCCTCAGTTTGGATGACATAATCAAAAGATATACATTAGAAGAAATTGTGGAAGGATCAAAACTAGTATCTGCAGTTTGCAGGAACACTAAGGTACTTAAATTTTGTCTTTGTGCATTTTAAGGATGTGATTTTTATGATGCATGTTAAGTGTTTCACATTGAGGAAACCTGACACAAATTGAGGAAACCTGTTGATAGCATTACAAGGCAGTCCTTGTTCTGGAATCCACAGGGAAAGAGAGGCAGAGGTAGACCAAAAAACACATGGAGAAGAGAACTGGATACAGAGGTGAAAATGATGAGGAAAACATGGAAAGAACTTGAGCGGATGGCCCAGGACAGGAAGACTTGGCATGTGTTTGTTGAAGGCCTATGCTCTTCGGGGAGCTAAAGGGTATTGATTAAGTGTCTCTAGTTATTAGGTAATGTTGACTGGTGTTGAGTACTGTGCAGAAAGCACTTTTAAAAAAATGGTCATGAGAAATTTACCCTTCCTGTCAGTTGTTAAGATATCAGTGCAGTGCTTGATGTTGATTTGTCCGCATGTTAATGAGACGCCAGTTAGTGGTTGGTATGTATGACAACAAGTTTCCATTTTAGCTATTATCATTCATGTGAATTAATAGGAATAAAAATAATTTAATAACAACTGTTTTATTCTTATGCAAAAACACACTTAGTATCTCAGAACCTTTAACTACTACTTGTCTTATAACTTGCTTATTTGTTTCATCAGTCAACTAAAGATTTGGTACGCAAACTTTACATTGCATTTTGAAACTCTTGTCAGATAATTTTGGTTTACTGCAGATGTTTTAAAATATCATGATGAACTTCCTCGTAAAATTTGCATTCATCACTTTAAACAAATAAAATAAAGAAAACCATGGTGAATTGAAAAGTAGCATTAAAATCCAATGCTGTCAACTGTTTCCATGACAACCAATAACACAATACCATCAGACTCCTTGTTAAACGTAACTTTTATTATTGTAGATTAAGTATGTGCATTTTAATTGACAATCTGCAATAATTCATGAAAGTAGCATTTCTCTGAAGTTCCAGCCCATTGTGGTAAAGTGGGATGTTATAAATATTTATAGGGGACTTAGTGTACTGACTGAGATCAGCTGTGTAGGTATCTGTATCTAATAGGAGTAGTGTTTTGCAGATAACCTTACTTGCTACCACATTATACCTCAGTCAGAATTATTCTGGAATATTGTGATGACTACGTTAAATGTCTAGGGTATGTATATGATGAAGTGTAAGGCACAACAACAACAGACAGATAAACAATTTAATTTATTCCACCACACTTGACAACACTGTGACACTCACACACATTTAACACTCTATAAGACTATCTTAAATGAGTCACTGGTAAAGTTTCAAATATAAATATGTATTAATTACTTTCACTAATATATATGTCCTGATTCCACTACAAAGTGAACCAGGAATCACAATCAATTGTAATTACAATTTATATGTACAGAATTTATCAATATGAACCTTGTAGTGACATATTTTATTAATATTATCCTATGTGTGTCAGTTGTGTAGTAGTAATATGAGGTAATACTGGTTTTGTTTTTTCAAGCTATGTTGTTATTTGTCATCATGACTTCAAGTGTTTGTTTATCTTGGAAATAGTATGGGGAAAAGTTCACAGTTCCTATCAATTTAAACACTGTATTTTCCCTCTGTTTTATTATAAAGTCAGATTTTGGGGGGGGGCATAATGTTGAGCTCCTCTGGCCACAGACGCTTATCTTTCGTGATGGCGGCAGGAAAAGACTCCTCTGCTCGATAGCCTCCCTGTGTTCTGGAGACACCTCACTGGTCACTATCTGGACCCAGGAGTATGCTGTCAGCCTCTAGGTTCAGCAAAGCTCAGACCAGGTGCTGCTCAATAACTTTAGGACCACGGTCCCTGAAACAAGAAGGTTGTACCTCCTATTTCAGAACTAATTTATAATAAATTTCCAGACTGAACACAATACATAACAAACACTGAGTTCAGAGCGGTAGGCCAACTGCTATCTTCATCTGAAACAATTTTCACCAGTATACTCCTCCCTAATGGTTACTACGCCTCTGCAATTCCAGCATTATTTCTTTCTAGTCAATAAGATAGGTGTCAGTGTACTGTTTGGCAATTCCATGTAGTTTTACTTTCCTCCGACACCTTCTGTTCAGGTTGGAGCACTATATAGGCTTTACCTCATGTTCGCTACTGAACCACACATATATACAGACATAAATTATCAATTTACATTCAATTTTCATTAAAAAGATATCAAATATTTCAAGCTTACCACAATTCATGGAATAATACACAGTTACGTTGACTGGCAATGAATATAGCACAATTTCGATCTGCCGATGTCCCAGGCTTTTATTTAGAAAAGTATGCACTGGCGCTCAACGCACTGGTTCTTTAGTAAGTTTATTTGAAAATGTGGTGCTGACCTGACGCCTCTGATTGACTATATTGGCGGGTCTAACCAATCGTGCCATGTTTACACAGCTTTTCAAAAAAAAGTACCCTTCCTTCCGTCTCCCCCAACAACAAAAGATAGTATTTATAGCCCGACTAATCGTGTTTAGCCTTACATTTACTTCTATCCAATCAAATAGGATTTAACATGGGGACCTATTTCCCGTACAATGGTGGTTTTAAAATCTGCCACTGAGCGATTCTGATTTTGGGGTTGTCTGACACCCTCACTATTTCTTTTGGCTATAATTTGTTAATTCCTAGACTATTTGCGTAACACTTAACATATTATTTGTCAGCAAGTCCTAAGGAACCCAAATATACAAATTTAAAGGAGCTATGTGGCTGCGTTCAAAATATGCATTTTCTTCTAGGATAGTCGTGCTGTTGCCACCTCCTCACTTCCAAACTTTATGGTGTCTGCTGTACTGTCATACTAATGTCAGGATTTCAGACATAAAACAGTAGAATGTCATGTTTCCTAATAAGCGTTTTGTAAGTTTTTTTAAAACCTAACTCTCGTATGGGTAGTGTTTTTTATCACTGTCGATTTGAAAAAAGCTAGTGCTTGTGGCCTTACACGCGTGTTAGGGGTGGCATTAATTGTGTATCGCGAGACTGTGGTAGTATTGCCTGCGTTCCGGCTTTCAGCCCCTCCCTTTCTTTCTATCCTTAGTCCATCTGTCTTTCGTTTATGGTAACTTAGTGTATAAAATGCCATGAATGGAATATTAAATATAGGTCAGCTTGCGTATCTCAAGGTATTTCTTAAAAAGGCAGTACACGTTTTATCGTAGAAAGCGGGTATTGAAGCAGTAGGCTTTTACTATCAATGTGAAATGTTACAATTTGCAGACGAAGGAGAAAACAAGGGGGATTTCGAGTACAGTCATTGTGACAGCACTGTTCTTTACCATTCTTCTTTCCTTTTATTGAAGTTATTTGTTAGGCTTTACATTTACTTTTTAATTTATATATGTTAATTAGAATTTCAACTCCGCCAATGCCGGTCCCAAGCCCGGATGAAAAAGGAGGAGGGCGGCCTGCATGGAGGCCGTAAGGAGGCAGCCCCTCCACCATGCAAAGGCACAACAGGCCAATCACCTGTTTGCTTTAAATCATGATTACGCGAACTACAAGAGAGAAAACCGGACTGATTCTAAAGGCGACGAACTGGAACGGACTACGGACTACGACTTATGGAACTTGGAACACAAGAAGTATAAATGGGAAGGAAGAGGAGCTGGTGGAAGAGATGAGGAAAGCAAAACTAGAAATCCTGGCTATAACGGAAACGAAGAAAAAAGGACAAGGAGTCATGGATCTCGATGGCAACACGTTGCTCTACAGTGGTGTACCCATATCTGAAAGAGCTAAAGGGGGCGTGGGTTGCATTGTGGCCCAAAATCAAAAAGATAGTATCAAGGGATGGAACTTTGTCTCGGAGCGCATTATGGTTGTAAAACTAAAAGAAGGAGAAACCATAGTCAACCTGGTCATAGTGTATGGGCCAAATGAGGATGAGAGAGCAGAGGTCAAGGAGGAATTCTTCGAGCTGCTTCAAAGGACAGTGGATGACTGCCTAGATGAAGTTATTATGCTCGGAGATTTTAATGCCAGAGTTGGAAATGACCATGCTAGATGGGGTGGAGTTATCGGAAGATATGGAGAAGATACTCTCAATGACAATGAAAAGCGACTCCTTAGATTCTGCAGTGAGCAGAATCTGATCATTACAAACACAAAGTTCCCCCATAAGCGCATACATGCATACACTAGATGTGAACCAACCAAGAATGAGAAGTCAGTGATCGACTATGCCATTGTTCGGAGAAGCTCATTCAGATATGTCCGAGATGCAAGAGTCTGGAGGGGGCCAGAGATTGGAAGTGATCACTACCTGCTAACAATCAAACGAACAACTGAAAGAGTTGCTCAGCCTAGGAACTGCCCAACATCACGCAAGAAACCAAGTAAACGAGCAGGAGAAATGAGCATTAGGACCTACAAGCTGAGAGAGCCAGAAATTAAGACCAGATATCAGGGGCTTATTGCTACAGCAGTGAGCAACACAGAAGAACGACCTGATGACTTGGAAACCCTCTGGAATAAATTCAAGGATATCATAAAGACAGCTGCTACAGAAGCATGCGGTGAAGTCCGACTTGGGAACCAGAGAAAGAGGACACCTTGGTGGACAGAGGAAGTCAAAGAGAAAATAAGAGAGAAGAAAATGGCATGGAAACAATACTTAGGAGCTAAAAACACAACAGGACAAATGGAAAAATATAGAGAATATGTGACACTCAGAACAGAAGCAAAGAACAAAGTGCTAGCAGCAAAACAGAAGTCCTGGGAAGAATTTGGAGAAAAGCTAGAAAAAGATGCACAAGAAAACCAGAAATTGTTCTATAAGACCCTAAAGAACATGAGGAAAGAAAAACAATGCCCTCTCAAATTTATAAAGGACAAGCAAGGCAAATTGCTTACTGCCCCGAAGGAAGTAATGGAAAGATGGAAAGAATATTTCTCAGAACTCCTGGATGGTGAGCATGATGAAGCATCAGAAATGATAACCACTGACACAGAAGAGGAAACCAATGATGGTGAAGATGACATAAAGATGGAAGAACTGAGGGCAGCACTAGAGAAAATCAAGATGGGCAAAGCAGCAGGGCATGATGGTATAACACCAGAAATGGTTAAGTACATGGGAGCATCAGGCGACCTATTACTCTTAAAGGTCCTACAGGCAGCATGGTGCAACAAGACCATACCAAAGGATTGGGAGATTGCCATCATAACACCAATTTTCAAAAAGGGTGACAATCGACAATGTGGAAACCATAGAGGCATATCCCTTCTCAGTGTCCCTGGTAAAATCTACTCTAGAATCCTAGAGCAGAGACTCCGACGCCTAGCTGAGCCACAATTGGATGAGGTCCAGTGCGGATTCCGAGCAAACCGAAGTACTCAAGACCTAATCTTCACACTCAGACAGCTGAGTGAAAAGGCCCTTGAGTATAAGAGTGAGATCCATCTTTGTTTCATAGATCTGGAAAAGGCGTTTGACAGGGTCCCCTGGAGCAAACTTTGGGACTGTTTGGCAAGGAAGAATATTCCAGCACCTCTGATTCATGCTATACAGAGCTTCTACAAGTCTTGCAGAAATTATGTGAGGACAGCAAACCATAAGTCAGAAGAGTTCAGGACCACCACTGGTGTAAGACAAGGTGATATCCTATCACCTTACCTCTTCATACTCCTTATGGACGATGTCATCAAGGCATGTAAGGAGAGAACAAAAAAGTATTCAGTGGGGTACTGGAAGATGAGACAGGTCTATATTTCGGAGCTGGGATTTGCTGATGATGTTGCCCTGATTGCTAAATCAGAGGCACATCTCCAATCCAACCTGCAAGTCTGGAAGGAAGAGCTGGAGAAGAGAGGGATGGTCATAAGCAGCTCTAAAACAAAATCCATGGTGATATCACGAAAAGAAAGAAAACATCAGATTAAGTTGGGAGAACAGGTCCTGGAGCAGGTCGACCACTTTAAATATCTCGGAGCTATTATAGACCGAAAGGGAGGCATCAAAGAAGAGTTGGCCACTCGAAAAGCAGCGGCTGGGAGACTTTTTCAGGCCATAAATCGTGGATTCCTCAGCAAGAAAGAGGTTGGTAAGAAAACAAAGATGGCTGTATACCGCTCCACCTATGTCCCAGTCTTGACATATGGATGCGAGTCGTGGGCAATGACTACAACCCACAAAAGCCAGATCCAAACCTCAGAAATGAGGTATCTGAGGAAAGTGGTTGAAGTAACAAGAAGAGACATGGTCCGCAACCAGACGATCCGTCAAGGCCTAAAATCCCATCCGCTGCAGACCCAAATAGAACAGTCCCAACTAAGAGGGTTTGGCCATGTCTGCAGAATGGGAGAAGATCGGCTACCACGACAAGCATGGGAAACAAAGAGCCAGGGATCCAGACCTCCAGGACGACCCAGAGTCCGCTGGGAGGACAACATTAGACAATCTTAGAAGGACCGAGGACTAGAATGGAACCAGGCCAGGAAGAAGACAGCTGATAGAATGGTCTGGCGCTCTCTCTTCCAAACCTCTACACCTCACGGTAGAAGGGGAACGACTAAGTAAGTAAGTAAGATTAGAATTTCTCACGACAAATCCTCCCCACTTAAAACAGACGTTATATGTCAGTCTATAATTTTATATACACATAGAGAAATTTATTATTTTTCCTGGAGTTTAGGGTGATTCTCATCACACGGATGGCGGCTTAAAAAATCCGCTCCCAGATTTGTTTTTCCACTTATATACTCTATGCTAAACTCAAATGGCTGCATCAGTAATGACCAACGGAGTAATCTAGAGTTTTCATGTCTAGCCTGCGCTAGAAATGACAAGGGTTTGTGATCCGTTTGCAACTTAAATGCCTTCCCATACAGATAAATATTGAATTTCTTTATCGCCCATATTACTGCAAGACATTCCTTTTCGCTAGTTGAGTAATTGGTTTCAGCTTTATTCAACTTTCTGCTAGCATATGCCACTGGGCTTAATTCCCCATCCAATGCATCTGATTTCTGTAGCAGAGTCGCACCTAACCCAATATTACTGGCATCAGTCCTTACAATGAATTCTTGACTTAAGTCAGGTAATTTCAAAATAGGTTTGCTTGTGAGCTTTTCCTTCAATTCCTGGTAAGCCATTTCACATTGTGGTGTCCATGTAATTCGATCTGGATTTCCCTTACGTGTCAAATCAGTTAACGGTGCACATATGGAATTAAAGTTTTTGATATACTTCTGGTAGAAACCACATAATGAGACAAAGGATCTCACGTCTTTCTTGGTTTGTGGTCTCGGGGCTTTCTTTAGTTTCTCTAAATTCTTTGGGTCAGGGGTCATGTTTCCCTGATAAACTGTGTGTCCCAAGAATTCCAATTCTTTACATCCAACGCAACATTTGGTTGGTCGGGCGGTTAAATTCGCTTCCCTAAGTCGATTAAACAGCATGTTCAGAGAGTCAATGTGTTCCTCAAATGTTTCTGTTGCTATAAGGATATCATCCATGAAATTTGTGATACATGGATTATTCAGAGGGTCCAATAATTTTCTCATCATTCTAGAGAAGACACTAGGTGCATTCTTCAATCCAAATGGCAATCTATTAAACTCATAGTGTCCTTCTGAGGTACTAAAAGCTAGGTATGGTCTAACCTCAGGCTTTACTGGAATCTGATAGTATCCTTTACTCAGATCCACTTTTGAGAAATATTTAGCTTTATTTAGCCTGGCAAACAACTGATTTGTATCCGGCAATGGATCCACCTGTCCTTCTGTAATAGCATTCAGTCTCTTGTAATCTATACAGAGTCTATGTTCTCCAGAGGGTTTTCTTAAGAGTACAACACTGGAACTATATGAAGATTCACTGTGCGAAATAATTCCTTCCTTCAACAAATAGTCTATCTCTTCCTTCAAAGCTTTCTCCTTAGCAAAAGGAATCGAATAGGGTTTCATACAGACAGGTGTGGGGTCTATCAGCTTCATATCATATTCCAATAGGTTTGTATGCCCTGGTCGGTCTGTTAACACCTCTGTATGATTATCTAGAACCTGTTGCACTCTCTCTTTCTGAGTTTTCGTTAAATGTGTACTGATTTTCACCTGTGCCGCTGTCTCACAGGGGTGTAATGGATATTCAAATGATGAAAGTGGTTCCTTTTTCATCTCCATGGCAATGGACAAGGTCAACAAGTGTGTCTCTTCCTGATTTTCTCTTTCCAAATATTTCTTCAGGAGATTCACATGATAGATTTTTTCTTTCCCCTTCTTATCTATCTTATAATTGGTTCTAGACACCTTCTCTAGAACTGTATATGGACCTTGCCATCCAATTTGTAACTTATTCTGACTACCGGGCAGAAGAAGCAGTACCTTCTCTCCCACAGCCAAATCTCTGTCTTTAGCTTTCCTGTTATAATAGGCAGCATGTTTCTTCCTGGCTTGTCTCAAATTTTCATTGGCAAGTTTCCAGCCAGTTTTTAAACGAGTGGTCAGCTCATTCACATATTGGTATGAGGATGTAATATTTTCCTCTGCTTTTTCGTCAGTCCACGTTCTTAACAGCGCTTCATATGGACCTTTAATTGTGTGGACCTATTTGTCCATGCACCGGTATGGTCTCTTGCACTAGAAGCGCTATAGTGATGATTTTTCTTCCCAGAATTATCATGCACAAAACGACCGCTACCAATTTTTCTCTTGGGGCTTTCTCCCCACTTAGAATTCTTGATGAGAGATTTCCTCTCTACATCTTCTTCCTCCAGTTTGTTTAAGTCCGATTGAGGGATTTTCGGCTTATCCTGGGGTAAGACATCTTTTTGCACTCTCTGCATAGTGGCCATTGTAAAACAGTTAATTGAAGCTTGTCCGTGAAAAGGGGCTTCCCATTCCATTTGGTCCACTTTATCAAATTTATTTTTCTTTCTATTGTCAGGCCTATGGTTTCCCCGTGGCGTGTCCAGGTCCTGATCAATGTTCCCACTTGTGGGTGTTCCCTCATGTGCTATGCTACACCTTTCTACAAAATTCTCAATGTCCCATCTTGCCTTGGGCCAATAATAATTGTGAGCCACCTTTTGGATTATGGTACCTATTTTCTCATGGTCCCCATCGTGTTTCACATGTAGGCTCCTTATTAAGTCTGCCCTATATCTCTTTGGAAGAACCAACTGTCCGTGACCATGGGATCTAGTTCCGGCCTTCCTGTAAATCAACTTGTTTTTCATGTAAAAATCTCCCTTGCCTGGAGTTATATGACCAGTTGACAATTTCCTGAAACAAGGCTTGAGGGTCTTATCCCCAGCCTGTGCCTTCCTCATCTCATCTGGATGAGTATTTATTGGATTATCCTCCTCCTGTCTTGAGGTCGACCTGGCCTGAAGGGTGGCCATATACACAGGTTTCCTTCTACAATGGTCAGTGTCATGATTGTTCATCTTACAATTTTTACACCACCTTTTCCCTTGGTTGAAAGATTTTCTTTCATCATATTTCCTTTCATCGAATTGTGAGGTTTTATTTTTATTGTCATACCGTGGCCTATCAAACTGGTGCTTACCTTTGTTTTGATCTCTAGGATCAAATTTAGTAAAGTTCTGTGGTGCCCTAAAATTTTCTACCTGTTTCTTTTTATTACCTGATACCTCTGCCTGAGCCGCTTGATACCTTTCAGCAACATTTAGCAACTCACCCAGCCTCTCTGCACCTTGTTCCATGAGAAACTTTCTCAGGTCTGGAGCCATGGACTCTCTTAATTGTTCTATAAGGATCATTTCCTTAAGATCTTGGGTTTTCCCCAGAGAAGTCCATTTCTCCAAGTATGTCTCTATTCGTGCAGAGAACTGGTGATAGGTTTCACCTGACAGTAGTTTAGCATTCCTAAATTTTTTCCTATAAAATTCTGCGTTCTTTTCATATCTTAACAAAAGGGCCTGCTTTAGCATGTCATAATTTTCTTGATCACCTCTTCTCATTTTGGCAAAAACTTCATAAGCTGCCCCCCGAAGCCCTTGAGATAACTTTAAGCTCCACCTTTCTCTCTCTAACCCATATGTGGTAGCTAATAGTTCATATCTATTTAGATAGCTCTCAATATTGTCGTCTTTCTCAACAAAATGATCTAAATGAAAATTCATAGCTGAGGTTGAGGCTCCCTGGCTAGCAGTGGCATCAGAGGTAAAGGGACTGGCACCATTTTCAGGAGCATGGCCTTGAAACTCAAACTCCCTTAGTCGTAACTCATGTTCCCTTTGTAATCTTTTATCTTCTGCTTCCCTTTCTGCAGCTAATCGTTTGTCTTCCCTTTCTGCAGCCAATCTTTTGTCTTCTCTTTCTGCCTCCAATTTCTTAGCCTCAGCCTCAATCTGCAACCTCTTAATTTCTTTTTCAGCCTCTAACTTTCTTTCGGCCTCTTTTTCTAATCTTCTTTCTTCCCGTTCAATATATTTGTCACATTCAGCAGTGACATAAGCAATCATAATTTGCCCGTCCATTCCTAACTCTTTCGCAGTCTGTACAGCAGCAGATCGAAATTTGGCCAGGTCCGCCATTTTCTAACAGGTAAATGTAGGTAATGTCTAACTAAACAATACACTCTGATATTACTTATCCAAAGACACCACAGGCACTGAGAGCTCAACGTTATTTATTTCCACCCAAGGATACCTTTTAATTCTTATTATTCCCAATATCTATAACAGGAGAAAGTTCAATATCCCTGGAGCGAGACCCCAATATATGTGGTAAAGTGGGATGTTATAAATATTTATAGGGGACTTAGTGTACTGACTGAGATCAGCTGTGAAGGTATCTGTATCTAATAGGTGTAGTGTTTTGCAGATAACCTTACTTGCTACCACATTATACCTCAGTCAGAATTATTCTGGAATATTGTGATGACTACGTTAAATGTCTAGGGTATGTATATGATGAAGTGTAAGTCACAACAACAACAGACAGATAAACAATTTAATTTATTCCACCACACTTGACAACACTGTGACACTCACACACATTTAACACTCTATAAGACTATCTTAAATGAGTCACTGGTAAAGTTTCAAATATAAATATGTATTAATTACTTTCACTAATATATATGTCCTGATTCCACTACAAAGTGAACCAGGAATCACAATCAATTGTAATTACAATTTATATGTACAGAATTTATCAATATGAACCTTGTTGTGACATATTTTATTAATATTATCCTATGTGTGTCAGTTGTGTAGTAGTAATATGAGGTAATACTGGTTTTGTTTTTTCAAGCTATGTTGTTATTTGTCATCATGACTTCAAGTGTTTGTTTATCTTGGAAATAGTATGGGGAAAAGTTCACAGTTCCTATCAATTTAAACACTGTATTTTCCCTCTGTTTTATTATAAAGTCAGATTTTGAGGGGGGGGGGGGGGGCATAATGTTGAGCTCCTCTGGCCACAGACGCTTATTTTTCGTGATGGCGGCAGGAAAAGACTCCTCTGCTCAATAGCCTCCCTGTGTTCTGGAGACACCTCACTGGTCACTATCTGGACCCAGGAGTATGCTGTCAGCCTCTAGGTTCAGCAAAGCTCAGACCAGGTGCTGCTCAATAACTTTAGGACCACGGTCCCTGAAACAAGAAGGTTGTACCTCCTATTTCAGAACTAATTTATAATAAATTTCCAGACTGAACACAATACATAACAAACACTGAGTTCAGAGCGGTAGGCCAACTGCTATCTTCATCTGAAACAATTTTCACCAGTATACTCCTCCCTAATGGTTACTACGCCTCTGCAATTCCAGCATTATTTCTTTCTAGTCAATAAGATAGGTGTCAGTGTACTGTTTGGCAATTCCATGTAGTTTTACTTTCCTCCGACACCTGTTCAGGTTGGAGCACTATATAGGCTTTACCTCATGTTCGCTACTGAACCACACATATATACAGACATAAATTATCAATTTACATTCAATTTTCATTAAAAAGATATCAAATATTTCAAGCTTACCACAATTCATGGAATAATACACAGTTACGTTGACTGGCAATGAATATAGCACAATTTCGATCTGCCGATGTCCCAGGCTTTTATTTAGAAAAATATGCACTGGCGCTCAACGCACTGGTTCTTTAGTAAGTTTATTTGAAAATTTGGTGCTGACCTGACGCCTCTGATTGACTATATTGGCGGGTCTAACCAATCGTGCCATGTTTACACAGCTTTTCAAAAAAAGTACCCTTCCTTCCGTCTCCCCCAACAACAAAAGATAGTATTTATAGCCCGACTAATCGTGTTTAGCCTTACATTTACTTCTATCCAATCAAATAGGATTTAACATGGGGACCTATTTCCCGTACAATGGTGGTTTTAAAATCTGCCACTGAGCGATTCTGATTTTGGGGTTGTCTGACACCCTCACTATTTCTTTTGGCTATAATTTGTTAATTCCTAGACTATTTGCGTAACACTTAACATATTATTTGTCAGCAAGTCCTAAGGAACCCAAATATACAAATTTAAAGGAGCTAAGTGGCTGCGTTCAAAATATGCATTTTCTTCTAGGATAGTCGTGCTGTTGCCACCTCCTCACTTCCAAATTTTATGGTGTCTGCTGTACTGTCATACTAATGTCAGGATTTCAGACATAAAACAGTAGAATGTCATGTTTCCTAATAAGCGTTTTGTAAGTTTTTTTAAAACCTAACTCTCGTATGGGTAGTGTTTTTTATCACTGTCGATTTGAAAAAAGCTAGTGCTTGTGGCCTTACACGCGTGTTAGGGGTGGCATTAATTGTGTATCGCGAGACTGTGGTAGTATTGCCTGCATTCCGGCTTTCAGCCCCTCCCTTTCTTTCTATCCTTAGTCCATCTGTCTTTCGTTTATGGTAACTTAGTGTATAAAATGCCATGAATGGAATATTAAATATAGGTCAGCTTGCGTATCTCAAGGTTTTTCTTAGAAAGGCAGTACACGTTTTATCGTAGAAAGCGGGTATTGAAGCAGTAGGCTTTTACTATCAACGTGAAACGTTACAATTTGCAGACGAAGGAGAAAACAAGGGGGATTTCGAGTACAGTCATTGTGACAGCACTGTTCTTTACCATTCTTCTTTCCTTTTATTGAAGTTATTTGTTAGGCTTTACATTTACTTTTTAATTTATATATGTGGATTAGAATTTCTCACGACACCCATAAACAACCAATTTAAAAAATACATGTTAATTTTTCTGAGCCAACTTTTTAACAGTAAATTGTGAAGTGGTTAAAGAAATTTTAACTGAAGTGATGATCTTAAAATGACTTTTCCAGTGGTAACAGTATTTCAGGATCTTAGCATACCAACTTAAACATCACTTTTATGAACACTTAACATTTTGTCTGTCCTCTATATCATCTCTTTCCCCCATGTGTTCAACTTTGACAACTGCATTTTACACATGAGACTGATTTCTTGGTACCTATGAACAACTAATTTCTATGTTCCTCAGCTGAATGACATAGATGACAGATTTGAAGCTGTAGATGGTACAGAGGAAATCTATTCATCAATTCGTCAGAGCTCTGGTCCAAGTTTGCTCACACGCAGCAATGACCGAATTGATATGACAGGATATCTTCACAAGCGAAGTAAATTATTACTCAGAGCAGTCATCAGTTTAATTTTATTACATAATTTGTGTTGTTATGGTTCATTGTGTCCTAATTAATAGAGCTGGTAATCAAAGAATTAAATCATGTTTGCGTGACACAGATAATCGTGAAGGATGGATGTGGATTATTATCATTATCAGAGCTCTTCAGCTACCCAAGGAGCATGGGCCTTCAACAATCTCGTGCCAAGATCTCCTGTTCCGTGCCATCAGTTCAAGGCCTTTCCATATCTCCCTCGTCACTCTCATTTCTGTCTCCAGTTCTTTTCGCCCATATTTTTTTGGGTCTCCGATAACCTCTCTTAACCTGGGGATTATAGAGTAAGGACTGCCTGTCATCAGGTTTCCTCATTGTGTGTTCTTTCTGTTCCCAGCTTCTTATTTTTTTGTCTAGCTGGCATTTGCCTGGTTCTTGTTATTAGTTCCTCACTGAGGATCTTGTCATACCATTTCAGTTCTATTCTATATCATTTATGGGAAGCTCTGTAATTTCTTGATTGTTGTTTTTGTTGTTCTCCAAGTTTCAGAGTCACACTTGACATTCGAGTTGTGGATGGGTGGGTTTAAAAGCAGCAACTTTATAACATGAAAGTATGTACAGGTGTTTACAGCAACAAATTTGGTCAGGACCATGTTGGATAGAGAGCTGTTGTCCTTGTCTTGTACTCCCCAAGGCATGATGGTGGCGATGACATGTGTAAATCACTGAATCTTAATGGGCAGGATGCAACAGACATCATTAATAGGTTTTTATCTGTAACTGACAAATGTAAGCAGTAAGCACACATTTTTTTCTTACAAGAATACCAAAGGAAGTGCTATTGTGTTGAGTGTTAAGTATATAATGCTTGTATTCTATGCTTTTTATGTTTTGCAGACTTGGCTTCTTGTAGAAGCATTGACCTGAAGTCAGTCATCCATGCTATTTTTAGTGTTTGTTTACAAATATGTTCACTTTAAGTCTTTTCTTGTTAAATTTTACCTATCTTTTGCCAATGTTATTATCTTTAATTGGTACAAATTTATTTTTTTTAAATGGTGAAGAATCTTGTGCCGCCGCCATTTCATATGTATTGAATGACCAGATGTGATAAAAAAATAGACCTGCAGAACTTAACCAAAAAGCAAGAACATTTACAGATGAAATGGAGAAAGTGGATGCTTCTGTAGGAAACACCAACCAGTATAACAAGACAAACCCTTGACTGGAACCCACAGCAACAGAGACAAGTAAGCAAGTCAAAGAGAAGCTGGTGGAGAATGGTAGAAGTGAAGCAAAGGCTGTGGGGATCAAGTAGGGAGAGCTGAAAAAAGACTGCCAAAATAGTGTAGATAGAAATTGCTGGTAAGCAACACATATAACAAAAAGGAATAATGAGGAATCTTTGATGCCAATATTTTCTTTTAAAAGTTACCTGATTGTTTTGAAACTTTTTTTTCCCTCAAGCCCTTCTTCAATTTTCTGTATCAGTCTGTGTTTTTGAGACACAGAAACAATGTTTTTTATTTGATTCTTTCTGATGCAAGTCTGCCTAGTTCATTTCAGTTTTTCATGCTTGTATTTGAACCCACTGTTTTAATGTTTTCTCTTCTTAGATTAGACTTCCCTGTAAATCTTTTTTTTTTTTTTTGTGTGTGTGTTAGCAGGCCATGTGTCATTTCAAAGTATTTCATTTTTAATTGCATTTTTCATGTAAGTGCTAATTATTTTCAGACTTCTCCATCAGTTTTAGAGAATACAGTTTTAAATATTTTCTTTCATGCTTCTTTGTGTTAAGTTTTGATTTTTGTTTTCTCCAAATTTCTTTGACACTTGTTGAGCATTCGATTAGTTAAACAGGGAAGAATATGTTTTAGTTTTTATATTTGATTATGTCTATGCTTTGTGTTTTAAGGTGACAGAAAGAAGATATGGAAGCCATTCTACTTCGTTTTAAATGGTACAGAGAAATATTTGTACTACATTGAGAATGACAAGGTAAGAAAATGTTATGTTTAGCAGTTTTCACAATATCACTATTTTTATTGGGTATTTTTTTGGTTTTTTTTTTTTAAACATCAGAATGAGTAAGACATCTGCAATGAAACTATATCAAGAGTGATAAAATTAAACACTGAAGTATAAGTAATATTTTTATGGAATCAATCAAAACAAAGTCCTGTACAGTTACTGGGGGTTTCTGAGGCAATTGAGAAAAAAAATAAATAGTTGGAAAAAGCATATAAATGAACTCTTATAACAAAAGATTAGAATTATATTCAAGACGTGGGGAGCCGCGCTGGCGACCGGGTGACCCAGGTTCAAACCTGGGCGAGGACATTTGAAGATTTTTTGTCGACCGGGATTTGGACTGGATTAACTCGAGCCCTGGCAAGACATTTGAAAGAGTGTCATTGACCAGGGACTGGTGGCTCTAAAGAAACCCAGGAGCCATCTTGTGTGATGAAAGTACTATTTAACAATAATCACGAGAAAAATGAGAAGTAAAATAAGAAATTCATGATGAAAAGTCTAGATTTGTAGATGGCAAAGGCATGACAGTCTCACCCGTGTGTTACCGGGGCCCGAAAGGGGAGCAAAGAATAGTAACACTGTCCCCTGCCAAGCATGTCGTAGAAGGCGACTAAGGAGGGTTGGGCATGGGGCCGGTTACCCCATCCTGTAAAAAAAATTTAAACCACAAAAAACTTCAACAAATATGGACAAGTCAAATAAAGAAAATAAAACACAGCCATCCAAGACAGGGGAAGGTCCTCTCACGGGGAGGCGTATGATGCAACACAGAGAAAGCCGAAAGGAGTCTGTGTTGCTGACTAACCTTCTTTCTAGAAGAGAGTTGGAAACAGAGGTGAAAATGATGAGGAGAACATGGAAGGAACTTGAGATGATGGCACGTGACAGGAGGACTTGGCATGTGTTTGTTGAAGGCCTATGCTCCTTTGGGAGTGGAGGGTTATGAAAAAGCACGACAGTGCATATCTATTTTAAGATCATTAATTAAAAAAACTGTAGAAGTAGAAACTGATCTACACTTCTACTTTGCAGTAAATCATTTAACAAGTTGAGGAAATTATTATAATTTTGGAAAGCCTCAATACTGATGGCTGAGACCAGAGAGTGATAATGAGCATTTGTTGGCAATAACTTGCAACCATTATAATTGGCAAACAAATAGGAGAATTTTAGTGTTGTCACCTGATCTGTTTCTCTGTGGAGTGAAAATATAATGCAATCCTTAGAAGATGTACCAGGAATAGCTGTAGGTGGACTTCATGTGGTTTCCCAGGGGCTTCTGATGAGATGCACAAAGAATAGGACCACAGTTCCAACCAGGAAATTCTTAAGAGGTAACTGATATGAGGTTGTTCACGAGGCTGGCAACCTCATCATATACAACAGTTTGTATCAGAAACTATCCTACAAGAGAGTGTGAATGCCTTGGAGTAGGCTTCCTGTAAATGGACCAGCTGCAGTGGTGGCTCCATATTCCATAAGGATAATTAATCGTAACTAAATAGCATATTTAGTTTTTCATTCAGAAAGACTGTTCCATACATTTCTTATTTGTTAAGTAAATACATACATTTTATGGTTACAATTAAGATGGTTTGGCAGTCAGTTGTTTCTTTTTATAAAGTGTAGAAGTTTAAAGGAAAAAAATCAAAAATATTTTAGTTGTTCAAGCATGAATCTTTTTTCTGTCCTCCAAATTTTGCTTGATTACTGAAATTGTACTTCCTCAGAAATCTAAACCCAAGGGAATCATAGACCTGAGTTACAGTGCCTTGTATCCTGTTCATGATAGTCTTTTTGGAAGGTGAGAGTAGGTTAGGTTAAAACATTTATTTTGTGTTCATTTTGACATTTGCTGTTCATAGCGTTCAGTCTGTCCTTTCCTATCCATCTTGTTTTACACAGGCTCTAGGTGTCAGTTTTATAGCTTTTAATTTCTCCTATCATCTATGCACCTCTTTCTTGTTCATACGAGGGACGGTCAAAAAGTAATGCCTCATAATTTTTAATTTCATTCAATAGGCAAGAAAACAGATAAAATTCACATTGAAATGTAGCCCCAAGTCTGAACTTCAAAAATTTATTTCTCAATGTAGTCTCCGTTATTTGTTACAGTTTTTGTCCATCTTCTCACAAGGGCATGTATCCCCGCACGGTAAAAATGTGTGTCCTTTTTCCTAAACCACTGGCGTACGGCGCGTTTAAGGGTCTCGGTGTCCTCAAAGTGATGTCCGTGAAGATGATCTTTCAGTGGTCCAAACAGATGGAAGTCAGAAGGTGCAAGATCGGGACTGTAAGGGGGATGTGGTAATAATGTCCAGCCAAATTCTGCAATCTCATCAATGGTGTGTTTAGCGGTGTGTGGCGTGGCATTATCGTGCAACAGTAGTGCAGTTCTCTGATATTTTAATGGGTAAAGTCGCCGAAGACTAAGCTTCTTCAAAGTTTCAATGTAACGGTCTGCATTCACCGTGTTTTCCTGTTCCAAGAAGTCGAGAAGAATCGCACCCTTCTCATCCCAAAACACGGAGGCCATAACTTTCCCTACAGATGGTGAACTTTTGAACTTCTTTCTTGTCGGCGATGTTGTGTGATGCCATTCCATTGACTGCCTCTTGGATTCTACTTCAGCTTCGTCACAATGATGTACCCAACGTCGGACAGTGCTAACATCCACTGTTGAATCTCCATAAACATTCTTCAAACGTTCGTGGATGCGAATTGGGGTCTCGCCTTCAGCATTGAGGAATTCTATGACGTAACGTTTTAACCGAACGTCTTTGGCAGCCATTTTTAAACTGTTACAGTGGTGCCACCTGTTACTGAAACAGGTTGGTAATGCTATACAGTACAGAAGAGTGTTTGAGGAATCCTGCTAAATTTACAAATTGCACACCGATGCAGTATTTACATACATAAAAAATAGGAGGCATTACTGTTTGACCTTCCCTCGTATAATGTTTGAATGTTTCAAATGCCTAGTCTGAAGATTCTCCCAGGTGAAAGAAGGTGAGTCAGCCATCCAGACTCCATTTGGCTTTCATCATATCTTGTCATTATCCTTCTTAATAGAAGACATTTGTTCCTCCAGGATGGCTGAGTTGAATTACTTTAATTGGATGACCTGTTCATATTCTGCTTGTAGGTTCTATACTTAAGTTTTCACAGGATCTGATAGTTGGTCCATGACCAGCCCTCTTTGCATTTTAAGACATACTTGGTATGTCATGATGTTACTGTACTTCCTCCCATTTTGGGCGCATGTAGCATAGCTAATCCATCATGCTCCATGCCATTTTTCTGGATATTTTTTTTAGTTTGCACTTTTTCTCAATGCATCACAGAGAGATTCACGCACTCACACATGCAATCACACATATATAAAATACGTCCATATTCAACGCCGTCCACTAAACTCAGACTTGCTTAAGTCGATATTTTCTTTACTTGAAGCAGTTCTGGAGGTTCCAACTAATTGTCTTCTTTGCCTTTGTTAACAAAAATCAGGTTACATCAATTTTATGTTAACTGCAATTTTTGTATAAATCTGGATAGTTTTTCTCTCGCAACACAAATTTTGACTCGCTTAATCAGAAGTTCTTCATGCTAAAGTTACATTGTTATGTGGCTGTATGTAATTTTTCCACGAAGAGGCGATAAAATGTTAACAAATGTCTGAGGGCAGGTGGTAGACTTCAATGTTTACATTCTTCACACAAGTGTGAATGATGGTTGTCTGCTTACAACGTTGGTACATGATTCAGATCAGAAGAACCTTGGAAAGCTCCTGGGTTATCAGCAGACACCTCCTTGCAAACAGTTTACCCATACTGCAGTAATTCAAGTTAACAAAAATTGGTCAATGGTAGGCATGTGTAGGAAATCAAATAAAAATAAAAGGAGAGCACTAGACAAAAGAAAGTAAAAAAAATGATAGGCTTTTTTAACCAGGACCATCTGAATGGTATCATCACTTGACTGCTAGAGTGAATGTCTCCCCGTGGCTGTCAAACCTTGTAGGTACTGCTAAGTGAGTGTACAGTGTACAGAGCCAGAATGTGCATGTAGTATAGTAGTGCCCAAAGCGGCCATCTACCTAAGTCACTTTTTTCATTGTACATAGCTTTTCTGGGAAATGAAGAACTGGCAGTGTGATGGTGTTACAATTTACAAACAAAACTCAGATCCGACTGGGGTTATCTAAATCCTGCCTCAGATAAGAATAATTCCTTGATTGTGCTGGTGGCGAAATGAACAATTAAATTTCATTTTTTCATGTGTCAGAAAAGTAGTAATAAATAAATAAAACAAAATCTAGAGTGAAACATAGTTAAACTTGAGGTAGCCCATTGTTATTTCGTTGTACAAGTTGTTACGTGGAGTAGAAAAATAGCAGCATGATGGCACAGCAGTTTGAATATAGACCTCACTGTAAGTGCACAAACCAACATGAAGGTTATCAGTGTGCTGCCAAGGACAAGAAACATTCTTTGTGTTGATGGCAACATCACCAGCTAAATTATGAATAATAAGTAAATAAAACAGTAAAATTCTTAGTAAAGCTTAACTCAACGTTTTGTCACCCATCTCACATTTGTGGTCACTAGTGGTGATTGTCACGAAGTGGATTTAAGTTTATAGAGTTTGCCTGAATGAAAGCAAGACCCCTAGTATGAGAAAGTCTGAGAAGATAGAATTCAGATGGAAAATGACATGCCTGTGGACAGATGAGACTATTGACTCTCCCCTTGCCGCTTCGTGACTTCAGAAAAAGTTATAATCTCACTCCCTCTAGCTACCTTTAAACACAAGGAGATAAGGTGTATAAAAACGACCACAGACACCACTATACAGACCACATGTAGGTATAGTATAGAATAGAAGCTGATCCAGTAAATAATATATGTATATATTTATTTACATACAAGAAAAACATAAAATGGCATCATACGTCATCAAGTCAGTCGATAGCGTACACTGTTGCACGGCCTGAAAACAACGTACCAATTAGATTAGATAGACACTAGAAAAAAAATAAAAAACCCCAAATCACATTCACTCTTTCTGTCACCCTGCTGAGGAACAATAAAATGATTAGTGATTAAATAACTCTACTATTGTGGGGGCTGTCCACTTTAGCCTCCACTCTCTAATACAAATAAGATTCTACTGTCTCAGTCCGGTTGACTCTTCCTCAACGAACTTCTACACCGCTTTCCACTTGTTAGGCGATATGCGCTGCTAACTAACACCACTGGCGATGCTAAAATAATAGACTTGGAATAACCCAAAGGCTCAGTGTCTATCCTTCGAGTGGACACTGAACAGACCCTACTGGTCCTGTCTATTTTCTCCCTCCTTCTCTCTCTCTCTCTCTATCTCTCTCTCTCTTGGTCTCAGTGTCTCTCTAACACTCGACGACTGATGATGCGGCGTCTCCGTTACGCTCTTCTCTCGTTACTTTCAGGACCGAGGTATGGTAACCCTGTCACCTGTTCCTGAATTTGGTGATGACGATGCTGTTCAGGTATCAAGCCTGAGGTGCTTGATAAACTGTAGGAACTACTCTGCTGCTGACTGGCTTCTATACGTTCCCCTTTCAAACCGCTCCGGCTCTAGAGGAAAACCACAGCCGTGATTTCTGGCTGTTTAAGATTACACCAATCTTCCGGGCCACTTGCCGTTGCTGGAGACTATAATAGCGATAAGCTATGGCTGTACGATAAATAAACCTCGTTCCCGCTAAAGCATGGGCACTTTACTGCAAGAGACCGTAGGTTATTTTCGTTGTGCTTCTGACGATAACTCGAGTCCTCTGACCCCTTAAGATATGTCTTGTTGCCGTGGGTAATTTTGCACATGGGCAAATTTACGCTCCCCCACTATTCTGCCGTCACCCGCTGAAATTAAAAGGAAATGCGTCTAATGTACACCACTCTAACATAACGCATCTCTAACCTAACTCCTCTTACTCAATACTCCACTCGTCATGTACAACAATACAAAAAAAATAATATTACCCACGTGGCACTTAATCTCCCTCCTTCTCTCTCTCTCTCTCTCGTTCTGCATAACAATACATAAAATATTTCTACCCACGTGGCACTTAAATCTCCCTCCTCCTCTCTCTCTCTCTCTCAACTAAAATCCGCCAGCCAAATAAACAAAACCTGTCTGGCGGGCCACTTGGCCGTCACACATGGCTACCCACGTGTCAACATTTTCAACTCGGGAACTTCTTTTGTCCGAAATTCCGGGGTCTCCCTTTTTAACATT
Organism: Oreohelix idahoensis; assembly: GCA_024509875.1. Lineage (NCBI taxonomy): Eukaryota > Metazoa > Mollusca > Gastropoda > Stylommatophora > Oreohelicidae > Oreohelix > Oreohelix idahoensis. The sequence goes on along the minus strand of JAMPIV010022322.1, from coordinate 149,427 downwards.
ACCCATTGAGGTTTCCCGGCTTGCTCCAAAAATTAAATTAAATCTCGCTATAGGAATAGTTCCCTCCCCTAAGCAGTATAATTCACTTACAACGTAAATCTGAACCCTCCGACAATATTTCTCACATTTAAGGCTCAGTAAAATTAACGAACACACCAGGGATTTCCCCATAAAATTACATTAGTAAATACACAGAAATAAATGGTGGTTTTACATAACATTCTACAAATATGGGCACACGTGTTTCTCACAACTTCACACACTCCTATCTACTGCCAAAATCATAGAAAGAATAAGCACACTGTTACATTTACGACGTTCTTCAAAAATGATAATGGATGGCACTATCATTTAGAACTAAAAAGTTAATGGATGGCACTATCGTTTAGAACTAAAAAGTTAATGTCCCCGAAGAAATTAACTACGGGCGAAATTCTCAAAAACCCACTAATAAATAAAACGATTAATAAAATTCTACATACCAATTCATCGCTGTTTTTCCCACAGTGGAGACGATAAATTACGTAGTCTGACGGCAGGCAATATTTCTTCAAGAGATTTGCACACAGTTCTAACTGGCTATTTATACACCCAGAGAACCACTCCTACGCATCATCGCGAAACCCGCGTGGCCTAAAATTGCGTCACGTTACCTGACGGCCGCGTGCTTCCGGACTCGTCATACCGCGTGCCGGAAATGGCGATTATTTCGTAAACAACGAAATCTCCGTGATCGTGAAAAAATCTATAAGAGAAAAAAACTGGCCGAGTGAAAAATAAACCTACCATCGTAAAACGACCCCATTTAATTTATCTCCTCAAAAATACCAAACACGATATATATTCAAATGAGAAGAAATAAAATGGTGAAAATTCAAAATAGAACCACAGAATCGGGCCGGTAATACAAAATAGACGACAGAATCGGGCCGGTTGAAGGACAGAATTACAGTGCAGCATCACAGCGATGTGGGAACTGAAAATTGTGCACCCTGATATAATTTTAAAAATTTAAATAATTAGGCTGGGGGCTACCTTTTCTCAACCACTGTAGCATTCAAGCACCAGAGATTCACAAGTGTTTATCAGGCAGTAGGCATGATGCTGACCACATCACCCCTAGTGTGTCGATTGTCAAGAAAAGATGGGTCTAACACCACATTCCCAATATGCCTCAATGGGCATGTAACGGGATCCTTATCAGGCAGTAGGGTAGGGAAGGTGTCAGAGGGGCTGTATCCTAGAGAGGTGAGATTATTATTATTGAAATTCAGGGGCCCGGCAAATATGTAAACCAGGTGCCTTTTCCACCTCTTATCTTTGTTGTTCCTAAAAGAAAATCTGGTAACCTAAATGATGTTACTTTTCTTACATGTTAAGTTAGTAACTGTAGCCATCTTTTCATTGCTGCCCTTCTCTCCTTCATATTAAATAAGATGTGTTGCTTGTTGGTTATGAGACTTACACCTTACTGTTCAATATTGATTTAGGTTTATAGTAACTAGGTACTAACTGTCCAGCAAAAAAAAAAAAAAAACTAAATTTTTAATCGTTTTAATTTGTGCAACTGCTTTCAGGCCATATTGCTTCCAGATAGTCAGCAACTATGACAACAATAATGAGCAGATATGTTATGTGTGTGCAGAGAGCTCAGACCTTTCTCAGGTGGGTATCACTGTGTGATAATGAGCTGCAAAGCTAAGTCTTCAGATTGTACTTTAGTAGCAGGCAGATTTTTGCATTTGTTACTCTTCAAGATGTAAGTTGGGGAAAGTATTTTGGAGTCTTGTGTTACATAGTGACCATCTTTTTAGATTTTCTGTTATTTACTTGTCACATTTCTATTATTTACTTTCATTTTTTTTATTTTTTTTTTGCGTACGCCCTCTATTACTCGAGGCGTAATCTCAGGTTAGTATGTCTAACCTGAGACTGATTTTTATGTGAGTATCCCTTTTTTTTCTTGTACAGAGACAGGTGTCTCTCGCCATTCAGGCAGATACTCGCCGATTTCAGAGGTGCCCATTAGAGCTGGGTCGGCTCAGGAGCCGCCAGTCCCTGGTCGACGACACTCTTTCAAATGTCTCACCAGGGCTCGAGTTAATCCAGTTCAAATCCCCGTCGACAAAAAATCTTCAAATGTCCTTGCTTGGGTTTGATCCTGGGTCACCCGGTCGCCAGCGCAGTTTGGTAACCACTACACCAGCGCGACTCCCATTTACATTCATATGATATTTAATTGTTGCTTGATATTTGCACTTGGCCTTGTTCTTCATTTGAAAAGTAATTTTTTTTAAATAGTATCCTGGAGTGGCCTTGATCCACCAAACTTAAGACTAAAAGCTGAGCTTGTTAACCTTTGCACCATAGAGGCATATTGCATGGAGGCATATCTGGAGTCATCCGTATATGACCACCAGCTATGCACAATGCTACAATATATGCATGTGGAAGTGAACCTATGTCTGTGCGGCTAATTACATCCTCATTGGCTCTTGAAATCATCCACACACTTCCAGGGATTCCCCTTGTGGTGAAGCTTGTTGAGAACCCAGCATTGCACACTAAGCTTGGAGAAGTCACTTCAGCCTCAGGCAGAATTCATTGGCTTTGACTTGGTTGACTGCTTGCAGAAGGATCTCACTATGTACCCATTGATAGGCAGGGGAAGCTGAGAAGTGGCTCTGTGCCGGATGTGACACTTCCTTGGGAGAGCCCAGAACCAGAGGAAAGTATTTTAGCTCTGCATAGTTGGAGAGCCCCCTTGGATGGCGGGGAATGCACAGTATGCCATGCACTTCTAGCTTGGGACTTAAAGTGACAATCCTTTAAATGCAAGCCAAGCTGGAGAAACTACGATCTAAATGCTGAGTTATTCAAGGCAGACCCTGAACTAGCAGCAGAACTATTAGAACCACTATTTGCACAAGTCTGGGAAACTGAGACAACACTAACAGAGTGGAGTAAAGGAATAATTGTCAAATTGCCCAAGAAGGGCGACCTTACAGACTGCAACAACTGGAGAGGAATTACTCTCCTCTCAGTTCCCAGTAAAATACTAGGCAGGATAATCATCCAGAGAATTTCAAAAGCAGTTGACCATAAACTGAGGAAAGAACAAGCGGGCTTTAGAAAGAACAGAAGATTGTGCAGATCATATATTTACCCTCAGGAACATTATAGAGCAGTGCTCAGAATAGCAAAGACAGTTGTACATTAACTTTGTTGATTTTGAAAAGGCTTTCGACAGCATACACAGGGACAGCCTATGGAAAATTCTGAGGGCTTATGGAATTCCCAGCCGCATTGTTTCCATTATAAAAAGCCTCTATTCTAACTTTACGTGCAGTGTTGGATTGAGTAATTTAACTTTCGAAGTGAAAACAGGAGTACGACAGGGATGCCCCTTATCAACAACATTATTTTTGACAGCCATAGATTGGGTGATGCGCCAGACAACAGAGGGCAGTCCAAGAGGAATTAGATGGACAACGTTTTCTACACTGGAAGACCTGGAATATGCAGATGACATTGCACTACTCGCGCATTCACATCAACACATTCAAGACAAAACCGATAGACTGAATAAGTATGGCCAGCAGGTTGGCCTGAACATCAATCTGAAGAAGACAGAGGTCATGACATTAAATGTGGGCAACCCTGAGCCAATAACAGTATGGAACCAGAAGTTAGAACAGACAGACACATTTACTTACCTAGGATGCATAGTAACACCTGACGACGGAACAAGCAAGGACATTAACAATAAAGCGAGAACAGCCTTTGCTATTCTCAACATTTGGAAGTCTTCCCAGTACAGCACAAACACCAAATTAAGACTATATGAGAGCTGTGTACTTTCTGTGCTTCTCTATGGTGCGGAATGTTGGAGAGTAACAGAGAAGGAAATGTCGAAACTGTCCTCCTTCCACACAATCTGCCTAAGGAAAATTCTCAGAATCTTTTGGCCAAACACCATCAGCAACCAAGAACTACTTATTCGGAGTAACCAGGAGGACATGCACACCATCATAGCTGGCAGACGCTGGAGTTGGGTTGGCCACGTCCTTAGAAGGGACCCTGATACCATCACAAGAACAGCTATGCTATGGACCCCCGAGAGAAAGCGAAAGAGAGGCCGACCAAAAACAACTTGGCGGAGAACTGTGGAGGCTGAGATGCAAAGAATGAACCAGAGTTGGGGCACTGTACGAAGGATGGCCGTCGACCGAGCAAAGTGGAATCAATTTGTTGCTGCCCTACAAGACGCCACCATGCGTGATGGTCGCTGACTGCTTTGGCGGTTGAGGATCAAAGAAGAAGAAGAAGCTGGAGAAACTGGAGCTCATGACTTCATCTCAACACGTTTCGGAATGACAGAAAAGCCACAGGAAAATCCTAGATCTACAGTGTAGATAATACCAAGGAGTTTTCAACTTGGTGTTGGCTGCTGGGACTGAAGACACAGCAAAAGAGATGAATGCAGTCATCGACTCATAGCTTGACTGCTTGTGTCAGGGTCAATGAACCATAGCTTACCAAATCCCTACTCCACCTCCAAGTGGTGGTCCTGAAAACAGGCTGCATCACTGCAGTCTGGCCGAGAGAGTAGGGATCGAAGAGGGAAAGCAAACCCGGTCCCAAAAAATGCAGTGTGGAAGTCGGATGTGTCGGGCCGAAAGGCGCAAATATCGCAGCTTCGCTGTAAACAGCGACACAACACAACCAACGTCCTTTTCAGGATGAACGAGGAAGAAGTATTGGCTGCTAAAGAGTGAGAAGCTCAGCAGCCCTTGTTAAACAACAACAACAACCATAGAAGCATACATAAATTATCTTTTTCCAGCAATAACAATGTAGCCAGTAAAGTATGAGAAAATGCTATATAACCTTTAAAGTACCCAATCTAGTTACTCTAAATAAATCTTGATTGATTGGTGTACCAGTTTAACATAATAATAATAGCCCCTTCAGTCATAACTGACTATGGGAATGCGCCCCTGAGGTGACAGCCCTCAGATGCTTATTTTCCTGGTGCTCCTTTCGACGTTTTCTCCTCACCTCTGCTTCTTGTGTGAGCCTCTCTTCGCCCAATCTGAGGTGGCGCCGTAAATAGCATCGCCACTTCGTGCGATCGGCAGCTTCATCCTCCCATGTTGCTGGATCCATGTCCAGTGCCCTCATATCTCTCTTGCACACATCTTTGAACCTCAGCTGTGGTCGCCCAACTGTTCTCTTGCCATCTGCTAATTGTCCGTAGAAGATATCTTTTGGGATGCGACCATCTTCCATGCGGCGAACATGGCCAAGCCAGCGAAGTCTGCGCTGTCTAAGAAGCGTATACATACTTTGAAGGCCAGCACGTGACAACACCTCGACATTTGTCACTTTATCTTTCCACGAGATGCCGAGGATGCGGCGTAGACACCGCAAATGAAAGGTATTGAGTCTTCTTTCTTGCTTAGCATAGGTCGTCCAGGTCTCGCTGCCATATAGGAGTGTGCTGGTGACGCAGGCATTATATACCGCAGCTTTGGTCTTCATTGTGAGTTTAGAGTTTCCCCAAACACGCGATGTGAGGCGGGCAAAGGTAGCTGCAGCTTTGCCAATGCGGCTGTCGATTTCTGTATCCAGTGAGAGTTTGTCATTGATGGTAGACCCTAGGTATGTGAAGTGGTGCACCACTGCCAATTCATAGTTATCGATAGTGATAACTGGTGCAGCACCCACATCCTGACTCAGCACATTCGTTTTCTTTAGACTTATTGTGAGGCCAAAGTCCTTGCATGCTTTAGTGAAGCGATTCATCAAGCTCTGAAGCTCCTGTTGGCTTTGAGTGACGACTGCAGCATCATCAGCGAACAACAAGTCTCTTATAGTGACCCTTCTGATTTTTGTTTTTGCCTTCAGCCTTGAAAGATTAAACAGACGGCCATCTGACCTAGTGTGAAGGCATATTCCTTCAGTTGCATCTCTGAATGCATGTTTCAAGAGTAAGGCAAAGAAGATTCCGAAGAGGGTCGGAGCCAGAACACAGCCTTGTTTAACGCCACTTCGTATATCAAAGGGCTGTGACGTGCTTCCAGCATATTGGACTGTTCCCTTCATGCCGTCATGGAATGATTTTATCATTTCCAGCATTTTCGGAGGGCAGCCTATTTTCAGGAGGATTTTAAAGAGTCCATCCCTACTAACCAGGTCGAATGCTTTTGTGAGGTCTATAAAGGCGATATATAATGGTCTTTTCTGCTCTCTTGATTTTTCCTGAAGCTGGCGGAGAGAGAAGATCATGTCTGTTGTTGATCTGCCAGCTCGGAATCCACACTGTGACTCTGGATATATGCGCTCAGCTAACTTGTGTAGTCGCATTAAGATGACTTTGGCAAAAACCTTACCAACAATACTAAGAAGAGAGATGCCTCTGTAGTTATTGCAATCACTTCTGTCTCCTTTATTTTTATACAGTGTTACAATTTTGGCATCTCGCATGTCTTGAGGAATAGTTGTCTCTTCCCAGCACTGGCACAGCATCCTATGCAGGGGATGTAATAGCGTGCTCTTACAGCATTTGATTAAATCAGGAGGAATCTCATCACTGCCTGGTGCTTTACCAGAGGCCAAGCTATCAATGGCCTTGCTGAGTTCCTCTAATGTTGGTTCGGCATCCAGCTCCTCCATAGTTGGCAGACTGTTGACACCATCAAGGGCTGCAGGCGTAACGGTATTGTCTCTAGCGTAAAGCTCAGAGTAGTGCTCGACCCACCTCTCCATCTGCTTACCCTTATCGGTTAGCTTCTCTCCGCTGATGGTTTTTAGCGGTGCCTACTTTTATGGGGGCCAAGTGCTTTCTTTATACCGTCATACATTTGTCTAATGTTGCCTGTTTGCGCTGCGATCTGGATGCTCTCACTGAGCTGGAGCCAGTAGTCATTTGCACAGCGTCGAGCAGTTTGTTGAACTTTGCTTCTCGTAGCCCTCAGGATCTGTAGGGTTCTGGCACTCGGTGAACGTTTGTATTCATTCATAGCACTGCGCTTAGCTTCAATGACAGGTGCCATCACATCTGATGAAGCATCAAACCAGTCATTTGACTTTGCTGTTTTCTTACCAAAGGTGGCAAGTGCAGTACTTTGAATGGTGTTCCGTAGATGCTCCCAGTTCTCTGTAATAGTATCACCATGCTGAGGGCTACTGAGCACTTTCTCGAAGGTCGCAGTGAATTGAGCGATCATGAAAGGGTCTGACATCTTGCTGGTATCAATGCGTGGTTTCCCTTCATGTCTGACACGATAGAGTTTTCTTGGTTGTGCTCTGATTTTGCAGCAAACCAAGGAGTGATCTGTATCACAGTCTGCACTATGGTACGAGCGCGTGGAGAGCACAGACCTGAGGAGTGGCCTTCTGACGAGAATCAGGTCAAGTTGGTGCCAGTGCTTGGATCGTGGGTGTCTCCATGACACCTTATGCTGGGGTTTTGTCTGAAAGTAGGTGTTGGTCACGCAGAGGTCATGGTGGACGCACAACTCTAAGAGCCGTTGTCCATTTTCATTCATCTTGCCAATACCAAACCTGCCCAGACATGAAGGCCATGAAACATTATCGGCACCCACTCTAGCGTTAAAGTCACCAAGGAGAACAAGCTGTTCTTGCCTAGGTATGCTTTTGATAATTGCTGTTAGATTCTCGTAGAACTCATCTTTAGCTTCTGAGGCAGAGTACAGAGTAGGAGCATACACACTGACAAGGGTGATGGGACCTGTGCTAGTTTGCAGGCGGAGCGTTAACTGGCGTTCTGATCCATTCTCGCCTGGTTCAACCATTTTAGTTAGCGATTTTTTGACCGCAAAACCTACTCCGTGTTCTCTAGCTTTATTAAGATCTTTCCCTTGCCAATAAAATGTGTAGTCCTTCTCACTCACTGTTCCAGAGCCCGCCAGGCGTGTTTCCTGAAGTGCAGCTATATCCACCTGAAGTCGTTTAAGCTCATCATTAATTATGGCTGTCTTCCTTACATCGTTTACATCCTGTAGGTTTTCAGATAGTCCAGTCAACATAGTCCGGACGTTCCAGCATCCCAATCTGAGAGTTTGCTTATTTTTATTTTTTCGATAATTGCTTGGTGCAAAATTTTCTGTCCACAGTTCGGGTATGACCCTAATCCCCATGCACCCAATGGGGAAAGCAGACAGTGGCGGGACAACACCTTATTGACTGGGGGCTGCCCAGCTTGAAGCGGGCGGTAGCTGTCCAGTGAGATCCTAGAACCTCTCCCACTGTCGGAAGTAGCCCCTGGCGCCATGCCCTACGCCAATTGGGCAAAATGCTTATAACCGGTAACTGCTACTTCCCGTGTTTTGCCGACACCTATAGGGTGAAGCTGGAGTGTCCTCTCCAGGGCGCGAGCTTGGGCACAGTTATATGGAGATCAAGCTGTTGCCCATGCAGCATGTTCCCCCTCTCCACACAGCCGGTAGATCCAAAGGAACGGCAGTAGCCGATACAGTTTGGTACCAGCCATGTCGCAGGAGTTGCCAGAATAATGTCAAATCGACATTAGACTGCATTAGGGACTCCGACTCCGGATTTATCCTCAGGGTTTACTCCCGAAGCCAATTCCATAAATGGATATTCCCGCAAGGCAGCGGTGGTTTGAATTCAGAGTTCCTTCTCTTAGATAAGCTACCAACCAAGGATCACGAGCCCTATCTGCCCGAAGCTGCTGGTTTTAAGGCGCCAGTCGCTCGCCTTTGCCCCTTCTCCCATCAGTGGAAACAGTTCCGCCGGGCTCAAATTGAGCCACACGTGAAGGCCGGGAGCTGGACTTGGTTGTCAGAGGCTGTTTGAGGCGCGTGCCATAGAAGTATTTTATCTGCAGTGAGAGCTTATCCTCACTACAACTCCCGGCAATAACAACCTTTGGAACCAGTTTAACATAATACATGTCACTTTGAATGCATTTTGTGGTGGTCTTCTAAAACTGGGACTTTGATGCAAATCAGTACAAGCATTCTAAAATCGTGCAAAATTTTATGGATGTTTGAGAAGACCCTCTTGTGTAGTATTCTTGCTGCATATCAAAGAATGCATCTGCGGTATGACTGGCCTGTTGAAATGGAGTTTTTTTTTTTTTTTTTTTTTTTTGCACAAAAATAAAGAGTTGATCTTCTGTTATGCGACCTTTTCTGAAGCTCCCTGATGTTGATGACTTAGTTGCTTTCCACCCACCATTAGAGCCTATGATACACCATTCTTTCAGTGAGCTTCCAAATAGCTGAGGTCAGTGAGGCGAATCTGTTTTTGGGTTCTTCACAAACAGGCTATCTGGACAACTTCTCCAACACTTTCAAAAAGGGCTTGAAGTTTGCAGTTAGGCATGCCTTTAGAAGAGTACTTTCTGCCCATGCTCTTCTAATGAAGTTCAGGGGTATTGATGTTGCATTTGGACCAAGGTTTTGTATTATTTCATTAGTGATCATTTTCTGGTCCTGGATCTTTGATGGTTTTTAATTTTGTAGTACACTTTATGTATCGGATGGTGTACTCAGTTTCGAACATGCAATACTTGTTTTGGCAGCATTTTGCTTTGCTTTTGTTATGTTCTTTATAGTTCGTCTAGCTGTCTCATGTGATTGGTTTTGCTAACGTTGGCATAGTACTTTTAAAACATTTCTGCTTTTTTTCTTGTTGTTTCCTATGATTTTTCCTTTTATTCTCAATGGTTTTTCTGTTTTGTTCTTTCCTTTTCCATCTGGATGGTGGAGGAGTTTCCACATTGTTATACCTTTCATTGTTTAAGCCCACGTTTTCGCAAGTATTCTCCCATGCTTCTGTCTTGCTTTCCAACAGTGATATTTTACCTGTGCTGTGAGTTTATTAGAAAGCATTTAGTTTGCTGTCCTGAGTTCTTTTTCCACCCTTTGTCAGACTTGTCTTAACTCATTAACAGTATTTTCTAGGTCTTCTTCTTCTTCTTCTTCGTTCGTCCTGAAAAGGACGGTGGTTGCGTTGTGTCTGTTTACGCCTAAGCTGTGATATCTGCACCTTTCAGTCGACACATCCGACTTCTGCATGGCATTTTTTAGGACCGGGTTTGCCTTCCCATTGCGATCCACACTCGCTCAGCCAGACTGCACTGCTACAGACTGTTTCCAGGACCACCATGTGGAGGTGGAGTGCGGTCTTGACCAGCTCTGATTCGCTGGTCCTGACGCAGGCAGTCAAGCTATGAGTCGCTGACTGCGTTCTCTATTGCTGCGTCTTTGGGTCCCATTTTCTAGGTCTGAGTCCAGAAAGGGCTGAATTGTGTGTGACTGCCTTTTGAGGTATTATTATGTTAGCTACTTCCAGTATGGTCTTTGTGATGTTGTTGCTATGTATTCTCTGTTTTATTTGATAGGTTAATGCTGCTATATGAAAGTGTTGGAGAAGTTGTCCAGATAGCCTGTTTGTAATTCCTGTAGGTCTTTCTCTTTTGTCTGCATTTATTGTGTCTTTCTATAATAATTAGTATTGGTCTGTGGTCACTTCCAGCGTCTTCTAGGATTCTTTAGGTGCAAGTATTTTCAATGCCAGCAGATGCCATGGTACGGTCATATCTGCTGGCCATGCTTTTCATTCTATGAAACCAGGTGGTTTCTGTCATTATGTTCTGTTTAATGATCAGGTTGGACATGTTGCACATGCCTCACCCTCTCTGCCTCTTTCGTTATATGCTTTATGTCCCTATGGTGGTGAATAGACATTGGAGTCTTCAGCTCTTAGTCTTCTGGTATCTTCTTTCTTCTTTGGTTCTTGGCCACTGACTGACAAAGCAATCAGTGACTGACACGCCTGATGGCACCATGTCGGACAGCAACAAACTGTCTCCACTTTGCTTGGTCGACAGCCATTCTTTGTGTGGTGCCCCAGCTCTGGTTCATGCTAGCATCTCTGCCTCCACGGTTCTCCACCAGGTGGCTTTTGGCTGTCCTTGCTTTCGCTTTCCTTTTGGAGTTCATAGCATGGCTGTTCTGGTGATGGTGTCAGGGTCTTTTCTGAGGATGTGGCCAACCCAATTCCAGCGTCTACCTGATATGATGGTGTTTATCTCTTCTTCTGGTATGTGGTGTCTTTAAAGGTTGTGTTTTTTTGCAGATGTTGGAGTACATTAAACAAATAGTGTATTTGTTTCCACTGAATCTGCAGAAAATCTGTTGTTTGTCTGTGGCCCCACCATTTGAGATGAGATGTTTTGTACTTCTGCCTGAATGTCTTTTGAGTGTATATGAGTCCTTTGCATTTCCTGCATTCACAGGTGTACTGGGGGTATCAGGTGATGTAAATGTTTTTCTTGGTGGAATGATTTTCTAGAGGAATGTAGTAGTATGGATCTTTTTATCATTTAAGGTTCTGAGCAGTTTTTCTTTCTTATATATATACCTGCAATGATAATTGCTTCTCAGACGTTTTATTGACTGCATCTGGAGTGTTTATGATGGGCAAGAGGTGGCTGAGCATATAGAAGAGACACAGACATGGAATTAAATGGACCATGCTCCTAAAGAGATATGAAGAACGCTACATAAATCAAAGTTTGCTGTCTTGGCCTCTACTATGAAGGGAGACTGGCATTTGTTGGTTTATTGCTTTGACCATAATTTTTTCCTGTCTTTACTTTTCAGCTATGTACTTGAAGGGAGATTGACATTTGTTGGTTTAATGCTTTGACCATAATTTCTCTCTGTTTGTACTTTTCAGCTACGCAGTTTTATCATATCTGCAGATTAGTTGGAAATTCATGCTGTTCTCTGTTTCTCTCAGAAATGGATCCAGTTTCTGAAGCCATACTGTGACAACTCTCACGCTGCGAAGTTGCAGCCACACCACTCCATGCTCAAAGAGTTTCACAAACTGGAAGTCAGCATTCTGGATGCCCATCGACTGCCACCTAAACTCCTGAACCACCCATATTGTGTACTGGTATTAAACAGTGTCAAGGTTGGGCGCACTGATGTAGGGGAAGGCATTAATCCATACTGGTCATCAGATTTCTTTTTAGAGTGAGCATATTGGCTTTTAGTGTTATGTCAGTATTCTGCCATGACTATGTTGAATACAGTGAATTTATATGTTCTGTTCAGTTTTGTTGCTGTTCTGATTGGAGTATAATAACAGCGGTGCTTTAGTTTATTTACCTATTTATAAGTTGCATATTTTAACAACTTCCAAAAACCATTACCTGTCTTTTAGTACCTTCAAGCAGAAGTAATGTTCTTCAAGATTCAGTGTGAAAAACAAATAACTCTAGCCTGTTCTCCATTTCGTCAGTCTAACGAATGAATGAATTAATGAACAAAATCTTTATTTCATTAGGGTAAGCAGTATTGCCTTTTTGCATGTGTGCCCTGCAATACAGTTTAACAAATGAAAGAAAAAAAAAAAGATTATTATTAACGCCAAGGAAGAAGAAAAAATAATTGATTATTATTAGCATCAAGGAAGAAGAAAACAATAATTAAGTGAGAAAGATGCATTTAAGAAAACTACACTATATATTTTTATCTGACGGTCATCTCACCAATAGGTCCGCAACCTTGTTTCAAAAGTTCTTAAAACTGAAATTATGTCATACTAATAAATAAGTAATAAATAATTTCTAAATTTCTCTTGTGACCTGTCATGTGTGCAAGCATGACCCAAGCAGGAGGTGGCAAGGTAGAAAGTTCAAGGAGTAAGCGGAAAAATCCACTACATCGCACTTTTGCTCACTTTGGTTTTTGCTGTCTCATACAAGTCAGATCTTTTACAATATTAGTCAGTTTGAAAAAGTTAAAGAATGGCCTAACAACTGTATATAGTATCTTTCTGTACATCACTGGTGGTCATCGATTTTCAATTTAAAGCCTTCATGTAGGCATTTGTCACGAAGTGGATTTAAGTTAGAGTGTGTCCAGTGTATAGACAAGACCCTAGTATGAGATAGACTGAGAAGATAGATTTAGATGTGAAAATTATAGTGAATGTGGACAGATGAGCCTATTGGCCCGAGAGATGAGAACCGAGATTGACTCTCCCTCGCCTTTTGTAACTACTATAATAGCTATAGACTCACCACCTCTTACTGCCAATAAAGGAGATAAGGTATAAATCAGGACCACAGACACCACTATACAGACAACATATAGGTACCGTATAGTTAGCTATAAATTAGAGAACCTGATCCAGTGGACATTTATATAGTTTTATTACAAAAAAATATAATCAACATAATCAAATCACATAGAAACAAAATCAGTAATATGCAATGTTGCACAGACCTGAAAACAAGAAAGACATTGGTAGATACTAGAAAACAACCACTTTCACTCCTTCTTTCACCCTGCTGGGGAAAAATAGAATGATTACTGAGTTAACCACAATTAATGGGTGGGGCCATCAACTTTAGCCACCACTCCCTACTACAATCTATTTCCTACTGTCACTGTCCTGCTGACACTGCCTAAACTATTGTCTACACACACACAGCTTCCAGGCTCTTTAGGCGATATACACGCCGCTAATTTAACACCACTGGACTGCTAACCTAGTAGACTTAGATTACAACTATGGCTCAGAATCTATCCATCTAATGGATAATAAAAGACCCTACTAGTCCTGTCTATTTTCTCCCTCCTCCTCTCTCTCTCTCCGCCTGGTCTCGGTGTCTCTCTACCACTCGACGTCTGCTGATGTGGCGTCTCCGTTCGCCTCTTCTCTTGATAACGTTCAGAACCAGGAATGATATCCCTGTCTCCTGCTTCTGATTTCTGCACTGATGACTTGGGTTTCAAGCTCGAGGTACTTGAATCACTTGTAGAAGCTTCACGGCTGCTGACCAACTTCTTACTTGCCCCGTTAACCCGCTCAAGGTTTAGGGACAAACAGCTTTATTATGGCTGTATAACTTTAGACCAATCTCCCAGCCACGTGCTGTTGTCGGAGTGGTATAATGAGCTAAGAGCTCTGGATTAAAGACATATCCTGTTCCCAACTGAAGATTGTCTTTGCTACCTGGGGAACATATGGTATTTCTTGCACTTTTTCCTATCTCTCGAGCTATATGCTCCTGAGATAACAACTTGCTGTTGTAAAGGACAGAGGCTGGTTTCCCCTCCTACAGACCGTGAAAACTCGCTGTGGAACAAACAACACAACAGCTATATAACACGTCAAAAGTTACACATCTCAAACACTAAACTCCCTTCTCCCTTTGAATCAATTACAGCTCCCCTTCTCTATTCCCGCTATGCACAATGATATAAAATATTTATGCCCCAAAAGGTCAACCTCCCAGGCAATCCCCTCTCTCTCCCGTTTCCAAAGTAAACATCGGCTGACCCAGATCTTTTTGTTCTGCATGACTAGCCATGTGTTACAACAATTTTTTACTGAGGACATACCTGTCCGAAAGTACTTGGGCTACTTTTCTCCATGACCCTAGGTGTACATTTGTCAGTACAAAATTAAATCTAGGCAGGCTGAAACCCGTCTCAGAAAACACTTCCCTTATCAAAATAAAATCTACATCTCTTGAAAATAAAAGGAAAATACCATAACAGACATATAGATTACATCTCGTGTCTTCTGACTATACAACAATAAAAATGCACAATAAATAACGTACGCCAAAATTATGCTAGCGTATTTAAACTGCAATTAAACTATAAACAATCGAGGTTATCAATGTATCCCCCTGTAGTTAAATACACGTGTTCCTGTGTTCAACATAATGTTAACTTCACCCTTCTCTGGGTAACATTCCTGAATTAAAACTCAATACAATAACCGTGCCTACGTGCTTAAAATTTACAAAATCCCGCTCCCGTTTATATACAGAAGTTTATCATAAATAAAAGATGCGGGTTTTTCCTACCAACCTTCTTTAAAAAAAATTTAGACCTTCTTTTAAATATTACGAAGCTCACATTAAATGTCTCAAAATCTTTACACACTCCTAGCTACGGCTATTATCATATAAAGACTTCTCTGCACCTCTTACATTAAATACTTTCTCTGAGATCGTAATTGATGGCCCTTTGGTTTAAGAACTAAATTAAAACCTCCTGAGGAAAGCTTATACTTTAACCGGCTAGTCTCTATTAGAAGCGAATTACAAGTACCACGCTAAATATTTATGGCTTACCCAATAGATCAAATTTCTCACTGAAGAGCAAGTGCTATGACGTAGATTCTCACGGCTGTTAAGTCCTTTTTGCGTGTGTAATTTAAATGTTGAGCACATCTAAGAAAATATATATATGATTAATTATTTACGCGCTGTCATACACGATGTTGAACACAAATGTGCAATGCGGTGTGCTCTGGTTGATTGCCAAAGAACAATTACGTTATGAGAGGAGATGCCTAATGTCCATGACCTGAGACGGTCATCTTTGGATGGAGCTGATTGTTAGTCTTGCCCAGGTTATGGGAAGCATTCATAAAGATATTATCTACGTTAGCCAGTATAGGGCTCGTTTGCATATTGTATATTATACTATTTTCGTCATTGCCAAAATCTGGCTGAACTTCAACATACGCCATGTTGTGTCGCTAGTGGGTTCCAGATCCTTACCGAAGATTATCGAGATTATTATTCAATATATCTAGAGGGTTAATCAATAAAACCCCTGTCGTTTTGTACAAGCTCCATAATGAAAGTCATGGTAGAACTACTTGCCGTAAAGTTCATCGCCGTCCTTGAAGGGTCGGCCGTTATAGAATGTCGATCAAGTCCATGATCAAAGTTAGATGAGAATGCAACGAACTATGATGTCTTGATGCTATTTGTACTATTGATGACTACTTACTATGATGTCTGCATCCACGTTCTCGTATAATAAACTGTTGACATTCATAATCAAGTCATGGGTCCAGTATACCTTACTTGCCACCGTCACAGTTGACGTTCGTTCCAGTTACCATTGACCCATCTACATCCCACCATTATAATATTCGCGTTGAACATTGTAAGTCGGCAATAGAGACTTTAAGCCCGACATTTCTGGCATCGCCCTTGCCAGTAGTACCAATCTGTTATATCAGCTTATAGCAGTCCGTAACGGGTAGATGCTACAACGGCTTAATATTCTTCGGACAAAAGGGACCCGCAATTAATTTCCTCTAGTATTTATTACAGACGAGGCCAGATACGTCATCGTTGGCGTTCCTCTCCGACCAATGAAAACCCTACAAAATTAAACAACTGAGCCTCCGCCAATAGATTTGAAAGCAACGCGTGAGTCATAAAAATTGCGTCACGTTACGCGACGACCGTGATTCTTTTTAACAAAGAAACTGAGATTCCCTGATCGCGATTATCTAGCGAAAAGAACGTGAAAAAACAAACTGGTGAAAATCTAATATTCTCCCCTGTAGTCTCTATTAAAACAGCAATTATTAACCCTACAGAAAAAGACCAAACTCGACATATTACAAAGAGAAAAGCCTGGGAAACACATATAGTTTTCAGAGAGAAGAAGACTGAATCAAACTCATATAGTTACAGAGAAAAGAAGGCTGGGACCTGTTGAAAACAAAAGTCACAGTAACTCTATCACAGCATTCTCATACCAACACCATAATATACATTTGTTTTGGCACTAAAAGCTGGTCTATCTATGTAGACATGAATTATACTGCTCAAAAAAAGTTAAAGGCCACTTTCAATTTTTAGGTCATTTCAACTAAGCTGTTTTTTTTAAACCTGAACACTCAGTCAAAAAAGTTTTGCTGCATTTTGTTGCATGCTTAAACAA
This sequence comes from Oreohelix idahoensis, assembly GCA_024509875.1. NCBI lineage: Eukaryota > Metazoa > Mollusca > Gastropoda > Stylommatophora > Oreohelicidae > Oreohelix > Oreohelix idahoensis. The sequence goes on along the minus strand of JAMPIV010022322.1, from coordinate 132,652 downwards.
TGTTTGTTAATCTGACAATAAATCAAATCTTTCAACTAAGCTGTTACGTGTGTTTTGCTGCATTTTGTTGCATGCTTAAACAATGTTTGTTAATCTGACAATAAATCAAATCTGTGTTACGTGTGTATACCTCCAAGGTCAATCAAATGCACGTGGTGGAAAGGGAAATAATGCATGTTTGAAAATGCTTCCTATGGCAAAGCCTGTTGATAACATTGCTGAAATTTGCTTTTCACGTGCAAGTCGTGACTATGGTGAACACATTTCACCCACCTTTCGGAAGGAACGGGCAATGGGTATGTTTGTAACATTTACCATTTTAGCCATGGCTCAGCTAAGACGCTTGACCAATGTTGACAGATGGAGAGCGATGGCATGGCTGCAGGATGATGTAGGGCTGCGAGAAGTTGCTAGGAGATTAGGAGTTGCCCACTCTGTCATACAAACTCTGCGTGATCGTTATAATGCAACCGGCAGTGTCGCAGAACAACGCAGGTCAGGACGTCCAAGGTCTACCTCAAGACGGCAAGACACATTTGTTGTTGTATTGGCTCTCAGAAAAAGAACAATCACAACATATCCATTGCCCGTTCCTTCCGAAAAGTGGGTAAAATGTGTTCACCATAGTCACGACTTGCACGTGAAAAGCAAATTTCAGCAATGTTATCAACAGGCTTTGCCATAGGAAGCATTTTCAAACATGCATTATTTCCCTTTCCACCACGTACATTTGATTGACCTTGGAGGTACACACACGTAACACAGATTTGATTTATTGTCAGATTAACAAACATTGTTTAAGCATGCAACAAAATGCAGCAAAACTTTTTTGACTGAGTGTTCAGGTTTAAAAAAAAACAGCTTAGTTGAAATGACCTAAAAATTGAAAGTGGCCTTTAACTTTTTTTGAGCAGTATATATACCTTTATGGGAAGCTAAAGATAAGATCTGATTTAATATTTATTAGTATTTTGTCCTTGAAGTGTAATATGATGTTCATTGATGAGTTTAGTAGTTCAGACATACTGGAATGACTTAACCTTTAGCACGCTGCATTAAAATCCCGGAAATTTGCCCTGCAACTGCATTCTTTTTCACAACGCCCCGTTTTTATAGTGGGTGACTTGTAACTTCTAGTTTCTGTGTTTCTTGGTCAATTGCTATCATTTTTGGAATTTATATAAATAAATGAATGATGAATCTGATGATATAAAATTTGTTTGTGTACATGTTAGATGTGATAGGAAGAGAGGAATGGAAAGATGTAAAAAAATAAAAGAAAAATAAAATAAATTTAAAAAAAAAATTTAAAAATTAAAAAAAAAACCAACAAACGACGAGTCCTTATCCCTTGCATCTCAATGAAAGTCATTTGACCAATACAAATCAAATGACGATCTTTTCGTTACACCCATCATCAGTAGCAAAGCAACAAACGCCCTCGTCAGCAGTGACATTCGGCCGTAACCCTAAACCTTTCCCATAAACCTAAACCTAACCCCTAAAATTAGACATACTGGCAATGACATTCTACTATCGTTTCCATCTCTGCCATCACCCATATTCTGAGAACCAATAGCGCTAATAAAGACAAAAATCTCATCGTCATCGCATCTGAGTCAAAATCCATTAAAATTTCAGCGAAAATGGCCGCGTGTTCGATGCCGATTGATTTTGATTTAAAAAATTCACAGAAAATAAACGCGAATACACCCATCACTAAATAAAGATCGGAAACGGAAGCTAACTCTCTTGCAAATAACATTAAAACTTAACATCCAGGGCTGATATCACGTGTACACAATTCCTAATGCTAGAAACCGACGATATCCGAAAGGCGACTAAAGTCGCCTGCAACTGTAGGTGAATAGCTTGCTAAAGGTTAATTTTAAGTCTTTAAGGCTTTACGAAGACCAGATAACCTTACAACTTCTGGTGGAAATTATTAGTGCTACTCTGTCTGGAAATTTCATTTTGGCAGAATGAAAATATTACACTGAAGAAAACAATCAAATGAACCCTGCATCTGTGCAGGTGAAATTAGAATATTCGGGATAGATTGAATGGAAACAATAATCATATTCAAATGACAAAGAAGATTTCCATTTGTAATATCCAACACGCGGCATCATGAATTGGAATTCTAAATTTAGTGTGGTTCCCAGAGGTTTCTGAGGTGACAGAAAAGAATTGTTACTCCCTAACAGAAGGGAGAGTTGAAGGTAAACGTGCAAGGGGAAGACAGCGCTATAAGTGGGAAGATAACATCAAGAGATGGACGGGAAAGAGTCTATCAGAGTGTACCACCAAGACAAGAGACAGAAGACGTTGGAGATCCATTACAGCCAACCTCCGTTGTGGAGATGGCAACTGATGATGATGATGATGAGCAGGCATGTGATAAAAGGTGATGTTAGCAGAAATTTATGAAGCAGAATGGTATAAAATATCTGAAAATCTTTGGTAAAAAGGGTTTTTCTGATCATGAAGCAGCTGAAAATGACGAATTTGCTGTCACAGACGCCACTAGGGTGTTACTTTAATATACGATAATGTACGGTTGTACATGGAACTACTGCTTTTAAATCAGAAAAATCCTACACTCCAGAACATTTTGGGCCCCGTGCAGTTGAGATAAAAGGTTGCGGACCTGTGTATAATTACTTAATTTAATCGCTAGGTCTTTTTCATTTTTCTAATATCACTCTGGTCACTCAGATCAGCCATTCTGGTCACTTACACAGACCAGTCACTCAGGTCAATTAAATGATGTCACTATGATCACTTGGCCCTGTGATGTTCCTCGAGGTATCTGAGGACAAAAGGAATAGGACTAGTGCTTCCTCAGGGTTGTCATAAGAGGTGACTAATGAGGTTGGCAACCTCATCATGTAAAAGAAATTGCCATAGAGACCACTACTACAAGAGCTCGGGCTTTGATGAAGGCTTCCTTCAAGGGGACCAGCTTTATTGATGGCTCCATGCTCCATAAAGAACAACAAAGACATGAATGAATGATCAATTAGTCAGGTTGTTGCTATTCTGGTCACTTAATACAAGTAAATAGTCCAGGCATTTCTGTTATTTGTCAATCTTGTCTGCTGTAACAAGCAAAGAACTCCTTCCTTTTAGTCTGTCCAATTTATTATACAGTAATATAATATATATTTAATGTACACTATTGTTCCTCAGTGACATCCCACCAACAGTTGAATTCTTCACAGTTTCATTATATAACAAAACTAAACGACTGAAAGACAAGGACCCAGAGATAGGTAACTGACATGCCTTTTTTTCTTTTACTGAACATTTTAAGCAACAAATGACATGTCTTTTTAGTTATTTCTATCCTTTTCTTAATTTTTTCCCCTTTATTGTGTGTTCCTTTATAATGCAAAAAAGTACAGTGCAAAAAGGAAAAAAAAACCTTTTCTCTTATATGTGGCTCATTCGCTGGTGTATTGGTAATAGCGAACATAATGGCAGTTTATTTTATTTTAAATTTAAAAGATTAAAAAAAGGTGGGCAATAATTGATGCTACCATGTTTGTATGTTACAGCCTCTGTGACGATTCGTCTATCTGACCTATCTGGCCAGAGCTTTATTGATGACACCTACAGTCTTCAGTCAGTTGCAGGGGTCAAGGGAGATATGGGTTCGCTTAGACTCAAATCTCGGTACATGCATGAGATCATCATGCCTCAAGATGAATATACAAGTTTGAAGGAGGTTTGTTGCCAGCCATTTTTCAGTCAGTTTTATTGTTTGAGACAGTGTTTCCCAAAGTATGGTTCAGGCGTATGCGGAAATGGTTCAAGGGGTACTCTAGCATTTTTATTTTATTATACTTTTTTTTAGCTGCAGAAAAAATTTAATTAAAGTGTTGCATATGAGAATGATGTACCGTGGAAATATACGTTTATTTACAAGCATGCTTTGTGTTCTTGCTTTATGGGCCATATGCTTGCTTTTATTGCAGAATAGTAGGATAATGTGTATTAAATATGTGCTTTAATTTCAGACTAGGACGAATCCACCATACACATCCACTGACCTAAAAGAATGTTTGTTGATTTTTATTATTTTGAAACTTGTTTATATATATAATGTGCACGCACGCGCACACACATACACACACACATATATATATATATATATATATATATATATATATATATATATATATATATATATATATATATATATATATATATATATATATATATATATATATACATACCCACACATATACACACACATAACATAGAAAGCGAGCTCATACTGTATATACACACATATACACATATATACACAGACAGACAGAGACACACAGACAGAGACACACACACACAGACACACACACACAGACAGACGGGGGAGAGAGAGATCATACTGTATATAGACACACATTCTCTCACTCACCTTCTCTCACCCACTCTCACTATCTCAATCAATCAGTAAATTGACCAATTATTAAATCGTTATTTACAAGCTTCCTAGTGCACTGGCTTCCTAGCTCAGTGGTCCATGGTTCGATCCCCAGTTGAGGTGGGATTTTTTTAGGTCGCAAATGGCTCCTGGGTCGACCCAGCTCCAATTGGGTACCAGAGCAACTCTGGGAAGGTTAAGGCGGCCGGCATCATGCTGACCACATCACCCCTAGTGTGCTGATGGTCAAGAAAATATGGGCCTAACACCATATTCCCAATATGCCTCTATGGGCGTGTAAACGGGATCCTTTACCTTTACCAATATTGATAAAATAGTATTATTAAACAACTAGACATCCTTTCATTGGAGGGTGTATGAGGATGCCCTAAGAAGGCATAACTAGGCGGAGTGGTTGGTAAATGACAGATACACTAAAGATTACTAAAACTAACTGCTGTGTTTGAGAGCACTACTTGATCTGCCCACAACACATTATAAACAGTAGTATCCATCAGGAGAAAGTTGTGATAGAGGGTGTGAAAAATTCAACATTCATCATTCTTTTACAATAATGGCTCCATTATTATGGTTTTAGCACATTAGCTGTCAATGTATTACTAAGAGTAATTTCCACTTTGTTCAGAGTTGGCTGTCTTGTCAGAATTTTAATGTTACATTACATGAAGACAACATCAAGTAACTTAGATCATTAATAAGAGTAAATAAATAAAGATGATGCATTTGGGAAAGGTACATTGTACTATGTGGTGAAAAAGTAAAAGAAAGATTTAAAAAAAAAATGTGCAGTAAATTTATTATGCCATTTAAAATAATAGATACCGTATAACCCTAATTATAACCAATGTAGTGTTTAACGAGGTATTTTTTCTTCCAGGATAAAAAAAAAAATACATTTTGGTTCTGCCATAAAACTAACGCTGGCGGTAGATAGGACACACATTGAGGAAACCTGTTGATAGTGTTATGAGGCAGTCCTTGTTCTGGAATTGCCAGGGAAAGAGAGATAGATGGAGATCAAAAACACAAGAGAAGAGAACTGAAGACAGAAATGAAAAGAATGAAGGAGACCTAGAAAGACCTTTAGCAGATAGCACTGGACAGTATCATCTGGCATAATCTTAGTTATGCTAAAGGGTGATGATGATGATAAAGCTAACTATTCAATATACATTTTCATAAATAAGGGGGTCGGAGTGGCTAAGAGGTATGGCAACTGCCTCGAATTATAAAGGTACCGTGTACGATTCCCAGTAGAGGGAATGTAATTTATGGAAATTTTTTTTCAGAACCATTAGTCCTAATGATGTCATACTCCCTTCTGGTCTCCTAGGTAGTGAGATCGAATGCCCAGCCTTCTCGGATAAAGGCGATAAAATAGGAGGTCATGTGTGCGTTGCGCACGTTAAAAATCCCTGGGCAGTTGGAAATCGTAAAGAGTATGCCACGAGGCCGCTGCCCTGTCAACAAAATTTTAAAAATTAGGAAACCTACCCACCACATAAATATTTATAGAATGTGTGATTCCTAATATACACACATTGGGATTCTCGCTGGTGCTACAAAGTTATTGCACTGTGCTGAAATCCTTGTGTGGTCTAAGGGAGGTGATCGGAACACTGATGGAGTTGTCTGTGTCCTTGAAACCAAACCAAGCTTTTTCATAAGAGGCTGTTTTCTTTGAGATAATAGTTCTGGCTTTAATCGAGTGTAATCCTGCACAGCCTTATCAAAGTTTTTCATTCTGTTTGCAATACACAGCTCTTGCTGGATGATGGATTTGAGCACATACTGACGTTGTCTCAGGTGTCTGGGGAGAGCGAACGTGCCACTTTAGCATATGCACTTTTGCAGATATTCCGGCATGAGCGCAAAGAGGCAGGCTTACTTTGTGCTCTCAATGACAAGGAAATTGAGAAAGAAGGTAAGGTTGAATACTGGAGTATTTAGGACACAGCGGTGGTTTGAGGAAGTCAGATGTTTTTCATGAAGCACTGGTTTATAGGAATATTTTACAAAGTTGCGAGTTATTAACTTTCTGTTGATTGTGAAACAGTTGTTATTTAATCTACAAGTAATAATTTTTGGAGCTTCTTATTGGCAGAGTAGGTAGAGAGCTTGTCTCATGGCAGTTACTGGGTTCCAGGTTCAAAACCCAGTAATGTCATTGTTACTAATATGAGATGCAATGCATATGTTCAACCGATGCAGTAAGGCTGATATATATATACTGCTATGGTGGTCGTGGCTGGTGATGTATCGTGCTGTAATATGATTAATCGTGAATGTGTGACATGGTAGTTCGTCAAGGTGGACATCTATGTATCAGTGCAGACTGGTATCACAACACGTAACGTACAAGAGTGTGTGTGGCATTCATCACCTTGAAGGATGTAGATGTGAAGTTGATGGAAGCATATGTTGTACGTGTTACAGATATGGAGTCAAAATATATGTGAACAGCTGTGTACGTTTTGATCATTTATTATGGTCACAGCAACAAAACGAAGACAACTCCATGTAAGCATGACACAGGAACATGGCGGATATGAAAACAGTTCACAACAATGGCATGTATATCAGTTCCAATAATTATATGATTATCACAGCGTTGCAGACTCTAGTTTCTCTCTCATTCCACAACTAGCAGAAAAACCCCATATTACACAACGGGTAAATACTGTATAAACATCTAACAGTTTCTTTCTGACTCATCAAAGTCATTCTTCTTAAGTCGACCTCCCAAACATGGCGGGCGATGAAATTAGCATAGTCCATCCTTCTAATCGGACGTATCGAAGATAGGCTGTCCTTTCGAAGATAGGCTTATACAACTCCCTTGTACATCAGGCGAGTTTTCAAAGCCTACCTAACTAAATGGGTGCCTCTCTTCTCTTGAGTTGGGGAAGGTAAAGGCAGCCAGGTAGGGAACTGGTAACCTCATTTTATAAAGCAAGACCTAGTATGGTGAAGTCTCTAACACTTCACTCCTCTGTGGCAGTATGTGCCGTGGGACTTACATTTACCATTAATAGTTTCTGGAAGAATAGTGAAGGTCTCGCGTGTTTTATCCATTAATAAAAATGTGTGGCTTCTTTTTTGGCTCTGAAGTAGAGGATTTTTATATTTCATTCAGATGAAGTTTCTACGTTGTTCAGAGCTGGCTCTCTTGCCACAACTCTGATGGTGCAATACATGAAGATGACATCAACTAACTATGTTCATAAGGCAGTGAGAGATTCTGTTCAAAAGATTGTTGAGCTGAAACAGTCTTGTGAGGTGAATATTGTCTTTCCATATATTATATGGTTAATTGTTTTGTTTGATTGGCAGTGTTGTTAGAGCACTGGCCTCTCATGACAATGTTACCAGGTTTCAGATTCAAAACTTTGTGGCATCACACTTAGTCAGCCCAGCTGTAAATGAGTACCCGACTCTGGTCTTGAGATAGGCAAGGCACTTCCACCTCATGAAACTGAGACCTAGTATAGTGAAGTCTCGAACACTTCACTCTCCAAAGGCAGTATCCTTTTTTTTTCTTGTTAAACTTTAGAATTGCAGTTTCTTCTAGCTGATTGTCAAAGGCAATCACGTCTCTCCACAACTGCTGTCCCAGTACTATTTATTTTGTTGTTGACTTATTGCATGCCATGACCTTAAACTGTCCATTACCTTCTCTATCTTTTTGACCTCTTGTCTCTTTTTTCACCAGTCTTGTCTGTTGCCACAGTGTATTCCAGTTAACCCGATCTCTTGATTCCTTCTGTTACGTGTTATAAGTTTTCTTTTGTGCACTGGCCTCATTCAAGGAATTCTTATTACACTTTTTTTGTTGTCCACAGTTTTCTTAACGTTCATCTATAATCTTAACATTTGTTTTAACATTCTTCTCTGGCTTTGTGCTTTCAAGGATCTTGCTTGCTCACTGACTGTCTAAGACACTTTTCTATATGGCAAGATTGGCTATATGTAGCACTCAAGAACTCTCTCTCTCTTTTTTTTATTTGTTACTTTTATTGACAAATATTTGTTACGTAGAATGCTTTTCATTTTTATGGAATGCTATTTTATGCCTGTGATGTTCTATTCTTTACTTCTGAGATGCCTCTTCTGTCTGATTCTGTTAATGTGCCCAGGTATCTTGGTATCTGTTTTTTTATTTCAGAACTATCCTAGTTATTTGATGGTGTGTTCTGGAGAATTCTGTTTCTTCAAGATGACCATTACTTTTGTCAGGCTAGGGCCTTTAGAACTACAGCAGAAGAAAAGAAAGAAAAAAAACAACTAAAAAATTGAACTTCTGTTTCTTTGAGATGACCACTAGTTTTGTCTTAGGCTAAGACCTTTAGAACTGCAGCAGAAGAAATAAAAACAACTAAAAATGGACCTTCTGCTTCTTCGAGATGACCATTACTTTTGTCTTAGGCTAAGGCCTTTAGAACTGCAGCAGAAGAAAAAAAAAAAAAACTAAAAATTGACCACTAGTTTTGTCTTAGGCTAAGGCCTTTAGAACTGCAGCAGAAGACGACTAAAAATTGACCTTCGACCACTTCTGCTTAACAAAAATTATTAAAAAGAGTATATCTAATGTAATACTTGCTGAAATATGTTTTTACTGTCGGCTGAATGCTGTTTTTTTCATTTGTCTGATAGCTTGATCCCAAATTTTTGGAAAACTCAACAGACCAGCAAGCAAATTCTGAGTTTTTCCTTCGCCTTTTGACAGAAATTGTTGAATCCATCTTTACTTCAATTGAAGCATGTCCCATGTAAGTGCTTTGGGCTGTTTGATTAAATCTTAAAGTGAACCAGAAACAGTTGCAAGGAATAAACCAGTGTCATGGTCAGGAACATTGGGAAACCTGCACTGAACCATTCAGTAGTCACGCCAGTGTGTCTGTAGAAATGTACTACTAAGTTCATCACTGAACATCATATAATCAGACTACACCTCATGGACAAAATACTAATAAATATTAAATCAGATCTTTTCATTAGCATCCTATAAAGAAATTTAATTCATGTCTACGCAGATAGACCAGCTTTCAGCACTAAAATAAATGTTTTATAATGTTGGTATAGAGAATGCCTACGTGAAGGCTTTAAATCCTTCTACTCCAGTCTTTGGTGCTGAGCATGATATTGTAGTATGTATATTCCTTCATTGACTAATAATATGAGGTTGGCAACCTATGAGGTTGGCAACCTCATCATGTAAAACACATTGCCACAGAAAACACTGCTGCAGGAGCATGTGACTGGTTGGTGCAGGCTTCCTGCAAGGGGACCAGCTGTAGTAGTGGCTCCATACGCTGTAAGGAGCACAAAGGAAAATTATTATGATAGTCCTCCATTCATTCATAAGATATTGTCACAGATTCTGTTAAGATATCTAAACATCTGTCCTGTGTAAAACTAGGGGGTCTCTGAGGAGGCAGAGGAAGAATAGGAATACTACTCCCACAAGCATGTCATTCAATCAATCAATACCCTTTAGCTCCCCAAGGAGCATAGGCCTTCAACAAACACGAACACATGCCAAGTCCTACTGTCCCGTGCCATCTGCTCAAGTTCCTTCCATGTTTTCCTCATCATTTTCACTTCTGTATCCAGCTCTCTTCTCCATGTGTTTTTTGGTCTACCTCTGCCTCGCTTTCCCTGTGGATTCCAGAACAAGGACTGCCTTGTAATGCTATCAACAGGTTTCCTCAATGTGTGTCCTATCCATCGCCAGCGTCTTCTTCTCAGCTCTTGTTCCACTGGCACTTGTCTGGTTCTTGTCATCAATTCCACATTTGTGACTTTGTCATCCCATTTCAAGCATGTCATTAGAGGTGATTAATTGGTTATCAATGGGGATGGCAGTCTCGTCATGTAAAACATACAGCTGCAAAATCCACTGCTGCAAGAGCACACGAATGCTTTGATGCAGGCTTCCTGCTAGGGGGACCTGCTGCATTGTTGCTTCCATCCTCCAAGAGAAACAAGAAGAGAAATGATGATAGTGATTAACAGCATTTAAGAATGAGTTATGTGTAAAGTTAAACAACACACACTATATTTACCTTAGACATATGTGTAAAGTTAAACAACACACTATATTTACCTTAGACATGTGTAAAGTTAAACAACACACACTATATTTACCTTAGACATGTGTAAAGTTAAACAACACACACTATATTTACCTTAGACATATGTGTAAAGTTAAACAACACACACTATATTTACCTTAGACATATGTGTAAAGTTAAACAACACACACTATATTTACCTTAGACATGTGTAAAGTTAAACAACACACACTATATTTACCTTAGACATGTGTAAAGTTAAACAACACACACTATATTTACCTTAGACATATGTGTAAAGTTAAACAACACACACTATATTTACCTTAGACATATGTGTAAAGTTAAACAACACACACTATATTTACCTTAGACATATGTGTAAAGTTAAACAACACACACTATATTTACCTTAGACATATGTGTAAAGTTAAACAACACACTATATTTACCTTAGACATATATGTAAAGTTAAACAACACACACTATATTTACCTTAGACATATGTGTAAAGTTAAACAACACACACTATATTTACCTTAGACATATGTGTAAAGTTAAACAACACACTATATTTACCTTAGACATGTACTATTTATCAAATTTGCTCTGTGCTTTTGATAATATTAATGGTAAGAGCACTTGGTTATTATTTTTTATTTTAGCTAATACTAGAATGAAGTTTAAAAATGCAAAGGTATGTAAATTGTTTAAAATAGTCACAAGGCAATTATGTTATGTTTCAGTACCAAATTCTAATGTGAATAAACCACAAATGAAAAAAGCACACAGATAATCAGCTAAAAAAAGTAACTCAGAACAATATATTTCACACATAATGAAATGTATCAGTATGTTCACTTCATATTAAAAACTATTTTGTTGGGAAATTATGATTTTACATTTGCTTTTTTTTAAATGATGTAGTTGATTTGACTTATGGACAATGTTTATATTTCTGCTACACCCTTCTTTTTTTTCCCAGGACATTGCGATATGTATGTAACTGTTTACAAAAAAAAGCCAAAACAAAATGGCCCACCGACGAAACGGTGAAAACACGTGTTATCAGGTAGGTTTTTAATACACATAACATTATAACCTATTGATTAAACATAAATATGAATAAAACTTCAATAAAATGGAAAAATATTGATGCAAAAGAATGTAGGGAAATGGGTCAACAAAAAAAGAAAGCAGCACAACCTATATTATGATTAACGATGGTCTTTGTAAGTTTTTAGATGACAAACAAACAAACAAAAAAAGTAATTTAAGACAATGGAATGTGAGACACTTACTTATGTCTAAGAAGAAGATGGGTGATACTTAAAGATGAGAGAAGCAGTGTTGATAAAATTACTACTACTTAAACAACAACCCGTATACTACTGCATAGGGCGATTGAAAAGTCGCTTCCTATTTTTTAATTTCCTCACTTGTATCTATTGGATATACATGAAAAAGTGTCTGAACGAGGAGTAGTAGCTGCCATTTGACTAATATGTTTTAATTTTAGTTTTTTTTAATCTCCAGAAACAAAGTAAAACAAAATAAAATCTAAAATGGCCGATAAACTGACGTTACAAGAGAAATCACAAATTGCTGTCCACGCTGAAATTATTCATTGGACAAAATGGACCTCAATCTGAGCTGTGTATTTAATGTGACATAGCATTTTATGTCATTAAATGGCAGTTCATTCTCTTTATTTTGACTTTTGCTTCAAATAAATTAGTTGGATAGAAATGAAGGTAAAAAGAATTTAAAAGTAGGAAGTGGTTTTTCAATCACCTTGTAGAAACAACAGCCCTATATGGGAATAAACACACAGGTGCACAACAGTTGGAACAGTTGATTTTATACTGTAATAGTAGCAGCTATTGTTAGCACTAGTGGATCTTTGGGCCTGATACTGGACAGTAAAGAATAGAACCTTTGTGCCCTTACCAAGTGTGTTGTAAAGGTGACTAAGGAAGATTGTAGATATATGAACATTGCTACAGAAAAGAAGATTGTGCACATAGAAGATTGCTACAGAAAAGAAGATTGTGCATATATGAAAATTGCTACAGAAAGGAAGATTGTGCACACAGAAGATTGCTACAGAAAGGAAGATTGTGCATATATGAAAATTGCTACAGAAAGGAAGATTGTGCATATATGAAAATTGCTACAGAAAGGAAGATTGTGCATATAGAAAATTGCTACAGAAACCACTTCTTCCAGAGTGAATGAAGTGCTCTAATGCAGGCTTCCTGTTGAGAGGATCAGCTTCAGTGATGGCTTTATTCTCCTGAAAGAGCAAAAAAAAAAAAAAAAAAAAAAGTGCAGACACCAGTAGTGGCCACATGCCCATTGAAAAATAAACAAAACAGTACATGTTAGGGGGAGAATTAGATATTGTACTCCAACTGTTGCCTTGTAACTAAAGCAGTGGCACTACCACTGTACCTGATGTTCTGTAATTGTAGCTGTTTTGTTGCGTAATAATTTTTGGCAGTTTTTATGTTTCATTTTGTTTTTCTCCTCAGTGGCTTTATTTTTCTTCGCCTCCTGTGTCCTGCCATTTTAAACCCCAAGTCTTTCAACTTAGTCTCAGGTAACCTAATATTTATCGACTTAACTACCAAATCTACTAAATGTCTTTTAAAAATAAAAACTGTGTGCACAGTATCATGTCTTAATAAGAGATGTGCTATTTTAAGTGCTGCTTGTGTGTTAAATACTCTCACAAGATATTGCTAGCTTTTTCAAGAATTGTCTTAGTTTAGACATTAGCTGATACAGTTTTACAATCATCCATTGCACATAATTGATGTGGACATGTTCAGCTGGTATGAGAAGGCAAAGAAAGAAAGACTACCGTTCCCCCAGGTATGTCGTAAAAGATGACTAATATGAGGTGGTGCTTGCAGCTGGCAACCTTATCATGTAAAACAAGTTGTAACAGAAACCATCATTGCAAGAGCACAAGGATGCTTTAGTGCAGGCTTCCTGAATGGGCCAGCTGCAGTGGTGGCTGCGTGCTCCGAAGGGAGCAGAATGGGAACTGATGAGTGATAATACTTCTGTTAAGGAGAAACAGAAGTGTCTTCTCAACTTAGGGCATCTTTTTTTTCCATCCCATAGATTGAGTTTGATCTATTGTACTCAGTTGTTCTTTTTTTATGATTAACAATTTCACTTGACTGAGTCTAGATGTTAAAGTAATATTTAATTATAATTATTCCCAAAATGTATTATTTATTTGCTAGCGGTAGAAGCAAATGAAAATTGTATTTTCATTTACATAATATTGCTAAGGTGTGTATTGCATTTTGGAGATATTTCTATTTTTTGTTATAAAACCTCATACAGCAAAGTCTAATGCACATTTCATCCCACTTAAATCCGTCAGTCTTGTATTTAGGATTACACAAATATCAGATATAAAACTGTCATGAAGACAAACCATTGTTTGATATCTGTACTATTTTAGTTACATCATGTCATGTCATATGCTGCAGATGTCATAATTTCTCAGGCTTCAGACTTTTGTATTTGAGTATTTTGAATGAAAATTTAAATCTTATTAGCTTTTTTGCCTACAGTGAGAATTTTTAATATCAGAAATATTTGTCCGCTGCTGTGTTTCATTTTACTTTTTAAAAAAGTATTACACTGCCATAAACTTTATTGCCTCCTTTTTTGATGACATACTCTAATTTTTGTAAATTAAAAAGAAAAAAATACCTACTTTCACAGAAATAAAGGGCTGCCTTATAACAAAGTTACAGGCCACTAGAAAGCAAAAATTAATTGTATACTTCAGCTGCCAATGGCTTTGTTAGTATTATCAAATTACTGTTATGGCATGCTAGAATTATGCCTTCCATCAACCAAATGCAGTCTTGTAATAGAAATGTACAAGTTCTCACTAAAAGATCATATGTGCAGTGTATAAAATGTGCAAGTTAACGTATTACTAAGCAGAATCTTGTATATCATGAAGACATTGAGGGAAAAGTGCATAAAAGTAAAAAACAGATTTGAACTCGTGTTTCTTTGTTAGCCGTAAACTTTTGAACACAGTGAAATCATAAGATGTTGAGAATTATGAATATTGATGGAAGAGGCCTAAGAATTATTAAGAACATATATGGGCAACAGTCTGCAGCATCCCAGACTTAACAGCCAAATATAAATAACCAAGATTATAGTAATGAGCATACATTGAGGCTGTGTATTGTCATCTTACCTCATTCTCCCTCTGCATCAAAAACTGTGAATATCAGCTGGAGGATACATCTAAATCTGAGACAGTCTGGTAACATAGGTTTGGTAGCTAAGAGGAAAAACTACAAGCAGCGCTGAATACAGTAGTAAAGGAAAGTACAGTAAGACTGCCTGAATAATATGAAAACAGAAGTAGTGGCCATCTCAAAGAAAAAAGGGAGATCACTAGAATGCATTAAAAGTAAATTATACTTACTTACTTACTTAGTCGTTCCCCTTCTACCGTGAGGTGTAGAGGTTTGGAAGAGAGAGCGCCAGACCATTCTATCAGCTGTCTTCTTCCTGGCCTGGTTCCATTCTAGTCCTCGGTCCTTCAAAGATTGTCTAATGTTGTCCTCCCAGCAGACTCTGGGTCGTCCTGGAGGTCTGGATCCCTGGCTCTTTGTTTCCCATGCTTGTCGTGGTAGCTGATCTTCTCCCATTCTGCAGACATGGCCAAACCATCTTAGTTGGGACTGTTCTATTTGGGTCTGCAGCGGATGGGATTTTAGGCCTTGACGGATCGTCTGGTTGCGGACCATGTCTCTTCTTGTTACTTCAACCACTTTCCTCAGATACCTCATTTCTGAAGTTTGGATCTGGCTTTTGTGGGTTGTAGTCATTGCCCACGACTCGCATCCATATGTCAAGACTGGGACATAGGTGGAGCGGTATACAGCCATCTTCGTTTTCTTACCAACCTCTTTCTTGCTGAGGAATCCACGATTTATGGCCTGAAAAAGTCTCCCAGCCGCTGCTTTTCGAGTGGCCAACTCTTCTTTGATGCCTCCCTTTCGGTCTGTAATAGCTCCGAGATATTTAAAGTGGTCGACCTGCTCCAGGACCTGTTCTCCCAACTTAATCTGATGTTTTCTTTCTTCTCGTGATATCACCGTGGATTTTGTTTTAGAGCTGCTTATGACCATCCCTCTCTTCTCCAGCTCTTCCTTCCAGACTTGCAGGTTGGATTGGAGATGTGCCTCTGATTTAGCAATCAGGGCAACATCATCAGCAAATGCCAGCTCCGAAATATAGACCTGTCTCATCTTCCAGTACCCCACTGAATACTTTTTTGTTCTCTCCTTACATGCCTTGATGACATCGTCCATAAGGAGTATGAAGAGGTAAGGTGATAGGATATCACCTTGTCTTACACCAGTGGTGGTCCTGAACTCTTCTGACTTATGGTTTGCTGTCCTCACATAATTTCTGCAAGACTTGTAGAAGCTCTGTATAGCATGAATCAGAGGTGCTGGAATATTCTTCCTTGCCAAACAGTCCCAAAGTTTGCTCCAGGGGACCCTGTCAAACGCCTTTTCCAGATCTATGAAACAAAGATGGATCTCACTCTTATACTCAAGAGCCTTTTCACTCAGCTGTCTGAGTGTGAAAATTAGGTCTTGAGTACTTCGGTTTGCTCGGAATCCGCACTGGACCTCATCCAATTGTGGCTCAGCTAGGCGTCGGAGTCTCTGCTCTAGGATTCTAGAGTAGATTTTACCAGGGACACTGAGAAGGGATCTGCCTCTATGGTTTCCACATTGTCGATTGTCACCCTTTTTGAAAATTGGTGTTATGATGGCAATCTCCCAATCCTTTGGTATGGTCTTGTTGCACCATGCTGCCTGTAGGACCTTTAAGAGTAATAGGTCGCCTGATGCTCCCATGTACTTAACCATTTCTGGTGTTATACCATCATGCCCTGCTGCTTTGCCCATCTTGATTTTCTCTAGTGCTGCCCTCAGTTCTTCCATCTTTATGTCATCTTCACCATCATTGGTTTCCTCTTCTGTGTCAGTGGTTATCATTTCTGATGCTTCATCATGCTCACCATCCAGGAGTTCTGAGAAATATTCTTTCCATCTTTCCACTACTTCCTTCGGGGCAGTAAGCAATTTGCCTTGCTTGTCCTTTATAAATTTGAGAGGGCATTGTTTTTCTTTCCTCATGTTAAAAGTAAATTATACCAATATGAAATCTTGGATACAATATTAGCACCAGATGAGAGGTGCTTCACAGAGATAAAAAGTGAAATAGAGAAGCCAAAGCATCATTTTAGAAAGTGAAAGCACACTGTGCAATAAATCATTATCAATAAAAATAAGAAAAGGGTTCTCCAGTGTCACAATTAAAGATGGAAGTAAAGCATAGACATTGAATAAATGAATGCAGAACTTACTGGAAACCACTGAGAACTCGTTTTTTAGAGGGATGATGACACCATCGTGGACAGCTAGGAAATCAAATGCTGAGGTCCAGAGGGAGGCTGGAGACAGATCATTGCAAAGATGAAAAAGCAGTCAAAGTTTATAGGACATGTTGTGAGAAGAAAATTGAGCACATGACAGCAATGGTCACCCGTGTGTTACCGGGGCCCGAAAGGGGAGCAAAGAATAGTAACACTGCACCCTACCACGCATGTCGTAAAAAGCGACTAAGGAGGGTATGGGCATGGGGCTGTTTACCCCATCCCGTAAAAACTTCGCACAGTGGGCTGATCACCTGCTTGCCAACCAATCTGATTACGGAAACAATGATAGATTGTTTGGTCTGTTTTTGTTCCACAAAGACGCCACTAGGCGTGGTGGAAACAGCGATAGATCGATCAATTTGTTGTTGCCCTAAGACGCCACTAAACTTACTGGCCACATACTGCTTTGCCGGTTGATGGCTAAGGATGGAAGAAGAAGAAGAGACAGCAATGGGAAGCAGCTGATAAACTAGCAAAGAAGGGAGTACATATGCCACAAAGTGACCAACCTTTGAGTATGCTAACAAATAATAAAACACATCTGTAAAGAACTGACTGGTTGAACACGTGGGCACAAACTAAAACAGGAAGAAGACTCTTCATACACCTAACAGCCCCTAATAAGGAAGATGTTATCAACCATATTGAATGAAAATACCAAACCAGAATCTTCAGATTGAGAACAGGTCACTCCACACTAAATGGCCACAGAAACAGAATGTGCTCATAAATTATAGCAAAATGTAGACACTGCCCAAACCTGTTAGAGACAGTAGAACACCATCTACTACTGTGCCCTGTACTCCAGGGAATGAGACAACTCCTCATACCACACAACCCATCCATAGACACAATTAATGGCAGCCCAAAACTGCGCAACACCACATAATGGCATTAAGGTCACCCAGAGCTGATGCTCAGTGACAGTGAATCAAAGTCACAGTGGGAAAGAATACAAGAAGGAGGACAGCGGAAGACAAAGAAATATTAACTGACAGCATTGCATGAGAGGAGTCGCCAGAACTGTCACCTGTGACAGGAGTTGTAGAAATAAATAATTGCCCTGCACAGCACTTAGTGATGATGAAAGACTTGTTGAGCCATTTCTGCGTGTGTATTTTCTTTTTTCACCAGCTATGCACAATGCTACAATATATGTATGTGGAAGTGAACCTATGTCTGTGAGGCTAGTTACATCCACACACTTCCAGGAATTCCTCCTGTGGTGAAACTTTTGGCAGAGGAAGCTGAGAAGTGGCTCTGTGCAGGACGTGACGATTCCTTGGGAGAGCCCAGAACCAGAGTACAGTATTGTAGCTCTGCATAGTTGGAGAGCCCCCTTGGATGGCAGGGAATGCACAGTATGCCACACACTTCTCACTCCTAGCTTGGTGCCAGATGTGACGATCCTTTAAGTGCATGCCAAGCTGGAGAAACTGGAGCTCATGACTACAACTCAACACGTTTCGGAATGTCAGAAGAGTCACAGGAAAAGCCTAGATCTACAGTGTAGATAATACCAAGGAGTCTTCAACTTGGCATAGGCTGCTAAAGAGCGAGAAGCTCAGCAGCCCTAGTTAAACAACAACATCATGTGTATATTTTAAAGTAAGTCAAAACTAATACTTTGAATTTCAATACTGAATATAATTCATGTTTCAGAAAATCCTTCCGAAACTGCAGCAAGAACACTCAAACTTGTGGCCAAAGTTTTGCAAAACTTGGCCAATCTGGTTGATGTGGGTCCAAAGGTGTGTCCTGATACAGTGTGGTTAAATATTATGATTGTTTTGTTTGTTATCAGAAGAAGTAATAGTTCTTTTACATTTTCATAGGATGGAGAATCAATTAATACCCGATTCATAAAATCTTCCTCAAGAAAATAGCTTACAGCAGTAGTGAGGAAAAGAAATTACCTGTAGTGGACACCTTCAAATTAGTAGAAGGAACATAGAAGTTGTTACAAGTAAAGATTTAAGTTTTACAAGGATATTGAAATTAGTGGAGAGTTCAATCTAACAGTGATCCCCCCTTGCCAATATGGCGACTTAACTTTTGACGTTAGTGATTCTCTACATGTTTTTGTAGAATCCAGTCAGACAGTGAGACCACACTGCTGCCTTGCAGGTAGGCTGGGAACAGTCAAAGGCTAAGGTAGGCAACCCGACATAAATGCCCGTTGAAATCGGATGTACTGGGCCACAGGCCTAAGGAAACAGTACAACGTACGCCGCTTCATGATGACGTCATTACAATGAAAGCAAAAAAAATCTAACAGCAATAGACATAACCAATGTTATTTGTATGTGTGTGTGTGTGGTTGGGGGGGGGGGGGGGGTTATTTAAAAATTATGTGATGAGTAGTAGCTGTTCTGCAGAGTGGACATAATATTGTATGTTATGTCAAGTTGTTTACATTTACTTTACTAAATAGTAGTCTTATTACTTGTGCTTTTATTTGTTTTTGTTTTTTTTTCATGTGAAATAGGAAGCATATATGGAAGTCATGCAGCCTTTTGTGAAGAGGAACCGGGATAAAATGATTTTGTACCTTGATGAGTTATCTGTAAGTTTTTAAAATTCTGTTTTTTTTTGGGTGTACTTAAGTAGCCATAGTAGAATCAGTTTTATTTGGCAGGAAAGAACATGAAAAGTCTGAAATGTCTCAAGGCAGAGGACAGCATTATGAAGCACCTGTTTCATTATGCACAATGTTTAGATGGATAGTCATGTTGCAAATGTTGACAGTCCATGGTGGCTTAAGATTCTGCCATTCTGACTTTGAACTTCCTAGAGTTTTTGGTTTGTTGTTCTTTTATAAAGATAAAGGTAGTCCCATAGCAGGTACTGCCACAGAGGCATGACGTGTTAGAGACTGTACCATGTTCAGCTTTATGAGGTGGGGTGACCAGATCCCTTCCTTGCAGCCTTTTGTCTTTCCTGACTAGAGTCAGGTATCCATTTAACATATGTGTCGGATAAATTCTTAATTGTGTTCTTATACTGTTTACACATATACATTGCTGCTAGCCTCACTCTTCTTTCTCTCAGTGTTACCAGTACTGTTCATTCATTACCCATCGGCTCCCTGAGAAGCATAAGCCATCAACAAAATCATGCCAAGTCCACCTGTCCTGCGTCGTCTGCTCAAAGTCCTACTGATTCTTCCTTATCCCTTTCATTTCTGCCTCCAGTTCTCTTCTCTGTGTGTCTCCCTCTACCTCTCTTACTTTGGGAATTCCATAACAGAGACTGCCTTAATGCTGTTAGCAAGTTTCCTCAGCATGTGTCCTATCCATCACCAGCATCAGTCAGTCAATACCCTTTAGCTCCCCAAGGAGAATAAGCCTTCAACAAACACATGCCAAGTCTTCCTGTCACATGACATCAGCTCAAGATCTTTCCATGTCTTCCTCATCATTTTCACTTCTGTCTCCAATTCTCTTCTCCATGTTTTTGGGTCTACCTCAGCCTCCCTTTCCCTGGGGATTCCAGAACAAGGACTCCTTTGAAATATCACAAGCATCTATATTCTAAACCTTCTTTTCTGCTTATATTTGTTATTTTTATAGTCTTTCACAAATACTCCTTGTTTATAGAGTATATATTGTTTTTTTTAAATATTATTTCTCTCATTAGAATGTCCCTAAAGAGCCAGTAGGAACTGATATTTTGCCATCTGATCCTGCGCGGGAACTTGCAACCATTCATCAGTTGTGTGATAATCACCTTGATGCACTCAAAGCACTCATACCAACTCAAGTGAGTACTTACTTACATTTTTGGTCCACTTTTGTCAGTGTTGTGGGGAGCCAAAGTGTTTGTTTTTGAGCCAGGTATGTCATGTGGGCTGGTGTGAGCCCGTATTGATGTAGGATTTCTGTATTATCTATTCATCTAACTCCTCATGTGGGCTGGTGAGAGTCCATATTGTAGGATTTCTATATTATCTATTCATCTGACTCCTCATGTGGGCTGGTGTGAGCCCATATTGATGTAGGATTTCTATATTATCTATTCATCTGACTCCTCATGTGAGCTGGTGTGAGACCATATTGATGTAGGATTTCTACATTATCTTTTCATCTGACTCCTCATGTGGACTGATGTGAGCCCATATTGATGTAGGATTTCTGTGTTATCTATTCATCTAACTCCTCCTCTTCCTCATGCTCTAAAACCGGATCTTCTATTGTTGATGGTAACTGATCAGGCTCCATTCTCATAAGATGGCCAAACCACTTTATGTTCTGTCTCTGTGTATTTGATGCAGGATATAGTTTGTATAATTTTTCTGATGTCTTCATTTCTCATTCTGTCTCTCCTGGTAACATTAATGAATATTCTTTCACATCCTATCTGAAATGAGTATTTGATTAAATTTCAAGTTTTTTCATTGTATTGAATTTTCCAGCTTCTTACTTAATATATCATGATGATTGAATGCAGATTAAAACATATCCGTTACTCGGTGATCTAGTTTAGCTGTTGTGTCATGAAAAACCATATATACTGTTCAAAAAAAGAAACGCAACATTATTGCAGTGGTAATGGACACCAAATTTCAAACTTGTACCAAAATTTTATTTTACGGAATTAATGTTTCAATCTTGGCATGAAGAAACTTTCAGACTGTAACAATGAAATGATGTTCATTAAATTTGGTTTGGACTTTTATTCTTTGCGACTGAGGCCTCCGTTTCAGTAAGGTGTATGGCCTCCTCTGGCCTCTATCAGAGAACGACATCTCCTTGACATGGATTCGATTAGCCGTTGGATCTGTTGTTATGGGATGGCTGCCCACTCTTCCCGCAGTGCAAGAGACAACTGTCAGAGATTGGCTGGAGCCACGTCTCGCTGGCGGAGTCGTCTGTCGAGTTCATCCCATAAGTGTTCTATGGGGTTCATATCTGATGACATGGCTGGCCATGGAATGGTCTGGACGTTGTTGTCAGCGAGGAACTGGGTGGTGAGTTGTGCCACATGAGGTCGAGCATTATCCTGCTGAAAAATCGACCCCCGTGCAGCCAGAAGTGGACGGACGTGAGGACGAAGAATTTCAGCGACGTATCGTTGGGCATTCAGGCGTCCTTCAATTTGCACCAGGTCACTTCTTCCCATGATGTTGATCGCCCCCCACATCAGTACACCTCCACCACCATGTGGAGGAGCCTCATCAACGCTGTTCTGGGCGTAGCGCTCATGGACTCTGCGGTGAACTCTTCTCCGTCTATCGTGTCGCTGGAGCACAAAAAATAATTCATCACTAAACCAAACCCGTCTCCAGTCATTCCCAACGGTCCATTGACGATGTTGGTTTGCCCACTGCAGTCGGTTCTGGCGATGTCGGTCCATAAGAACAGGGCCTCTGTAGGATCTTCTAGCCCAAAGACCAGAGTCGTGCAGTCGGTTCCTGACCGTTTGATCTGAAATTCGACGAGCTGCTGACATTGACTGGACTGTGGAGGACGCAGATGCAAGTCGATTCCTGAGGTGACGCAGCCGTATGAAGCGGTCTTCGGCAGGAGTTGTGACTCTGCGTCTTCCACTGCGCGGCCGGTCTGCCACTGAGCTAGTTTCTTGAAATTGCCTCCAAAGGCGACTAATGGTGCTTCTAACCACATTAAATTGTCTGGCCACCACACTTTGTGACTGTCCAGTCTGTAAACGTCCAATGATGATGAGTCGTTCTGGATTGAGATGAGCCATACTTGCGCATTGAATTTTCAACTGAATTTATTCGAGGAGCATCAATCTTTTATAGGCATTCAATAATATGGTCAGAGAGTTTTGTGTTCAGTAAGTTTCACGGGATTCTCATGAACCTGTCACGAGTTATGTCAAAAATGTTGTTTTGACCTTGACCTCTTTCATGACCTCACGAATCATGAGGTGAGTACAATTCAGGTAACCACGAGAAGTTAATGACCAGGTGGACACAGTCGATAGGTTGACTGATGTCCAATTAGCGAATATCTTTTATAAAAGTAACACCAAAAAAGTTGCGTTTCTTTTTTTGAACAGTATACAACAGAAAAATTAGCATTCATACCCTTTGACATTTGCTGAGGGAGACTGAGCACCTATGGGTTTGCCTGGAGTGTAATGATGTCGACTCTGATCAACAATAACAATAACTATACATTTGATTATAAATTGTTCTAAATGTGCTGCTGTGTTTTAGGTATATAAGTATCTAGCTTTTGATAAATTTGTTCCCAGCGGAACTCATAAAATTTCTCCAATTATTTCTTAGAGCATATTTTTCCATATTAAGATGTTGTAGTTCAGATTTTTATACCAAACCGGATGAGAGCAAGGCAAAGAATGGCAATTATGAAAAAACTTGCTGGAACAGCTTGGGGTGCAGATGAGAGAGTGCTAAAGACATACATATGGTGAGTGAGACCGGTCCTTGAATATGGCATTGCAGCATGGGCAACATCAGCTAAGTCCAACTTCGATAAAATCAAGCAATGAGAATTGTAACAGGAGGCATGAAGGCAACACCTATAAAAGAACTAAAAAAAGATTACATGCCTCCAGCCAGTAGAGAATAGAAGAGGCAGCAGGGCCCAGCAACAAGCTGAAAAATTCAAGAGACTGACCATCCAATGTGCCATAGAATGAATGTTCTTAGAAGACAAAGACTCACACAAAGCAACTTTGTAGAATCAACCACAACAAAGATGAGAGTAGTTCCCATAAATGCATTACCAACAATTAAACCCATCTACAATGCACACAAGCTTCCAGTTTCGAAACAACATCGTTTCCCTGAAATGATAGAAAAGATTCCTGGAATTGAGAGAAAGAAGAGCCAGACTGCAACAGAGAGAAAATCCATAGCGACAAAATAAATAGAGAAACATTACCCACACAACACCTGGACCCATGCATACACAGATGGATCAGCAACAAATGCAACAGAAAATGGAGGTGGTGTCTTGCTGAGCTTAAGCACAGGTGCACAAAAAAAGCTGTCAGTGGCAACAGGACAGTTCTCAAGTAACTTCAGGGCAGAGGCTTTGAAAACTGCAGTAGAAGTTATATTGACAGAGGAAAGCACAGAGAGACAAGTGGCTTTCTTTACAGATGATTACAATAATTGCAACATTGAAAAGCCAAAATAATGCAGTCCTGAATGACCTAAGAATAGTGCTCCACAAACTATGTCAACGATTCAAACGAGTTGTGATCCAATGGATCCCATCTCATTGTAACATCACCGGCATTGAAGAGGCTGACAGATTGGCAAAGGAAGGTGGAAAGCTACCTCAGCCTGATGCAAGTATAAGTTTTCTTCTTCTTCTTCTGCGATCAGTTTCCTATGCTCAGCAGTCTAAACAAGGAGATGAGTTGCCTCCATGAATCCAGTCGTCAGCAGGAGGTCCTCGCGGGTGCCCCACAGTTTCTCTTCCACTTTCGTCTCCTGGGGCCAGGTTTGAGCTCTCAAGTCACCAAAGAGAGGGCACGTTTGCAGAATGTGTTCTGGAGTCTGGGGGCCATTTTGGCATGAGAACTGGTCAGTTAGGGCAGCTTTAATTTTGTGGAGATGGGCTTGTAGTCTACAGTGTCCTGTGCGGAGCCTAAAAATGGTGGTTTGCTGTTTTCTGTCTAGCTTTAGGATGGGGTCTTGTGGGTAATTGCTACTTGTTCTCTGGCTCCATGCATTTTTGTACTTTCTTTTGATAAGTGTCTGCTTCCTTCTGTGAGACTCTGTGGTGAAACTGTTCCTTCTGGGTGCCTGCTTTTGCCAGTCTGTCGGCTGCCTCATTTCCTGTAATACCACAGTGTGCAGGAATCCACTGCAGTGACACTTTGTTGTTGACGGACAACTGATTCAGGTGTTCTATGGCTGTTTTTGTTAGGAGATCATCAGGTTCATTTTGAATAGTCTGGAGAATTGACATGCAGTCGCATAGGAAGACTATAAGTTTTGAGGAGGCAAAGAGTTTTGTCAAAATCAAATACAGAAACAAATGGGATGCAGAGCATCCAGGTCACAAGCAAAATGATGCATACTACCAGCTCAACAGAAGAGAAAAAGTGGTAATCTTCAGACTCCGCCCAGACCACAACAGATTGGGATACCAACTATTCAACAAGCTAAAGATAGGAACTACCGATGTGTAGATGTGGCACCGATAAAATGACTGCTGAACATCTGCTTCAAAGATGTGCAACATACGTGGAACAGAGAAAACACATGGCCATCATCAGGACCATTCGTGGAAAAGCTCTACGAAGATGCAAATAGCCTAAAGCTGACTACTGCTTTCTTTGAAAACATTCAAGTAGACGTCTGAGAGTGTATGAAGAAGAAAAATAAGATTTTATACCGAGGTGATATTTATCACAAATGTACTAGAAATTACAGTTGTATTTATTTTGAGTGTACTGCTTGTTTCATGTTGTTATTTTTTTCATTTACTCTTATATAACCACATCTATTTCTCTCATAAAGTTAGTGATTTTACTCAGATTTCTCAGGGTAGGTGAAGGCAATACTGTCAATCTGCTTTTCTTGTGAAGCTGATATTAGATTGTTACTAAACAATGTTTTTTTTTTGTTGTATATCATCAAACTGGAGATGCAATATGTTTGAGCAATTGGGGGGGGGGGGGGGGGGGGGGGGGGGGGGGGAGATGCTGGAAAAGGGTTAATAGAAATAATTTAAAAGAAAATGTAAATTGGGTCTTTCTTCAAGTACCATGCCTGGTAGCATAGGTGATCATGTCTCTCCACAACTTCCTGTCCACAGTACTAATGATTAATGTTACTGTTGACTTCTTTCCATGCCATGATGTCAAACTGTGCAGAATCTTCTGTCTTTGTCATCCTGTATATCTTCTTCCTTCTTTCTTTCCTGTTGTCACAATATACTCCAGCTTCCTTCTTTTCATAACATGTCCAAAAAAAATGGATTGCTTGCCCAAAGAAAATAGATTGCTACCTTCTAACCTGAGGAATAAGCTTCCTTTGTGCATTGGCCTCTTTCAAGACATACTTATTACTCATGTTAGCCATCCATTGTATTTTTAACATTCTTCTGTAAAACTACATCTCTGTGGCGTCTAGTGCTTTTCCTGCTTGTATTGGGGTAGTTTTACAGATGAACAGTACACTACACATACAGCACTTTTCAGGTTTTCCCCTCATCAATTGCAAACAAGAAACAAGGACAACAAATGTAGAAAGGCAAAGAGCAAATGGCAAAAGACACATGGAAACAATTATTAAAAGCACTCAACAAGAAAGAAATACCAACTAAAAAAAAACAAAAAAAACCTGACTGCAGTAACAAAGCAAAGAATAACATACAGTGAAACAAAAATATGGCCAGTATAATGTAGTAGTCCACAAATGAAGAGCACCAAAGTCACTAATATGAATTCAAGGAACCAGACTCAACAAGCACTTAAACAAATTAAACCCCTCACATGAGCCTACTTGTCACAACTGTACCCATCCATATGAGTCAGTTCAGAACAAGATGCTTACTTGCTGGGGACTCTCCACAGAAAAAAGTAAGCTACTGCCGGGCTCCCCAACAGTCGCAAACACATACAGCACCACTCAACAGCTCCAGAACACATGTCAATTCTTCAGCTTGGCATTGGCTGTAAAAGAATAACAAGCCCAGCAGAGATAGTTAAACAGCAACAGCAACAAAGCAGCAAACTGGTGGTGTATGATACTGAATTAGCAGACGGATGGTGTGTCATTGCAGTTCATGAAATGAACGTTTAGTTTCTGTTTCTCTTCTTCAGGCATCAACAAAGAAAATAGTGGTTGTGACAGAGATGTTGACAAATCATAAAAAGAGGTACATGGGAGACACGTGACATAGCTGACCAAGTCCTCCCTACTTGTAACAACAAATTCCATGCAAGGCACATTCATGGATTTAGGATTTTAACCATGTATGTTATGGTACCAGGAAGTGGTCAACCAGTTATATCATATCAGGGCACAAGTTATTAGGTAAACTGGTGGTGCTTTATGTTAAGATTCCTGCCTCTGTGGTAATAACATGTATTACGTATATGAATCAGTTGATATTATTTTCATGGCAGATTTTTTGTGTGGCACCTATCGATAAGTTCTTATCAGGTGTTACCGGACAGAAGAATTTCAGGCTTTTCTGCTCAGTGGATGGACGAGTGAAATTGTGGCCTCCAGGTTTACTCACAAGAAGTGACTGAATTGGCACAAAAGCCTTGTTTTTGTTTTTTTCATGACTCATTTGTGCGTACGGTTAACCTTCCTGCAGTGATAAATGAATGAACTATAAATTGAAATTGTTCAGACATGCAGCCAGTTTGTATAAATAGATTGGTGAGTGGTTTCAGTACCACAGGTATGATAATAATCAAGATAGAAGTTAGGAAAATTCACATTAAATGACAAATGTCAAGTGCCTTTAGCATAATGCCGTTTTACATCTGTGTGGTAAAAGCAAAACTGTTTTAATAGAATTAGAATGAATAGTTTTATGGAGATGTTGCTTTTAGAGAAAAACTACTTTATTAGAAATAGAAAAAAAGGCAAACTTTTTGGTAAGTAATAAATCAAGTAAGGTGCCATAAATATAGTTCTGCATTATTTTGAATGAAGATGAAAAGTAGTATAGAAGTAACAGTTTTGAATAAATTACAGTCACGGAAAAAAGGTCTTTTATATTTGGACATGCGCCCTAATATAACCGATTAGGTTGAACAGGACGCGCCTTGCCAAAACAAGACAAAATTTTAATTTTGTTTAAAAAAGTCAATGAAAAACTGCTTTACAAGAAGTTGGTTTAGTTCCTAGTAAATTAGGTACCATTTTTACAGTTCTTAGTACATATTGTGAGAAAATTATCTCTGGCTTAGTATTAAATGGTTTTCAAGTGTTATGGCTATGTCCAGAACATGCATTTCAGGCATTGC
Organism: Oreohelix idahoensis; assembly: GCA_024509875.1. Classification (NCBI taxonomy): domain Eukaryota; kingdom Metazoa; phylum Mollusca; class Gastropoda; order Stylommatophora; family Oreohelicidae; genus Oreohelix; species Oreohelix idahoensis. The sequence continues at coordinate 104,685 of JAMPIV010022322.1, read as the reverse complement.
TGACCCTGATGAAGAGTCCATATGAGCATTCCCTCAGTCAGATTTTAATAATTGTCAACATACCCATAAGACTTTATGAAGATATATTTGTCAGCTTAATTCAGCGCATTTATATATTGAAGTTGTTTATAAGTAACCTACAATCATGACACATGTATTTCATAATGCATTATCATTATTTTCAGTCCGTACAAGTCATTCTTCAGGCTTATTATTATTATTGTCTTTTAAGTTAAATTTCCTACTAGTATTTGACATTGTAGTCAGTCACCTGTTGCTGGCTATTGTTGTGTATGATTATTTTCTTCTTAGAGGACTTGTATATAATATGCACCATCTTGTCATCACCCAGATCACTACAGATTCATAATATTTTTTACGTGAGAAAATTGTGACCATGATGGTTTGTTGCCTATTGTGTTAAGTGATGAAGGTAGTGGAGGGAACGTTTTTCATCTTGTCAAGATGAATTGTGATCACTTTTTTTTAACTCCTAAAGGAGTATGGGAGCCACCAGTGCAGTTATCTTCCATGTAGGAGGCCTGCATCAAAGCACTTCATGTGCATTATCGAGTGTGGTTTTTTTTTTTGTAGTTATATGTTTTATGTCATGAGGTTGCTAACCCCTTGTACAGCCTCACCATCACCACTTGTTATGACATACGTGGTTAGAACAGTCATACTGTTCTTTATTTGTCTCATTGTAAACACCCCCCCCCCCCCCCCCTCACAAAGCAGGGCAGCATGAATGTAGATTTGTATAATATTGCCATAGGTTTGTTACATACTGACATTAATAAATAAGTTAAGACTGTGACAAGGGGGCATTTGAACATAAGAATAGTTTTTGTAAAATTCTGGCACTCATTCATTGGCCTTAACATTGAATTGGTTATCTAAGAGAAACAGTAAATGTAGTTTACTCGACTGATCAGAAAATACCTTTGATGTCATTTAACTCTACAAGCACATGGTGGTTGTCCCATAATTAATGCAAGGAATTTTCAAATTGTTTTAAAATTAATGGTCATATCTTTTCTTGAAAGTATGATATGGTTATACACAGTTGTATCAAGGTGGCAACTGAGAAACTACTGAACACCAATCTCGGTCCACAGCCTGTAGTATTCCTGACAGATGCAAGATCAGCACTCCAAGCACTTCAGTCCAGAAAATTGCCAGTTATACAGGCCCTACTTTCTGAACTGTGCAACCAGCGCAGGGTCGCCATGCAGTGGATACCGTCTCATTGTGGAATACCAGGAAACGAGAGAGCAGACGGACTGGCTAAAGAAGGTGCTGCAGACGAACAACCGGATGTACCAGTTACGTACCATCAGAAGAAAATGATGATCAAATCTATCAGAAAGCCACCAACACCAACGCAGGATGACTACCAAGCTATGAACAGATCAGAACAAATAGTCATTCTGCGCCTCAGAACAGGACACAACCGCCTCCGCAGCCACATGTATACAAAATTCAAGATTGGCAATTGAGCCATGTGTACATGTGGACAGGCACCCCAGACAGCGGAGCACGTACTGCAAGATTGCCCCGAATATGATATATTGAGGCAAACCCACTGGCCCAGAGAAACAACACTGGAAGCAAAACTATATGGACCTCTGTATGAACTACAAAAGACAGTGAAGTTTATACAAGAAACAACATTGCAGATATAGACAATATATTTCAAGCGAACGAAACAAGAAGAAGAAATACACAGTTGTAAAGGAAGTATGGTTAGGGTATTCACAGTTATAAATGAAACTGAATGTGGGTTAATCAAATATAAAATTGTGACAAAACAATACAAAAACTTATTTCAAATGTATCGACCCTGAAAACTGGCCTCCTTCACGAACACCTGGGAAAATCGTTCGTGAATACTAACCTTTTGTCCTTTAAGAGTTAGTAAAAAGAAGCAAAAGGCTTTCTGTACAATGATCATTTCAGGCTAGCTTTATCCATAGTTTATTAGCACAGTTTTACTGGCCCACAGGTATTTCTCTGGGATTCTTAATGTTTATGACAGCAAAAAAGCTGACCTATAAGATATTTGGATCGAACCACTAATGTTAACAGAGTGGAGCGCAGAAGGTTTTTGATTTTTAAATTATATGTGAAAATATATCCATGATGCTTTTGTCTCAGCCAGATTCACTTAAATTGTTTGACTAACGGGAAGTTTATATAATTTTCCTGACCTAGAAGACAAAGTAAATTTAACTTTGTTGTAAACTTTACTTCTTATTTCATGAATAAACAAGTTGAAGTATGAGTTAGAGACTTAGTTGTATGAATTTATACTTACTGACTATAGAACGACCATTATCAATCAACTATCACTGACAACCTGGAAAACATGCAGAGTGTTGCATTTTTATAAAACTATGGCTTGATTGGCTGGTTGAGATTTGTTTTTGAATTTTATTATAATAAGCTTGCCACTTATTAGAAACCTATAAATCTAGACATTAAATAAAGAAATGGAGATAGTTCTTGGACATGCTGAGAACATTGGAGAATCATATTTAATATGGTATGACAATCACAGACAGAAAACCCCAGGAAAGAGGAGAAAACAAAGATCCAAGGGTATTTATTGATTGTCATCAGTGTTCTCTTCTGCTTTAATTTATGCATTCATTTTGGAGTGCTGCCTTCTCCCCTTCTAACATGCACTTTTTCCTTACTATAGAATGTCTGGAGTCCCTGTAATGTGGAATGCCTTATGACATGTTTGTATGCCATTACTGCCTTGCAAGTGTCAAGCATCTTGCTTTATTCAGCCCACCATACTCTTAATGTTTTTCTATGGTAAAAAGTTGTGATGACTTTGCAATATTTGCATATTTGCTCTAAAGGTTTGTAATGATATCTGGTTAGGCACTGTGCTTCTTTCAGACATGTTCTAAATGCACAGAAGAATCTTTTGAATGTCTTCTTATTTCATCATCATGAATTTAGTTAAAGGGAATGTGCTTATGACTATCGTGCCTTAAAGACAAATGAAATTAACTGAATAAATTTTTAACCTGTCCTAATCATTTAAAAATAAAAAGTTGAATTTAAACTTTAAGCATTTATATTTAGATACTGGATACCAGTGGGGGAGAAAATATGATTTATACAACTATTTATGGATTGAGAACAATAATTTGTATGTTCATTTTAAAAATGTTTTCTGTGAAGTCTTTTGATCACTTCTTGTTCAATAACATTTTTTTTTTTTTTTTTGGTTTTTTTTTGGGTTTCTTGCCATTAGTATGATCCATTTGAAGGAGTAGCACCACAACAAAGAAAAGAACAACTTCTAAACCACATCTTTTATTGCCTGTGAAACAAAACCTGCATAAATCAGTGTTTTATAAACTGCACTTACTGGTACTAGTGATGTGATCTCGGAATAAAGTAAAGAACATAACACATACGAGGGACGGTCAAAAAGTAATGCCTCGTAATTTTTAATTTCATTCAATAGGCAAGAAAACAGATACAATTCACATTGAAATGTAGCCCCAAGTCTGAACTTCAAAAATTTATTTCTCAATGTCTTCTTCTTCTTCTTCTTCTTCCGTCCTTAGCCACCGACCGTCAAAGCAGTCAGTGGCCATTACGCCTAGTGGCGTCTTAGGGCAACAGCAGATAGGTTTTCTTTGCCATTGTTTCCCATCACGCCTAGTGGCGTCTTTAGGGCAACGGCAAATCAACCCATTTGCTGTTGTTTCCGTAATCAAAGTGACTGGCAAACGGGTGATCAGCCCGTAGGCATTTCTCAATGTAGTCTCCATTATTTGTTACAGTTTTTGTCCATCTTCTCACAAGGGCATGTATCCCCGCACGGTAAAAATTTGTGCCCTTTTTCCTAAACCACTGGCGTACGGCGCGTTTAAGGGTCTCGGTGTCCTCAAAGTGATGTCCGTGAAGATGATCTTTCAGTGGTCCAAACAGATGGAAGTCAGAAGGTGCAAGATCGGGACTGTAAGGGGGATGTGGTAATAATGTCCAGCCAAATTCTGCAATCGCATCAATGGTGCGTTTAGCGGTGTGTGGCGTGGCATTATCGTGCAACAGTAGTGCAGTTCTCTGATATTTTAATGGGTAAAGTCGCCGAAGACTAAGCTTCTTCAAAGTTTCAATGTAACGGTCTGCATTCACCGTGTTTCCCTGTTCCAAGAAGTCGAGAAGAATTACACCCTTCTCATCCCAAAACACGGAGGCCATAACTTTCCCTACAGATGGTGAACTTTTGAACTTCTTTCTTGTCGGCGATGTTGTGTGATGCCATTCCATTGACTGCCTCTTGGATTCTGGTTAAAAAAAATGAACCCAAGTCTCATCACCTGTCACAATATTCGATAAAAATTCTTCTCCTTCAGTTTCGTAACGGTGCAGAAGGTTGATGGCTATGGTTTTCCTTGTTTCTTTATGTCTGTCAACATTCTGGGTACCCACCGTGCACAAACTTTTGAATAACCCAGGTCTTTAATGATGTTCAGGACACTGCCTTTACTAATGGACAACATGGAAGAAAGTTCATCCAGTGTTACCCGACGGTCACCACGAATGATGCCATCAACTCGATGAATGTTGTGTGGAGTCACTGCGGTAGACGGGCGGCCAGTCCGCTTTGCGTCAGCCATTGAGGATTGACCTACTTCAGCTTCATCATAACGATGTACCCAACGTCGGACAGTGCTAACATCCACTGTTGAATCTCCATAAACATTCTTCAAACGTTCGTGGATGCAAATTGGGGTCTTGCCTTCAGCATTGAGGAATTCTATGACATAACGTTGTTTTAACCGAACGTCTTTGGCAGCCAGTTTTAAACTGTTACAGTGGTGCCACCTGTTACTGAAACAGGTTGGTAATGCTATACAGTGCAGAAGAGTGTTTGAGGAATCCTGCTAAATTTACAAATTGCACACCGATGCAGTATTTACATACATAAAAAATAGGAGGCATTACTTTTTGACCTTCCCTCGTACAACCTAGACCATATGTCTTTAATGAAACTTAAGACTGTCAATTTTTTGGTTAGCTTTCATCTTGGATCGAAGTGCTGAGAAACAAAACAACTTGGGAAAACATGCAGATATCACTACATGGCATTGGGCTGAAGGGCGAGAGCCCAAGCGCCGCTGGATCAGTAACAACAACAAGTGGTGGTTATGTTGTGTCACTAAGAGTAGGTTTTATTAAACTTATTTTGACCAGTTTGCATGCACTATCTGAAATATTACAAACCAGTAAGACATACAATTTTTAAAGTGCATTTTATGAATCATTTTGGCCTGGTATTTTTAGTGCATCTTGTGAATAATTGGTTGTTATTTATATTTTTTCCATTAATAGATGTTGATGAAAGCAAGTTAGTTGTTAAGTGAAAATCAGTCCTAGCCTGGCAGTTTCTTTGTGTTAAAACTATATTGACAGCTTGACACGAAGTTTAATTAATTTGACAATTTTCTGTACACTTAGACGAATGTTATTGTTTTGTTGATCAGATAGGTACATTGATTTGTTATGAGTTGAAAATTTGGCTGTTTATTGTTTGTGGCTGCAATGCCACTTATGATTCTGAGAAATTATACATAAGGCATAGCGTACTTTGCAAAAATCTCCACAATTGGTTATTTTATGCATGTCAGATGGTAAAAGCATGGATCTGATTGGTTGCAAGTTACTGAGATGTTTTGTTGTTTAACAGTATATATCATATACTTCAGTCTATCATTCTGATTTAGGACTACAAGACTATGTTTTCCACTAAGAGTCTAGCTGTTCAAAAACTTTTATTGGGAATGTTTTACTCCTGCTGAGAAATAACACCACGAATACAACATTTTCTCACTTGGTGTTACCCTGTCGACATTGGTTAAAAACTATTGAGGTCAATGGTAGCTATTTTTTGTTGTTAACTTTTCACATTGCCCTGTGTTTAATTTCTAATGTTATATACTCATGTTGTACACTGTCAGTTTTACCTTTCATACCGTAAACTTTTTTTTTTGTTTAAAAACTTAACAGAAGAAGAATAACAGTATGCTACGAAATAAGCAGGGGACTTTTTTTTTTTTTTTCATTTTCTTTTTTTTTTACTCAAGTGCCATAAACTTTTGTTGATTCAGCAAGTGAAAGCTGTTCCCGGTGATGTGCTCTGTTAGATGAGAGAAAAAAAACAATTATCTCAAAATATACATTAAACAGATACGTCCAATGTCTGAGTGAGGATTTGTACTGCAGTATAATTTAGCTTGCTTCTCTGAGATGTTGGGTTTTGTCCTTATACAGATGCAGTAAAACCACTAGGTTCTAAATAATGTAATCATAACAACATGGGGTCTTGTTATCTAGGGGTAAGAAACATTTTCCATTTCGGGGGGTTATTTCTGGTGTGTTTGAATAAAACTGTGATTTGTGTGGCATTATTATGTGGTTTGACACAGTGGTAGTCCTTTTTTGTTATTCCTTAAAGTAAAGTCAGCACAAGAAGTACATTTTAATTATATGAAAACACACGGGGCAGATTTCATAAATGTCCCAGGTTACTAAAGAATACAGAAAAGCAGGCCAAGTTAAAAATAATCAATAACCCATGTGATGTAATCAAGTGATTTTATATTCTTCTTAATAAAGGAAGAAAATGAATGAATGTGATGGAATTGATAGCAGCAGTTGTCTGCAGAACTTTTTTTATTTTGAGCATGATTTCCAAAACAAAAAAAAATACTGATGATTGCATTCTATTGTGCAGTTAGCATTATCAGGAGATTTTACTGTATTGACATGTTTTGGTGACTAATTTCTTTGAGTTTTACTAAGGCATGATGTCTGTTATCTCTGTTTGCTGTTTACATTTGCCAGTGAATCTTCAGCTTGCATGTTAGACACTGACATTTGTTCACTGTTATTCAAGATGACCATGCTGAATTAACTCCACAGCTCTGATGTCTGATACACAGCATCCTGTTTTTATTGACACAAATTTAAGTGTGCATTGTTCTCTGACATTGGATGCAGTCATACATTCTTTATCCTTGTTTTGTCTCAGCTGCGGTCATGTTAATTTCACATATTTAACAGCGTAAGTTTTTTTTAGTTTTCTTTGTCTTGGCTGAGAAGTGGTAATATTTTCAAAGCGTCTTTGTCAGATATCTATGGTAAAGATGATCTCTTGTCAATGGGAAGGACAGTACTTCAGCTGATTTATACATAAATTATGGTCATATCTCATATATTAGACCACTGCCCCCTTCCTGCATCCCTGACCTCGCATTAAGTAGACTGTCTTTGCATCTCCATGAATTCACATAGTTATTCTGGTTCCAATTATTCAACTGCTGTTGATTCAGTTGTTGTACAGTTCGATGCAAAAGCCTTCCCCGACAAAAAAAAATGTATTTGTTTTCTTCTGTCATGTTCTTGCTTTATTTACTCTGACTTTTTTTTTTCATTCAAATTGTATTTGAGGCTAAGGAAAGAAGAGTAAATTTCTTCAACAGAAAAGCAGCTTAAAAAACTTCACTTATTTGGTGACCATTAGATACTGCACCGTTTTTATGAAGTTGATGTTTGTCACTGTGTACACGTTCATTATTGTAAATTAGCCTCTTTAATGAATGTGTCATTAGAATTTCTGGTTAAGAAAGTGTGTTTTGCATTAAATTTATTGTGTATGGTTTTTGTAGATTTGCACTTCTATTCACCTGTACTAGAGGATGTTTCAATAGCTTGAGAGAAATCTTCTTGGTATCTCACATAAAAGTAAAAAACACAGTCATGAAAATGCAGTTATTTAGTTGTGGCTGCCTGTTCTGTTTCTTTTCTAAAATGCCAAGAAACAAATCATACACATTCTAAATAAAGTAGCATTTTATACTTTTGTATGTTTACTGTTTATCCAATTACCATTTTTAATGTAGATCCTGTTACTTTTTTTAAAAACGAGTATTTTACAGTTATCTCTTCTTTGATGTGAAGAAAGGAGTGTGAATGTTTTTGTTCCGTGTTTTAAAAAAAAAAATTGTAAAGAAAGTTTATCGCACTATAGTTTTATTATGCAAATTGTTGCCTGTCCTGCACACCCAACGGATCTTTCTGTTGCCTGATATAATTATGACACAAGAATCAGAGTTCCATGTTTTAGCTAGGGTTTTTAAATGTTCATTTATTTTATATTTCTGTTTTATAAGGCTTTTTCACATTGTTGTCATTGTAAACTTTAAGTCATTTAATTTTTTTTCCTTCTGATTCCAGAATTTTCTGTTGACTATATAGATGTCTGATAATTAGACAATGTGGCAGCACTGTATTTACCATTAAATCATATGAGTGTGTGAAAGAGAGAGAGAGAGAGAGAGAGAAAGGGAGTAAGAAACTTTGTTATTATGATGCAATGGTGTGTTGAAATGTAATCTCATATATACACGGTTGTAAATTCAAACATTTAACATTCATTATTCCTTACAAAAACTGAACACATTAGTAAAGAGCAGAATATTGTTGTGGATGAACAGTATTTAACAGTTTTCTTAAGAATCACCACAGAACATGGATAATTTGTACCTTGTTAATTTCGTCCAAAAAAATGTAATGCGAAAATTAAACCTGCTATTGTATTTAACCTCTGAAATCAGCATGTGCTGTAACTGTTTACCCCCTTAAATCTGATTCATTTGCTGGTATTTTAAAAATGATGTAGAATAAATGCATACGTAACAGAATTCTGTGTCAGTGCATTCCATGGAGAGCAGCATTTATTTGTCCACAACAGAATGGCTACTAGGACTGAAGTTGTAAACACTCAGAAGAGTAATGTACCAGATAACAAAAAAGATTGAGTAGTTTAAATCTCTATTGCCTGTTACCTCTCTCTCCTGTAATCTGATTTGTTAATCTTCTGAGTGCCTATAGTTATTTAAAAAAAATCATGGCTCTCATTTCACATCATCTTCTACGATCACATAGCTCTTCATACAGACACTAGAGATTCTGGAATTTTAGGACCCAGTTGATTACCAGCTGGACATTACACATCTACCTCACAGCCAACAAAATTTTTCAAAAACTGCACCAACTTTCAAAGATTAAGAGCTTTTTATGATATAACTGTGGACATACATATTATCATGCCCATATATACAAATTTATGTTTATTGTTCCAATGTTTGGAACCATAGTGATTCTATGGTTTTGAAATGTCTAGATTGCATACAAAAGCAAACACGTCTAGTTTATTTTTTAGATGATGGCATTTTCAATGCCTGGCTATTTTGACTACTGAATATTCTTCCTCTTAAAAATTCTTTCTCCTGCATGATCTCTTGTTCATTTTACTTGAAGGACACACATACTTAGAAAGTGATTTAAATTTTAATACTACTCATATCCTGTGTGAGGGATCAACTTTTGCACTTTTGTAAATCCAGAACCAATTTTTCCATAACTGCTTTAGTTGTGCCGTTGTGTCCTGTAATACTTTACCCAAGTCTGTCGAAACTAACGACTACGCCACCTTCAAGAAAAGCCTCTATTCACATATTAAGCTCTTGTAATCTCTGACATTGCATTATGTTCCTATGGAGCTATAGTTTAGTGAATGTAACGTGTATTGTCTATTTGCTGTTGTTGCTTAAACTGTTTCATTGTTTGCATAATGAAATGGTCCTTTTTAAAATGTTACTTTCCTATTGGTTCTGATTTTATTATCTTCCATTTTCAAGTAATGTTTGTTACTTCCTAACTTGAATTACTGCAGGGCAGACATGTTTAAAAAAAAGGGGGCAACAATGCTTATTACTTCACCCTCATAAAATTAAAATTTCATTTGTTCGTTCATTCATTAATTACACTGCATATTGTGAACCTTGCATTTATTAATTATTTAGATACTGTTGAGAAAGTAAGGTGTATGTGAATTAATAAGTGAGTCTTGTATTTAAAAAACATGATTAACGTACACGTGGTAAGATTGTAGAATAGGGCAGTGTTATAAACCTGTAATTGATACTTACTTTTTCAGTTAACCTGACATGCATGAAAACAGTTATTCTGTCTATATGCACACTCACTAAATAATAATCAAAATATTCTTGTCGTTTTCCCCAAATGTGTAAACATAATGTCGGATGTATTTTTAGATATGAAAGTTTCATGGGAACATTCTTGCGTAACAGTTTTCTTGTATACTTCTAAACCATTTGCTCGGCTCATGAGGGATAAGCATGAAGGATATTGAAGAAAATTCAGAGATGAGATACAAATCTTCAGAATGTGTGTCTGTGTGCCAGTGAAGAACAGCCATGTACTTCACAGAAGAGATGTTTCATCTGCTATGTTAGCTGGAATACCTCAGATGGCCATATTTGACTTAAGTGCTTGTGCTGTCAAGCTTATCAGTTAGTGACCTCCCACAAGATGCTGCTGGCCAGCACTACAACATTAATATATCATTATTTATAATGTGACTGAGCAGTTGATTGGCGTAGTAGTTAGAGCTTTTGCTTCTTAGCATCAAAGTTACTGGGCTCTGGGATTGAAATCTGGTAGCATCATGCTCCAGTCTACCCAGCTGTAAATTGGTACCTGAGTCTGCCCTTGAGTTAGGGAAGACAAAGGCAGGGAACTGGTCACCCCACCTCATCAAGCTTGATCTAGTATCGTGTCTTTAACACTTCATCCCCTACAGCAATATCCTCTATGGGACTACCAATTCTAATGTTAATGGAAAATGGTAGAGTATAGCCCTTTTCTATTGTTTCAGGTTTATGATTACATGAAAACACTGTTTCATGTCTGCTATAGCTGACATCACAGACATGAACAATCAGCTTTTATGAGAAAGATTTTGTGCCAGAAATTAGTGGATAAATGTGGGATTACACAGCATGATGAAACCTATTAAACTGTCTCTTTTGCTTAGCTTTAGGCACTGATGGTGTACAAGAGGGCATTTTGCTCGCAACAGTCTGTAGTTCTCTAACTACTCATCAAATCTATAAATGCCACTCATTTAAGTATCAGTATTACCAACCAATATATTATTTAAAATGGCGTTTATAAGTATTGTTAAAACTCTGTGGAATTATATTGAAATAGTCTTCATTCATTGATCATTGATTTCCCCTGTTGTCTCCTTAATGAAGTATGGAGGCACCATCGCAGCTGGTGCCTTCACAGGGAACCTGCACCACATCATTGATCATTGATTTCCCCTGTTGTCTCCTTAATGAAGTATGGAGGCACCATCACAGCTGGTGCCTTCACAGGGAACCTGCACCACATCATTGATCATTGATTTCCCCTGTTGTCTCCTTAATGAAGTATGGAGGCACCATCGCAGCTGGTGCCTTCACAGGGAACCTGCACCACATCATTGATCATTGATTTCCCCTGTTGTCTCCTTAATGAAGTATGAAGGCACCATCACAGCTGGTGCCTTCACAGGGAACCTGCACCACATCATTGATCATTGATTTCCCCTGTTGTCTCCTTAATGAAGTATGAAGGCACCATCACAGCTGGTGTCTTCACAGGGAACCTGCACCACATCATTCATGTGCTCTTACAGTCATGGTTTCTGTAGCAGTGTTTTTAACATGGTAAAGGTTGCCATCTCCATGACAACCTTAGTTGTCACGTAATACATGCCAGAGGGAGTAGTGGTTCCCCATTCTTTCTCTGTCTCTTCACTTTGGGGCATTTAAATAGTAACACGTATGCTTTATTTATTTGTGTGTGTGTCAAATCATTGTTTCATCATTTTAGACATTAGAGATCACTAAATTTAACCTTAACATATACACATGCCCACAAGTATTAAAGAAAAAAAAAAAGAGATATTCATGAACGAGTGAAAGTTAAAATATAAATGTGATTATGTTACAGGTCTTTAACATTTGCACTTTACAAAAAGCTAAACTTGATGAGTATTTGAACATGGGCACAGTTTATTTGTATGGCTGTACAGTATTTGTAAATGTTATTTTCCTTTTTTTGTTTTTTCTCTACAATACCCGAAAATGAGTAACTTAGTGCCTCAGGTCTTCTTGCTGTGTGCCATTCTGTTTTCATATTTGCAGCAGAGCCTGGTGCACATGCACTTGATTTATGTTAAATGTACGTATGTTTGTAATCTGTACACAATGCTTTGAGATATTACACATGGTCAGTGTATTGTTATTATTGTGCAGCACAACATATATTGTCAATGCCACATTTGGTAGTAATACATCATTTATTAACTGCTTGGTTTTTTTGTATGTGTCTCACCTATGTGTGTTTGTTCAGTTTTTCATAGCATGTTCCTTGTTGTTTGTTTGAATAATTAGATACAGCAAATGCACACTAAAGAACTAGTTTATATTTCACATAATGGATGGCTCCCTGTGGCCCTGTGTACTTCCCAGGGGTCTCCCTGTGGCCCTCCCGGGGGTCTCTGAAGAGACAAAGAAAGACTAGACTATTGCATCCTCAGGCAGGTCGTACAAAGCGACTAATATGAGGTTGTGTGTGGGTGTGGCAACTTCATGTAAAGCAAAGTGCTGCAGAAGCCAGCACGACAAGAGCATGTGAATGCTTGGCTCAGGCTTGCTGTAAAGGGAACAGCTGCAATGGTGGCTCCATAAGTAGTACAGTGGAAAATGATAATGGCTACCATAGGGCCTTATCATAATAACTGCAGCTTATACAGTGAGTCCTACAGGTATACGACATACGTTCATAACATAAATTACTAGCCTTACAGGTGCAGATTATCTGAGCATGAGTATAATAGTTTTACACACACACAAATATTTCTTTATATACACAGTTTTGGTCACTTGGTTTGCAACTGTAGTAGATTGAGAGTCGGATGATGTTAACTCAACAAGACAGGACCATAAAGTTGGCCACAGTAGAGAACTGGTTTATGATAGAAAAGACAGAATTTGTCAGAAGTAAGGTTCTGCAACTTAAAAAAAAAATATTCATAGAAAATGTCAGTTGAGTAGGGAATTGCTTGTATTTAAATAATATGACAGTATCTGAGATGGGATATGTGATTTTTTGTTGTATGGCAACATGTTCTGTAATTACTGAGTCTGTACATTTTGCTTCAATATAGTCATCACTGCTTTTCAACAAATTCATACCAGGACATCTCAGCTCATGCCATCACTTATCTTCACCCCCCCTCCATATTTGGCTTGTCTGCCGTGTGACTTTGAGCGGCCCTTGTTGGATTTAAGAAAAAAATTATTTTGTATGTCTTGGAAACATGGATATTGCCAATTTCTTTCTATGTTATTCATATCCATTACCTCTTTGATCGTGGTATGATATCTATTCAGTTATTCCTGTTAGAGTCTTCCAACAAATTTGCTTGGGCCACTCTGGAAGCCATTTTTATTATTTCTGCCTGTTTAATTCAATCCAGTTTTAAAAAAAAAAGAAAAAAGAATGCTGTATAGTTAGTTAATTTTGTAAACATGCACAAACCTGTTATCGGTTTTCCGTGACAATGCCGTACCTACCATCAATGCTTTGACATACCATAATCATGTTTGTGTGCCCCATGTAGTTTCTGAAGAGACAAAAAGAGAATAGGACTTCTTGCACCTTCAGGCTTGTTGTACAAGACAACTTATTTGGACTTCTTGCACCTTCAGGCTTGTTGTACAAGACAACTTATTTGAGGTTGTGCATGGGGCTGGCAACCTCATCATATAAAACTAATTGCCACCATTGCAGGAACATGTAAATGCTTGGTGCAGGCTTCCTGCAATGGGACCAGCTACAACGCTGGTTCCGTGCTGTGTAAGGAGTGCAAAGGAAAATGACTAAGCATGTCTGTAGATAGATCTTATATATCTTCTTTTGCTACTGATATGTGTAATTATAGAATTTAAGGGTCTGCTGGATTTAACGTTTATTAACAATGATAGGAGACTTTAGTATCCTGTTCAACCTGTGATGGCTAAAAATGAGCATCTCTGTGTCCATATAATATGTTCAGTTGCTCAAACGTGAATGTGGCATCAAATCTCTTGTCCAATTATTGTAAATAAAGTAAAATTTCCACATTTTATTTTTTCCCCATAATCCTACAATGGTAGCTTGTTGAAATTTTTTTGGTTTTAAGAATTTTCTGCGGGATGGGGTATCCGGCCCCATGTCCAACCCTCCCAGGTTACAGTGGTACTATTCTTTGCTCCCTTTTCGAGCCCCCTGCAACACACGATGATAATGATTGTCTCTCTTCATGGATTTAAACAATAAGGGGGGGGGGGGGGGGGGTTGTGAAAGCTATCAACCTAATCACCTCAAGCTTTCATACCCCTTTCCCTAGATTTTTTTATGTTTTATTTTGTTTATTGTTATCTACGGCTATGACAAGACTACCATTTTGGTATTAATGGGGAAAAAACCCACAATCTGGAAATTAAAATTCACTCTGTTTATTATATCAGTGCGATACTGGAAGATGAAACAGGTTTGTATTTCAGAGCTGGCATTTGCCGATGATGTTGCCCTGATTGCTAAATCAGAGGCACATATTCAATCCAACCTGCAAGTCTGATAGGAAGAGCTGGATGGTCAATAGCAGCTCCGAAACAAAAACCATGATGATATCAAGAGAGGGAAGAAGGCATCCGATTATGCTGGGAGAACAGATCCTGAAGCAGGTCAGCCACTTTAAATAACTTGGAGCTGTCATAGACTGGAAGGGAGGCATCAAAGAAGAGTTGGCTACCCAAAGAGCAGCACCTAGGAGACTTTTTCAGACCATAAATCGAGGATTCTTCAGTAAAAGAGAAGTTGGCAAGAAGATGAAGATGGCTGTATACCACTCCACCTATGTTCGAATCTTGACCTATGGATGCAAGTCATGGGTAATGACTACAACCCACAAAAGCCAGCTCCAAACCTCAGAAATGAGGTATCTGAGAAAGGTGGTTGAAGTAACAAGAAGAGACATGGTCTGCAACCAGACGATACGGCAAGGCCTCAAAATTCAGACCCAAGTAGAACAGTCCTAACTACGATGGTTTGGCCATGTCTGTAGAATGGGAGAAGATCAGTTACCATGACAAGTATGGGAAACTTAGAGACAGGGATCCAGACCTCCAGGACAACCCAGAGAACGCTGGGAGGACAACATTAGACAATCTCTGAAGGACCGAAGACTAAATTGGAACCAGGCCAGGAGGAAGACAGCCGATAGGATAGTATGGCGCTCTCTCTGGCAAACCTCTACACCCCATGGTAGATGAGGAATGACTAAGTAAGTAAGTCTATTTACTATAATTGGACAGGAGTTTTGATGCCACATCCACACATATCGGCAATTGAACACATTATGTAGACATATAGATACTATGTCTTAATTGACACAATATATATATATATATATATATATATATATATATATATATATATATATATATATATATATATACACGAGGGGCGTTCAGAAAGTAATGCACCACATCATTTTTCTCAGGAACTGTTTATTCAAAAAGCATGAAATTTATACACAATATACATGGATATGTCATGTAAACATCGGTATTATTCAACATAATCCCCATCAACATGTACAGCTTTATGCCAGCGCGAAACAAGTGCATGTATTCCTAGCCCGTACCAGATTTTGTCTTGATCATGTAGCCATTTCTTCGCTGCATGAATCACTCCATCATCATCTTCAAACCTTGTCCCACGGAGTATCTTTAAGTGGACCAAATAGATGAAAATCAGAGGGTGCCAAATCGGGACTATAGGGTGGATGGGGTAGTACAGTCCAACCCAATTTGGTGATTGCTTCCCGTGTTGCTAGACTTGTGTGAGGGCGCGCAATGTCGTGAAGGAGAAACAGGTCTGCTGGATTCTTGCGCGGCCGAACTCTGCGAAAACGTTGAGTTTTTTCAATGTCTTAATGAAAGCTTGCGAATTGATTGTCTCTCCTCTTGGCATAACGTCCACAAGAATCACACCTTCAATGTATCTCCACTTCCTGATTCTTTGATTCTCTGAACCCAGCGACTGACTGTACTCCTGTTGACTGCAAAACTTCCATACATATCACATAGACGCTTGTGAATATTCACAACAGTTTCCTTCTCTGCAACGAGAAATTCTATCACAATTCGCTGTTTATAACGCAAGTTGCTAACACGCTCCATTTCAACGGTTTAGGGCAACCGTATTATGTGGCCGGTTGCGGTGCAATTTGGTGCACACAATTGGCACATGCCATATTTGAAGTGTGCAAAATTTCATGCCTCTATCTTCATTATTCGCTGAGAAAAATGATGTGGTGCATTACTTTCTGAACGCCCCTCGTATCTTAATTTTAACCCATCAGAGGTTGAAGGGGATATCGCTCTTTATCAATTAAAAAATGACTTTTAAAGCACTAATTTCAGAAGGAAAAATGCTTATTATTTGTTAATTTAAAAAAAAAAAAAATGAAGCCTCTTATAATCTGCCCACTCCTGTATGAAACATAAGCATGCCGTAATGTCATATAACAGTCTACGCATGAGTGGTCCACTAATGCTCCTATTTTACTGTAACGATGCATTAAGAGTTTAGTATTAAGGTTCTGAGAACAAAAATGTAACTTTTTTTTTTTCTGTAGTATTCATTGATGTCTACAAACATAACTTACTGCTGATGCACCCATACTTATATATGGAAGCACAACCGTTAGATGGCTTACATATACCAGCTGTCAGACATGGTCACTAACCAAATTACAGGAAATGAAGATCACAGTGTCACAAATGTCACAGAGAGATAATTGAAATGGTGAAGTCAGAAAACGCTTTTGAGTTAGTGAAGGCAAAGACAGTAAGAAAGAGAATTAGTCACACTACCTCGTAAAACTGGATCTAGTATAGTGAAGTATCTGACAGTTCACTCCTCTATGGCAATATCTGCTATGGGATTACCGTTACCTTTCATAAGTGACAGAAGGAGAAATGGTGAAATCAGAAAAATAGTGGGGCTATAAGAGAGGAAAGAGACGTTATGAAATCAGTGGGATTATAAGAGATATCTTCTTCTTCGTTCGTCCTGAAAAGGACGTTGGTTGCGATGTGTCCGTTTACAGCGAAGCTGCGATATTTGCGCCTTTTGGCCGACACATCCGACTTCAGCACGGCAGTTTTGGGACCAGGTTAGCTTTCCCTCTTCGATCCCTACTCACTCAGCCAGACTGCAGTGATGCAGCCTGTTTCCAGGACCACCACTTGGAGGTGGAGTAGGGTCTTGGTCAGCTCTGGTTCGCTGACCCTGGTGCAGGCAGTCTAGCTATGGGTCGCTGACTGCATTCCTCACTGTTGACGCGTCTTAGGTCCCATAAGAGATATGATGATATCAGAAAATCAGTGGAACTATAACAGGTAGGATGAGAAATGATGATATCAGAAAATCAGTGGAAATATAACAGGTAGGATGAGAAATGATGATATCAGAAAATCAGTGGAAATGTAACAGTTAGGATGAGAAATGATGAAATAAGAAAATCAGTGGAACTATAACAGGTAGGATGAGAAATGATGAAATAAGAAAATCAGTGGAACTATAACAGGTAGGATGAGAAATGATGAAATAAGAAAATCAGTGGAACTACAACAGGTAGGATGAGAAATGATGAAATAAGAAAATCAGTGGAACTATAACAGGTAGGATGAGAAATGATGAAATCAGTTGAACTATAATAGGTAGGATGAGAAATGATGAAATCAGTGGAACTATAACAGGTAGGATGAGAAATGATGAAATCAGAAAATCAGTGGAACTATAACGGGTAGGATGATAAAATCAGTGGAACTATAACAGGTAGGATGAGAAATGATGAAATCAGAAGATCAGTGGAACTATGAAAGATATGAGAAATGATGAAAACAGAAGAACTATAAGAGAGATGAGAAATCAGAAAATCAGTGGAAATAGCATAGTGCATCCAATACTTAACAAATGAATTGGCTAGGACACTTTGTTCAAATGCAGCCCAGTTAGCTCCCATAATCGATCACAAGCTTTGAGCAGCATGTCTGGCTTCAGAGAGAAAGAAGATACCAGCGACAAAGATTGATAGGTAGCATTAGAAAAATCATGAGGAAATATAGTATGATGCTAGCAAGGGAATCACATTTTGCTTTTTTGACAGCACAAGGACACGTGAATGTAAGTAGTGATACATGTAAATAGTAACCAAAAAAAAGGATAGGGGGGGAGACCCAAAAAAATAAAACACGGTTAATACTTGGTTACACCAACTGTGTGCTGTGAAAGCCAAACATGTGGCAATGATTAAAGCACAGCTGCAGAAGCTTATTTACTAACAGCTTTAAAGTATTTCTCATGGTAAAATTTGCAAGACAATGTGATTGTTTTGTCTGATATACTTTCTCATAAAAATGTAATATAGAAGAGACCTGCGCATTCTCTGCGCAGTACGAGATCTGACTTGTGTTTATTGAAGACCTATGTTTCTTGGACAGCTGAATATAATGAATGATCGAATTACATTCTCTGCATATGCACTCAAACATACAATCTATTCATTTTTTAACTTTGCTTTATTTTGTTTATATTTATTTATTTCCTTTGTCTTCGTACACTCTCAGACATCTGCTTGAATATTTTCAAAGAAAGCAGTGGCCAGCTTATTTGTATCCCCAGAGTCTTTCCAGGAATGATACTGGTGACGGCCATATGTGCTTTCTTTGTTGCTCATAAGTTGGGCATCTATGAAGCAGATGTTCAGCAATCATTTTATTAGTGCCACAGTTAGTCATTGGTAGTTCCTATCTTTAGCTAGTTGAATAGATGATAATCCACTCTGTTGTGGCCAGTGCAGAGTCTGAAGATCATCATGTTCTTTTCTGCTGAGCTGGTAATATGCATCATTTTGTGTGTGTCATGGATGCTCAGCATCCCATTTATTAATTTTAAAGTGATACTAAAGTATGAGACTAAAAAAAAAAACAACAAAAAACAGCATTTCTAATGAACTGGTGTGCAGTAAAGAATAAATAATTAGGCAGTGTGTTGTTAATAATAGTTTAATATATTAGCAATAATTATTGACGCAATATATTCTAATTTATAAGCAATTAAATTACTTGAACATCTGAAATAAAAATCTTCAACTCATATGTCAAGTCGGTCCTGCTGTATGGCTCTGAAACAGAGAGAACAACAACCATACAGCTACAGACTTTCATAAAAGGGTGTTTGCTTAGAATAGAAGGATTAAAATGGTGTGACAAGGTCACCAATGTGGAACTAATGACCAGTGGAAAAAGAGATGAGATGACGCTGATGATCTATAGGACACACACACTGAAGAAACCTGTTGACAGCATTACAAGACAGTCCTTGTTCTGGAACCCCCAGGGTAAGAGAGGTAGAGGGAGACCAAAAACACATGGAGAAGAGAACTGGAGATAGAAATGAAAGGGATAAAGAATACATGGAGAGATGTTGTGTGGATGATACAGGACAGGAGGAACTGGAACAAATTTGTTGAAGGCCTATGCTCCTTGGGAAGCTAAAGGGTACTAATTGGTTGATAAAGGGATATTTTGGCCATTAATGAAAGGATAAAAGTAAGCTTTCTACTGAATAAGACAACACTGTCCCCATCAACACATGAAAACATCATTGTTGCAATTGCGTTTGTTCTTGCTTAGACATGATCAGTAGACACTTATGTTAATATATATGTCCTCTATAACAGGCCACACAGGCCATCACTTATGTACTATGTAGATACTTCCGTGAGTAAGGGTGGCACGGTTAAACAAAGTTAATACATTCGCTGATAAATACGATCAGCCTTGGTCGGGCTTACAGGTGGCTGACAGGTCTGTAAATATGTATAAATATAGATGAATGTCATGGGTACTTTAAGTGTGTTTATGTTGCCATCATCCACACCACAGTAACGATAGTTAGCAATAGACCAATGGTTTCCAACTCACAATATACAGTTTATTGTCACAGTAACGTAAACATCAGGAACAGCACACTGTCACAAGTTATAATGGTATACAAAATCCATGGCAAATAGATAGCAGAAAACACTGTAAATCATAGCATCTTAAATATCCAGAGCTTGGTTGCGTACACCGCAACTTACAATACAGTTCATATAAGCCGACGTAATCCGTGGCATTAGAATGATAAATCCTGTAAGTACAAATCCATCATAATACTAGATACATCAATGAGCCAACGTAATCCTTGGCATTAGAATAATAAATCTCCTGGGAGAAAGAACATTCCCTTCAATAATCTATCTATCTTCACTTCAATAATATATTCTCTTCAAAATATCCTCTGGTCACACTAACGAGACTCAAACCGTCTCGAAGCTCTGCCAGGTACATACTAATCCCGAGATCACAGTCTCTCAGTACAACTCAATAAAAATTGCTCATGCGCGAACTCACCGCTTGAGAACTGAGTTCAGCTCATCCGTATCTCCACCCCCAAACTATCACTAAGAACATTCGAACACTTTCTTTCTTTTTAAAAAAAGACTAACACCTACTCAGTTGAGCAATGTTCAAGAAAAACATAGCGTACAAAAAGTACCCAAACAAAAATCAGCTCATTACTTTAAACGTGCTTACTAGAAAAAACAGCCCCGTACATAAAAATCTTTAACACTTAACTCTGACTCAAAATATGACTTAACAATCATGTACCAGTTACTGTACAAATTGGTATGTTATGTGTCTCCCATTATGCTTATCAACGTTCATTCACAAACACATTCTGCACGCCAATGATTCTGTCATTAGTGCAAATTTTCAGCCTCATGTAAATTTGTAAGATTATGAACAAACATAGGTTCTTCTTTCTTTGTCATGCTGTATCTCATCTCATCAATTCTACCCACTGTTGCAGAGCCATGTAAAAACTTCCTCTGCAGAATATGCCCACAAAAGTGAACTTGTGTGCGTAGTAAGCATTCTTTAACAGTGGCCTTCTTAAAAAACATAAATTTTCTTGTTAGCTATCTACCAAATTCTGCTGTAAGACAAAATCTCAGTTGATATTCTTGTTTGTTTTAATGATGTCTGTGATTTTCTTTCATATAAGAGGTTGAGCTCAATGTAACATCTGATATTTCCATTGACAAAGATTTGTTATAAAGGATGATTTTAATTTGAGGGTTTCTCAGGAAACCTTGCTGTTGCTCCAAATAAACGCAGGGTGTCAATGCGTGTTAAAACAGCGTTTTAACTGATTCTTTGCTTTTGTACGAGGCCATGATTTCAGCATCATATTACACTTTTGTATACTGTACTCTTTCAGTGGCCACCTTCTTCTATCCCAGATTATGTTCATATTTTGTTCACATTGGGCTTGGCATCCCAGTTAATCGACATCCTGGATAATCGAGTCTGCTGTATATTACAACACTAGATTTCTTGAATGTTCTTAAGTTTTAGAATGAAATCCTTATAGAATTTTACATTCTCCATAAATGTGAAATAAATAAACAATAATCTGAGATAATCAAATGTTTACATTGTAATAGTCATGTATTTATGTTTAAAAAAGTTAAAGATATTAACATACCAGTTTTGTCAGTGCATCAAACCTGTGGTAATAATAACATTTTTTTTTAAAAATAAGTGTATTATTTATAATAAACTGAAATTATAAAGGTGTTTTCACAAATGCTCCTAAATATTTATTATTATTATTTTTTGTGTGAGAGTAAACTTACTTCTAAGAAACACATTTAAAAATGTATGGTTTTTTTTTCTTCAAAACAATACTTTAAAATCACATAGCTAATACTTTCAGTGGGGGGGGGGCCATCTCATTTGTGCCTAAGTTGGGTGTGCCCAGCAGCTTAAAAAAAATGTAAAATACACATGTAAGTCTTGTTTATAAACACGTTACATGTGTGTTAAGCATTAAAAATAAATTAAATAACTGAGCAGTATTGTGCAGTGAAAAATTTCAATCACAAGATTTATAAACATTCACTGTGTGTATAATCATCACTTTTTTTTTTTTTTTTTAACTCCCAGTGGAGCAGGTGGCTACAACTGCATCTGGTCCCCTTGCAGGCAGCCTATATCAAAACATGCATGTGCTCTTGCAGGAGTGGTTACTGTAGCTATTTGCTGTACGTGATGACGTTGGCAGCTTCATGCACAACCACGTATTTGTTTCCTTGTATGTCATGCCATAAGGAGTTGTAGTCTTATTTTGTCTTGTCTCTGCAGAGATCCCAGAGAACTATACGGGGCACTGTAGTGTGTACATTATTAACAAAAACAGCAAGAGCAGACAGTTTGACCGTTACACGTAATAACAAACAAGCATAGGGACTGAACAAGTTATATTTTAGCCAGGGAACAAATATACAGAAGCACTAGGGAGAAAAACGTTCATAAATTGTACATCTTATTTCAATATCAATTAATAAATAAGCATTGCTTCTTTGAAAGCAAAGGATGGTGATCACAAGCTTGAATAACCATGTCTCTTCTCTGTTTGTTCCTTGGTTCTGCCTTTCTCTGAAGGTTCTATGTACAATAGCTAATGCTCAGTGATGGAGGATCAAAGACAAGACGAATTATGCTAGAGGCCTTCTTCAAGGACCATGCCTGGTGGCATAAGTGATCATGTCTCTCCACAACTTTGTGTCTCCGTTTATCAATTCTGTTGTTTTCTTTCCTTGCGATGATGTCAAACTGTCCAGCATCTTCTCTCTTTCTTGTCTTTTTCTGTTGTCACATCCCAGTTTTCTTCTTATAAATGCCCAAAGAAAGTTATATTCTAATGTGAATAAATACACTTCCTTTGCATACTGGTTTTTTTTCAGGACATCTGTGTTACCATTTTTAGCAGTCCATGCAAGAAGTAGCCTGTCAATATAGTAAGACAAAATTTCCAGAACCATGTATATTCCACTGTTTGACTCTAAATTAGTGCATTGACCATACTTGGCCACATTCAAGTGATACATAAAAGTCTTAAACTAATTTGTTTCTAGTTCATCATTTTTCCGGAGCAAAAACCACTGATAGTTGTTTTCTAGTGTCTTCTTCTGTATAAACAAAATTCTCTTAAACGAGGGATTCCCAACCTGGGGGTATGGGAAATATTTAGAAAATAACTATGTTGAAATACTTAAAAAGAGGTAGTGTTAGTGAAAACAGTTCTGGACTGGAAAGAGAATGGAGAAGAGGCAGGTGTGGAGTGGGAAATGGAGGGAGTACAGTGGTTGTACTATTTGGTACTATTAAACGAGACATAATTTCAATTTTTATTTCATTCTGAGCTAAGGTAACGATCGCTCAATGGGTACAGGAAGGTTTACTAAAAGCCAGTAGGGTGCGCAGACTAAAAAAAGGTTGAAGTATTGTCCTTCAGTTATTTCTAGGTTTCACAGGCAGTTTCTGAACTCCAGATAATGGACTCTGTGATGATGATAATGGCAATGTATTCATAAAAACTTAGAAGCAGCACTTTGATTACAATTTAAAAACCTGTAAAATAATTCTGTCAAATTGTAAATACTTATTAAAAATGTATACAGATAGTTCTCAACTTACAACATATGTGACTTAAGGTGATTCAGACTTACTACTGCCACAATAAAATTAAATTAAAAAGTGGGGAAAATTTTCACAATTTTTTTTCTTTCTATTCATGGTTTTCAACCTAAGCCATTTTATTTGTCATGTTCTAAGGGCCATTTATGGCTTGAGATAATGTAAACATACATGCTCACAGAAGAGTGCTACTGCACTGAACGTTTAAAAAACACTGACTGGGTTTGGTAATAAACATTAATTTCCAGTGGACATGATATCACGTCCTCAGACTTTATTCATTAGTCTTCACTGTTCATTTGAGTTTATAAGTGTGTCTACTGTTTCCCAATCTTGTCTAGTATCTTTTATTTCAACCATATCACATGGTTCACATCATTTTTATTAACATTTTTATGCATTTAACTTAGTTCTTTCTTTCCTTCTCTTCTGTTTTTGTTCATTTGTCTCTGAAAAAGGCCTCGTGGACAATGGGCGAATTTCTTTACTCTTCTTGCAGTGGTGGATTCTACAACAATTTTTTTTACATGATGAGGTTCAGCCCCATGCAAAATTCTCAGATTAGTTGCCTTTTAATAAGTGCCAGAATGTACAGTAGTCCTATTCTTTACTTGTCTCTACAAGGTCCTCTGGGAACTACATGAGACATCTTCCGAAGTGCTGATATCTATTTGTATCTGTGCTGTGGTTCACAGCCTCTGGTTTTGCTGTTTGTACTTGGTATATATGCAGGCTGAAGTACATGACCAAATTCTTTGCCTGACTGGACTGAAACTGCAATGCAGGTAGTTCTTTGTTTATGAGATATATGCATTCCTGAGATCCTTCAATACCCTTTAGCTCCCCAAGGAGCATAGGCCTTTAATAAACACATACCTGTGCCATCCGCTCAAGTTCTTTCCATGTTTCCCTCATCATTTTCACCTCTGTATCCAGTTCTCTTCTTCATGTGTATTTGGTCTACCTTTGCCTCTCTTTCCCTGTGGATTCCAGATCAAGGACTGCCTTGTAATGCTATCAACAGGTTTCCTCAATGTGTGTCCTATCCATCGCCAGCATCTTCTTCTCAACTCTTGTTCCACGAGCACTTGTCTGGTTCTTGTCATTGTCGTGAAACATTCTAAATCCACATATATAAATTAAAAAGTAAATGTAACGCCTAACGAATTAATTCAATAAAAGGAAAGAAGAATGGTAAAAGACCAGTGCTGTCACAATGGTGTACACCTGTGTTGTGGAACGCCTTAATGACTGAACCCGAGATCCCCCTTTTCTACTTCGTCTACATAACTGAAACGCTTCCAAGTTTGATAGTAAAGCCTACAGCATCATACACGCGTTTCTAAAAATAAAACGTGTACTGTATTTCTTAGAAAACCTTGAGATAGACACACTGCGTAATGACCTAGATTAATATTCCATTAATTTCATTTTATACACTGCGTAACTAAAAGACAGACGGCCTTAGAGAGAGAGAGAGATGTACGGAGGAACGCATGCAATACTACCACAGTCTTGCGATTAATAGTAACGCCAATCCCACGCGTAAGGCATGAAGCACTAACTTTTTTTTTCAAATAAACAGGGACAAAAAACACTACCAATACGAGGTTAGGTTTTAAAAAAACATGTTTAATGCTTATTAGGAAACATGACATTCTACTGATTTATGTCTAAGCTCCTGACATTAGTCTGACAGTACAGAAGACACCCCATCGTATCGAAGTGAACGAGTGGTAGAAGAAAATACATATTTTGAACGGAGCCACTTAGCCCCATTAAATTTATATATTTGGGTGCCTTAGGACTTGCTGACAAAGAATATGTTATGTGTTACGCAAATGGTTTAGTAATTAACAAATTATAGCCAAAATAAAATAGTGAGGTTGTCTGACAGCACCAGATCATATTTGCTCAGTGGCATGTTTTAAAACCACTATTTTACGGGAAATAGGCCAACAAGTTAAATCCGATTTGATTGGCTAGAAGAATATGTAAGCCTAAACAGGATTAGTCGAATGCAAATACTATTTTTGGTTGTTAAGGGAAACGGTAGGAAGGGTACTTTTTTTCAAATGCTTTGGTAAACATGGTCTTATTGGCTAGACCATTTGATATAGTCCATTAGGAGCGTCAGTTCAGGGCCACATTTTGAAAATAAACTTAATGAGAAGCAAGTGCGTTGAGATCCAGCTCATATTTTTCTAATGAAAGCCTGGGACAGAGGCAGATCGGAATTGTGCCATAACTCATCGCCAGTCAACGTATTTGTTTAATATTTCCATGAATTGTGGTAAGCTAGACATATTTGATATCTTTTAGATGAAAATTGAATGTGAATTGATAAAATTATGTCTGTCTGTGTGTAGTTCAGTAGCAAACATGAGGAAAAGCCTAGATATTGCTCCACCAGGAACAAAACTTGTCGGAGAGGAGTATAACTGCATAGGCATATATGGGATTGCCAAATAGTACTATGACACCTATCTTATTGTATAGAAGGAATTACAGCTGAAATTGCAGAGGCGTAGTAACCATTAGGGAGAGGAATACTGGTGAATGTTGTTACATGAGAAGCTAACCGTTGGCCTACAGCGCTGAACTCAGTGTTTGTTATGTATTGTGCTTCAGTGTGGAAATAGATTATAAATTAGTTCTGAAGTAGGAGGTACAACCTTCTTGTTTCAGGGACCGTGGTACTAACGTATTGAAGCAGCACATGGTCTGAGTTTTGCTGAATCCAGAGGCTGGTAGCATACTCCTTGGTCAAGATATTGACCAGTGTTGTTTCTCAAGAACACGGTGAAGCAAGCGAGCAGTGGAGACTGTTTCCTGCCGCCCACACGGAAGTTAAGAGTTCGTGGCCAGAGCAGCTCAATCTTGTGTATACCCCCCCTCTAAAATTGACTTTACCTACAATCAAGAGGGACATTTATTTGTTTCAAATAGAAAGAAACTGTGAACCTTTCCAATATTATTTCCAACAGAAACAGACACTTGAAGTCATGATGACAAACAACAACTTAGCTTGAAAAGCCAGTATTACCTCATAGTACGACATCACAACTTACACACATATTGCAATAATAATATATGTCAATACAAAGATCCTATCTATAAATTGTGTACATACAACTTGTGATTACATTTGATTGTGATTCCTGGTTCACTTTGTAGTTGAATCAGGATATCTATTATTGAAAGGAATTAATACATATTTTTAAGTTACCCTCGACTTATTAAGATAGTCTTATAGAGTGTTCTATGTATGTGAGTGTCACAGTGTTGTAAAGTATTGTGGATTAAATTAAATTGTTTATCTGTCAGTTGGTTGTTGTGAACATACACTTCATCATTATCATAACCCTAGACATTCAACATAGTCATCACAATATTCCAGAATAGGTCTGACTGAGGTCTAAATGTGGTAGCAAGTAAGGTCATCTGTAATACACCACACTTATTAGATACAGATACCTTCACAGCTGATCTCAGTCAGTACACTAAGTCCCCTATAAATATTTATATCATCCCACTTTACCACAGTCATCAGTTCCACATTTGTGACTTTGTCATACCATTTCAGTCCTTCTATTCTACGCAAGCACCCGTTTATAAAAGTCTGTAGCTTTTTGGTTGTTTTATTTTGTTGCTCTTCATGTCTCAGAGCCATACAATAGGACTGACTTGACATTTGAGTTGAAGATTCTTATTTTCGTGTTGGACTTGATTTCTCTTGTTCTCCATATGCTTCCCAGTGCAATGAAAGCTCCTCTTGCTTTTTGTATTCTTATTTTGATATCACTGTCTGTCCCTCAAATTTTGTCTATATTACTGCCAAGAAATGTGTACGATTCAACATCTTTTAGTGGTGTTTCTTCAAGTTCAATCTTGTTATCATTTCTTGCATTTATTTTCATAATCTGTCTTTTCCCTGTGTATTTTCAGGCCCACTTGTAACATCTCATCAAGAATTTTCATTTTGTCTTGCACCTGATTATGGTTATGGGACAGAAGAGCCAAGTCATCTGCAAAATCCAGATCATCAAGCTGTTTAGTCAGATTCTACTGGATTCCATTTCTGTTGTGCGATGTCGATGTTTTCATAACCTAATCTATTGCTAGTAAGAAAAGAAATGGAGACAAGAGGCATCCCTGTCTCACTCCTGTTTTAGTCCTAAACGGTTCTGTAAGTTGTCCTTCATGAAGAACTCTGCTTGTCATGTCATAGGTCTTCTTTATTAAGTTAATGAGATCCTTGAGTAAACAGAAATCGCATAAATGAAACATGATTTTCTCTTTCAAATACACATAAAGTATGGGGGATATGTTCCACCAGTACTAATAAAATTTCAGTGACAATTAAAACTGCACAATTTAGCATCTGTTAGTTCAAACTATATGTAATACACGTATACCAGCACAATGACGAAACACAGAGCACTTAGTTTAAGGTCAATACAATGAGATTGAAACGTGAAAAATCAAAACCACGTAGATGATGTCTAGTTGATAAAATACTGTTAAAAAAATCTCTTAATATCAGGCAGTGTAACCTCGACTTAGAAACCTACCCACTACAAAAATATTTATAGAAATGTGATTCCTATATACACACAATGGGATTCTCGCTGGTGCTACGGAGTTCGTGCACTGTGCTGAGATCCTCTTTGTGTGATCTAAGGGAGGAAATTAGAGCACTGATGGAGTTGTCCATGAGCAATGAAGATAGTCCTTAAAAAAAAAACCAAACTTCGAGTGTATACAAATTGCAGCATATCTGTATACATAAACTCCATTACACCCTCTATCAGTACATAAAATCCAATATACCCACTAAGAGTATATAAAATCCAGTATACCCACTATCAGTATATTCTTCTTCCTTCTTCCTCCTGAAAAGGACGTTGGTTGCGTTGTGTCTGTTTACAGCGGAGCTGAGATATCTGCGCCTTTCGGCCGGCACATCCGACTTCAGCACGGCATTTTTTGGGACTGGGTTTGCCTTCCCTCTTCGATCCCTACTCTCTCAGCCAGACTGCATTGATGCAGCCTGTTTCCAGGAGCACCACGTGGAGGTGGAGTAGGGTCTTGGTCAGCTCTGGTTCACTAACCCTGACGCAAGCAGTCAAGCTATGGGTCGCTGACTGCATTCTCTATTGCTGTGTCTTTGGGTCCCTATCAGTATATAAAATCCAATATATCCACTATCAGTATATAAAATCCAATATACCCACTATCAGTATATATAAACTGCAGTGTGTATCCTTTATCAGCACACAGAAAGTGAAGTGTACCCACTACAATAAATTAAAGTGAGCAAAGTTAGGATGCTTTAAGTGCTTTGAATTAACCAAATTCAGCTTGTGCTCTTCAATGTTTATCTGTCAGCTGAGTTGCCTTATCTACAGCAGATTTATAGGTCTATGACAGAGCTTCAAGACGACTGTGAACTAGGGATTAATAAAGCTGATTTCTGTTTTCTCTGCTGATGTATATATTTATGTGCATTTTTACGAATATGCACACACGGTTTTTATAATACTCTTACAAGGGTCTAAAGCAGGGTAGGCAACCCAGGAGCTTTTGGGATCTATTTTAGTAACACTGAGTCCTCTAAATATCTACCATATAAGCATATATATATATATATATGTACACACACAAGTCAAGCCCCATTGGCAATTTATTATATAGACGGCTTGAAAAACATTCCATGATTGTCAATGAAGTAGTGTTTCACCTTATTGGTTCATTCAACAGACATAATGCACGATACTGAGCCACTGAAAACCCACACAGGCTAACAGAAAGACACGTGCAAAATAATCCACGAATTACGGTAAGGAGCCACTTTTTGGAGAGCAAGATTTTGCAAGAAATATTTCCAGGCAAATGAATTGGACGACGTGGGCCCACTGATTGACTCCAGACCTAACTCCTGTGGATTATATTTTTTATGGGGCCACCTCAAATCAGTTGTTTATGGCAGCCAATTTGAACATTTAATTTAATTTATATAATTAATTGCCTATGGGGCTTGATTTTTAACACACTCTGTATATAAACTGCAGTGTGTAGCCATTATCAATACACAGAAAGTGAAGTGTACACACTACAATAAATTAAAAAGTGAGCAAAGTTGGGATTCTCTAAATGTCTTGAATTAACCAAATTCAGCTTGTGTTCTTCAAAGTTAATTAGTCAGCTGAGTTGCCTTATGTATGGCAGATTTATAGGTCTATGACAGAGCTTCAAGAGGACTGTGAAATTGGGAGTGATAAAGCTGGCTTTTGTTTCCTCGGCCCATGCATATATTTATGTGCATTTTTCTGAATATGCATCCATAACTTTCATAATATTCTTACAAGGGTCTAAAGCATGCAAACAAACACATTTTTTTTAAAAACCTCGGAGGGAGAAGAAAAATATATACAGAACAGCAGCACAGAGTGAAAACACAAGCAAATGGTGTAATGAGCAGCAGATCAATCAACATGAACAGGTATGATTGACAAGTGTAGATGTCACTCAAGGAAGATTTTAAAAAAGCTGACAAGTAAGACCATCATCATCTTTTATTCGTTTATGCTCATTACGAAGCATGGGGCCACTGTGCAACTGTCCCCTTACATGAAATCTGCACCAAAGTACTTCATATGCTCAAGCAGCAGTGGTTTCTGAAACACTTTGTTTTAAATGATGATGTTGCTAGTCCCATTCACAATCACAAATGAACTGCCTCTTTATCCTGCAGATAGCAATCACTCTATTCTTTAGTCATCTCCTAAGAGATTCCTGGAAATCACAGACTTCGCAAGAAAGATGTTAGCTAGAATATTAAAGTGACACTGCTTCTTCACACTTCTTGCCAACTGGTGCAGATAATCATGTCTCTTCACAACTCCTGGACCCTTAAGTGCTCAGCTTATCAATTCTGTTAAGTTTCATGTTTAACGGTAATACACATATTAGGTCTTACAAAATGTTTCAAGAAATATTCATGCATTTTATTCATAAATTTTAACTCTTGGTAAAATATCAAATATTGATTTAGATCTCCTAGATGGCAGCATGGTCTTTAGATATGTGTGAAACCAATGATGATTAGCAAATGCTATTGCCATAGGGTCAAAGCGATTTTCTTCCAAGCTTTTAAACTTCAAGTTCCTACATGCATTCATTTGCAATTTGGTAAGTTTATTCTCCTCACTGCATCTTTTGAACATATACTGGTATTTTGCCGGATCAATAGATGGGTAAAAATATTCTGATGGTGCAACATACAAGCCATCATCATGATCCACAGGGAGGGGATGTTGTGACTGAAACTGTCTATACATCATTGTGACGAAGTGAGGACCTGTGCTGTCTAAGAAATTCCACATTATTGAAAACCTAGGCAAGTTATCAACCAACAACTTAATAAAAGGATGCCCTTTGCGACATCCAATCAAAGCATTGATTAAGAGTTGTTCAAAATTTGTGTCTATAATAGGATGCTCGTATGGTTCTTGGCCAATAAAACATGAGTATTTAAGTATGAGTGGTTCAAGAGAAGAAAGGGCTTCCATATCCATATCAACATAAATGCCCCCATACTCATACAGGACAACATAACGTAAAGCGTCTGCCCGTCTTATTGGCTCTGTATATCCATCAAACATGTCTAACAAATGAGCGTATTTATTTTTAATTAACTCCCTTGCACTATCATCTGTCCATAACCAGTATTCCCAGTCTGGATGATGTACTAGCCAGGATTTTATCCAAGCCTCAAACTCTGGAGGTATCTGTGTGGTTTTCCATGTCTGATGAATTATTTTAGGTATCCGAGGGATTCCATGAGTCGGAAAGGGTTCTCTTTTTCGTATACCGACTGGCACAAAAGTTTTTGGGATCTTTATACTCAGATCTTGAAAATAATTCTGATCATCTGATTCCCACCTGAGAATGTAATGCAGACCAAGAAAAAAGACACATCCACAAAAAAGTGCAATCAAACGTTTGCTTGTTCTTCTAGTCTTGAGGAAACGAAATAGGAAGCATTTGTGAAGTAGTTTCATCTGTAAATGAAACAAAATAAACAACTAGTAACAGAATATCTGTATGTCGGAAATGATGCAAAACTTAATTATAACTTGGACAGATTAAATTGTTCTGTTTCAGTGTGATACTGTAGGCATGTGAAGTGCAAAGTGTTATATTTACTACACTGACACCACAGTACAAATTATTATCATAATATTTTAGTTTTGCTTTTTAATCCTTCTGTAGATCATACCTCTAACTAATGTGGGCCTTTACATTACTGGAAACTATTTCATACTCATGGGCCTTAACAAAACTAGAAACTATTTACCATAGTTATCATAAATAGGGACCTAAACTACAATGAAAACTATTCCTCAATTATGTGAATCATAATTCTGCTCAAAACTACTACTTTCTAATGTGAACTACGAGGGGCATTCAGAAAGTAATGCACCACATCGTTTTTCTCAGGAGCTGTTTATTAAAAAAGAATGAAATTTATACACAATGTACATGGATATGTCATGTAAACATCGGTATTATTCAACATAATCCCCATCAACTTGTACGGCTTTATGCCAGCGCAAAACAAGTGCATGTATTCCTAGCCCGTACCAGATTTTGTCTTGATCATGTAGCCATTTCTTCGCTGCATGAATCACTCCTTCATCATCTTCAAACCTTGTCCCACAGAGTGCATCTTTAAGTGAACCAAATAGATGAAAATCAGAGGTTACCAAATCGGGACTATAGGGTGGATGGGGTAGTACAGTCCAACCCAATTTGGTGATTGCTTCCCGTGTTGCCAGACTTGTGTGAGGGCGCGCATTGTCGTGAAGGAGAAGCAGGTCTGCTGGATTCTTGTGCGGCCGAACTCTGCGAAAACGTTGAGTTTTTTCAATGTCTTAATGTAATCTTGCGAATTGATTGTCTCTCCTCTTGGCATAACGTCCACAAGAATCACACCTTCAATGTCCCAAAAGACAGTGATCATGACCTTTCCAGCTGAAGGAATTGTCTTGAATTTCTTTCTTCTTGGTGATTGCGGATGATGCCACTCCATTGACTGTCTTTTTGTCTCAGGTTCAAAATGATGTGCCCAGGTTTCGTCACCTGTAACGATCTTAGCCTAAAAGTTCTCTCCATCAGCATTGAAACGCTCCAACAATTCAGAAGAAATTGCTTTCCTTTGCAATCGGTGGTCATTTGTGAGACTTCGAGGAACCCATCTTGCGCAAACCTTAGAAAATCCGAGAGTTTTTATAACTGCATTTGCACTACCAATGCTGACTGACAGCTGTAAGGCCAATTATTGAGTAGTGATTCGCACAATGTTGGGATTTTATTTTATTGTACTTTTTTTGTTATTTTATTATTTAAGTAATATTTAGGATACGTGTGAGAATAAATGGATTCAGTATGGAAGATGAGAGAAAGGAAGGGCAGAATGTTAGACGGGCCTGCGTGCCCAATTCTAAACCCTTTGAAAATAAAGTTCGTTCGTTCGTTTGTTCAACATTTCTGCGTTGGTGGCTGTGGCAGGACATCCACAGCGCGGCCGATCAAGCAGCTCCGTATCTCCACTTCCTGATTCTTTGATTCTCTGAACCCAGCGACTGACTGTACTCCTGTCGACTGCAAAACTTCCATACACATCACATAGACGCTTGTGAATATTCACAACAGTTTTCTTCTCTGCAACGAGAAATTCTATCACAATTCGCTGTTTATAACGCAAGTTGCTAACACGCTCCATTTCAACGGTTTAGGGCAGCCGTATTATTTGGCCGGTTGCGGTGCAATTTGGTGCACACAATTGGCACATGCCATATTTGAAGTGTGCAAAATTTCATGCTTCTATCTTCATTATTAGCTGAGAAAAACGATGCGGTGCATTACTTTCTGAACGCCCCTCGTATAATGCTTTTGAAATTGTTATTCATGTGGACCTTGGAGTTTGTGGAAAGTATTTCCGACTTTTGTGACCATTTAATACTGAGGGAAATAATAGTTTTGTAGCAAAAAGAAGAGGTTTTTATTACATCTCTGAAATACAATGTAACCTGAGAATAAATTTCCAAAGCAAGTAATTCTCATCACTCAATTCAGCCATCCAGGATGGAAGAAGGTCTATCAAGGAGGTTACTGATGATGTCCAGAGAAAGCCATAAGTACTCTGTGCTGCTCTCTCAGAAAAATCTCCAGATCTGACACCTGAAATGTTCATTCAAGCTAGGAAAGACCACACAGGTAGGAGCAGAAATGACAGACTACAATATGGACACCCTTCTTCTTTGATCCTTAGCCGCCGACCGTCAAAGCAGTCAGTGGCCATCACGCCTAGTGGTGTCTTGTTGGGCAACAACAAACTGATTCCACTTTGCTCGGTCGGTGGCCATCCTTCATACAGTGCCCCAACTTTGGTTCATTCTTTGCATCTCAGCCTCCACAGTCCTCCGCCAGGTTGTTTTTGGTCGGCCTCTCTTTTGTTTTCCTTCAGGGGTCCAAAGCATAGCTGTTCTTGTGATTGCATCGGGGTCTCTTCTGAGGACATGGCCAACCCAGCTCCAGCGTCTGCCAGCTATGATGGTGTGCATGTCCTCTTGCTTGCTCCGAGTAAGCAGATCTTGGTTGGTGATGGTATTCGGCCAAAAGATTCTGTGAATTTTTCTTAGGCATGTTGTGTGAAAAGAGGACAATTTCGACATTTCCTTCTCTGTAACTCTCCAGCATTCTGCACCATAGAGAAGCACAGAAAGCACACAGCTCTGATAAAATCTTAATTTTGTGCTTGTGCTGTATTGAGAGGACTTCCAGATGTTGTTTAGGCTAAAAAAGGCTGTTCTTGCCTTATTCATTCTGATGTTGATGTCTTTGCCTGCCCCGCCGTCTGGTGTTACTATGCATCCTAGGTATGTGAAGGTGTCTGTCTGTACCAGTTGCTGATTCCTTACTGATATGGGCTCAGGGTTGCTCACATTGAGCGTCATGACCTCTGACTTCTTTAAATTGATGTTCAAGCCCACCTGCTGGCTAAAATTATTAAGTCTATCCGTTTTTTCCTGGATGTGTTGATGTGAATGTGCTAGTAGTGCAATGTCATCTGCATATTCCAGATCTTCCAATGTAGAAAATGTAGTCCATCTTATTCCTCTTGGACTGCCCTCTGTTGTCTGGCGCACCACCCAGTCTATGACTGTTAAAAATAGAGTGGTTGATAAGGGGCATCCCTGTCGTACTCCTGTCTTTTTTGTCTTCACCTCAAAGGTTAGGTTACTCTGCCCAACACTACATGTAAAGTTGGCATAGAGGCTTTTTATGATTGACACTATGCAGCTTGGAATTCCATAAGCCCTCAGTATTTTCCATAAACTGTCCCTATGTATGCTGTCAAAAGCCTTTTCAAAATCAACGAAATTAATGTACAGCTGTCTTTGCCATTCTGAGCACTGCTCTATAATGTTCCTGAGAGTGAATATATGATCTACACATCTTCTGTTCTTTCTAAATCCTGCTTGTTCTTTCCTCAGTTTGTGGTCTACTGCTTTTGAAATTCTCGGTATAATTATCCTGCCTAGTATTTTGCTGGGAACTGAGAGAAGAGTGATTCCTCTCCAATTATTGCAGTCTGCAAGATCTCCCTTTTTGGGCAATTTGACAATTATTCCTTTGTTCCAC
Source organism: Oreohelix idahoensis (assembly GCA_024509875.1). NCBI lineage: Eukaryota > Metazoa > Mollusca > Gastropoda > Stylommatophora > Oreohelicidae > Oreohelix > Oreohelix idahoensis. Next base: position 69,379 of record JAMPIV010022322.1, on the reverse strand, counting down.
TCTGATGGTGTTGTCCCCGTTTTCCAGACTTGTGCAAATAGTGGTTCTAATAGTTCTGCTGCTAGCTCAGGGTCTGTCTTAAATAGCTCTGCATTTAAGTTATCATGGCCAGGAGCTTTTCCGTTCTTTAACCCTTTGATTGCTGTGATGATTTCTTCTTTTCGTGGAATGTCTGTATTTACATCTAGATCGTTTTCAGCCTCAGGAACATTCAATTGTGTCTCTGGTGGTTCCTTGTTCAGAGTTTTTCTGAAGTGCTCTGCCCATCTTGTTTCCTGTCCCTCTGCTGTCATGATGAGATTTCCTTGCTTATCTCTTACTAATGTAATATTGTTTGCACCTCGTTTTGCTGATGAATTTAGTTATTTTGTATACTGTGCTTTGTTCATTTCTCAGTGCTGCTTCTTCTGCCTGTCTTGCAAGATCGTCTAGGAAATTCCTTTTGTTGGCTCGGGTTTGGCATTTAACTTCCTTGTCCAGCTGACTGTACTGTTCACTATATAGTTGCTTTAACCTGGGGGACTTCGCTTCTGTTTTCTTTCTTTTCATTTCTCAGTGTTATGGTGTTTAATGTTTCTGGTGTTATCCAGTCTCGCTTCTTCCTTTCCTGGAATCCCAAGCATGATTTGCTGCTTTCCTTATATATTGATCAAATATTCACACTAAGAACAATTATAGAAGAATCAGTGGAAAGGCAATCGCCACTTATTATCACCTTCGTCGATTTTCAAAAAGCCTTTGATAGTCTACACCGCCCATCATTGTGGAAGATACTTACAATCTATGGTTTTCCAACAAAATATGTGAATATAATCAAAGCACTATATGACAATGCAAGATGTTGTGTTAGAACAAATAAAGGGAATACAGAATGGTTTACAGTAGAAACAGGGGTGAAACAAGGCTGTATTATGTCACCACTACTTTTTGGAATAGCTATTGATTGGGTTATGAGAAACTATACCCACAATGAACAATTAGGTATAAAATGGACAAATGGAAAATTCCTGGGGGACCTGGATTTCGCAGATGATGTAGCATTCTTAAGTTCAACACCAAGACAATCCCAAGAAGCAATAAATAATTTGTGTCATCTCTCGGTTAAAATAGGTCTCCAAATAAATGCCTCTAAAACTAAAGCTATGAACTTTTCTAACGAGACCTTTGATATCATCTTGAACGGGGAAAAACTACAGAAAGTTGAAAGTTTCAATTATTTAGGCAGTAAAATGACTCAGGATGGTGACACAACAAGAGAAATCCATACTAGAATTGCTTTGGCAGCTAGCGCCTTCAATAGATTATCTAACATTTGGAAATTACGATCATTGAATATACATACCAAGCTTCGTCTGTTTAATTCAAATGTTATCTCAGTGTTAACATACGGCTGTGAGAGTTGGAAAATAACAAAATCATTGGAGAACAAGCTGAATACATTCGAGAACAAATGTATTAGAAAACTCATGAACATCAGTTGGAAAGAATTCAAGACTAATCGACAAATAAGAGAAGACTCTAGGCAGAAATATGTCTCCGACTATATAAGGAAAAAGACGATGGTCATATATCGGTCATGTCCTACGAATGCAAAACAACAGAATACCACTACAGGCGCTCACTTGGGTTCCTGAGGGTAAGAGGAAAAAAGGAAGACCAAAAGAAACACTCAGAAGAACAATAATGAGAGAAGGAAGAACGTTGGGCCTAAATAATGTGCAAGAGCTAAGAGGAGTGGCGTCACAACGAACAACCTGGAGAGCACTGGTTTCTGCCTTATGCGCCGTGTTTGGTGCTTAAAGAATTTATTATTATTTATTATTATATATTGTTGAAATGGTGTTGAATTTCTGATCTATATCATCAGTCAATGTCTTTTCCTGGCTTTTGGCAAATTGATATCGTTTCTTTATGTCAGCTGCAAAAGCTTTTCTGGTAAGGGGGTCCTTCAATTTGCTGATGTCAAACCTTTTCTGTGTAGTTACAGTTGGTCCAGCCCTTCTTAGTTCCACTTTCAGTTTTGCTACTACTAAATGGTGATCACTTCCCACATCTGCACCTCTTCTTACCTTCACATCTTGTAATGCATGTCTCCATCTGCCGTTAATCATGATGTGATCTATCTGGTTTCTGTCCCAACCATTTGGTGATTCCCATGTTAATTTGTGAATTTCTTTATGTGGGAAAAGTGTTCCTTTAATGACCAGGTTGTTAATACTACAGAAACTTATTAATTTATCCCCATTTTCGTTTGCTATTCCGCTGCCGCATTTCCCCATTATTCTTTCATTATATGTGTGTACCAACTTCCGCATTGAGGTCTCCCATTACTATAATAAGATCATATCTAGGTGTGTCTTCCATTTCTTTCTGCAGTTGTTGATAGAATTCATCCTTGACCTCTTTATCGCTGTCATTCGTTGGTGCGTAGCATTGTATTATTGTAGTATTGGTGAATCTATCTCTCAATCTTAATCTTATCAATCTGTTGTTGATGGGTTTCCATTCCAGTAATGTCCTTTCTATTCCTTTCTGTAGAATAATGGCTACACCTTCATTGTGCTGTCCATCCTCTCTTCCAGAGTAAAGTACTGTTTCTCCTGTTGCTGTTTTAACTTTTCCTGCCCCTGTCCATCTGCTCTCGCTTATCCCTAGAATGAGTAACCTATAGTTTCTCATTTCTGCCGTGACCTGTTTTAGTTTACTCGTCTCATTTATTGTCCTGACATTCCAAAATCCTATTCTTGTATCATGTTTTGCGGTCAGGACATCCATTCTCATGTCAGTGGCTTCCTTTCGGCTTTCACCACTGACAGTCATACGAGCCTCAGACTCAGGATGTCCGTCCCGCAGCAAAGTTTGTTTATTCGTTGTTGTTTCCGTAACTTCAATTTTTTTTTTTACATAGGCAGGGTTGTCAGCCCTATGCTAAAACCCCCAACCTGGAGGACCAGGGTGTCTGCTTTAGTCTGACCCCTGCCCGCGCAAACCTGTCCAGCTTGGTAGGACCTTTCAGGAGTAAAACTCCCGCTGGCATAGCTCTGGTAGCTCTTGACTTGTTCCAGGATTTCCCCATTTACGCTTATCTTTAATGTGGGTTTATCGTCTGTTTTGCTAATTATCATAGTTTTTGTTTTCTCAATATTAATGTCGAGTCCATATTCATGACTTATACTGTTCACTTGCTTCACTAGTTCCTGTAACTCCTGTTCGCTTTCAGCTAACAACACGGTATCATCTGCATATCTAAGGTTGTTTATTGACCTTCCACTGATGTTCAGTCCTGGTATTTCCTGTATCTGAAAATTTTTTCAGTGTATAAATTAAATAGGCAGGGGGACAGCACACAACCTTGTCTGACACCTCTTTTTATGTCTATGTATGGTGAATAATTCCTTCCAGTTCTTACTGTGGCAGTTTGCTCCCAATAAAGGTTACTGAGTATTCTTATATCTTTTCCATCAATACCTATGTCTTCGAGGCATTCAATTATTTTCTCATGATGGACTCTGTCAAAAGCCTTCTTATAGTCAATGAAGCACATATACATACTTTTTTGGACCTCTGTATATTTTTCTGCTAATATTCTTAGGCAAAATATTGCCTCTCTTGTTCCACTGTTCCGTCTAAAACCAAACTGTTCTTCCTGGATTTCGCTGTCTACTTTACTTTTTATTCTTTCCTGTATGATTTTGAGCAGTATCTTAATTGCATGACTCATCAGGCTGATTGTTCTGAAGTCTGAACATTCTGTTGCATTTGGTTTTTTTGGGCAATGTTATAAAAACTGATGTCTTCATGTCGTGTGGTATATATCCTGTATTGTATACATCGTTGCATATTTCTGTGATTGTATCTATACCAAAGCTCTCCAGAGCTTCTATCATTTCAATTTTTATGTTATCCATGCCTGCTGATTTTCCTTTTTGTATCATATGAATGGCATTCTCTACTTCTGATCTGAGAATGTTTGGGCCTTCATTAGAATCTGGTGATGGTTTTTTACCTCTGTTGTCCTCGAATAATTCTTTTACGTATTCTGCCCATCTGTTTGATATGTCTTTCTCATCAAGTAATATTACACCATTTTTGTTCTTGATACAGCTTCCTCCTTGTGCAAACCGTGACCGATTTGATAATTTCTTTATTTCTTCATGCATATCTCTTGTCCTGTGCTTTGCTTCCAAGTCTTCTATTTCCTTGCATTTTGTTTCTATCCACCGTTCTTTTGCTTCTCTACACATAGTACGTATGTCATTGTATATATGACACTGCAATTGATGAATCAACAAGACAAAGACTGCTGGAACTTGGCATCAGATGTAAGACTTGCAGGGATGGACATATGAGAGGGTGCCTCAGGCACGTTTACAACAAGCGACTACAGGAACAGTTAGCATTCATACCCTTCTACATTTGCTGAGGGAGACTGAGCACCTGTTGGTTTGCCCAGAGTGCAATGATGTAAATTCTGATCAACAAGATCAATACAAGCTTGATCCATCTGCTCATACGTCCATTCCTGTTTTAAGTTTGACACAGAATTCCTGAGCCGTGTTGATTCATGGACTTAACTTACATACTTGAGTATAGGTCGATTCGCCTATAAGTCGACCCCTAGACTTTAGGACTTAAAAAGCTTCCAAAATGAATGACCCGATTATAAGTGGAAGTAAAAAAATGGTTCATGGATGAATTTATGAAAAGCTAGAATTGTTTTCCTCCAAAGCTGCTGGTAATTTCTGTGCAATTTTTTGTGCGTTGGTGAAAAGACAGTGAAAACCAGTTCATAAAACGGCTACACCAGCCTGCAGATGCAACAAATTTAGATATTTCTGGCATATTGCGATATTTTTCACTCCTTTTCATCTGAAGGGCGCAAATTTTAATTGATCCTTGAGTAATGACACAACCATTTTGCTGCTGAGTTAAAACCCATTCATTTAGTTCTTAAAAAGCTGGAAACCATGAAGCATTCTCTCTCCTTGCTAGTTTCATTTTCGGCATATCTTGCAAGAATTATTTTATTTTATGCCAGTCTCGAACAAGTTTTTTTGTCTATTCCGAATTCCCTTCGTTGCACTGGAATTGCCATGGCTTTCTGAAATGCTATCACTTTCAGCTTAAAGCCAGCCTCATTAGAAGTACGCTTTCTTTTCAAACTCACTGTAATAGCACCTTTGGGACACATTTAAAAAAATACTAAATGCGGGTGTGTTTACAACAGTTGTGCATGGAGGTGTACGCATGACAGGAAGTATGGAAGCATGACGGACATGTTTTTATTTTAATAATAACTACAATTAACAGCCTAATAAAATTGATTTAAACATTAGTTGAAATGAAGAACAGTGGGCCGTGTATTCGAAACGGCCTCTAAAAAGAATTCAGAGACGCAGTAATAAGAAGTAAGGGTTAGGTTTTGGGGGTCAGAGTGGCTAAGAGGTATGGTGTCTGCCTTTAATTCTAAAGGTACCACATTCGCTCCCAGTACTGGGAATATAATTGTTGGAAATTTTTTTCCAAACCTGTGGTTCCTAATGATGTCACACTCCCCCATATCTTTTGGGGATTGAATTAGGATGCTTAGCCCTCTCAGATAAGGGCGAAAAAATAGAAGGTCCCGTGTGCTAGTTGCACACGTTAAAAATCCCTTGACAGTTGGAAATCGTAAAGAGTAGGCCATACAGCCGCTGTCCTGGCAAAATAAAAATTGGGAAACCTATCCATCACAAAAATATTTATATAATGTGTGATTCCTGTTTACACACATTGGGATTCTCACAGCACATAACTCAGAATAGATTAAAACTACGACCAGATGTATGTGGTCACTCTTCTAACTATGACTAAGGTGCTGGCATAACCTGCATTCAGGAATGAACTGTTTTAAGGATCGAAACTCCGTTTTCCTGAACTGCAGGAAAAACCTGGGATCTTGTGAAAGCGAGATGTTCCTGTGCAGAAAAACTGGTACTGAAGCTTTGCTAAAGCGGAAGTTCCTGTGCTGTAAAATGAAACTAAGTGATGGTTCTGTCCAGAAAAACTGGTCTAAAGGGGGTTCTGTGCAGAAAACCTGGTCTGAAGCGGGTTCCTGTGCAGAAAACCTGGTCTAAAGCGGGTTCCTGTGCAGAAAACCTGGTCTAAAGCGGGTCCTGTGCAGAAAACCTGGTCTAAAGCGGGTTCCTGTGCAGAAAACCTGGTCTAAAGCGGGTTCCTGTGCAGAAAACCTGGTCTAAAGCGGGTTCCTGTGCAGAAAACCTGGTCTAAAGCGGGTTCCTGTGCAGATAACCTGGTCTAAAGCGGGTTCCTGTGCAGAAAACCTGGTCTAAAGCGGGTTCCTGTGCAGAAAACCTGGTCTAAAGCGGGTTCCTGTGCAGATAATGAAAGATGAAACTGAAAAGTGAAGTAGAAGGATGAAATAAAACTATATTGAACTGAAAAGACGAAAACTAAAAGGATTAAAATTTAATGATGAGCAGAAGAATAAATGAAGAATAACCTGAAAGATAACTGAATATAATTGAACAAACCGGTTTGTACGAATTTAATGACGAATGAAGGAAGATGAAGAATGAACTGTGTGTGTACGAATAGTGATTATAAATGAAATGAAAACCATGACTGAACCAAACAACGGTAAGGGTAATTGGGATGAACTGGGATATGAACTGTAAGTTTTAAAAACTGTAGGTTAATGGATAATGAAACTGATTTTGTAATCTTTTAACTGAAAGATGAAATCTGAACCCATCCCATGAGCTGGTGAGGGTGTAACTTAAGGATAGGAAGATGTATTCTAGTAACCTCTGACATCTCTAACGCTTTCAATACCTTTTTGGGAAAAAGGAAAAGGGGGTGGGGGAGAAGAAAGAACGATATTCCTTCAGTTCCTACTTTCTCTACATTTTTTTTCTCTACAGTATTGGGCAGGGAGGGAGGGAATTCTATATTTGTTTATGAGAGACTTTACTAACGCTGTATGAGACACTGTATTGAACGGTGTAAAGGACAGTATATTGAACGTTATATGAGGCCTTGAAATGTGTCGCTGAAAAAGAAACTTCGTCTTAAAAGTATTTGTCCAGTAAAATTGCATTAATTCAACGCTGCGTAAGACACTATATTCAACGCTGTATAAAACAATATATTGAACGCTGTATTTGACACTATCTTGAACGCTATATAAGACACTATCTTGAACGCTGTATATGACACTAATGGAACGCTATATAAGACTCTGTCTTGAACGCTATAGTACATACTATACTGAACGCTGTATAAGACACTATATAGAACATTATATAAGACACTATTTTGAACATGATATATATATATATATATATATATATATATATATACTCTGAACGCTACGTAAGGCACTATATTGGAACGTTGCATAAGACACTTTATTGACTGTTATATAAAGCGCTACATTGAACGCTATAAAAGATACTATAATGAACGCTGTATAATATACTATACTGGACGCTAAATAAGATACTGTATTAAACACTATATAAGACACTGTATTGAACGCTATATACTGAAAGGTATATAAGACACTATGCTGAACGCTACATAAGATACTATATTGAACGCTATCATGTGCAGCTTTTTTATATTTTCACAAGAAATGTTATTTAATAAAGAGAAGGTCAAGGTAAATAAGTGAATTAAAAAGGATATGGCCATGTTATACAGCGCAGACACCAGAAGCGGAAGATGTTGGTCTGTGTGAAGAAGTAAAATGTTTTGGGTACAAATCCTGGAAAAAGTAGGTCCTCTTCTGACTCGGCTTCAGTGTTCTGTTGCTGTTGATGTTGTTGCTGATGATGTTGTTGTTCTATTCCGCCTTCATGTCGAATTCGTTGACTGCTAGCATCATCTTTCTCGTCTTTCTGCTTCTTAAGGTGATCTCCCAGAAATGACTTACTGCTGTCGGCGGGAGTAGCCTTCTGCAATGGGGTCGTCTCGTCTATGTTACAGTCCGAGGGTTCAGCTTGCCCGAACAACTCATGAGTTATGTCTGCCGCAATGACCCCTGAACGTGAACTGTCATGATCATTGAGGTCCAGCTTGTCAACCACTTCAAGAATAACTGGAACCGGTAAGTAGCCGGCCCCACTGGACTCTTCCGCCATCAGGCGCTGCGGTCTAATTGCTTTAGTACACAGTGTGCATGATAAAATTAATCTGTATCCATGGTGACGCTAGCGTGCGTGTCAAATTCTCGACCAGGAAGACAGACCAGAAAACACTGACTAGAAATCAATTTACCAATAAGAACATACTCACGCAACGTCACAATTAAACGTTGAATACTGAGCACAGATCATGGCATCTCACAGGGTTGTCACAAATTGTAACAACCAAGATACAACATTTGCGCTTGTAAAATATTTCTGAGTGTTTACAACAATTACTGACAATATAATACACGAAAGAAATCCACAGGAAGATCACATATTTCCATCACATCAAGATAATCATAAAATCTAGAATCACAGTTCACTTTCACAATATTATCAACAATTCCCATCCTACCCAACCATACCACATACCCCCAAACTTGATACTCCTCTATCTATCCATAAAAAGTTGCTGATCATCACCCATATACAAACTCATCTACCATAATAATAAATGCACGTAACATAAAACTGTCTGTGTGTCCCTAGATGTCTCCTGTCATCGCACTAGACTCCAACTAAAGTGTCTATTACACCATGTGTGTGTCCCCTTTGCCATAATATAATATGTTATATCCCTACTCACTGACCCATATGAATCAAAACAATAATAATCACCTTTCCCCTGTGTGTGTCCATCCCTTGTATCTCTGCTATACATAGTAATCATACAATATCAATGACGTAACACCAAGATGTATGTTACTCGCTCACTCAATACTCGAATGAGCATCACCGATAAGATATAGATGCCACGAAATACAATCTCCACAATAGTGAACCATTATATCACCTCTCTAATCCTATTAATATTACTATAAAATCTTTATGTACAATGATCAAGTGTCCACTGTTCCCTGTTAAACACGCTGTATTAAAACATATAGTGTTTTACACTTCCAATTACTAAATCTTTCTTATCTCATGAAAGTATACACAGTTAAATGTCATCACAAGTAATCTATCTACACCACCATAACGCTTACTACCCCCAAATCCACAATCAGAAAGTCATAGTGAGAAATTGTTAAAAGAAACAATAATCATAGCTAGAATGTAAACACAAAACCATATATGTTACCCACTGTAAATACACTCACCATGTCAAAATACTCTCTATTTCATACAACATGTTGACAACAACTAACCATGAAATCCATAAGAGACATTGTATTATCCCATATTACGACTATTTATCCAACAAGAGACCAGTGACATAGACGTTGTCGTCATACGCAAGACCATCTGCTACTCGAATATAAATCTAAAACATTGTGTGTCATGTGAAAAACAACCATTACAATATACACAGTCCAAATACCCATGACACCGCACACTCTAGATGAAAACACACTTCCACTCCTGAGATGTGCCTCATGTCATAAAATAATACCACCTCACCAACTACCACAACCCATGTTGTGAACATGTCTATAAACAAAACCGTATATAAAATCTGTAACTTGTTCAATACCATGTATATCAGTAAGTCTGTGTCATAGACACATACCCATCCACCACCCCTATTCCACCATAACATAACCATAATAAAACACCCATACAACCAAATACGACGTCCACAGGTGTTAATACATACAGTTGAAACCACCCATACCCCCCCAAAAATATCAAATAAACCATCTAACCGACCCACCTTCCTCAATTATCCAAATCATACCTAAACTAACTTGATGTATAGAACTTTCCCCCATAACAAAGATAGCCTCACAATTAAATATTCATATAACCCTCCAACCAAAACCCTATATACATGTGTCATATACTATAAATACAAATGTACCCATCTGATATCAGAAGACACCAATAATCAATACTTTTAATTCATGCTGATCAAGATTAAAACAACACCTGTCAGCCCAACTAATTAAATCCAATAATTAGCCTTCCTAAATTACCCACAAATCCCTCCCATACATCACCTGTAAATCATTTTATCCAATCTTTCAATACTTAACCATATAGTACATAACCATATAACTTCGTCAATCCAATCATCCCAAATTCTCATCTTTCTCATCACAACCACACAAAAAATTCTACAAACCCATCCTTCCCAATTAATTCTTGTGTCACATTAACTATCTAACCACCCCTCTAGACCCAAACCCCAAAAACTCAAATTTACATATCATACACATAGTGTTCATTCCAATTATTTTACCAGATATACTTAAAAATCCATAATCCTCCTCCCACAAGATCAATATCATTTAGAACTGTCACTCGTCATAATACATCGTGTAATTACACAAAAGTCATCACAACTCCCCCCCCATACCAGACTCCATACCACCCCATCAGATATGTGACATCTCCCCCAAATCAATTTCCAAAAACTCTTAAACCCTGCCCATGTTACTTGCTATACTATCCATATATCCTCCAATAACACCATTAATATCAACAATATTCCCACTTCATATCATACAACCATTAAATCTAATATCTTTCCATCCATTAACACATACATAACCCAACTCCACTACCAAAATACCCCAAATCCCCATCATACAAACTAAAAAATATCTTATCATACCCGCTAATACCAATATACCCAATTACACATCCCTAAACAAACTTTCTCTAACAGATCCTATCTAATGCATCTAACACCCTTCCCCCAACCAAAATGAATCAAACAACATAATTTCACATATATGAACCAAATCTAACTACTTCCAACGCAATACATTCTCACCGACATTCCAATACCATCATCACTTCAAACCAACATACATCTTCTTATCACATCCCTACACAGTGGCGTGAGTGTGATTCAACATCACATACAATCGCACAGAACGTAATACTGTATTACAGACTATATAGCTCATGTAAACCATCTGTTCAGTCTACATACACTCCAAATAATGTCTTACTAAATACACCAAAATATCCAACCCATGTCAAACCCCACAAAAAATTATCTTCTCAGCTACAAAAACATTAACCTACCCTACTAAACAACAATACCACCAACATCATAGAAAAACATTACGTCAATGTAAATACATAATAATATAGACAAATCTCACATCAAATAACACTTATTCCAAACAAAATAAGCCTAACCTCATACCACCAAATATCATCCCACCAACAATTAATCATACAGTATATATCAAACTATTCTGTAAAAAAAATACAACAAAACCATAAATTCAACATTCCAATCTACTCTAATCACCCTTCTTAAACATAATTAGTCTACCAACTCAAAGTAAATGTAACTCTTATTTTCCCATCACCACAAAAAAAACATAATTATAAAATGATACTACCAATGAATACATAGAGATAAAATACTAAATATTATACCATACAAAATAACCACCGCTACAATTACTAAGACAATCACAAATATGTCATTTATAACATTTGTCCCGCACTAACACTCGTCCCACTCATAGTGAAAATAACACCGTGATCATAATCCACTTACCCTGACCCAAATCGCAATACGAACACAAATCCTTTTTTGTCTATTTTTCATTTCTACACAATAAATGTAAAATCTACCATATATACACCAACTTATCACTAATCACTAAATAACTCATCATGATGTAACAATTCACACTTCTACTACATAAATTTACTACTCTAATTATATACTCCTCCTATTTCAAAAATCTGTAAAAATATATATAAAATATTTTATCTATATAAACATCTAAACACAAACTAAACTCCAAATACATACCCCCACCCGCATAACCCCACTCTTTCTCTTAAACCTCATACCAGAATAGACACATATTTCAACTAATAAACACTATACCTATCCCTATATCAACCACCATATCCCCATAAACAAAAAACAAACCGTGCTGTACCCATGTCAACCCCTGTCCTTAATGATTAAATTCCTAGAAAAGACTCCCATAACATAAACTCTACTCAACATTTAATAAAATAGTTGTTCCACATCTCCAAATATTATAAACCTAACGTATCCTATATGTCTAACAATAACCTATTCTTTTAATGACATCAAATATCATATGTATGATACAAACAACACCACAAAAAAACCCACTTCCTACCAAATCATTATCAAATACATGAGACATCCTAAACTCCTTTCTCTAAATTAACATCAATCACCATTAATTCCAAAACTCAAATACCATTCATACATTCCCCAAAAAATTACTCAAACCAATTTACCTCCCTCAAACAAAAACTAATAACACACCCTACATTAATACAAATTAAATACTCCAACCCCCATTTTAAACAAACTTTGCTTCTGCAATGTTTTACTGAGTCAATCAAAATATTCAAAAAAAAAAATAATGTAAAATTGTCTGTGTATCAAATCTAATCTCCTATAATATAAATCTAAATCTAATATATAAAACAAAATAAATCCGCTTGTTATGTCACGCGCTACTATTGAATTCACTACAACCCATATATAAAATCCCTCATATTTATCACTACATAAGACCCTGACCAAATATATAAAGTCACAAACAAACACAACCCCTATTCCAAACACATCAAAAAAAATCCACCCCACATTTCACAAATAGTATTTAATGACCCAACTAATAATGACTCCTATGTATAATCTGTACTTCAAAACTATTCCATTTTTCCCTTTGTATAACATACCCCTATATAACGTATAAACTGTACCCCCCTACATCTCTAACTTCCCTCACAACTTAAAACTTCTCCTCTTACATCATAACCAATCTCAATATCACTTTTCCATCCAACTCATAATTATAACTACACATACTAAATCAATACACCCTTTATCTTCTTTTCAAAAAATCATCAAATCCAAACTCAATATTCCTATGTAACCAACAAATAAACACCTCTAACTTACTACCCTATTGTCTAATACCATCAGCTCATGTACTTTTATCCTCACCATACCAACATTACAACATCCTTCTGATCACACGTCCCATCTCATCACATCTACCCCCCCAAGTTATCACATCTCTTCGCTATCACTAACAAATATTACTTCCTTACATATCTACACCATAACCAATTCTAATACACCATCCCTTTCTCATCTCTCACCACCCTCAACTTCTAAACTACACCCTGTACTCTAATTTCTCAATGTCACACCACAGCATCTATACATACCCCACTCCTAATTACTCTGTTCCTCTATTCCTAACATCTACACATAAATACATTATGATTAGTCTCTGTAATCCTGCACCCAAGTCTATATAGACACTATCTCAAACTCTGTACATTCATTTGAATCTACCACCTTCCTAAGTTCTTCATCTTATCCTCCCATTTTACTCCTACCACAACTCATTCTATTCCACATATTAACTCCATTTTCCTACAACCTACATGTGTCAGACCTCTCCTGTCACTACACTCTCTCAATCTCTAAATTTTCAACAATCCATACCATACTCAAGTCTCAAGGTTGTGACATATAACACTCTTCTTTTAAACATCCAACATTAAAAATGTGATAAGAAGAGTAAACGCACATATACTCTATCTCACTACTTTCTAATCAACCCATTTCCTAACCTAATCTAAAAATATACCATATCTAAATAAATCTCTTCATTTTATCATCCTCTTAAAAACCTACATATACCATTTAATTAACACACCAACATATCCCTCATTAACACTTTCACTATAAAAAATAAACTATTACCTTATAAAACCCTCAATTTCTATAAATAACCAACAAAACACCAACATATCTACAACCATCGTTCTCACTCTAAACAGTATCCAAACAATCACTCAAATCTAACCTTTTCAACAATGCCTCATACAAAAACCACCACTAACATCTACACAATTAAACCACCCAAAGTTCCCAAGCTAGAATGAATTTTACACTCCAATCACTAAACTATACCTACAAACTATCTAATAAACACATCTGTGACAAATAATTAGTGATCCATATTGTACCATACTACAATGCTAACCATACAATAACTTACATGAGTTGTGACAAACAAAACTTCCAACCATTTCTCACTCCTCATAAAACCTCCTGTCACAAAACACATAACACTTAATCAATGTGTTTACCAATTACCCAAAACAGACTCCTTTCCAATCCTCCCCATTAAACGCCAACACATTTCTAAACCCTACAAACTGGTGTCATTCAACCCTACTATACTATCACCACAGTACAACAAAAACAAAATACTCGTCAAATAATAAATCCCATAAACTAAAACACTCAATCCTCCCTTCCAATTTCAAAAAAATAATAGGAGAAAACACTACCCCTTCAATGTTACACTAATAGTTATACACACAAATTTATAAATTCCCCCACCCCACCTTTATACTCCTCTAACTATACAAATCCTTCAGTGGTGCTAACACAAACAAATTTCTAATGTTATGGTGTCGTAAGAGTCAAACTTAATTAATCACAAATTAAGTGCAGTGAATCCTACTCTTATATTAAATTCAGATGAGCTAAATGAGTAGGTGACAAACTACCTCTAACGATAGTAGGGTCCAGTTGTACTGATTGACGCGCGTTGATAACTAGACTTAGGCTTTATGTACACAGAGATCAAAATAACAAGTCGATACGTGTAGACTAAGAGAATAACTAATTTGGTCGATTATCACTCGCTTAAATCCCTGATACACCCTATCATCATACCCTAGAAGGCCCAGTTCGTCCCAAACCAACTATCTAAACAATCAAACAGGATGCTCCCCATACCAAATCCATCTGAGTTAAACCCTCATCCCCAATACTACATCCAACTACACACCCATCACAATTACTTGGCTCACACACTTGAGATAACACCCCAATCTTTTCGAGTCATTCCTAAACACTTACCCCAAACTATCACTTTAATTAACTCAATTTTTTTTACACTCTTATAAATATAAACATTCCAAAAACCAACTTAGACAAACTCCTGTAAAACTAAAAACGCGCATCCAAAAGTTAATTGTACTGCAGCGCGTGCCACATAAAATGTAAAAATCTCAAATGTGTTGTCAAAAAACCATATCAACAACAACTTGGTCAAAACTAACCCCAACAGTGTCCGTGTAGAATTCACGTGTGTACAACATTTGGCTGTCATAATTATACGCTTAATCCATGCAATCATACATATAAAGTACAATATAAACAAATAAATTTAGGTAACAACGTTGTGATAGCACATTCACCCCTACCTTATACCAACAGTCATCCAAAGCTATTATTTTCATTCCTATTCCCCATAACCTCTTCTCTCACATCGTGAGCACCAACGAGTGTGTGAGACTATCAATACTCAATCTCTATGTTGTGATATCTTAAAATCTAGATCCCCCCCGCCGGTGTACTGGTAGTTCCTGTGCAGAAACATGCACACCGGCACTAAACACGCTCTTTACTAAAACATGTACTTTACTACTAGACTCTCCAATAGAACACTCATCTCCCTCCCCATCTACAGATAACCACCCAACACCTCTTAGACCTCTTTATCCCCCACACCAACTTCCCTTACTCCTTACAAAACCCTCTTCTTTTTTCCTAGTCTTGAGATAACCTCTTATAACTGTGCAATCCTTCCTTCCCCATCATTAAGATCCTCATCCCTCAATGGTATCACCCTAGCATCCTCCTCTCCAAACTATGGGATTTAAACCTCCTTCCTATTCCCTCAAACCATCTCTCATTACAAACGTCATACTTATCTAGCTCGATTATCACAATCCACAATCCCTAGATTGTGAGGATTTACAGTGCAACTAGACACCTTCCAACAGGACAATCCTTTTCTCAAAGCGGTTCATCAAATGCAGAGAGACCAAAAAATAAACATTGTCTCTAAAGCGGCGATTTCAAAACTGCAGAAACTTACTCTCAATCTTCTCTTTAGATCCTCCTTCAATACACTCAAAAACCTTTTACAACATCTATATATTCCCCTTGTAAACCTACAAAAATCAAAACTGTCTAAATCTAAACATGTCTAATACATTCCCCATCCAAAAATCAATTCAACCTTTACCTACAACCCACACACATCCTTTCCAACATTACTATAATTCTTCACCAATTCAAACTCACTCCTTCTATACTTCATCATACTCTCCAACTACATCCATACATATCTTATCTCCTAACCCCTACTTTTACTCATAAAAACACTAATCTCCTCATGTGTCCACTAATACCATCAAACCAATCCTTCACTCAAATCACATCCATTAGAACACACTTCCAATCCCCACCCCTCTAATACTGTAATCAATCTTTTTTTACATAGTCCCATCACATTCCTAATCCTTCTACTACACAAATTATCTAATCACACATTACATACACATATCCACCCATACACCATTCAACACTAACAATATCACTCTAAATACATACACCTACCCAACAAAAAACAATTCATATCACATCCTCAAAAAATACTCCCCTACAACAACCCTATTAAAATCTACCAATATACACCTAAAATAAAATAATTCTTTTTCGGAATGTTATGAGACCACTCGTCTGTCCGTTACTCGTAACGTATAATGATCCCACTTAAGAAAACTCTGGAGCTACCTATAGAAGCCCTTAACAATGTAAGATCTATGTGCAAACCATTGTTAAGATGATCAAAGTTTATATGAGAGAAGTGATTCTGTGTTGTTTCATAGTATAAAGCATGAAACTATATTATGCTCGATCTGTGTGATAGTGATCATTACGTAACTTGTTATGAAATAACATAAGAGCAACATATCGAGTGGCTAACCTCTGTTAGAAACTCTTGGGCCACCACAGCTTCAGTGTTGCCGTTGTGAATGGACTCTCCTCGCATTAGAAACACTTAACTCACTGTTTTGTTCTCTGACAAGCGTGGTATGAAATTGTATTGAACTCAACTGTGCCACTAGAGTAGTTATTTGCACCAGATTATCCCGGAGACGATGTAGCAAATCACGGGGCTCCGGGGCTAAGGCAGAGTCGACTACGGTATTGTATGTCGTCGTACGCATACATTGGTTTCCCTCGTTTGTGAGCAGTCGGTATGGAGTGTACTGGATGTGTGTGGTGGTACGGGGTGTGAACAAAATCGTAGTAACATGTGGCAGAAGAGAGATTTCCTGTGACTGCTAGCACTCGAAGATTGAAGCCGTGGATGTCTAGAATGCGCGCACGCAGATTGTGTTATCATGTTAGTGTATGGACTGCAGAGATCCTGGGCGAGAGTTTAAGTCGTCTGTGTTGGTAAAGGCGGAGTGGATGAGTGAGTCGGGTTCGGACAGCAGGTATACGAGACTGACTTTGTTGAGTCGGATGTTCTAGGAGCGGTCGTCGGGGGGGGCATACTGCGCTGTCACGCAGATAGATATATTTTTTTTGACTTTCGTGTATGAGGCCGGCGTACTCAGGATGTGGTGAAGTGGCGCGATGGTTCTGTGCATATCTCTATCGCGGGGGGACTTAGTGTTCAACGGATGACCGACTCAGCATCGTGACCCGGGTTCATCGGTACTATTATTCACGCGATAAACCCGTGTACTTATAGAGGGTTACCTGTGCAGTTAAAGTGCCATCGCATAGTACACGCACATCATACTCACTATTCAGTGCAGTACTTATACTGGCATTGTGTGATCGCACGTTATCGTGTACTATGGTCCCCCCTCCCTCGCGGTTCCCCATCCCTGCGAGTTCTGGTGACTGAGTAAAGGTCTCACTGTGGGCGCGTGGTTTGTCGTAAATCCTGAAAACAGAAACAGTAGTCCTATCCAAAATAGGAACAATCCGTAACAAAGGGACAGAGGCATCTCCAACCGGTCTCGCCGCTACGAGATCGCAGTACACGTATACATTTTTCATGTCGCTATCCATTTGTACTTCAGTCTCGCCTCGTAGTATTGGGTCGATGTCTGTGGCGAGCGAGGCAGGAAAACCTAACATGTGTTTCAACGTTTCGCTAATTCTAACTTCAACCTCCGGATCATACAGATTCAAGGTGGCCTTATTATTGTTAAAATGGAATTTAACTCGGGCTTTTTCATCCAAATCCGTGGCTAAAAGCAAACGATTCAACTCGTCGATCAGCGTGTCGGGTGACGTGTATAGACCAGCAGGTAACGTGAGTAGTATAGACTCATCTTCTTTGTTGGGAAAGTAATGTATCCATACATCATCCTCTAGCACGTTAAAATAACTTTTGGGAAATTGAATCTCAACCAAACCAACCTCGTAACGCGAAGTCAAGTCTATAGTCTGTGGTAATTTGACGAAAAAGTGACCGGCGTTATTGTTTGGGTATATTTTCATCGAGGCATTGCTGGGTAAAGTCACGTAAAAACTCATCCTATCTTAGGGTTAGGTAACATGTAACCCAGACAACTGCTCATTAAAGCGATCCTAAATTTGCCAACTGGTCCCTCTGCGTTGCTTCGACTCAGATTGAATAACGAGACACCGATGACGACATATATAACGATCATCTGACATGAAAACGATCTCTAGTCGCGGGACTAGTTTCCCAAAAAAAGGCCAGAACGAGGTTCTCGCGGTCTTGGGAGGGGGTGGTCGCAAAACTGGGGTGCTCACTTCTTCTTCAATATCCATCAGTCTCGATATGTCGCTAGTTGTTTGGCGGAAATCCAGCTGTTGAATGACGAGTTATATCCGAACCATTTGACTAAATAGTCTTTTACACCCCTGACACCTCGCCGTTCCTGTAAAATGGACTCGATTCGATAAACTATCTTGTCGCCGACTCGCTGCAGTTCTTCTTGGTAAAAAGAACCTTTCAATTCCTCACCCGAATCATCTTTAAGGACGTACGTGACCGGTCTTGTTTGGTTTAGTCGGCTGATCGTAAACAACTCTTCTGTCCACGCCGGCGTATAACCCTTTTTAAAAGTTTGTCTGGCTTGGGCGATCCGCACGCGATCACCAGCTTTAAAATAGACTTTTCTCCCGATGACTTCAGGGGTCGAATACAACGTATCCCACACCTCTTCTTGATTGTTCGGGGTAACTTCCACCGGCGCCATCTTAATACTCCGATGATACGAATAATTGTAGTTGTGGACCAGTTGCTGTATCACGTCGACGTAGCGAAGAGTGTTGGTTTTGGTAAAGTAACGCCACGTTTTTTCTTTGAGGGTTCGATTAAACCGTTCGACAATAGCTGCTTTGGTATCCTTATTCTCCGTAGTGAAGAAATGGACCCCTCATCTTTAAGAAACTTTAAGAATGTTTTGTTGACGAACTCACTGCCTTTGTCTGTTTGAAAATTTATCGGTTTGCGACTGTTAAAAATTGTTTTTACCGCTGCTACTAACGCTGTCCCAGTCTTGTTTTTCAACGGAACAGCCCAAGCGAATTTACTAAACACATCGATACACGTTACTAGATAGGAATACCCATCGTTGAATTTCTTTAAACCTCGCAAGTCAATTAAATCAGCCTGGAACTGTTGGTCGATACCACCCGCAATGGTGGTACGTCGTTTAAATTTTCTGCGCACCGGTTTATGTAGGGTGTAGGCGTCCTGATGACCTAACCATTCCTCAATTTTTTTTACGACTAAGTTTGGTGGTACGTTGTAAGGCGGTGATTCTGCCATAGGACCCGGGACGTTTTGGATCGTAGTAATGTTGTTTTAAAATCTTATTCACTTCTTTGGCCATGCTTCCCACTTTGGTGTCTTTTTCCTTCTTCTGAGCGAATACGACGATGATTCTCGCAATTTACTGGCAACCACCTTTTTTCGATTAGTGGGTGTGACGGGTGGGGACTGAGGAGTTTTGTCAACGACCTCATCTTTAAGTACAGTGGGTTGTTCGCTGGTTTGTAATGGTGGTGGTTGTTTAATATCCACGAGACCTAGAGGTACGTGACTGTACTGTTCTAGTCGAGTCAAATAACGCTGTAGTGTTTGTTGATAAAGTCTAGCCTTGTCAGTCACTGGCATATCTTGTCGATCCAAGACTAGTTGCATTTGAGTATCCAATTCTCCCAAGTTATCTATTAGAGCGTCGGATGGTCTATAAGGTTTTTGAGCCTCTAACAAACGAGGATCCATCAAAATCATTTTCTTAGCCATCTAAAAAAAGCCCTCTTAGTACAGTTAGTATTGGTCCGAGGAGAGCAGTTAAAAAACCTCCAGTTTATAAAAATTGTTTTCGTCTTTTGAGCGACAATTTTTTCTTGGTAAGCGCTCGCAGTGTGTTTTTGTAACGACGCATACGTCTCTTCTGAGGGAGTGTCAGTGTAACGTTACCTTTTAATACGTTGTGACAACATTCACAGAGTGTTCCTACCAGATCGGGTGACGCTGTTTTCATAACAGCCTTGATGAGTGGTGGTTTGGCCGTACCTAGAAATTTTAACATGTCAGCATGTCTTTTTACTTTTTCTCCCATCTCGTTACTTGGGTACGTAAACAATTTGTTGTTCCTTTGGGAATATGTGGGTGCGAAGTCTCAAATTGTCTGCTGTGTCTTGTCGAAGGTCGATTACCAAATAGCCATGTGGGGTCGACGTCGCGTCATTAAAACTCTCTTGGACATAGGCAGTTTGACTTGGGTACATCTGTTTGGCTAGATTAACAATCTGCGATCCATCGCGTGGATTTTTGAAAAGCACTATGTAATGAGAATTCAAACTAATGGTTCTGTGTTCTTTGTTCTTGCCAAATAAATTTTGCACAAGATAAAATACGCTTAAATTGCGGTGATGACTTGATTTTGTGAATAATTTAGTTACTCGCTCATCTGTTTCGTTCATGAGGTCATCGATAATTACCAACCGTTTCTTATCACCTGTCCACTGCTCAATATCGGGCAGTCCTTCAATAAACTGAACGCCAGTAATTGAATTGTATAGGGGTTGATATTCCCCATAACACCATATAATTTCGTCAGGGATAGCTGTTACCATATCTTTGATATGTGTTAGGAAACGCTGGACAAAAACAGTCTTTCCACTAGAAGTAGGGCCTGAAACCAAACAAGTGAACGGATGAACCCAACGCGGGTCCATAGTTAACAATGATAGATTACACATACAACCAGTTATTTTATATCTAAAACACAACGTAAGAATCGTGCTAACAATGTGAGAACCTTTGGTGTAAAACAATGTGTGAACCTTCGGTGTAAAACAATGTGAGAACCTTTGGTGTAAAACAATGTGGGAATCACTGTTTCCACCAAGAACGTAAGAATCGTACTAACAATGTGAGAATCACTGTTCTACAATGTGGGAACCATTGGTGTAAAACAAAGTTTCAAACCACCCGTTACTTAGTAACAAAGACGTAACTATCATTCCTATTCTTCGTCAACAGACTATAACAATATTAAATTTTGTTTATTAAATTTTGTATTTAAAAACGTGATCTAATAAAAAAAGTGTTAAGTTATACACAGACAATAATTTTTTACATACAACACTAACAGACAGTTATAACTAACAATTCTATTTTGTTCAAAAGTTTGATAAAACTTGTCTTCGAACAAATTATTAACATCTGCTGTGGGTCATTGCAGTTCTTGTAATTACATTCTCGAAAATCGAGCATTGGACACGGGTTCTGAATATTTGGACACGTATGGGGAAAAGAGCTAATGTAAAATAAGTCATATTTTCGACAAGGGACCACTTAAGCAAACACATCTGCTACTAATTTAACATCCCCGTAATGACATTGCCTATCGATCCCGTTATTTACTCACAAATATCTGAGCTGCGGAAGGTTGTTGATGAGGAAATTCCTCGGAAAGAAGCACTTGTTGGTGTCTCAGTTTCAGAAGCATCAGTCAGCGTTCTACTCTCTTTGGTCCTGGAACTTGTCCGGAAAGTTGTGGTCAGAGGAGAGGACCTTTCGGTCAATGTCTCAGAACGACTGGTCCTTCCAACATTAGCTCTCTCAAATGCCGACCTCTTGCTGTCTGTTTCCAAGTCATCAGCTTCAGTTTTCCGCGACTGGCGCCATTCTTCAAGTCTGTAAATAAGAAACTGGTTTGACGAAGGCTGCTGTGGTAAGGACGGACTAGGCGACTCAGACGTCCTTGTCCCGACGTTTATCTCGCCTCCTTGCCTAGTAGGTCTCATTAACTTAGTCACTGCACTAATCAGATTTCTAAATCCTCTATGAAAGATGCCATGTAGTTTAGACGTCCCTTGATCAAATGTCTTGCTATATGAATCGTCCCTAATGCTGTCTTTCCTTTGAATAGTTGAGGTCAGATTCTTCGCATCATAATTTTGTTCCATGTCTGTTTTGGCACGGGATGGCTGTGACTGTCGCTGTAGAGCTGCTTGAAAATTGTGATGCTGATACTCAGAAAGCGGTAATTTTTCTCTGGTCGTGGTTTCACTGCTAGAGCTAGTCATTTCTGTGCAGACCGAGCTCACGGCCGTACTGCTTGCAGATCCCAGCTCGCTGCTGTATGTTTCTGTAGCTGTAGATGTGCCGGTTCGATCTTTCCTAGTTTTGATTGTGCTACTCTCAGACGATGTTGTTTCCGTAAATTCCACTTCTGTATGAAACGTTGTGCGCGTTTCTTCTCGTACAGCCTCTAAGGAATTTTCTAGCGTAGAATGTGATAACCTTGACCTTGACGGTCTTTGGTGCAGCAGTGATGTGGTTCGAGTTGTTGGGCGCAACAATCTAGACATGCCTTTTGAGTCTTTGTTCTCTTCCGCTGTTTTAAGATTTGAAAATGAGCATCCTTTGTTCAAACGCCCAAGCACAGAGCCCATTTCTTTCTCAGGTAGTCTGTGTTTCTCGAGGATAGGATTGACCTCTTCCAGTCCTGCAGCAAGAAGAAATGAGTCCCGTTTTCCACTTGTACAGGTGGCAGCTGATCCTGGCATTGCTGCACGGAGCATAAACATTTTTTACCACAGATGGGGCACGTTGTACTCAAATCAGGCGTACGAGGAGTTGTCAATACCTTTGTTATAGACCTGTTTTCTTGCTGTTCTATAGACCTTCTCTCTTCTTGTGCTATTGGCCTTCTCTCTTCCTGAGCTATGGTTGAAGATATTTTCTGTTCCTGTGCTAAATCTGAGGACATTATCTCCCCGTAGGAGGAACTTTTCTCTCCCTGCAATGTCTCTGTTGACATTGTTATATCTAGTACTGTTGTACTTTTTGTGTCGCCTGCACCAGCTCGTAGGTTCTGAGAGATTTCTTTCTTCGCTAACTCGGCTTTCTCTTGGGAAATCTCATCTTTGCTTTCTGTTGACTTTTCTTCTTTACTTTCTGATTTCTCACCGCTTGCCTTACTGGATTCTTCCATACTACTATCCCTATATATCGCCTGAAGTTTTCTCTTCTTTTCATCCATATTGCTTTCTTCTTTCTTTCTTTTAATCTCGTCTTTCTTCCCTTTCAAGGCCTGTACTTCTCCTCCCACCCCTTCAGTTACTTCCATATTATGATCATTGCCAACGTTTTTAATGATATATTTTTTGCCTCTTCTGGTTTCTGTGGCCAGAACTTCTGACAGAGTCTCCATTTTTGGTCTCACTACTGCACGGCTCTTGCTCGGTTTTTTCATCGTGACCTGTTTCACGACCTTACGTCTAAAACGTCTCGCGACATCTTCGTCTGATTCGAGTCTTGCGTATCCTCTTCTGATACTCCTTCTGTCTGTCGTTTTCTTACCGGCTAAATAAACGTTTAGATCTTTTTAATAATCAAGGGTAGGTATAATTTCAAAAGTAAAGAGTAGAATAGCGCAAGCGAAAGCAGCATTCGATAAAATGAAAATTTTTTTTGCAACAATTTTTGTGTCAATTGAAGTAAGAAAGAGAGTTCCACAGCGTTATATAGAACCAATCCAAACATACGGAAGTGAGTTGTGGACTTTTAGTAACCAAGCCGGAAAGGCCCTGTGGGCCACAGAGATGTGTTTTTACAGAAGTGTGTCAAAAATGCCAAGAATAGCTAAATAAAGGTATGAGGACGTCCTAAAGTAAGCCAGTGCTCACAGGAAGCTTATTACTCATGTTAGAAGTGTGAAAGTGTGAAGACGATGTGTGAAGACGATGTGTGAAGACGATGTGTGAAGAAGATGTGTGAAGACGATGTGTGAAGACGATGTGTGAAGAAGATGTGTGAAGACGATGTGTGAAGAAGATGTGTGAAGACGATGTGTGAAGATGTGTGAAGACGGTGTGTGAAGACGGTGTGTGAAGACGATGTGTGAAGAAGATGTGTGAAGAAGATGTGTGAAGATGTGTGAAGAAGATGTGTGAAGACGGTGTGTGAAGAAGATGTGTGAAGAAGAAGTGTGAAGAAGATGTGTGAAGACGATGTGTGAAGACGATGTGTGAAGAAGATGTGTGAAGACGGTGTGTGAAGACGGTGTGTGAAGACGGTGTGTGAAGACGATGTGTGAAGACGATGTGTGAAGAAGATGTGTGAAGACGGTGTGTGAAGAAGAATAATTCTTGATTATGTCTGTTATGTTGTCGTCACGCTCTCTGGCCTACTTTCACACACACGCTCCACAGTCACAGAAAAACTCTCTTGATGACAGGGTCCCACTTTTATTGGTGAAACCCTATCAGGTAGTATATAAATCATACAGCAAACAATGTTGTCCACAAGGTTCGCTAGCTTACTATGTAGGTATTCTCTAAGTAATCCCGTATAACCAGCTATGTACCCAGCACAGACTGCTGGACTCTCTGAAATAAAATGAAACAAAATAAACTAGCATCGTACTAATGGACAAACATCATTTACGTAAGAAAATATGCTAGTACATGCGCTTATATGTCCATGTGTGTGGTGTTTGTATTCGCGCGGGTCTGTAAGTATATGTAATCAACAATAAACTTACCTCAACCAACAACAATGCCTTCATGTTCCTACTAAATACTAACTAACTACATCATCATGAGAGAGAAAACTTTAAGTAAACAATTCTATCTATGATGAAATATTGATGTAAAATCAACGACAGTTACAGCTCACAAGAATGCAATATTACTAATTCTTAAGTATTATAAAATGTACTCATGGGTAAGCATACCTCTATGTCGATAGTTCTCTTAGCACAGACGCAACATATGCGATATCAAATTCACCAACCTCAATGGTGTACCATACGAGGATGCATATCGCACAAGAAGACGATTCTGGCTACTTCTGAACTCTCTCTCGAGCCTTCCACTGTTTTAGTTCAAATCTTCCATGTACCATATGATAGCCAAGTCATATGTTCGGCACGCTACGCCCACCTCTCTCTATGGGGCAAATCGTGGATTGGATAACAATAGATACTCCTTGCAACATGTTATCTGTATCATACGTCTCACAGTTTCCTACTCAACCAAGGTGTGTTCCATTCGTGTCAGATAGTGCCCAGGTGGCTATAACCGAGGAGTCGGAGTCGTCTCCGATTACATCTTCTGCGTCTCACGCGTTTGTCTTCTTCACGGATGTCACAGGTGTGTTTCGTTTAGATCGTCCATTCCCGTGTGAGATATTGCCAACATGAGCACAAATAAACAGCGTAGACTAGATCGAAAATTATTACTCAGTCTAAAATTACATCCTTCTACCCACACGGTCACTGAAGGAAGCTTATTAATTACTCATGTTAGAAGGAAGCTTATTACTCATGTTAGAAGGAAGCTTATTACTCATGTTAGAAGGAAGCTTATTACACATGTTAGAAGGAAGCTTATTACTCATGTTAGAAGGAGGCTTATTACTCATGTTAGAAGGAAGCTTATTACTCATGTTAGAAGGAAGCTTATTACTCATGTTAGAAGGAAGCTTATTACACATGTTAGAAGGAAGCTTATTACTCATGTTAGAAGGAGGCTTATTACTCATGTTAGAAGGAAGCTTATTACTCATGTTAGAAGGAAGCTTATTACTCATGTTAGAAGGAAGCTTATTACACATGTTAGAAGGAAGCTTATTACTCATGTTAGAAGGAGGCTTATTACTCATGTTAGAAGGAAGCTTATTACACATGTTAGAAGGAAGCTTATTACTCATGTTAGAAGGAAGCTTATTACTCATGTTAGAAGGAAGCTTATTACTCATGTTAGAAGGAAGCTTATTACACATGTTAGAAGGAAGCTTATTACACATGTTAGAAGGAAGCTTATTACTCATGTTAGAAGGAAGCTTATTACTCATGTTAGAAGGAAGCTTATTACTCATGTTAGAAGGAAGCTTATTACACATGTTAGAAGGAAGCTTATTACTTATGTTAGAAGGAAGCTTATTACTCATGTTAGAAGGAAGCTTATTACTTATGTTAGAAGGAAGCTTATTACTCATGTTAGAAGGAAGCTTATTACTTATGTTAGAAGGAAGCTTATTACTCGTGTTAGAAGGAAGCAATCCACTGTTTTTGGGCATGTTATGAGAATGAAGTATATTGTGGCAAAAGGAAAGACTGAAAGGGGCCATAGTCTGACATTGTGGCATGAAAAGTTATCGCCAACAGAAAATTAAAAACTGACCTAGGGAACCGCCAGACATGGTTCGTGAAGAAAAAGGTGATTGGAGCTCAATTAGCCACTAAAGTAATAATGACTTGTTGAATGTCAACCGTTTTAAATTGACCGCCGTAATAATGTATGAAAAATACGTTTGTCTTATCACAATAATAGCATAGTACAAGACATAAATGAGAACCAGCATACAAGAGATAAGGAAGAATTAATTGAAAATATAAGTGTGCCTTACATCATCTGAGAATAAAGATACAGCAATTTCTGTAATTATAACCAACAAAAAGATTAAACAAGGTAAACTAACAGTAGAGATGTCTAATGAGTGGAGGCAAATAAAGTTTATCTGTTGCTATTCCCGCACTCTCCTACCATGTCTTTCAAACGGATTTTTTTTTTTTAAATTGCAAGAACAGGATCGCAGAAAATGGACAGCAGCCTAGGCCAGAGTTATCTTTTCGTGGAAGTAAGAGAGTTCTTCATTGTTTCATAGAGCCGATCATGTTGTATGGAAGCGAATAGTGGAAAGTCAAACAACAAGCATGCAATTTACTCATGGCCATAGATGGGTTTGATATCAAGGCATGTGAAGAATCCAAAGAACTGTTATAAAAAGTAATCAGGATGTCAAGAATAGGAGCGATGCACAATGACAGTTTTCTACACACTTTCATAAAGGGGCCGTTCACCATTACTGAGCACAGTGGCATATTTAAAAAAAAAATAAATTCAGAGTGGAATATTTGAATCGGAGACGTTAATTCATGCACCAACGCCTGATGCTCCACCTGCGCAATGAGTATTTCCTTATATAAAAAGTCATGCACCAACGCCTGATGCTCCACCTGCGCAATGAGTATTTCCTTATATAAAAAAGTCATGTAACAACGCCTGATGCTCCACCTGCGCAATGGGTATTTCCTTATATAAAACGTCATGCAATACAACAACCTACTTATCTCCCCTTAGTAAACAACACGCCCGTCATTATCGAACAAATTTATTGCTATATAACAAGTCATGCGTTTGATCGTCAGAGGAAGTCCCACGGCTAAAATATATCGCTATATAAAAGTCACGCGCATCCGCCTGCGCCTCCGCCTGAAATATAGATAAGGGAGAGATACTGGGGACAACTGATGATCGCCTGTTAGAGAACGACGTTGCAATAGATGATTCAAGAAGGCTAAGATTGCTGGAATGTGGCTTCAAACATAAAGCTTGCAGGGAAAGACGTATGAGAGGATGCATCCGTCGTGTATACAAACAGCGCGCAACAGGAGCAGTTAGCATTCATACCCTTCGTTATATACTGAGGAAGACTGGGCATCTATGGGTTTGTCCGGAGTGCAATGATGGCGATTCTGTTCAACAATAACAACATTAGTGGTAAATACAGCTTTAATTATTTTATTATTACTTACTTAGTCGTTCCCCTTCTACCGTGAGGTGTAGAGGTTTCTAAGAGAGAGAGAGAGAGAGAGAGCGCCAGACTATCCTATCGGCTGTCTTCCTCCTGGCCTGGTTCCATTCTAGTCCTCGGTCCTTCAAAGATTGTCTAATGTTGTCCTCCCAGCGGACTCTGGGTCGTCCTGGGGGTCTGGATCCCTGGCTCTTTGTTTCCCATGCTTGTCGTGGTAGCCGATCTTCTCCCATTCTGCAGACATGGCCAAACCATCTTAGTTGGCACTGTTCTACTTGGGTCTGCAGGGGGTTGGATTTTAGGCCTTGACGTATCGTCTGGTTGCGGATCATGTCTCTTCTTGTTACTTCAACCACTTTCCTCAGATACCTCATTTCTGAGGTTTGGATCTGGCTTTTGTGGGTTGTAGTCATTGCCCATGACTCGCATCCATATATCAAGACTGGGACATAGGTGGAGCGGTATACAGCCATCTTCGTTTTCTTACCAACTTCTGTCTTGCTGAGGAATCCTCGATTTATGGCCTGAAAAAGTCTCCCAGCTGCTGCTTTTCGAGTGGCCAACTATTCTTTGATGCCTCCCTTTCGGTATATAACAGCGCCGAGATATTTAAAGTGGTCGACCTGCTCTAGGACCTGTTCTCCCAGCTTAATCTGACGTCTTCTTTCTTCTCGTGATATCATCATGGATTTGGTTTTAAGCTGTTTATGACCATCCCTCTCTTCTCCAGCTCTTTCTTCCAGACTTGCAGGTTGGATTGGAGATGTGCTTCTGATTTAGCAATCAGGGCAACATCATCAGCAAATGCCAGCTCTGAAATACATACCTGTCTCATCTTCTAGTACCTCACTTAATACTTTCTTGTTCTCTCCTTACATGCCTTGATGACATCATCCATGAGGAGTATGAAAAGATAAGGTGACAGGATATCACCTTGTCTTACACCAGTGGTGGTCCTGAACTCTTCTGACTTATGGTTTGCTGTCCTCACATAATTTCTGCAAGACTTGTAGAAGCTCTGTATAGCATGAATCAGAGGTGCTGGAATGTTCTTCCTTGCCAAACAGTCCCAAAGTTTGCTCCAGGGGACTCTGTCAAACGCCTTTTCCAGATCTATGAAACAAAGATGGATCTCACTCTTATACTCAAGGGCCTTTTCACTCAACTGTCTGAGTCTGAAGATTAGGTCTTGAGTACTTCGGTTTGCTCGGAATCCGCACTAGATCTCATCCAATTGTGGCTCAGCTAGGCGTCGGAGTCTCTGCTCTAGGATTCTAGAGTAGATTTTACCAGGGACGCTGAGAAGGGATATGCCTCTGTGGTTTCCACATTGTCGATTGTCACCCTTTTTGAAAATTGGTGTTATGATGGCAATCTCCCAATCCTTTGGTATGGTCTTGTTGCACCACGCTGCCTGTAGGATCCTTAAGAGTAATAGGTCACCTGATGCTCCCATGTACTTAACCATTTCTGGTGTTATACCATCATGCCCTGCTGCTTTGCCCATCTTGATTTTCTCCAGTGCTGCTTTCAGTTCTTCCATCTTTATGTCATCTTCATCACCATTGGTTTCCTCTTCTGTGCTAGTGGTTATCATTTCTGATGCTTGACCTTGCTCACCATCAAGGAGTTCTGAGAAATATTCTTTCCATCGTTCCATTACTTCCTTCGGGGCAGTAAGCAATTTGCCTTGCTTGTCCTTTATAAATTTGAGAGGGCATTGTTTTTCCTTCCTCATGTTCTTTAGGGTCTTATAGAACAATTTCTGGTTTTCTTGCGCATCTTTTTCTAGCTTTTCTCCAAATTCTTCCCAGGACTTCTGTTTTGCTGCTAGCACCTTGTTCTTTGCTTCTGTTCTAAGTATCACATATTCTCTATATTTCTTTATTTGTCCTGCTGTGTTTCTAGCTCCTAAGTATTGTTTCCATGCCATTTTCTTATCTCTTATTTTCTCTTTGACTTCTTCTGTCCCCCAAGGTGTCCTCTTTCTCTTGTTCCCAAGTCGGACTTCACCACATGCTTCTGCAGCAGCTGTCTTTATGATGTCCTTGAATTTATTCCAGAGGGTTTCCAAGTCATCAGGTTGTTCTCTGTGTTTCTCACCGCTGTAGCAATAAGCCCCTGATATCTGGTCTTAATTTCTGGCTCTCTCAGCTTGTAGATCTTAATGCTCATTTCTCCCGTTTGTTTACTTGGTTTCTTGCGTGATGTTGGGCAGTTCCTAGGCTGAGCAACTCTTTCAGTTGTTGTTTTGATTGTAAGCAGGTAGTGATCACTTCCAATCTCTGGCCCCCTCCAGACTTTAGCATCCCGGACATATTTGAATGAGCTCCTCCTAACAATGGCATAGTCGATCACTGACTTCTCATTCTTTGTTGGTTCACATCTAGTGTATGCATGTATGCGCTTATGGGGGAACTTGTGTTTGTAATGATCAGATTCTGCTCACTGCAGAATCTAAGGAGTCGCTTTCCATTGTCATTGAGAATATTCTTTTCCATATCTTCCGATAACTCCACCCCATCTAGCATGGTCATTTCCAACTCTGGCATTGAAATCTCCGAGCATGATAACTTCATCTAGGCAGTCATCTACTGTCCTTTGAAGCAGCTTGAAGAATTCCTCCTTGACCTCTGCTCTCTCATCCTCATTTGGCCCATACACTATGACCAGGCTGACTATGGTTTCTCCTTCTTTTAGTTTTACAACCATAATGCGCTCCGAGACAAAGTTCCATCCCTTGATACTATCTTTTTGGTTTTTGGCCACAATGCAACTGTTGAGGATTGCTTCATGTCTGCAGCATGGCGCATTCCTCAAACGATTATATCTCCGCGACTGATGTCGATGATTGTTTCATGCTTACAGACATTTGGATTTGTGCTCGATCCGAATGGCTGTATCATGGAACACCTCAAACGAATAGAGATATATCTCATCGACCGATGTCAATGATTGTTGCATGTGTGCAGGCATTTGAGTTTTGGCCGACTCGAATTGCTGCACCATGGAACATCGCAATTGAATATAGTAACGACAAGTATGCATATCACTATGCATGACGCGTATGTCTTTGTAAGGTCATTCGACGTGTGGGCTTCGGCCCCAACGGCAGCGTATGGCATGTGTGGCCATTGCCACTATACATTCGACTTGTGGGTTTTGACCCGAACGGCAGTGTGTTTCAGAAGTGTGGCCATTGCCACTGATATTGTGTGGTACAACCACTTTTTAATTGTGTGGCTGGGAAGCCATTTGAGCAGTGTATTTCTTGAACCAAACGTAAGTCGTCGTATGAATAACGCAGTTTGCATAATTATGGCAGATTAGCCTGGCGTGGTATGCCAAAGGAACATTATGTTACTAGCAATAGTGTAAGACTAGTATAGATGGATATTGTACAGCTAGCGGCAAGCGTAAGCCTAGTGTAACGGATATTAAACGACTAGCAGTAGACGTAAGCCTAGCATAATAAGTGTATTGCGAAACTAGCAGGATAGTTAAGTCTAGTGCAACAGGCTATTGTATAAACTAGCGACGGGAGTAAGTCTAGTTAGCCTCTGAATTTATGCCAAAGGACATTGGCCGTTAAAAGGAACTGACCTCTAACCAGAACTCTAGATAGAGATTGTGAACATGTGCTTATGAAATAATGAGAACTCTTACAGATCGTATATGAATGTGATGTGACTTTTGTTCCCATGTAGTTGGTGTCTGCTCATGGTATGAAATTAATAATTAAATATTTTGAGTTGTCAAAATCACAGTCTTATCAACTATCGTATTCGGAGTTGAGTTAAATGCTATTCATCTTCAACTAATCATGACCAGTGATGATTAATGTCTTAACACGCTGCATCTCACACTGCCAATATAATCAATAAGACAAGAGACTAATACAGGTCAGTCAAGGGTCGAATATTTAATATGAAACATATTCAGCACAGAATGTATTACAAGGGTTAAGCAGACATTATCGATACCAACGAACAGTATTACGGAATCCTACAAAAGTGATAAGAACCCGAGGGACTTTGACTCTATAAACTGAATACGCATATAATAACTTGGTCATCCTCAAATACTAGAAGTCATCGAAGCACCCATAACATACGGGGGTCCCGAGAGGCCGCAACATGCTGGTGTCAGAAAGTGTCTGGATTTCGTGAATATTGGATTCCCCCCTTCAAGTATCGAAGAAAGTCAAACTGATGATGAACGTTATGAAGGCAAAATCATTCATTCAAGCCTAACTGGCAACAGAAATGCACAGGACAGAAAGTGACGTCACTACATTGATGCCGTCAACGTTAGCAGACAACATTGCCTGAGAATCCGAATTTTTCTTCCACAAGAGACTGATACACGCAGATAGAACGGTAATCTTCCACTCGAGAACCTGAACCAGTGGAGAATGTATCTCTTCATCAAATTCATCTGAAGCTGCGACGCAGATCTATTGAAGAAACTACGTTCGAAGTCCGAAGCAACACTTTCAAACGGTTGCCCTACTGCGAAGGTCAAGGTCTATCATCAATGGACTACAGCTGTTGAAGACACGTTTCGGAACTAGGATTAGAATTACATGCATTCATGTATTTCTCAGAGGGACAGCTAAACAGATAAGTTCTTGATTGTACTTAGGCGCTTGAACATTATCATATTGTCCTTGCATTAGCTTTGGTTTACAGTTCATCATCACTTTACTTACTTTTTACTATCATCTGTGTTTCCCCGTTCATGTTTATCCGTATATTTGTATACTCGTCGTGTTTAATATTGACTGGAATTTTCCCAGGAAAGCTTCAGTGAATGTTAACTTCTATTAGATTTGCATGCTTATACTGCTGACTGAGGATCTGACTGATTATATTTTTTCTTATGAGTCAGGATATAAATGTTTCTTCGGTTCGCAGAATAACCATATTTTGTGTACTTAGCAGCCTCGTCAATTGAATTACGTCCTCTTTATTTACATAACCTATTTTCAGTACTGTTGACAATTGTTGTCGTGTGTGATCTAAAACTTCTTTGTCTACACGTTCGTTTATGACGACTTGTCTTGTTATATTTTTGTAATGTAAATTCTTTTCTTTCTTTTACTGATTACTGTTTATAAGTCTCCTTTATTTACTTTATAAGTGTAAAGTGTTGTTGTATAACTGAAAAATCATTTCATTGTAACTCATTTGATTGTTTTCACTGTCTTTGTCACATGTTCTTGGAACTTGTTTGTTATTGATTAATATATTCATGTACATATTATAGTGAGTTCTATAATCCTGGTGTATATTATAGACTATTGAAGGTACTCAGAAACCTATTATCATGTCTACACTACAGGAATTCATTGATATTGGAAAAAGCTATGGAAAATCAGGGGCGGAACTACAAAGTTTTGCAGATACGAAATATGATGAATATTTATCGCGTCTGGAAAGAATGGAACAGCGCGAAATGACTAAACGAGCTGATGAGCTTAGGAGGTTTGAATTAACCCAAGAAAGGGAATTGAAGGAAAAAGATATGGCTCAGAAGGAAAAAGAAATATCCATGAAATTGGAATTAGAACGATTGACTATAGCTCAACAAGAAAAATACAGAGAATTTGAGAAAGAGAAAATGGCTCAACGAGATAAAGAATTAGCTCAACAAGAAAAAGACAGAGAATTTGAGAAGAAAAGAATGGCACAACGAGATAAAGAAATGGAATTAAGGAGAATGGAACTTATGCAACTGGATCAAGCACATAAAAATGCCATGGAAATGGAAACATTAAAACTTCATGCAGAAAAAGAAAAAGCTTTAGAATTAGCTAAAGTTCAGTCTGAACAGATTAAGACTGCGGCTGCTACAAATATTTTTTATCCTAAGTTAAAAATGCCACATTTTGACCAAACTCGCGATTGTGTTGACTCTTTTATATCTAGATTCATCATCAAGGTCACAGCTCTGAACATACCCAAGGAAAGATGGAGCAGTCTTTTACTTGATTTTTTGACTGGTGACTCACTTAAATGTTTCATGAGTCTTGATGAAAAGAGCAGAAGCGATTTCGATGTCGTAAAAGAGGTATTACTAAGACGTTTCCAGTTAACTGAGTCTGGATTCAGAGATCGCTTTCATGCGGCTAAACCAAGCAAGGATGCAGATTTTGGTGAATTCATTGCATCTATTAAACATTTCCTTAGCAGATGGATTGATCTGTCTGGTATAAATAAAACATATGAAGGTGTTATAGATCTCATGCTGCGAGATAAAGTTTTATCCGCATGCAG
This sequence comes from Oreohelix idahoensis, assembly GCA_024509875.1. Classification (NCBI taxonomy): domain Eukaryota; kingdom Metazoa; phylum Mollusca; class Gastropoda; order Stylommatophora; family Oreohelicidae; genus Oreohelix; species Oreohelix idahoensis. Next base: position 35,008 of record JAMPIV010022322.1, on the reverse strand, counting down.
CACTGAATTAGAAGCATTTTTACAGGAAAGACATCCTAATTCTATCGATGAGTATGAAAAACTCGGAAGACAGTATCAGACCGCACATCAGAATAAAGATCTTCATAGATCGACTATTCGAGATCCTATGCCTGTGTGTGCGGCACAACATGATCACAGACCTCGATCGAAGAGCTTTGATGGACGTTGTCGTTCAGATTATTATCAATCCGACAGAGGTTTTTATAACTTCCGTCGTCATCGCTCTCCTTCGAATTCATATCGACGAGGTTATAGAGGATATTCACCTCATGATCGTGGGTATCACAGAGGCAGGGATTATGATGGTTCACATCAAAAAGGATATTATAAACAGAGATCATCTTATGGTAGAGATGCCAGGAAGGATGACTCTACTGATTTTTATTATAGCAATAAAAAGTCAGTCAATAATAACAAAGGTAATGCCAGATCTCCGTCGAGAGACAAAAATAAACAGAGACATGCAAATAGTTGCAGTGTTAAAAAAGGAAAAAGGTAATGATGATAATGATCATGCGAACGCATGTATGGTAATGAATGATACATGTTATGAGTGTCAGTCGAAAGACAGATTAAAGTCTACAATTACACTTGATTGTGGCCATTGTATGCCAACAATGTCGGCATGTGTAAATGTCGGTTATCTTACATTTCATCCAGGAATATTGGAGGGTAAGGTAGTAAGAGTTTTGCGGGACACTGGGTCTTCAACCATAGGCATAAAGCACTCGCTTATCGAGCCCTCTGCTTTTACAGGCAAATCAGTTAAGTGTGTCACATTTGGTGGGAATATAGAAACTTTCCCTGTGGCACGAGTATACATTGATACTCCTTTTTACACAGGCACTGTCTATGCCTGCGGCTTGAGAGCACCCATAACTGAAATTATAATAGGAAACATACCAGGAGTTAAAGATTGCACTCCTGAGGAGATTGCAATGTGGGTTGAATCTCACCCACAGGTGGCAAATGCTGTTGTAACGAGAGCACAACAGTTAGCTACGGATACGGCTACACCACCTCTTCCTATAATAGATACAATTATGTCTCAAGTTGGCACTGTTTCACCTTCTGTTTTTGCAGAAAAACAGAAGAGTGACCCAACTTTACAAGGATTGTTTAGCCGAGCAGAACAAAAAACTATTAAATACACAAGAGGGGCTAAACAATGGTTCAAGATAAAGAAATCAATACTCACTAGATATTATGATGATGGCAAAACAATTATACATCAAGTGATAGTACCTAAGGAATACAGACCATTGGTCCTACAAACAGGTCATGACTCCCCTATGGCAGGGCATATGGGGATCAAAAGAACATTGTTTCGTGTTACGTCACAATTTTATTGGCCTGGGGTTAATAAGGATACAAAGTTATACTGCAAATCATGTACAACATGCCAAGGTATAGCACGTAAGGGCAGGTTCCATACGGCACCCTTACAGATTACAGACGTGCCTGAGAGACCTTTCAAAAAGATTGCAGTAGATATAGTGGGTCCGTTATCAATTGTTTCAAATAATGGATTTCGTTATATTTTAACTTGCGTAGATCTTTGCACGCGTTGGCCAGAGGCCATACCGTTGAAAACCATCACAACTGCATCTGTGTCTGATGCATTATTTTCGATATTTTGTCGAATCGGTTTTCCGGAAGATATTTTGTCAGATCAAGGATCACAATTTACTTCCAACATTATGAGGGATTTAGAATCCATGCTATCTGTTCACCACTCGTTTTGTAGTGCGTATAGGCCTCAATCAAACGGTGTGTGCGAGCGCTACAATAGCACTCTAAAACAGATGTTATCTAAGATAACTGAAGAATGCCCTCGTGAATGGGACAGGCTTCTGCCGGCGGCCCTGTTTGCTTTTCGTGAAGTGCCCCACGAAAGCACGGGGTGGTCTCCGTTCGAATTGGTTTATGGTTCGAATCCTCGCGGACCAATGATGATACTCAAGGATTTGTTGATTGGAGCATCAATTGATACAGCCACTCGAAACAGCTACGAGTTAGTGATTGATCTCCGACAACGAATCATCGATGCGTGCATTTATGCATCCCAGAGTATAAAATCAGCCACTCAACGATCACGATTATTACATAATCAAAAGAGAATATTAAGATCCTTCAAACCAGGGGAAAAAGTTTGGTTGTTGCTACCTCATAACGATAACAAATTACTGATATCATGGCAAGGTCCATTTGATGTTATCAAACAAGTCACAGATGTTGACTACTCAGTGAACGTTAGAGGTAAAATCAAAACCTTCCACGTCAACATGCTAAAATTAGCAGTTGAAAGACCACAGGAATTAATTCCTGTCATTAACTCTATTGATGATTCTTCACATCATACTGCTTCTTTTGCAGTTGTTCATGAAGAAGATACCACTTCGTCTATCCCTTTACAATTTCAACTACCTTCTTTGCAATCATCGGAATCTTGGAAAGACGTGACTATTTCTTCTTCACTGTCTTCTTCTCAACAAGATCAAGTTCGGGATATTCTCATTTCTTTCAATGATGTTCTCACCGACCTTCCAGGTCAGACATCGCTTATATCCCATGATATTACTCTTACTGATTATAAACCTATCAAACTTAGACCCTATCCTATATCTTTACACCACAAAGATAGGGTAGAGAAAGAGTTAAAGGAGATGATACGTTTAGGTGTGATATCTCCTTCGGAATCACCATATGCATTCCCAATGGTGATTGTTAAAAAGAAGGATGATTCTTTACGTATTTGTATTGATTTTAGACGATTGAACAAAATTACAATCACAGACGGTGAGCCTATGCCACTTTTAGATGATCTTTTGTCTGAATTATCTAATGCTACTTTCTTTAGCAAACTAGATCTCTCTAAAGGCTACTGGCAAATTCCTCTTGCCGAAAATGCCAAACCTTACTCAGCTTTCACAACTCCGTTTGGGCTCTACCAATGGAATTATATGTGTTTTGGGTTGGTAAATGCGCCAGCGACGTTTGTGCGCATGATGCGCCGCCTTCTTGGCGATCGTAAAGATGTCATCACGTACATCGATGACTGTTGCGTGATAAATTCTCGCAACATCGTTTTATTACAATATCTATTTTATAACGCAAGGGCAACAACTGCTTGAAATTTATAGTCACTTTTCTCGGTAAGCATTTGTCTTCCCGCGTTGGTATTGAATGCAGTTAAGTTTTGAGCTGTGGTCTTTTTGCGCTGGACTGCGCATGACTGGTCTTGTTTTTTGGTCGATCGGTTTCCGCCCACCACTAGTGGAGTGAGCGATTTGAATGGCGAAAGAGATGCCTCGTTGAAGAGGGGATCTCCGCTATTTTTTGTTCTGTCAGGGATGTGTAGTCCTCTTAATGGATATTTCGTTTATTCGAGATAATACCTCTAGTGTTTCCCACATGTCGGGAGGCGTGATATTTCTGTGTATTTCCTGAAGGCAAGGTAAATTGACTTTTCATTAACTCTATCGATTTTGGGTCGTGAGCGATTTCGATTCATAGCCTGTCTTCGAAAGTCGTCGTCACGAGATGTTTTCCCAGCTCACATGTCGCTGTATTGTACTGCATCGGTTGATGCATGTCCCAAGGACCATTACTTGCTACTTTGTTAAATGAACTAGGTTTGGAAAACCTTTATTATCTAGAGGATATTTTTGAGGACATTATTTATACTTCGGCAGACGTGTCTGTCTTGCTGAAGTCAGACTAAGGAGAGTGAACTGATCTCATACATCTGGTTATCTCCTGGCTGTTATAGAAAAGGATGGAGTTTTTCACCTGACTACATTTACAGCACTATGAAATATAACATGCATCTGACTCTTCATTGTAATGCTGTCTACCGTCTATTGCTGTATTGAATGTTGCTGTGATAATGACTGTTTGATGTGCCTACATATTCGCGTAACCATTTTGTCACTGTGGCGTCCACAATAAATAATGAAGAAAAACGTCAACGGCTGTTACAAGAATCATTGACTTTATACGTCGTGAGTTTACTGACGTCCTATGTGGATTGCCCTGTTATTTTTGCATGAACATTGTTTGACTGAACACATCTGCACACTACACAAAACCAGACATGCGGATACCATCCATCATCATATGGCATCACGCATCATTTGGTGGCCATAAGCTGGTTTGATTCTGGTACCAGCAAACACGGGGTCCCTTACCCACTTCATTTTCAACAAGAATTCATCAGCATCCTTCAAGAAATTAACATTCTTCAATACAGTCAACATCTTCAAAATTTTCAAAGTACTCGGCGTTGCCCGGTAAAAGTCAAAATTTCAACTTTTTGACGGAAACAAGAATTTGACAGTACCCGGCGTTGTTACATGTTGCCGGATAACTCGGACTGCTGTTATCTTTTACGCAAGTCAAGCAAGTTGCTGCTGTCAAGGTTCCAGTGCTGTCGTTTTTGTGAAGGTCAAGTGCCGGTTGAAACGGGTTGTTTTCTGAAGAAGGCCAAGTACCGATTTCCATCAACTTACTTTTGGATTAGAAGGTCAAGTGCCGAAACAACTCAACACACAGTATTTCAGAAGCTCTTGTACCATCGTGTTAGCAGTGGAAGCAGTTCAGATGTGCCATCATCGTTGGAGCTTCGCTCTTTAGGACGTTGATTGGGAGCCGCGCTAGCGTAGTGGTTACAACACCGCTCTGGCGACCGGGTGATACAGGATCAAACCCGGGCGACGGCATTTGAGGATTTTTCGTCGACCGGGATTTGGACTGGATTAACTCGAGACCTGGCGAGGACATTTGAAAGAGTGTCGTCGACCAGGGACTGGCGGCTCCTGAGCCGACCCAGCTGCAATGGGTACCTCCGAAATCGGCGAGTATTTGCCTGAATGGCGAGGGACACCTGTCTCTGTACAAGAAATAAAGGGATACTCACGTAAAATCAATGTCAGGTTAGACATAAAAATAATAACCTGAGATTTCGCCTCGAGTATTAGCGGGCGAACGCAAAAAAAAAAAAAAAAAAAAAAAAAAAAAAAAAAAAAAAAAAAAAAAAAAAAAAAAAAAAAAAAAAAAAGGACGTTGATTGACATCCGTTTTTTCTGCTGTTCTACGATTGGAAGCCTATAAGTTAAGTGGCCTGTTTGTATGTAAACTGTGCCCTTATACTTCTGCTGAGTCTTCTGTGTATCATCTCATTCTATATGTTATATGTCTATATGTTATTTGTATATTTATATGTTTATATTTCAGCGGGTTCTCGGTTGGGTGGTGTCTCCGTTAGATTATGCCACGTCATAGAGGTCGTCTATTGTGAGCGTTTTCTGTAGGGTTTGCAAATTTCCGATACTGGAATTTGCTAAGCGACTTCTGTTGCTATTTATGTTAGCTGTGATGACATGTTTTAATATTGTTTTCGTTATTATTTCGCATTCTTTAGTTTTGTTTTGATTTGTTTGTATTTGTTAGCCTACTCTTGTCTATAATTTAGTTTCATACAACTTTTTTGTTTATACACTGTGGTGTCATGTATTTTGTTTAATTATAGCGCAGATATCGTCACATTTTTTGTGATATTTCATTAATTTCTGCTTTATTTTTAGTTGATTTCTGCGAACGTTTTTGTATTGTTGCTGATCTTTGTTATTGTTTACATTGTTATTGTTTACATTGTTTGCATTGTTTACATTTTCAATGTTTACATTCTGCATGTGTTTACATAGTCATTGTTTACAGTTATAGTAATTAGTTAATGGGCTATGCTAATGCACTGTTACTACTACACTGATGATAAATGAATGATGAATAGTGTCGTGCACTATTGAATGAGAAGTGCACTTATGATCAAGAATTGAGTGCTGATATTTCATATACAAGTTCTTTGATTGGAGACTTGTTTCCCACAGAGACTGGGATAATATAATGTGATGTGAATATACAAGTGCTTAATTAAGACTTGTTACACTTAGGTTTGAAATAAATTAGTTAATTATTTCAGGTTTTGGACTCATATGTTAGACAACATGTCTACATTTGAGCACTTTATTGAGCAGGGTAAATTGCTTGGGAAGACTGGTGATAAGTTAGAAGAATTTGCAACTGCTCGATATGATAAAGCAATGGAAGCTGAACAAAAGAAACTGCAGATGCAGGTGGATGAAAAAAGATTCCAAATGGAAATGGAAAAACAAAAAAGGGAATCAGAAGCTGAGGAGAGAAAACTCCAGCTACAGCTAGAAGCTGAAAGACTTCAAAAAGAGGCTGAGAATAAAAGACTTGAAAAAGAGGCTGAGAATAAAAGACTTGAAAAAGAGGCTGAAAATAAAAGACTTGAAAAAGAGGCTGAAAATAAAAGACTTGAAAAAGAGGCTGAAAATAAAAGACTTGAAAAAGAAGCTGAAAATGAAAGACTTCAAAAAGAGGCTCAGGCTGAGGAAAGAAGATTACAGAGAGAGTCTGATGAGAGGAAAGAGAAAGCAAAAATGGAACATGAAGAAAAGGTCTTAGCTTTAGAGTTGGAGAAATTGAAATTGACGTGCATGAGTAATGGTAATGATTCAAACAAGGGTTCATCTTCTGGTAAGGCTAATAATGATACTTTTAAGATTAAGTTACCAACATTTAGTCCTTCCAGTGATGACATAATGTTCTATCTGGACAGATTTGAACAAGCATGTACAGCTCATAACATAGACAAAGCAAAATATGTTTATCAGTTATCAGGGATACTGACAGGTAAAGCTCTAAGTATATTAAATATGGTGGATGAACCTGACAAGAACAATTATGAGGTTGTCAGGGCCGCTTTGTTAAAGAAATATCAGCTTAACGAAGACGGCTATCGTCTACAATTTAAAAACATGTTACCTGAAAATGGAGTTGAATTCTCCGAGTTTATTGCAAGAATACGCATTACTTTCTCACGATGGGTTGAACTATCTAAGACGGAAAAAACTTATGAAGGACTTATGGACTTAATACTTAGAGACAAAGTCATGTCGTCTGTCAATGAGTTTTTCCTTGCTTTCCTTCATGAACGTAAACCTAAAACAATAAAAGAAATGGAAGATTTCTGTTGCCAATACGTAACTGCGCACCCACACATAACCATGGGTAACTCTAAGGTGAAAGAAGGTTTACCAGTTGCTTCGGCAGCTCCGTATGGCCAAAACTTTGCTCGTAGATTCCAACAAAATTTTGATAGAAAGAGTAGCGGTAATTTCTGTCAAAATCATGGAAATCAATTTCATGGTGATTCTTCTTCGAAGAATTGGAGACAACCTGATAGTACTCGTTACTATCACCCTAATAATTATAAGCATTTCAAAAGAGGATATGGTAATAGAGGTTATTCCTGCCGAAGACCTCAGAACCAAACAAATAGATGTTCGCATCAATGTGAACATGATAGTAATCGTGGAAACTGGTATTCGAACCAGGATAACAATTACAATAGAGACAATAATAACTGCAGAGATAATAATAACTCTGATAACTTCAGAGGTAATAATAGTCGGGGTAGATCTCAACACAAAAAAAAAGATATCAGCAGGCTAATGCTGTACAACAGGAAACTGAGGGAGCCTGTAATCATGTTGTTGATAGTAAAAACTTTGGCGCTGTCACTGGTTCTGCTTTTGACTTTGAGAGAGCAAACAAATGCCCCCAATGCAGTACTTTATTCGAACCGGGTACCATAACTACTTTGAGTTGTGGTCACCCACTTCCCGCTCTTCCTGCTGCTGTTGCGCATGACGGGAGGGGTTCTTTAATTCTACATAAGGGTCTTGTTAATGATACTCCGGTCTCACTACTTTTCGATTCCGGATGCACCACTATTGGTGTTAGACAATCGCTTGTAGATCCATCTTGTGCTACAGGAAGGGTTATTAAATGTGTCACATTTGGCGGCACTCTAGAAAAATATCCTACTGCTGTAATTCGCATTGCCACTCCTTTCTTTACTGGAGATGTGCATGCTTGTCTCTTACCTAATCCTATTGCGGACCTTATTATTGGTCGTATTCACGGAGTTAGGGAGTGTACCCCACAGCAGATTGCTGCTTGGGAAGATAATAACATGCAAGCTACAAATGCAGTAGTTACAAGAGCACAAGCTCTACAAACACCCGAAACTTCACTGAATAGTGATAATGAAGTTGATAGCCAAGATAGTCACTTAGTAATCACTCGTGACTCTTTCATAAAATTGCAAGAAGAAGATCCTTCTTTAAAAAAAATTCTTCGTTCTTGCGAAGAAAGGTGATCCGAATCAGGATACAAATAGAAAATCTTGGATTGCAATGAGAAACGGCGTACTTGTACGTATGGTACAAGATTCGACTACGTCGGCACATTCGCAAATTCTTGTTCCCAAGAGCATGAGAGTGCAAATATTACAACATGCTCATGACTCGCAATGTGCTGGACATATGGGTTTTTCCCGTACGAAGTCGAGAGTCCTTGCGGCTTTCTTTTGGCCTTTTGTCAATAAGGACATTCGTATTTACTGCCGATCATGCAAGGTATGTCAGGAGGTCAAATCTAGAGGACCACGACATGCTGCGCCTATCCAGGCTGCTGACATTCCTATTCGGCCGTTTCAGAAAATGACCATAGATATTATTGGCCCTTTTAAGGTCAAGTCGGCCAGAGGACATCAGTTTATCCTTACATGTGTCGATATGTGCACACGTTGGCCAGAGGCTATTCCTCTTAAGAGCATATCTACTACAGATATCGCAGATGCTCTTTGGTTGATATTTTCTCGCTTGGGGTTCCCCAGAGAAATATTGTCAGACCATGGCACTCAACTCATATCTGACACTATGTCACAGGTAATGTCTACCTTACATATTGAACGATCTCTCAGTAGTATCTACCATCCTATGTCTAATGGGTTAGTTGAGCGTCTGAATAGAACGCTCAAGACTTTGCTTGGTAAGATAACTGAAGATCACCCTCAAGATTGGGACAGGGTTTTACCCGCGGCTCTCTTTGCCTATAGAGAAGTCCCTAATGAACACACAGGATTTTCTCCCTTCGAACTTGTCTTTGGCGCGCGTCCACGCGGCCCTATGTCTTTATTACACGATCTCATCACTGCCGATGATATTAGCGATGAAACTCAATCCTCATATGAGTATGTCATTGCTCTTAGACAAAAGATCATTGAGGCATGTAAGCTAGCAACTGCTTCATCAGAAATTGCTAAAGAGAAGGCAAGACAGTTTGCTAACAAGAATAGATGTCTACGACAACTTTGTCCAGGTGACAAAGCATTCGTCCTACTCCCCAGTAGGGAAAATAGACTTCTTATTGCATGGAAAGGTCCGTATGCAATAGTCTCTCGGATTTCCGATGTTGACTATGTGGTCGATATTGATGGAAAGCATAAAACTTTCCACATAAACATGCTTTCGGAATTTCACGAACGTCCGGACTATTTGCTGCCTATTTTCCAGGCAACGGATGATGCTCCTGCACCTCACGGTCATTATTCATCCCTGTCTGTCATACAGGATGAGGAATCTACCTTCTCTGATGTTAATCTTCCCCTTCCAGTGGTTCCATTACATTCTACGGAATCTTGGAAAAACGTTTCTGTTTCTCCTAATCTTTCTGGTGACGAACATCGACAAGTCTCGTCGATGTTACAAACATTTCAGGATGTTCTCACTGACATTCCTGGACACACAGATGTCATAGAACATGACATAATTCTTACCGACAATAATCCAATTAGGGTTAGGCCTTATCCTATTCCTATACACTTTCAGTCGCAAGTGGAAAAGGAATTGGATGAAATGATTCAATTAAATATAATTGAACCATCGACTTCACCATATTCTTCTTCCATGGTTATTGTCCGGAAGAAGGATAAGAACATACGAATTTGTGTTGATTATCGCAAATTGAATCAGGTCACAAAGTTCGATGCTGAACCGATGCCTTTGTTAGAAGATCTACTGATTAGACTTTCTAATTCTAGATTCTTCACTAAACTTGACTTGTCTAAAGGTTATTGGCAAGTGCCTTTAGCAGAGCATGCCAAACCTCTTACTGCTTTTTCTACACCTAGGGGTCTATTTCAATGGAATGTTATGCCTTTTGGTCTCATGAACGCCCCTGCCACTTTCGTTCGCATGATGCGTCGAATTCTGTCACATCGTTCGGATGTCATCGCATACTTAGATGACATCTGTCTCTTCAGTGATACCTGGGAAGATCACTATTTAGGGTTATATGACTTACTGTCCACTCTACGTGAGAATAATTTGACAGCGAAACCTTCTAAAGCTTTTGTTGGTTTTGGTGAAATCTCTTTCCTGGGTCATCGTGTTGGTCATGGTCTCTTGAAGACAGAAGACCACAATACTTCCAAAATACTGAACATCTCTGTTCCTAAAACGAAGAAACAAGTTAGGAGTCTCTTAGGTTTAATTCAATTTTATGGGAGATTTATTCCAAATTTATCTTCGATCATGGCACCTCTCTCAACATTGTTGAAGAAAGGTTCGCCTAATCTGGTCCGTTGGTCTGAAGAATGCCAATCTTCACTAGACCAAATCAAGAATATATTTTCTTCTCCTCCCATCTTAAGATTACCTACTCTTGATAGGACTTTTGTTCTTCGGAGTGATGCTTCATCCACTGGGATTGGAGCAGCACTGATGCAAGAATATGCAAATACTCTGCATCCTGTTATGTACATTTCTAGAAAACTAAATGCGGCAGAGAGGAACTACTCGGTTTTAGACCGTGAGTTGTTAGCGATGGTTTGGTCAATTCTAAAGTTACAAAGATTCCTCCTGGGCGCACATTTCATTCTAGAGACTGATCAGAAAGCTCTTACAGCTATTCAGACTAAGAATTTGAAGAGTTCGAGATCCACTCGATATGCTATAGCTCTTCAACCTTTTCACTTCACGGTACGAGCTATCCGTGGTGCGGATAATGTGATGGCTGACATTTTGTCTAGATGCCCACATGACTCCAACTAATACTTCTGTCCTATATTTCCATATATTACAGAGTCATAACACACCTATATTTCTACAATAGATTAGCACATCTGTACTTACTTTATATGTACACACTATCGTGCTTTGTTGTCATCTTCTTCTGTTCGTTTTTTTAAGATGATAGAGGAGGACTGAGTAGTTAATATAAGGGCCGTTAGTTTACTAAACAGCCACAATTATTAATAATGTATTGTACCTTATGAAGCATATTAGTTATTAATTAGCATTATATTGCTTGTACTTTCTCAGAATGTCATTGTTGAGCTGAGGACTTACCTTACTAGTATCAAGCATGACGAGTTCTAGATTGTGTACTTACCCTCGGAATACCAGAGCATATGTCCTGGATCGTCATGTAGTTTAACTTTACTATGTACTTATGTCATTACATGTCAAAGAATGTACTATTTAAATTTTCCTATCAGATTTGTACATCCATTTTTAAAGACAATATTAGAGTATGCTGTTTAATGATGATTGTGGTAACTTGCATACGTATATTGTGTTTACATGCTAACGTGATGTGTGTTGGTGACACCTCCCCGATGTGAATATTTTTTGAGACATATTTATTTTTCTGTTGAGGTATATCCTCACCAGACACTCTATATTTAGCCTCATGTTAGGCAATTTAATTAATTATCAGCGCATAATTCGTGCGTTTTGAGCCGCTTATCGCATGCTCTTTGATATTTAAAAAAAAAAAAAAAAATATGTTCCACATTTTTTTTTTTTATCGGGAGGAGGTGGTGATATGTTGCGTGATAAATTCTCGCAACATCGTTTTATTACAATATCTATTTTATAACGCAAGGGCAACAACTGCTTGAAATTTATAGTCACTTTTCTCGGTAAGCATTTGTCTTCCCGCGTTGGTATTGAATGCAGTTAAGTTTTGAGCTGTGGTCTTTTTGCGCTGGACTGCGCATGACTGGTCTTGTTTTTTGGTCGATCGGTTTCCGCCCACCACTAGTGGAGTGAGCGATTTGAATGGCGAAAGAGATGCCTCGTTGAAGAGGGGATCTCTGCTATTTTTTGTTCTGTCAGGGATGTGTAGTCCTCTTAATGGATATTTCGTTTATTCGAGATAATACCTCTAGTGTTTCCCACATGTCGGGAGGCGTGATATTTCTGTGTATTTCCTGAAGGCAAGGTAAATTGACTTTTCATTAACTCTATCGATTTTGGGTCGTGAGCGATTTCGATTCATAGCCTGTCTTCGAAAGTCGTCGTCACGAGATGTTTTCCCAGCTCACATGTCGCTGTATTGTACTGCATCGGTTGATGCATGTCCCAAGGACCATTACTTGCTACTTTGTTAAATGAACTAGGTTTGGAAAACCTTTATTATCTAGAGGATATTTTTGAGGACATTATTTATACTTCGGCAGACGTGTCTGTCTTGCTGAAGTCAGACTAAGGAGAGTGAACTGATCTCATACATCTGGTTATCTCCTGGCTGTTATAGAAAAGGATGGAGTTTTTTTCACCTGACTACATTTACAGCACTATGAAATATAACATGCATCTGACTCATCATTGTAATGCTGTCTACCGTCTATTGCTGTATTGAATGTTGCTGTGATAATGACTGTTTGATGTGCCTACATATTCGCGTAACCATTTTGTCACTGTGGCGTCCACAATAAATAATGAAGAAAAACGTCAACGGCTGTTACAAGAATCATTGACTTTATACGTCGTGAGTTTACTGACGTCCTATGTGGATTGCCCTGTTATTTTTGCATGAACATTGTTTGACTGAACACATCTGCACACTACACAAAACCAGACATGCGGATACCATCCATCATCATATGGCATCACGCATCAATGACATCTGCCTATTTCATGACTCGTGGGAAGACCATATTGATGGTTTAACTTCCCTTCTACATACGTTACGTATGCATGGTTTGACTGTGCGACCTTCAAAGGTCCAAATAGGTTGTCAGGAAATTTCTTTTCTTGGTCACCGAATAGGTAACCACAAACTGTATCCTGACGACAATACAGTCAAAAGAATTCTTGAGATTTCTACCCCTTCAACTAAGAAACAAGTTAGAAGCCTTCTAGGCCTGATAAACTATTACCATAAGTTCATCCCGCATTTCGCACAACTATCTACACCTTTGTCCGCACTGTTGACCAAAGGTAGTCCTAATAAGGTACGTTGGGACAAAGATTGCGAAAGCGCTTTGGTAACAATTAAGAAATTATTTAGCAATGCACCTATTTTGTTATTACCGAATATACGTATTCCATTCATTCTGCAATCAGATGCCTCGAGCTACTCCATGGGTGGTTGTTTACTTCAATGTTACAAGGAAACTCTCCATCCATGTTTCTATGTGTCGAGGAAACTGACTCCGGCTGAACAGAAGTATGCGACAGGTGAACGTGAGCTCCTGTCGATGGTCTGGTGCCTGGAGAAGCTGTCAAGATATCTCATCGGCACGCACTTTTACATTATGACAGACCATAGTCCTCTTACTTACATAACAGCTAGAACTATGCGTAACGCTAGAATACACCGATGGTACTTGTTGATTCAAGAATTTTCATTTACGATCCTGCCTATTGCTGGATCAGACAATAACTTGGCAGATCTTTTATCGCGCAACTTCTCTGAGAAGAAATTGAATTAACTCTTTAGTCACCATGTTGACAAGTGCTATTATTAATGTTATAAAATTTAATGTGTCTACTTAATGATTATCATAGTTATAAGTAGGTAGTACTAATATTGATATGTTCGGGAGACGGGCGTCTTCTCCATCTCTATCATCCGTGCCACAAGTGTCACGTTTGGAAGTGAGGGGGATGATGTTGAGGATTGCTTCATGTCTGCAGCATGGCGCATTCCTCAAATGATTATATCTCCGCGACTGATGTCGATGATTGTTTCATGCTTACAGACATTTGGATTTGTGCTCGATCCGAATGGCTGTATCATGGAACACCTCAAACGAATAGAGATATATCTCATCGACCGATGTCGATGATTGTTGCATGTGTGCAGGCATTTGAGTTTTGGCCGACTCGAATTGCTGCACCATGGAACATCGCAATTGAATATAGTAACGACAAGTATGCATATCACTATGCATGACGCGTATGTCTTTGTAAGGTCATTCGACGTGTGGGCTTCGGCCCCAACGGCAGCGTATGGCATGTGTGGCCATTGCCACTATACATTCGACTTGTGGGTTTTGACCCGAACGGCAGTGTGTTTCAGAAGTGTGGCCATTGCCACTGATATTGTGTGGTACAACCACTTTTTAATTGTGTGGCTGGGAAGCCATTTGAGCAGTGTATTTCTTGAACCAAACGTAAGTCGTCGTATGAATAACGCAGTTTGCATAATTATGGCAGATTAGCCTGGCGTGGTATGCCAAAGGAACATTGTGTTACTAGCAATAGTGTAAGACTAGTATAGATGGATATTGTGCAGCTAGCGGCAAGCGTAAGCCTAGTGTAACGGATATTAAACGACTAGCAGTAGACGTAAGCCTAGCATAATAAGTGTATTGCGAAACTAGCAGGATAGTTAAGTCTAGTGCAACAGGCTATTGTATAAACTAGCGACGGGAGTAAGTCTAGTTAGCCTCTGAATTTATGCCAAAGGACATTGGCCGTTAAAAGGAACTGACCTCTAACCAGAACTCTAGATAGAGATTGTGAACATGTGCTTATGAAATAATGAGAACTCTTACAGATCGTATATGAATGTGATGTGACTTTTGTTCCCATGTAGTTGGTGTCTGCTCATGGTATGAAATTAATAATTAAATATTTTGAGTCGTCAAAATCACAGTCTTATCAACTATCGTATTCGAAGTTGAGTTAAATGCTATTCATCTTCAACTAATCATGACCAGTGATGATTAATGTCTTAACACGCTGCATCTCACACTGCCAATATAATCAATAAGACAAGAGACTAATACAGGTCAGTCAAGGGTCGAATATTTAATATGAAACATATTCAGCACAGAATGTATCACAAGGGTTAAGCAGACATTATCGATACCAACGAACAGTATTACGGAATCCTACAAAAGTGATAAGAACCCGAGGGACTTTGACTCTATAAACTGAATACGCATATAATAACTTGGTCATCCTCAAATACTAGAAGTCATCGAAGCACCCATAACACACGGGGGTCCTGAGAGTCCGCAACAGCAACCCACGCCCCCTTTAGCTCTTTCAGATGTGGGTACACCACTGTAGAGCAGCGTGTTGCCATCGAGATCCATGACTCCTTGTCCCTTTTTCTTTGTTTCCGTTATAGCCATGATTTCTAATTTTGCTTTCCTCATCTCTTCCACCTGTCGGCGTCTGTGGCCTAATGGATATGAACGCAGTTTCATAATCCAGATATACCAGGTTCGAAACCTGCTGCAGGCGGTTCGTTAGCAGATCGCTTTGTGTGGATTTTTAACAATGGTATAAGCGCCGTACCGTTCAGAAAGCAATGGCAACCTACTGAATGAAAAAAAATTGCCTAGAAAAATCACAAACAGCCAATAACAGCTGGGGTTGATTGCCACGTCCTGTAAAGGATAAGCAACTAACATCTCTTCCACCAGCTCCTCTTCTTTCCCATTTATACTTCTTGTGTTCCATGTTCCATAAGTCGTAGTCCGTTCCAGTTCGTCGCCTTTAGAATCAGTCCGGTTTTCTCTCTTATAGTTCGCGTAATCATGTTTTAAAGCAAACAGGTGATTGGCCTGTTGTGCCTTTGCATGGTGGAGGGGCTGCCTCCTTACGGTCTCCATGCAGGCCGCCCTCCTCCTTTTACAGCCGGGCTTGGGACCGGCCTATGCGGAGTTATTTTATTATTACACTGGAGTAAAAGCCCATCATATGACGGGAATTAAATTCAAAAGCCCCAACACTTAACGGCACTTTATTTATTCAAATACTTGTGGAAAAATAATGCTAGGTGTGAACATCCGATTGTCCATCAGAAGAGCACCTTGATTTTCTGTTGTTTTAATCTGCCGGATAGTTCATAACATGACTGGGATCTTCAGATACTATTTGATCGGAACTATAATAGAGCTTTAGCTAACCTGGAAGTGTTGTAATGATTCTCTATTCAGATCTGAAGCCTCTGGTGCACAAAATTACTCATTGGAGGAAATAAACGTCCGTAGACATTAAGTGTGGGTATTTATACATCTCTAAACACTTGTACACGAAGAAACATTTTAAAACAATTTTGCTGTAAATGTCTCTTCATCAGATACAATCCACTTATGTGGTGACAGTGAGAACAGTTATCAACATTTTCTTCCATTTTTAAAAATTCCCGTATTAAAAACCAAAGTATTTGTTTTACATTCGATGTTAAACAAAGTCTGAACATGCATTCCGTGCACAGAGAGATGTTACGTATTGTCGCATGCACACCATCCTTTGCACATTTTTCTTTGGTGAGAGTTACTATTTTCGGGAGAGTATTAAAATATACATACCAAGCTTCGTCTGTTTAATTCAAATGTTATCTCAGTGTTAACATACGGCTGTGAGAGTTGGAAAATAACAAAATCATTGGAGAACAAGCTGAATACATTCGAGAACAAATGTCTTAGAAAACTCATGAACATCAGTTGGAAAGAATTCAAGACTAATCGACAAATAAGAGAAGACTCTAGGCAGAAATATGTCTCCGACTATATAAGGAAAAGACGATGGTCATATATCGGTCATGTCCTACGAATGCAAAACAACAGAATACCACTACAGGCGCTCACTTGGGTTCCTGAGGGTAAGCGGAAAAAAGGAAGACCAAAAGAAACACTCAGAAGAACAATAATAAGAGAAGGAAGAACGTTGGGCCTAAATAATGTGCAAGAGCTAAGAGGAGTGGCGTCACAACGAACAACCTGGAGAGCACTGGTTTCTGCCTTATGCGCCGTGTTTGGCGCTTAAAGAATTTATTATTATTATTATTATTATTAAAATAACCAAAATATTTGTTTTACATCTGATGTTAAACAAAGTCTGAACATGCACGCCGTTCACATGGCGCATGCATACTAACCTTTGCGCACTTTTCTTTGTCAAGTGTTACTATTTTTGGGAGCGTTACGAAAGGAAAGAATGACAGAATGAGCTGGAAATCTATATATATATACAGTACTTTGCAAAAAAAATGGCAGTCATATTTTCGCAACGCAGCACACTCATAGAAGCAAATAATAATAAAAACTGTATGTCCAGAGGAAGATTGGTATCTCCCCTATCTATTAATAGTGGTTTCAGTACAATATAATGTTGCCTTCTCCAGCAAGGCAAGCCTGGATGCGGCGAGGCATACTTCCCGCAAGTGTTTGTAGGTAATTGTGAGTCAGACTGTCCCAGTATTTTTCAGCTACCTTCTTCAATTGTTCAACGTCTCTGAGTCCACTCTTTTTTAAATGATTCTTGAGTAGTGCCCAAACGTTTTCAATTGGGTTTAGGTCGGGACTATTGCTGGGCCACTTCAGCACTATCACATTCTTCTCTTGCAGCCATGCTTTGGTGGTATGAGCTGTATGCTTTGGGTCATTGTCTTGTTGAAATGTGCACCCATCGGGGTACATGACATGCATAAATGGCAGAAGGTGTCCCTCTAGTATGTCGATGTACCTTTCTTTCGTGAGAATTCCTGTGAAAACACACAGTGGGGTGGCACCTCTTGCTGCCACCCCTCCCCAAAGATGGAATTTATGGGTATGTTTCGGTCACTGGTACACAGGCGTTACAGAGTCTTTCATCCAAATATTTATTTGAGCAGGATAAGACCAAACAGAACATTCATCTGAAAAAATCGCATTGTCCCATGACAAATTTTGGTGTTCGTGGCACCAGTTCAAGTGCATCTGTTTGTGAGTCTCTGTGAGAAATGGTGACGAAATTACCCGCTTTTTTGTGTAATTCATCCTGTGTAGCTCCCGGTTGACAGTAGCATTAGATACCTCTGGGTTTCCCAAATCGATCATGCGCTGCCGTATGTTTTCTACACTCTTCATTGGCCCAGCCAGAACGATTTGGGCGAGACGCCGATGGTCCTTTGTGTCCAAAATTCTTGACCCCCCACTACCTTCTTTTCGCTCGATTCCATTACCTGCTTTTAATTTACTCACAACTCTGTAGACAGTCTGCTCAGGAATGTTCAAGGTTTTAGAAATGTTGGAACATGTTTGATTTCCTTCATTCCAAAGCTGTGAAATTAACATACACTTTGACTTTGTGTCCATTTTCTGTCACTAGCATTAGAAATTGTCGTCTGCTCTATTATCAAGGGACTTTACTCTACGCTAATTTTTTTTTTTACTTTTGGTAGTGTTTGCTCACTTAAGTGGAGTGTAAATTTGGGGCAGAACATGCATATTTAATTAGATTTCAGCATATTTAGCTGAGCAATATGACTGCCATTTTTTTTGCAAAGTACTGTATATGGGATTCTAAGATTATCAAGTATTTTATATAATTTTTAATAATAGTGTTTTAAAAATTATTATTATAATGTTAAGAGTATTAGTAAGTATTCATCAATTAAGTGTTATTAATAGCTATTCAAATGTTTAACAGTAATGTTTAAAAACAAAATTGTGATTACAGTTTTATTTCACCACCTTTAAACTCCCCAAAGAAACATTGGCCTTCAAAAAACGTTTGCCAAGTTTTCATGTCCCGTGCCATCCGCTCAAGATCTTTCTATGTTTTCTTTATCATAGTTCTCTTCTCCATGTGTTCTCTGGTCTTCCTCTACGATTTTTTTACTCTGGAGATTCCAGAACACGAGCTGCCTTGTAATGCTATCAACACGGTTCCTCAATGTGTCTCATATCCATCTACAGCAGGGGTTCCCAACCTGGGGTGCGAGATGGCATTTCAGAGAGTGCGTCAAAGAAGCCTAAGGTCAGGCGTCTCACGCTGAACCAACTGAGCTATCAACGTGATATTACTTTTGTAGGGGGGTGCGAACATTAATCAAACATTTCCTAGGGGTGCGGGGCATAGAAAAGGTTGGGAACCCCTGATCTACAGCGTCTTCTTCTCATCTATTGTTCCACTGGCACTTGTCTGGTTCTTGTCATCAGTTCCACATTAGTAATCTTGTCATCAGTTCCACATTAGTAATCTTGTCATCAGTTCCACATTAGTAATCTTGTCATCAGTTCCACATTAGTAATCTTGTCATACCATTTCAATCTTCTACTCTACGCAAGCATCCATTTATGATATATCCATCTTTGTCTATATTGCTGCTAAGGTATATGTTTGATTCTACATATCAAATGAATTTTTTTCAGTACTACCATGTTATCTTTTCCTGCATATATATTATCTCCTGTACTGTATATTTTTAGACCACCTTGCTGTAATCTCGCATCAAGTAATTTCATTTTGTCCTGCATCTGATTACGATTATGGGACAAAAGTGTCAGGTTATCGGTAAAATCAAGATCGTCAAGCTGTTTAGTCAGTCCTTTTTTAAATACACAGTAATGTCTATGTAAATATTTAAAAACATTTTATCAAACGAAATAGCTTTGATGTACACTAGTGATCTTGTTTTAAAATGTCAGCAATTATTTTGAAATTAAAAACAAAACATTTGGACGAACTGTCACATGCCGTGGGAACAGGTTTGTATCGGATGTTGTCTATTGTGTTGCTTGGTGAGTTTTGTTGGTGACGTTCTCCCATGCCACGCTGCTTGTTTCTTTTTCTTATGAATTTTGTTTGTACTTTTCTCTCATGTCATTCCGTCAGTTTATCTAGTGTTTTTTTTTTTTCTTATGAGTTTTGTTTCTGACTTTCTCCCATGACACGATGTCAGTTTCTCTAGTATTTGTCCGTATGTGTTTTGTTGGTGACTTTCTTCCATGCCACGCCCTCAGTTTATCTAGTATTGTTTCATTTTAGTTTTGTTGGCGACTTTCTCCCATGCCACGCCCTCAGTTTATCTAGTATTGTTTCATTTTAGTTTTGTTGGTGACTTTCTCCCATGCCACGCCCTCAGTTTATCTAGTATTGTTTCATTTTAGTTTTGTTGGTGACTTTCTCCCATGCCACGCACTCAGTTTATCTAGTATTGTTTCATTTTAGTTTTGTTGGTGACTTTCTCCCATGCCACGCATGTAGCATTTGATCAAACGAGTTTTGTTGGTAACTGTATGTAGTGCTACGATGTCAGTTTTCTCTAGTATTTTCTCTCCGTGTATCTCCACTTGTTCCGATTTCTGTTAGTCTTCTCAGTTGTTATAACATGTTTCAACTTTCCCAAGAAACTGACTGTGCCCTGATTTTAGTAATGATTATTGTGGTCTATCTTTCTTTGAGATAACGATGACAATAACTTTCGTTCAGGCTGAATCCAGAGCAGAGCCGATTGTACCAATTCCCAGAAATCTGACCTAGCGCCATAAAGAAGAGAAATGTAATAATGGATCGACTCCTAAATTTATCTAAAGCAACCTTATTTCATAAACAAAGTTGCGCCTCCTATTTCCTTTATTTTTGTTTTTCCAGATATTTTGTTTTTTAATGATTTTTTTTTTTTTCGTTTTACTATAACATAAATTTCGGTTTCATTTCATGGTTTAATTCAGCGATTTCAGGATCATTTTTCAGTAGCGTTTTGTGTGTGTGAAAATAAGAATGTCATTCTGGATGATGCAACCCATATCAGCAGGGTCACCTGTTACATGACTAACAACGATACAATTACGTTCAAAATATAACAGAAAACAATGTACTTTGAATACCCAAGTTTCTCTTTGTGAATCGCGTGTCAAGCAGATATCCAACTGAAACAATCTGCATCAAATACTCCCACTGAAATTAAACAATACATGGAAGAAATGAAAGTGTTTTTTTTGTTTTGGCTTTTTTGTTTTTGTTATAAATTTGGTGGGGTTTTTCTATTTAATCCCTGTGGGAGGCCCGCACTTCTTAAAGCCTACTCCTTTTCTGAGAATGCTTTCTTTAAAAAAATATTTTAGGAAATGAAATAGCTAGAATATGTGCTTTACTTGCGTTTGCCAGTTATTGTTGCGATGGCTGGACGTACAAATACGCCTATAACAATTGCTGACGCCATCAGCTCTTTGAGCTGAAGTGTGGAATATGTGAAAACTGGTGCGTCACATATATGACCCAGGAAGATGTTTCCAATAGCTTTAAGATTATGTAACATTAGATGCGTCTGGGTCCGATTTTGGGTGGTGCGGTGAAAATTTAAAAAAAAGAAAAAAAAGAAAAGAAAAGAAAATCAAAATTGTACAAGATAAAAAGACATAGAAACAAAATTTCTAAGTAAAAAAATGTTTGCGATTTGAAACGGATCGTTTTCCTATGCCTATATTATTCATTAAAATTAAAATTAAAAAAAAAAAAAAAAAAAAACGCGCACAGTGCTCCGTCTGTAACTCATAGTGAGTAAAGACAAAAAATTTACTTAAATAAGATTTGACAAAAATTAATGTGTTTTGTTTTTATAGAATGCTACGGTGAGCATGTTGCGGAAATTACAGTGTGGTCCAACTCATTAGTATGAAATTGAGTCTCGTAAGAATACAGTCAGTACCCGCATGATGGAAAGGGGGGGGGGAAGGGGAGAGAAGAGGGGCGATGACGTCACAAGACCTAGTATCATTCTAAACCCGACTCTGGATGAAATGTAACATATTTTATCAACCTACAACATTACATTTATGTTCTCAAGGTCTCATTATAACAGGTGATCATGCCTGTCGTAAATTTCCGATAGGTGATTAAGAACAATGTTAGGTCCCGTCTGAATAGAACTGACAAAGGTGATGACTCAGTGCGAGATAAGGTAAATATATAGATTTTCACTAGTGAGTTGGTGAAGGGTAGAGTCTGTCCCTGGATTTGAGAAGCTACTCTAGTCCAGCCTATCGGTTACGACTAAAAGTTGTTGTTCAGACAGTTCCCTTTCTATATTAATATGTATATATATATATATATATATATATATATATATATATATATATATATATATATATATATATATATATATATATATATATATATATATATCCACCACTCACATACACACACAGATAAGTGACGACAATTAGACGCACAAACGTGAAAACTATAGTAATGGAGTATGGGTATTGGGACTAGCTGACCGACACTGGTAATAAGTTTTATGTTAATGTTTATTTATCATAAAAGAACTTCACAACAGTTATTATAAAATATCAAAAATACAAAAATCATAGGTTACAGACTTAAATAAAGAAATAGACCCACTAAGTGTAACTCCCTCTGTAGAGACAAAATCCCACAAGAAGAAGTTAATTAACCCCCAAAAGAATAGCACTAGGGTCTAGGATTTTACTACACTGTAAAGAACAGAGTTTCTACGTTAATCTATTCTGAGATGAACAGTATTAGCAAAACATCATAAGAAATAAACAAAGTGAGTGCATGGATTATACAGTGAAAGAATTATTCATCTCTTCTTTCTCTCGCTTCAGACAGACAGTGGCCACATTTTCACTCTTACCTCATGCGTGCTTTCACAACATCTGGAACATCTCCATGGAAAAAAAAAACAACCACAGATCCAAGGTTGGGTGTTGGCAAAACAAGCCCCAGTTTCTCCAAGACTGATTAATCTTTTTATTGGGAAACGCTTGCTTTGATATTCCTCCTTTAGGATTCTGTTTATGTCACATCAATTAGTCCAGGTTGGAAAATACTTAAGAGCTTTAATGTTCACAGAGTCAGTAGCTAGTAAAATTGATACTTGGAGAGAATGTCAGAGGGGTAAATCTCTCTGGATAAAAATCCTTGTTACACCACAAGTGGTTGGTAGTCGGGAAATGTTAATTGTTGGAAATTTCGCCACAACGGGCTGAAGGTATATGAAAATCTGGGTAGCTAAATGTCAAGTTACAATTCTTATTAATGTCATATATTTGCACTCTCTCTCCCTCTCTGTGAAGACAAGAGAGCCAAACCGGTCAACCTCGAAGACCGATTTTACTAAAGAATGGTTTAGTGCTGTTGGACTTAGACCCGTTTATTAAATTATGCTGAAACCGCTGGTAGGTTTTGGGTATGTGTTACGTGCAGTCTTTGATATCTTGCAATATAATACATTTGTATGCTTGTTATGTTCGCAAATATTTTGTAAACAAAATAGATACTTTTTAGTGCTTAAGGAAAAGTCATTATTGAGTTACTTCCCTTGAAAGGAGTTTCGCCACTTTCGATCGAACTCCGCGGATGAATCTAGTTTTACTACGATTTATTCTTTGTTTGGGTAGAAATAGATTGTTCTTGCTTCAGAATATCTATGGCCTGAATTTATGTGTATTGTTTGTCTAGGTAGGACGAGTCGGTCTTATATCTGTATATCTTTACATATCTAAGTCGAACTATATGTTCTTTGTCGCTAGAAAGGTCAAAGGCTGTCCAGCGGATGTGTCGCTAGTGAGTTGTGATTTGGCTTCGCCCTGATGGGCGCTGTTGTGTTTCTGTATCGGCTTGTCGCCGGGAAAAGTGATCTCAAGATTGATGGGGAAAGTGATAGACGTTTAGACCTATCCTGTATGCTTTACCCCAGTGTTTATTCTTATTGCCAAGGAGTGGCAGAATCATATTTCTTATGCTAAGGTAAAGAAAGCATTTCTTATGAACTCTTACGAAGCCATCGTTTTCGATAAGCAGACGCACGATTTGTACGTCTGAGGGAATATTTAACTAGATGAAGAGGACATTCATTTCTAGCAGCACCATATGGTATGATGAAGTCAATTGCATCATGATAGAATCTACAGAGCAATGAGAACATTTAATGTAGGATTAACTTTGATACAGATTCCAGTTTGTATCCTAAAGTGAGTGACAGCTCACGACAGCAGCCATCTTGTATACACATATTTAAGGACTATCAAGAAGAGAAAGGGATGCCCCGTATTATCGCTTGATGAGTCCAGAGATCACTGCTACAGAATGAGAACCCATTATTAGTGGTTTAATATTATATATGAAAATATGTGCTGAACTTTACATAAAAGAATCTTCGCTAGTCGAGGTTAGGTCTAGAAGCCATCTTGAATATTGTTTATAAACTGACGTGCTTTGTCAGTAAACTCAGAGGATATATATATGGGCAATACGGAGTGCTTATCTACTGACACTCCATTGTGCTATTAGTCAACATGAGTGCCCATGTATCATTGCAAGACCATTTATCCACTGTACCATGATGTATTATGCCAACCTGTCATTTGTCACTGTATCCGTGCTGTCGAGTGTGTACGTCCAATTAAACTGTAGCAAAGGTACACAGTCGTTGGTGTCGATGACTTCCAGCCATACATGAGTGAAAGAAAAAGACCATTTGTCAACACCACGAACTCTTCTTATCATTCGCATATTATACTCTCACTCTATGTATACACACCACTGCGTAGGTCGAGTTGACATTCCATACTCAAACCACGAGCAACACTCTGACGAGTCTTTAACACTGATGAATGATACAGCATTTAACACTGGTGAGCCAGCTTTCTGGGTTTGACCTCGCAGAAGTTGAGAAGTCAACAGACTACCGATACCAGACCATTTCCTGTGGCTGATACGACACACTTGCAGTATTAGTTTGCTCTTTGTCAACACTTTGTCACGTGACCTATCAAGTGAATGCAGTATCTAGGTCAGCGTTGTTGACATTTTTACGCTTAGACATTACAGAGTTTCACAGTACAGAGATGATACTTTGAAGGCCATAAACTGTTCTATTGTTGCAGTATTGTTGAACATAAGTGCGTAAATTTCATCGTTGGACCTTCTGATACTAATATTGTTGAACATTGTAATAGATTGAAACAAAAATCTAGTATTGATTAAAGTGGCAGTTTACTTTGTTTATTCAGAAACTGTGCCATTATATTTCTGAACTGAAACTCTTTCCAACACATTTCATTACTGAACATCCTATCTGCAACACAGTGCTTTATATATTACACACATGATATATGCATTTATGATTATATGTTATATGTTATTTGTTTGTATAGTATATTAGTTTATATGTCAGCGGGTTGTGTTTAGGTTGGGCGGTGTCTCTCAACAGAATATCCCACGTGATAGAGGGTCCGTTGTGAGCGTTTTCTGTAGGTGCAATTTCCTTAATTGGAAATTTGCTTGCAACAACTAGTTGCTATTTGTGTTAGCTGTGAAGGCTGTAATTATTGTTATTTTTGTAATATTTCTTTGTTCTTTAGTTTTGTTTTGATTTGTTTGTAATTTGTTGGTCTACCCTTTTCTATCTTTCAGTTCTATTCACAATTTATATTCATATACTGTGACGTCATTTGTGTTGTTATTCCTTGCAGACTCAGTGATTATTTTCATTGATTTCCCTATTTGATTTATTTGATTTCTGCAAATGTTTTCATATTGTCAGTCTTATTTGTACTTTATGTATGCTGTTGGTTGACATATGTTTTATATAGGTATATTTCATAAGACACTATTGCTTGTGCACTGCACTTGGATTATGGTATAAACCAGTACTTTATTATTATTACTGGTATACAAGAAATTATACAAGACCTTATTAAGGCTTGTGACCCACTGAGATTGAGATAGTGTACTGATTAATCAAGTCATTAAGAACTTGAGGTATTATTATTGTTTCAGGTAATTAGTATTATTGTTAGACATCATGTCTACATTAGAATACTTCATTGCACAAGGGAAATCCCTTGATAAGACTGGTATGGAATTAGAACAATTTGCAATTGCTCAATATGACAAAGCATTAGCTGCAGAAGAAAGAAAAACTACTGCTGCAGAGGAGAGAAAGCTGCAAAGAGAAGCTCTAGCTGAAGAAAAAAAATTGCAAAGAGAAGCTGAAGAGAAAAAAATTAGAAGCTACTGCTGCTGCTGAACTAAAGAAATTGCAGATACAGACTGAGGAAAAAAGATTCCAGATGGAAATGGAAAAAGAAAAAAGAAAAGATGAAGCTGCTGCAGAACAAAAAAGACTAGACAGATAAGCTCTAGCTGAAGAAAAAAAAGCAATAAGAGAACATGAATTTGAGTTAGAGAAATTAAGATTGACAATTATGAGTAATGTTAATCAGGCATCTAGTGGTAATGGTAAAACTTCTACTTACAAGGTTAAGGTGCCACCGTTCAATCAGTCCAGTGACGATATTACATTCTGGCTGGATAGATTTGAACGTTCTTGTCGTACTCATAATGTGGATAAATCACAATATGCTAACCAATTAGCAGAAAACTTGAAAGGTGAATCTCTGACTAGATTATGCCTTGTAGGAGAAGCAGATAAGGATAATTATGATGTCATTAGGGCGGCTTTGATAAAAAAAATACCAGCTAAGTGAGGAAGGCTATCGCCTTTTGTTTAAGACGATGGTGCCTGAGACAGGTGTAGAATTCTCAGAATTCATTGCAAAGGCACGTCTCACAGTTGATCGCTGGATTGAGCTTTCCAAAACAGAAAAAACTTATGAAGGACTTATGGATTTGTTGCTCAGAGATAAGATTATGTCATGTGTTAACAAACCATTCCTTGAATTTATACATGAGCGTAAACCCAAATCACTAAAGGAAATGGAAGAATATTGTTCCCAATATGTCACTGCACACCCCGACGTGACTTTTGGCAACGCTAAGATTAAGGAGAGTATGCCAGTTGCTTCAGCAACACCATACAATCCCAATTATTCACACAGATTTCAGGGACCTCAAAACAGATTTGAAAAAAAGGTAACCATAATAGTTATCAAAACCAAGGTAACCAATCATTTCAGGGTTCTTCTTCAAAGAACTGGAGACGAGCTGATAGCTCTCGACACAGGGGTGGTAATAATTATAGGAATTTCCGTAGAGGAAGTAATTATAGAAACTATCAGGGTTATCCGTCTTGGAGTCAACAAGATCATAATTACAGAGATACTCATTATAATGAATATGATAATGGTAACCAGGAAAACTATGACTCAAACCCAAATAGGGGTTACAATAGAGGTAACAATAACTACAAAGGTAATAATAACCGAGGTAGATCTCAAAACAGAAGACATAAACAACGTTTTCAGGCAAACTCCGCACAACAAGAGTCTCATGAAGCCTATAAACAGAGTAAAGATAATAATGACGCTAGTAATATGGCATGTTCCGCTTTTGATTTTGGGAGAGCATCTCAGTGCCCCCAATGCAAAACATTATTTGAGCCAACCACAGTGTCTACTTTAAGCTGCGGCCATCCTCTTCCTGCTCTTCCTGCGTCAGTCGCGCATGATGGAAGAGGTTCTCTTGTCCTACATAAGGGTTTAGTGAATAACAATCCAGTCTCCGTTCTATTTGATTCTGGATGCACCACAATTGGTGTTAGGCAGTCACTCGTAGATTCTTCCCGTGCCACTGGACAAGTAGTCAAATGTGTAACATTTGGCGGCACATTAGAGAAATACTCTACTGCTATCATTAGGATTGCTACTCCTTTCTTTACAGGAGATGTACACGCATGTCTTCTTCCGAATCCGATCGCCGACCTTATCATCGGTCGCATTCATGGAGTCAAAGAATGCACTCCGCAACAAATTTCCGCGTGGGAAAAGCAAAACATGCAGATTGCTAACGCTGTAGTCACTAGAGCTCAGGCTCTTAATATGCCTCAAACTTCATCTACTGAAGATAATGAAGTGCATAACCAAGATGATCCCTTGGTAATTTCTCGTGACTCGTTTATGAAACAGCAAGAAGATGATCCCACTCTGAAGAAATTTTTCATTCTTGCAACGAAAGGTGATCCGAATAAAGACACAAGTCGTAAATCGTGGATTACAAAGAAGAATGGCGTACTTGTACGTATGGTTCAAGACTCCATTACGTCAAGTCATTCTCAAATCCTGGTTCCCAAGAATTTGAGAGTTAAAATTTTGCAGCACGCTCACGACTCTCAGTGTGCTGGACACATGGGTTTTTCCCGTACTAAGTCAAGAGTCCTTGCGGCTTTCTTTTGGCCATTGGTAAACAAGGACATACGGATTTATTGTCGATCTTGTAAAGTATGTCAGGAAGTTAAATCCAAAGGTCCACGCCATGCTGCACCTATTCAGGCTGCTGACATTCCTATTCGGCCGTTTCAAAAAATGGCCATAGACATAATTGGTCCATTTAAGATCAAGTCCGCCAGAGGACATCAATTTATCTTGACATGTGTTGATATGTGCACACGTTGGCCAGAGGCTATTCCTCTGAAGAGCATTACTACTGCTGATATTGCAGATGCTCTTTGGCTTATATTCTCTCGTCTGGGTTTCCCCGGAGAGATATTATCAGACCATGGCACCCAACTAATATCAGATACCATGTCTCAAGTAATGTCTACTCTGCAGATAGATAGATCTTTAAGTAGTATCTACCATCCTATGTCTAACGGGATGGTCGAACGCCTTAATAGAACACTTAAAAACTTACTAGGGAAGATAACTGAGGATCATCCTCAAGACTGGGACAGAGTTTTACCTGCGGCCCTCTTCGCTTACAGAGAGGTCCCCAATGAACATACAGGATTTTCTCCCTTTGAACTTGTCTTTGGCGCGCGACCGCGCGGCCCTATGTCGTTGCTTCATGATCTCATAACAGCTGACAATATTGACGATGACACAAAGTCATCCTACGAATATGTCATCGCGTTGAGACAAAAGATTATCGAAGCATGCAAATTAGCAACTTCTTCTTCTGAATTTGCGAAACAGAAGGCAAGGCAATTTGCCAATAAGAAGAGATGCTTACGACAACTTTGTCCTGGGGACAAAGCATTTGTATTACTACCTTGTAGGGAAAACAGACTACTTATTTCTTGGAAAGGTCCGTACGATATAATATCGAAAATTTCCGATGTCGACTATATTGTCGATATTGATGGGAAGCATAAAACCTTCCACATCAATATGCTTACTGAATTCCATGAACGTCCGGATTATTTACAACCCATTTTCCAAGCAACGGACGATTCTCCAGTACAACATGGTCATTACTCATCACTGTCCGTGATACAGGATGAGGAAACGAGTTTTTCAGATGTAAATCTCCCTCTTCCAATGATCCCACTTCATTCTAGTGAATCATGGAAGAATGTTACTGTCTCTCCTGATTTGTCTCTGGGAGAACAGCGACAAGTTTCAACTATGTTGCAAACATTTCAAGATGTACTCACTGACATATCTGGACAAACTCATGTCATTGAACATGACATTGTTCTAACTGACCATACTCCTATTAGGGTTAGACCTTATCCTATCCCTATACATTTTCAAGCACAGGTCGAGAAAGAGTTGGATGAGATGATAGATTTGAAAATAATCGAACCATCCACCTCTGCATATTCTTCGCCGATGGTTATTGTTCGGAAAAAAGACAATAACATACGTCTTTGCGTTGACTATCGCAAATTGAATCAAGTAACGAAGTTCGATGCTGAACCTATGCCTTTACTGGAAGAGCTACTTACTCGACTTTCCAAATCTCATTTTTTCACTAAACTTGATTTGTCAAAAGGATATTGGCAAGTACCTTTATCTGAACGCGCCAAACCTCTCACGGCTTTTTCAACACCTAAAGGTTTGTTCCAATGGAATTTTATGCCTTTCGGTCTTATGAACGCACCAGCTACATTTGTACGCATGATGCGCCGAATCCTATCTTATCGGTCAGATGTCATTGCATATCTAGACGACATCTGTCTTTTCAGCGATACTTGGGAAGATCACTATTCAGGGTTAGATGAATTGCTGTCTACTTTGCGCGAGCACAACCTGACAGCGAAACCCTCTAAAGCCTATATTGGTTTTAGCGAAATTTCTTTCCTAGGCCACCGAGTTGGTCATGGTTTCCTAAAGACAGAGGACCATAATACTAGTAAGATACTTAACATCTCTATCCCTAAGACTAAAAAACAGGTGAGAAGTCTGTTAGGTCTTATTCAATTTTATGGCAGATTCATTCAGAATCTATCCTCTATCATGGCACCTCTTTCTACACTTCTAAAGAAAGGTTCGCCTAATATGGTCCACTGGTCCCAGGAATGCCAATCCTCTTTGGATAAAATTAAAACATTGTTTTCAACACCACCTATTTTAGTATTACCTACTAAAGATAAGACATTCGTTCTTCGTAGTGACGCTTCATCCACTGGGATTGGAGCGGCACTAATGCAAGAGTACTCTGGAACTCTGCATCCTGTAATGTATATTTCCAGAAAACTTAATGCTGCAGAAAGGAATTATTCGGTTTTAGACCGTGAGCTATTAGCTATGGTTTGGTCAATTCTCAAACTACAAAGATTCCTTCTAGGCGCACATTTCATAGTAGAAACCGACCAAAAAGCTCTTACTGCTATACAGAGTAAGAATTTGAAGAGCTCGAGGTCTACTCGATATGCAATTGCTCTTCAACCTTTTCATTTCTCTGTGCGAGCTATTCGTGGATCAGATAATGTGATGGCAGACATTCTGTCAAGATGCCCACATGATTCCACATAACTATTAGGTCTTAGACTTCTTGATATGTCTAGTTCTATAATAGTTCCTTTTCTATATCAAGATAGATACACATTTGTAATTTAATAATATAATGATTGTATCACTACTTAGCGGTTCAGTGATGTTTATTCACCGCTGTTCTTTAATGATTTTTCTTCATAAATCATAAACTTAAGATATCTAATACGAAATTATGGTATGAAATTTTTTATGCGTTGTATAATTGCCATAATTGTATTATACGTGGATCACATCTTCCTGGTAACATTTATTCGTAGAGAAACAATTTCTCTCAGATTATGAGATATATTCTCACCAGTCGCTTCATAAGTCGACTTAGCCTCATATTAGGCGTTATAATTATTCCTGATATTTTCATCTGCGCATTACCCATGCGTTGTGAGCCTATTGTACGTTGCTCCTAGATGTATTTCAAAAAAAAAAGTTCAATTTTGTTTCCCGGGAGGTGTGGTAAGACTGTTACGTGCAGTCTTTGATATCTTGCAATATAATACATTTGTATGCTTGTTATGTTCGCAAATATTTTGTAAACAAAATAGATACTTTTTAGTGCTTAAGGAAAAGTCATTATTGAGTTACTTCCCTTGAAAGGAGTTTCGCCACTTTCGATCGAACTCCGCGGATGAATCTAGTTTTACTACGATTTATTCTTTGTTTGGGTAGAAATAGATTGTTCTTGCTTCAGAATATCTATGGCCTGAATTTATGTGTATTGTTTGTCTAGGTAGGACGAGTCGGTCTTATATCTGTATATCTTTACATATCTAAGTCGAACTATATGTTCTTTGTCGCTAGAAAGGTCAAAGGCTGTCCAGCGGATGTGTCGCTAGTGAGTTGTGATTTGGCTTCGCCCTGATGGGCGCTGTTGTGTTTCTGTATCGGCTTGTCGCCGGGAAAAGTGATCTCAAGATTGATGGGGAAAGTGATAGACGTTTAGACCTATCCTGTATGCTTTACCCCAGTGTTTATTCTTATTGCCAAGGAGTGGCAGAATCATATTTCTTATGCTAAGGTAAAGAAAGCATTTCTTATGAACTCTTACGAAGCCATCGTTTTCGATAAGCAGACGCACGATTTGTACGTCTGAGGGAATATTTAACTAGATGAAGAGGACATTCATTTCTAGCAGCACCATATGGTATGATGAAGTCAATTGCATCATGATAGAATCTACAGAGCAATGAGAACATTTAATGTAGGATTAACTTTGATACAGATTCCAGTTTGTATCCTAAAGTGAGTGACAGCTCACGACAGCAGCCATCTTGTATACACATATTTAAGGACTATCAAGAAGAGAAAGGGATGCCCCGTATTATCGCTTGATGAGTCCAGAGATCACTGCTACAGAATGAGAACCCATTATTAGTGGTTTAATATTATATATGAAAATATGTGCTGAACTTTACATAAAAGAATCTTCGCTAGTCGAGGTTAAGTCTAGAAGCCATCTTGAATATTGTTTATAAACTGACGTGCTTTGTCAGTAAACTCAGAGGATATATATATGGGCAACACGGAGTGCTTATCTACTGACACTCCATTGTGCTATTAGTCAACATGAGTGCCCATGTATCATTGCAAGACCATTTATCCACTGTACCATGAGCCATACATGAGTGAAAGAAAAAGACCATTTGTCAACACCACGAACTCTTCTTATCATTCGCATATTATACTCTCACTCTATGTATACACACCACTGCGTAGGTCGAGTTGACATTCCATGCTCAAACCACGAGCAACACTCTGACGAGTCTTTAACACTGATGAATGATACAGCATTTAACAGTATGTGACCCATTACTAGATATAGGAAGAGAAAATACATAATACTTAACCACAATATAATATTCAAAATCCTATCCTAACCCGCGTAAAAGTATAATGTGTTATTATCCACTTCGGTTATTAATTTTAATTATAAACCACAAATATATATATATATATATATATACTTACTTACTTAGTCGTTCCCCTTCTACCGTGAGGTGTAGAGGTTTGGAAGAGAGAGCGCCAGACTATCCTATCGGCTGTCTTCCTCCTGGCCTGGTTCCATTCTAGTCCTCGATCCTTCAAAGATTGTCTAATGTTGTCCTCCCAGCGGACTCTGGGTCGTCCTCGGGGTCTGGATCATTGGCTCTTTGTTTCCCATGCTTGTCGTGGTATCCGATCTTCTCCCATTCTGCAGACATGGCCAAACCATCTTAATTGGGACTGTTCTATTTGGGTCTGCAGGGGGTAGGATTTAAGGCCTTGACGTATCGTCTGGTTGCGTACCATGTCTCTTCTTGTTACTTCAACCACCTTCCTCAGATACCTCATTTCTGAGGTTTGGATATGGCTTTTATGGGTTGTAGTCATTGCCCATGACTCGCATCCGTATGTCAAGACTGGGACATAGGTGGAGCGGTATACAGCCATCTTCGTTTTCTTACCAACCTCTCTCTTGCTGAGGAATCCTCGATTTATGGCCTGAAAAAGTCTCCCAGCTGCTGCTTTTCGAGTGGCCAACTCTTCTTTGATGCCTCCCTTTCGGTCTATAATAGCTCCGAGGTATTTAAAGTGGTCGACCTGCTCCAGGACCTGTTCTCCCAGCTTAATCTGATGTTTTCTTTCTTCTCGTGATATCATCATGGATTTTGTTTTAGAGCTGCTTATGACCATCCCTCTCTTCTCCAGCTCTTCCTTCCAGACTTGCAGGTTGGATTGGAAATGTGCCTCTGATTTAGCAATCAGGGCAACATCATCAGCAAATGCCAGCTCCGAAATATAGACCTGTCTCATCTTCCAGTACCCCACTGAATACTTTCTTGTTCTCTCCTTACATGCCTTGATGACATCGTCCATAAGGAGTATGAAGAGGTAAGGTGATAGGATATCACCTTGTCTTACACCAGTGGTGGTCCTGAACTCTTCCGACTTATGGTTTGCTGTCCTCACATAATTTCTGCAAGACTTGTAGAAGCTCTGTATAGCATGAATCAGAGGTGCTGGAATATTCTTCCTTGCCAAACAGTCCCAAAGTTTGCTCCAGGGGACCCTGTCAAACGCTTTTTCCAGATCTATGAAACAAAGATGCATCTCACTCTTATACTCAAGGGCCTTTTCACTCAGCTGTCTGAGTGTGAAGATTAGGTCTTGAGTACTTCGGTTTGCTCGGAATCCGCACTGGACCTCATCCAATTGTGGCTCAGCTAGGCGTCGGAGTCTATGCTCTAGGATTCTAGAGTAGATTTTACCAGGGACACTGAGAAGGGATATGCCTCTATGGTTTCCACACTGTCGATTGTCACCCTTTTTGAAAATTGGTGTTATGATGGCAATCTCTCAATCCTTTGGTATGGTCTTGTTGTACCACGCTGCCTGTAAAACCCTTAAGAGTAATAGGTCGCCTGATGCTCCCATGAACTTAACCATTTCTGGTGTTATACCATCATGCCCTGCTGCTTTGCCCATCTTGATTTTCTCCAGTGCTGCCTTCAGTTCTTCCATCTTTATGTCATCTTCACCATCATTGGTTTTCTTTTCTGTGCTAGTGTTTATCATTTCTGATGCTTCACCATGCTCACCATCCAGGAGTTCTGAGAAATATTCTTTCCATCTTCCCATTACTTCCTTCGGGGCAGTAAGCAATTTGCCTTGCTTGTCCTTTATAAATTTGAGAGGGCATTGTTTTTCCTTCCTCATGTTCTTTAGGGTCTTATAGAACAATTTCTGGTTTTCTTGTGCATCTTTTTCTAGCTTTTCTCCAAATTCTTCCCAGGACTTCTGTTTTGCTGCTAGCACTTTGTTCTTTGCTTCTGTTCTGAGTGTCACATATATATATATATATAAACAAAAACCCCGTGAAATAAGCGCTAGTCGTTTACAAAATTACTTATAATGAATTAGAAATAAATATATTTTCGTCAGTACTCATAATGAATAGTGCATTTACTAGACGATTTAAAATGATCTCTTACTGGCTACTAGCAATTAGTTAAATTAAACACTAGCTATATGTTATTTTAAATCGCTAGTCAATTAGCACAGAAATCCTAGTGAAATGTCATGACGGGCTTTAAAAATTAAATCCCTCTTCACAGAAAATCTTAGTGAAATATAATGCCGGACTTAACAATTAAATCACTCAAAATTCTAGTATAATATTTACCGCAACACAAGAATTAAAACAACTCCAACGAAAACTTAGTAACTCCAAATAGTAAAATGGATTTAGAAATCGCAGCTAGATGTCTGAAAAATTTGTGGGTACTGGATAAATTGAGTTTGAAAGCTGGACTATATATATATTAAATTTGCAGAACTTCGCTCGCTCTTGCGATATATAACACCTTTGGGGAATTCTTCGTTCAAATTCTGTATGAAAGGTAATTTTGACACAATCGC